>CM061921.1:166732563-166999447 GCA_031002005.1 Vandiemenella viatica
TTCCTTATTCCAGGAATCATTCAGTCGCCAGAGCCTCGTCCGTGCAAACAGGGTGCACCACGTGACGGAGAGGTTGACATTTGGTTGGAAAAGGCTAGTATAGCCTCTCCCAAACCCTTACACCCTGAAGGTGCTTTACAGGATGAAAATAGGTTCTGAAGCAGAAGTTATTTCAGTTTGTACTTATAGTTGCAGGTAAAAAATAATTTTTATAGCTAGACATCAAATAAATACACTGCTCAGAATTTTATTCCTGTATATATAATTGACAAACAGTGATCACATTTGTAGATTTTGAAAAAGCATATCAGAAAAATCCAGGTATGAAACAAGATAATAATAAAAAAAAATTAACAAATACTATCTCAAAAGTTAGGTTCTTAGGTGAAGTATCTGAACCTTTTGAAATCTGAACAGGAATTTGACAAATAGATGGATCACTACTTTTGTTCAGTCTTGTTCTAGACAAAGTAATCAAAGCTTGGGAGAATGAAGTAAGAGGAATGACCATTAACTACTACCACTTCTACTACATAAAATAAACTTCACCTGCAGTGTTGGGCCTTCGCAAATAATCTAATGATTCCCTGCATCTGAAACTGGTCTCCAAATTTCATATAATAAAACCCTTTATATGGAAGGATCCTATAGGTACTAAGATAGACAACCTATGAAACTCAATTTGGCAATGTTTCTCAAATAATTAATTTAGACCCTAAGAGAACATATTCAACCTGCAGGACTAAACTGTGAAGCAAACAATGAGAAAATATGTAAATTAGATAAAGCATTATAGAAGCCCATGGAACTGATACAACAAAAATTTAATATCCCAAAATGTGAAGAGAATGTAATGTAGCTTGAACAGTTTCCAGGCTCTGGATCATCTCCAGCTTCTTCTTTCCTTTGACTACAGTGCAATTAACTTCATTCTTCATATTCCCAATTAAACTCTCTCTTGTTCATCTTCATGGCCTCATTTCCTCTCATTTTAAATTATACATTTTGTTGGCACACTTTAATCACTCATCCTTTTCATGTGTCTGCACCACTTGAGACTCGATTTTTCAATTTTAACCTGTACATGTCCCTCTTTACTACTTTTACCATGCTCATTATGACAATTGTCCATTATAATGGCTTCAATCCTACTGCACTGAAACTTCATCTCAGTGGTCCACAATCTACTGAAATCTCTTTGTTTCATCATCTATGCATGAGAACCATATGCCAGTGTTGATCACAGTAAGCCCTGTAAATAATCCCTTTGCTTATCTTTAATATAATCCTGCTCCATATCAGACTTCTGACATACCTGTAATATTTCTGTTCTTTTCTGCATCTTTCATTTAGTTTCTCACCTTTGAATATAACATCATGACAATAATCATTTTGTTTATGTGTGTAAGATGCAGTTACAGATTTTTGAGCACTGGTTATACTTCTCTTACCTATTACAGAGAGTAAATAAGACATATAACAAGCCTTAAATGGATGCCTGTCATAAATTTATCTACATGAAAAAGCCAACATTATTGATTGGTAGGTGGGAATGGGGGGGGGGGAATTCAAGCAATGGGTTGGAAGGAAGGCCCAGTAGAAAAAAAAATTATAACTTAATAGAACTATTCATCATCATTATCATTTGAACATTTCCAGTTTTGCAGGTAATCCACTACATGCCCTTCCTCAGGTGGTATTTATTTTGAATAAAAGGTTCCATCTACTACTGGCTTGCTAACAACATCATGGTTTTGATGGGATGAGCAGTTGTGTTGCCATCTGTCTGTGAAATGTGATACTTCTGTTCTACATGCTGAATGTGTTTTTCTTTGTGAAATGTTTAGTTTATGATGTGAACGTGGTGACCATTCCACCATTTGCATAAGAGATTTTGGAAAAGTGCCTAAAATCGTAAACAGGATGGTTGGGCCCAGATTTTGAGTATAGGCCCATTGTATCTTTCCAATACCAAATAGGAAACCTTAATACATACAGCCAAACTAGCAGCTCTCCTCTTCTTCTTAAGAATAATTATTACTAATTTATTTTCCTCTGCTGAGAATTACATCCTGTAAGGTGTCATTACTTTTTTGCCACACATCCAGTTGTTATTTGTCAATGTATTCTGCTAGGGGTGTGGTTAGTGCATAACAGTTACATTGAACTTTGACCATTAGTGTTGCCTAAGGATATATTGTCTTATGGTTGCCAACCTACTGATGACCTCAGTGGGTGAAGGTATTTTTCAAATAATGTTCACTATAGACTTGGATGAAATGTTCAAACCATGTATTCTTCCAAAATAATTACATGAGATGTTAACCAAAATTACAGCATCAGACTTCTTGACACAAGCCGTAAGCAACTCCGGAGTACCCCCTAACTGAATAAAAGTTCAATTACATCAGAGTGAATAACTTTCCCACTATCTGTTATGGTCAGACCAACATGGCTGACACACTAGCCTGGTGCCCGTCTATGAACTTCCTGGTTCTTCTTGACTCATCGCAGCATAAACCACAGTGACCAGCCATAACTTCACCCTACAAGTGCTTTCAAATGACTGCCCCTTCCCCAGTATTGGAGGGTGAATTTTGCAACATCTGTGATTTTTCTATCATGAAACCTTATTTTTACTCTGATCAATTTGAAATTTTTGTGAGAGGCAGTCCATTACCTAAATGTTAAAATCAATCCTTACGAAAATTTCTCTAGCTTTAGCAATTTGGCTGTAAACAATTATTAGAATTTTAAACACCAAATTATCTCTCATTTGTTCAGTGTGCTAGCTGATCTAATAATTCTTCCCAATCTTTTGACATATAAACTGGCATGTTTATGATTTTCAATATTAGTGTAATTCAAAACTTAAAATTACTATTTCCTATATCTCCCAAAGTATTTAACTTACAGAGCTAAAATATGTTTTAAATGTCTCTACATACAATTTCCTATATAATAAGAAGTTGTGTAACTGCAAACTAATCTCCTTCATATATTTTCAAAATTTTGTTTTACAAATCTTTCAACATGATGTAGCCATTTGTCTATATTTATTGTTAATTTACATTTTCCAATTCTGCCCAATGTACTTAATGGATCTTTACAAAACTTATTCATTATGCTCAGAAAAAATTCTACTTTCTTTTAAACATAATCTCCCCTTCTGTATCTAGATGAATTGTACTACCCGGTATGTGAAAACTAAATTTTCTTCTCGAAATCATAATTTTTGTACAAAATCTTTAAAAAATGTTAGTTAACTTTTACCTACAGATTTGAAATTTTTACATAATTTACTTTAAAATTCGGTGCAACTTTTAAGCTGTAGCTTGAAAACTGTGTATTTTCGCTATTTAATACTATGCTTGAATTTCAACTTCAAAATCAAATATCTTCTCAGTGGTATATGATATCCACAAAGTGTCATACCTCATTTTAAACCATATGACTTAGTGCACATCTAAGCATGAATGCAGCATTTTTCATCTGAAAATAGGTGAATTTCTTTATATGTACAATGTTTACAAATCCTTTTGATTGAATTTCACTATTTACTTCTAGTTATCACTTGAAAACTGCAACAAAATTATTTTAAACCTGCTTTACAATAGGACTGAAACTAGCTCGCAACACTTTCAACTAATTTTGATAATTTATTAACAAAATTTAGGTCAGATGACATCTGGCATTTCTGCCTAGCAGTTTCCCTATACTATCACATCATCTGCAAATACTATGAGTAAAAATGTTTTTCTCCCAGACCTTAATACCCTTCATCTTGATTATTTGTTTTATAGCTGCAATTAATTTCTTTAATTTAATTTAATTGCAAAAGAGGTGGTAATTTACCTACACACCCATTTTTCCCATTTTCTAACGTACTTTAGGCATCTACTACTTTCAACTTTAAATTCATTAAATGTTTTTGGTAAAATAGTCATCATTTATGTTGGTAATTTATTCCAGTCCCTGACCCTCTTCCACATAAAAGAAAATCTTCCTACACCTTTATGCATGAAATTGAGTGCCAGCTTGTGGTCATCGTAATCTTTTACCTTCCACTCGCCTATCTTAATTCTCCCACTAATATCTTTCCATGCCTCATCACCAATGTACACTGTGTATGCTCCCACGATACTCTTCACCATCCTCCTGTCTTTCAATGAATCCCATTCCAACTCCTTTATCATATCAGTTGCTAACTGTGTTCTGCAGAAATTTTCAAAGTCAAATCTACCAGACCTTCTTTGCACCCTCTCCAAATCCTGGATTTGATACCCAAAATATTGGTCCCATACTACACCACCATGTTCAAGCAATGATCTGACCAAAATTTTAACCTAATTTCCTTGCTTCTCTGGTACATCCTCTCATCAGTCTTTCCAACAAGTAAAGGATTTTTAACTCTTTTCCTACTACCAGTACAATGTGTCCTGCCCAGTTAAGTTTGTTATCAAATGTTATGCCAAGGTATTAACATTTTAAGTCTTCAACAAACAATTCTTTCCCCACTTTATAATTATAATCAACCTTTAGCTTTTTATCTGTGTATCTAATAAGCTGATGCTTTCCATTCATCTTCATCCCATGATGACACACCCAGTTGGATATCCTGTCCAGATCACCTTGCAACTGTTTACAATCTGCTACCATTTTGATCCTATTATATAACAATATGTCATTTGCAGACAATCTAACTTCTGATAGTAAGCCATCAGCACAATCATTTATTAGAATAACAAATAGCAAAGGTCTCAATATGCTTCCCTATAGGATTCCCAAGTTCACTTCTACTTCCTTTGCTACTGCATAATTACTATTTATTTAATTAATTATTGTTTATGCTTTGAAAGCAATGACATATCTGCCACTGGATTGTCTACCATAAATTCATCAGAGCCCCTTTAGTTCCAAGTTTTCATGAATCCTGTTGGGCCTTCACAATTAACATTGTGGTAGTCCCCTAGATCAAGAAGTTGCCCATGTAACACACAGAGGAAATGTTGTACTTATGGGGAAAGGAGTATAGGAGATCAAGCAAAAGAGTAGATAGGACTGGACCAATATTGCAACAGGGCATTTTCGGAAAGAGTAAAACAGAGAGGCTTGTGTGTAGAATAGACCTGATCAGTGACTTGAAATTGTAGATGATAATTTTTATTTGCATTGATACTATAGTTAATTTTTGAATGTTATTACAATTTTTAGTGAGTTTATATTTTCATAATTATTATTTTTTTGCCTCACTACCCATCCAACTGTCATTTCCTGCCATTCATATGGTTGTAGTAGGTATGTATGCATCCATCTACTTGCTAGGTATTACATCATCCTCATGCATGTTTATAGGTTATTCCGTAATATTGTGAATTGTGTTCATCTTTTTTGTGTGATTGCAATCTTCCTGCTTTCAAATTTAGCAAGTACCTATTTCTTTCACTATCATTTTTTTCAAACATGATATACCTTATCCAGTGAATCAGTGGAATGTTTTGAAGCTGTGAAGATGGATATAAATGATATGCCAGCATCCTACAAAAATCAAGGTAAAAATATATAAGAAGGACAATTTTACTAAATGTAATAAATTTTAAATTTTGCCACTAGAAATCAAAACATTCAGTAAAAGGTTAAGATTTTTAAAAATTATCATTGTTAAATTTGTAAACAATAGGTTGCATTTTTCAGGAATTATAAAACAAAGAATTACATAAAAATATATGATTCAAAGCAACTTTCACTTGCAATAGTTGAACTATGCCAAGTAATCATTCTTACCAGTTATCCACTCTTCATGAGAATTCTCTCTGTAATCAACACCAAATGATGTTATGGGACAGCCATTATCTTTCCATGTCCTAAAATTAAGAGTAACCATAGTGACATTCACTGATATAAATTCTGAGTGGGTTGGTTTCAGTGGACGAGATCCATTTGTCTTTACTGTAACTACTTCACTTGGAGCACCACTTCCAATTGAATTAAATGCAAAAAGCTGTAGGTGGTATTCAGTGCCACAAGCAAGACCTTGTAAATGGTGTAATGTTGTAACCCTTGGCAGAAGCCGTTCTTCCCATTCACCATTTCCTTCTTTGCGGAAATTAAGAAGATATCCACGGACAGCACTGCCTCCATTGTTAACTTGATTCCACTGCAGCTGTATCCATGATGAACTGACAGCAGATACTTGAAGAACAGGGGCAGACGGTGCAACTTAAAAATTGAAAATGAATCATTATAAGAAAATTACATTAAAGATCATATTAAATTTTATATTAAAGCACATGTTAAATTATATTAGAGAGATAAATATCTCAACATATTGCCTTGATAATAACAATAGATTAGGAAGACTGCTGCAGGAAAGCCAAATACCTTAATTTTAAATCATCTTGGTACAACTTGTGCCTCAGATATTCAAAAATTAATTTTTCACGACTTAGTTATCTGCGGTGTAATGACAGATTCAGAAAGTAATTTTTTCAAGCTTTATAAACATTACAAATATTAACAAGTCATGTATCAATTTTGAAATCAGCTGCAATTAATTATGTCAAACCCAGGTTTACAGCTGAAAATTATGTTAAAATAGTGTCAGTAATGAGGTCAGGATTATTATCAGAGAAAGTTTTTGTACCACTTTAATTTGAATAGGTAGAGAAGTTCTACTATCTATTATTGTGTTGCACCTGTGAGGAATCAACACTAGAGGGTTTGATAATTACAGAGAAAAACAAATTGTTGTTATGCTTTAAAAATTTAACAAGTCACATCCTCAAAAATCAGTGTAGACTCTCTGAATATTAAATAAGGCACTTGCCTTTAGTCTTGAAAGCTGCTGCTACTAAGCTGAACCAAAATTCAGTGCATTAAAATGCATTTTTAACTAAACAAAGACCAAAGATTAACATTAGGTAACCCAAAACATTATCTGATTCCATTTTGTTACTAAAGGCAATTATTCAGGTTTTTAACAGATTAGGATGAGTTCAGCTACTCAGTGGGTTACAGATTTTACTTTACATCACATTTTACTGATATTAACTACATGATCAGCTTTTTGTGACTAAGTTTAATTAAATAAAAACTAAAATGTTCAAACAAGTTAATGATCGTTTGTTACCTAATACACGGAGAAAATATGAAATCTTGTCTGTGCCTTCAGAATTAGACACAGAACATGTATAATTTTCTTGATGTTGTTTCTGAACATCATTTAGATGAAGAGTACCATCTGGCTGAATGCTGAAAGCATTGCCAGTTATAGGAACATCATGACATGTCCAAGAGCGTTCAGGTGGAGGAATACCAACAGAGAGACACGGCAAATGAACAGAACCCCGGCGTCGTACTGAGACTGTAGTACCAAAAGATACAATTGCAGCAGGAACTGTAAAATAGGAAATGTAATAACACTTACATGTAATAAACATTGTAGGAAATTAACACAAAAATTTCAATTTGTGGCATAACAGGCTGCTATAATAATTACTCTGTGAAATTGGTAGCTAGGGTAACATTTATATAAACAGAAGATGGATAGATCAAGACTAGACAAGCTTGGTGAAGACCGTGTCATGTTTGCTTTGAATTTTAAGTTGCTGTGGAAAAGAACCTGTACATATTCAGATGATTAAGGATGTTATAACATTATAATAAAAAAGGGAATTAAATCATATAAGTTAATTGTTTTATTGGCGAAGCTGGATGATGTGGAACGGAAATTGTGTTTATTATTTTCTCATGGCAAAGGAAATAAAACTTTAGAAGAAACTACAATAAATAATTGAGCAAATATTTTCACTACGACGACAAGGTAAATAAATAAAAATACGAGACATTCTGAGAAGATGTCCATAAAAATACGAGAAATTGATGTAGTAAAACTGTATTTACAGAAATAATAATTCACAACTACATTTTGCAGTACTTAGCATAAATGATAATACAAATACCCATATAATACACTGAATTAAAGTGGGAGACAGTGGGAAACATTGATTTGTTAAAAAATTTAATGGAATAATTTATTTACATAATGTACTTTGTGTGAGGGATCTTTTGCCTAATTCAGATGCTCATACTGGCTTGTGGTTTTTGTTGGTAAAGGAGTGAGGTGAGAAATTAGTATTGAAAATTGTTAAAAGAAATTGTGTTATTTATTGGTAGAATGTGCTTGCTGTGTAATAGAAGGCAGGTAAATGTTACTTTAGAGACTCATAAGTATGAAAATAAAGGTAAAAAATTCTCATAATTGTTGTTACTAAATACAACTTCTGATTTAAGCTTTGCAATTCTGATGAGAGAAACATCAAAGGGGATACTTAAATATGATATCTGCAAAAATAGTGCTTATCATCGACCTATGAAACAGTGTATTTATTTAATAAGATAATAAAAATAGCATTGTTTGGACATGAAAGAAAATTAAAAACGAATTATTGAAAGTTTTTTAAACTACCTATTTAAACAGTAAAATAGAATTACTAGGATTGCCAAATTAGATAAATCATTGTTAGGATACATGAATATTTCTAACATCTTAGCATTATATATAAATGTTTTGGCTGGACCAGAGGTAAGCAAAGGCAACAACAACTGTCCGGATCCTAGAGGCAGCCTGCCTGGCTGGAAATGACAGATCATAAAGGGTGCCCTTCCTAATTTTCACCTTGAGCACTGCATATGGCATATGGACAGTAGAGCAGTTGAGTGCATAGTGAGATGTGAGGAAACAAAGTGTATATGGTAGAAATTTTGGAAGTAGAATGTAAGCCGCAGTAGAGATACTGTGATATGTGCCAGTAACCATTATATCTACCAGCGACATATTTAATGAGGGAGTGGAAGAGACAATTCAGTAGTAGGTAGAGGGAGAACTACAGAACTGAGGAAAACAAACAGGTGGTTAGTAAATAACTAGTATATTTCAGACTCTATGATTTACTTAAAGCCTTCGTTTTACTTATAAGGGAATCAATTTTGCATTGTATATCACTCTGTGAACAGTAACCTGCTTCATACTAACAACCATTTAACACAAGTCAGAAGTTGGAATTAGTTTTCAGCCAGAGAGTTTATGATAAAGATTAAGAAAACCAAGCAAGCAAGAATGAGGACTGTAGGTTGAATATAATTATAAGTGTGTGATTCTCTAAGTAATCTTCATATCAAGTAATTAATATTTCATCTTTGTTTTGCATTGTAGAAAACAAAAATTATCCTCTTCTGATGGGTTTTCTGTCAGCAAAAGTGTATTTAACAGTCAAAGAATTCTCTTATTATAATTAATCACATGCTTCAGTTTCGCAAATATATTAAAACAAAAAAGTCAGCAGCTGAACAAATGAACAAAAGAAATATGCAAATTATTTCACCTATAGATGCAACTGTTGCATACACAACTCGTGTACTTTGTCCTTCTCCAATTTTAGTAAATGCTGTAACCCAAAATTCATATTCCTCTTCTTTTCGGAGGTCATGTAGTTCGTAATGTGTATGAGCTGGAGACAGACGTCGCTTTGGTGACTCCTTCTCACGACCACCCTCTAAGACTCTTGAATAAAGAGTGTAACTAATTAGGCGGCCATTAGGGTGTTCAGGCTTTATCCAGCTTACAACAAGAGATGATGGTGAACTAGGAAGTACTTTAATATTAGCTGGTGCTCCTGGAACTGGAAAAATTATATTTATAGTGCTGATTTCCAAGGAATATATATATATATATATATATATATATATATATATATATATATAACCCATTATGTGATCAATTAATGATGCAGTTATTTAATACAATATATATACTTATTTATTATATATCTAATTTAACTATATCCTTGATTCAAATTTCAAAATAGAAATTTGTCTAAGAGTGAAAGTAGAATTAGCTAGAGAGAACCTTTTTTTTTTTTGTCTTCACATCAAAAGCAGTAGAAGATCAACATTTTTTTTTTTTTTTTTTTTTTTTTTTTTTTTTTTTTTTTTTTTTTTTTACAGCCATCAGTCTCTCGACTAGTTTGATGCAATCTTCCATCTCTTTCCTATCTTGTGCTAACCTCTTCATCTCAATATACCACTCACTCCCTTCGTTTTCAACTACCTGCATCATATATTCTAATCTTTGTCTACCTTTAGAGTTTATCCTCAACTGCTCCCTCAACTAACAAATTAACCAATCCTGCATGTCTTAAAATTAGACCCACCGTCTCTTCTTCTTCCTGTAAGACTCTTCCACAAGCTTCATTACTCATCACTCATTTCTAAATCATGTTAATTTTCTATTTTATCCGTACCACTTAATTTTAATCATTCTTCTGTGCCACCACATTTCAAATGCTTCAACTTTCCTTTTCTCTGGTATTCCTAAAGTGCTGTGCTCCTGCACATAGGTTTTTAAAAACTTCTTTCCATGTGTTAGATCAATATTTGAAATCTCTTTTCACTAGTGCTATTCTGCTTTTAACATCATTCCTGCTTTGGCCATCAGCTTTAATTTTACTTTCTAACTACCAGACTTCATTTACTTCTACTATAACATCCAATCCTACTTTTATATTTAATCTGCTATTAATGGCATCATTTCTAATACACATCACATTAGCCTTGCTTTGAATTATACTCAGTTCAAAATCTTTCTTCAGTAGTTTTTTAATGACAATCAATTACTTCTAAATATCCTCAATATGTTCTGCTAACAGGCAATGCAATCAGCAAATCACAGGATTCTGATTTTTTCTCCTTGAACACTTATGCCAAATTCAAATTTTTCTTTTACATCCTTCATTGCTTCCTCTACATATAAGTTGAATATTAACAACCTTGTCTCGCCCCAATTTTAACTGATGTGTTTCTCTCCTGATTCTCTAATTTTACTATAGCCTCTTGATTCATATACAAACTCATCTATCTCAATATTTTAGCTCTGACTTCTTTAAAATTGTGAGCATCTTGTCCCACATAACTCCATCAAAAACTTTTTTTATATAAACATATGGCATAAAATTGTTTTTGTTGATCCACTCTTAAAGTATTAATCTCAAAGCTAGAATTGCTTCTCTTGTAATTCAGTTTTCCTAAACCGATCTACACCTACTGATTCTACTACTATCTTTTGTATTCTTTTGTATATTATCCTGGTCAGTAATTTTGAAATTGTGATGTCAGAATTATGGTATGATAATGATCACATTTGTCAGCTTTTGATTTCTTTGGAGGTGTGAAGATGACACTTTTATCAAAATCAGTTGGAATCTCTCCTGTTTCATAACTGTTTGATAACATTTTGAATAATCTTTGGATTCTTTCTTTTCCTGGGTATTTTACATTCCGACTGGCTTATTTGATTTCAGATCTTTCAAATTCTGTTAAATTCTGTTATTAAAACAGGATCTCCTAAGTCATCAATATTGATCACATTATTTTTCCTGCACATTGTTGTTCAAATCATCCCCATCATACAGTTTCCCAATATATTACTTATATCTATTAGCACTGCCTTCTAAGTTTTAAAAAAGGTTTCCCATCAGCAGCTTTAATGTTTATACTTCTTTCCTCCAAAATTCTGTTTGATCTTCCTTCACGACACATCTACTTCACCTACAGCCAATTATTTTTCTAAATCTTCACATTTTTCTTTTGCTTTTTTGGATTTTCTATCTATTTGATTTCTAAAATGTCTCTACTGCTCTCTTCCTACTGTATCCTGAGTATTTTAGAGTCTTTTCCTCTGATCCATCAACTCCATAATTTCCCAGGTTTTTGGGGGGCCTAATTCATTAAGCTCAATGTTTCTTTACCTGCTTTGATTATTTCTCTCTTCAACAAATTCCATTTGTTCTCAGTTGAACTCCTTTGAGAGTTACTTCTTAGACCAACTTCTACAAATTTCTGCAAATTTTTTTATCATGTTAGATTGCTTCAGTTTATTCACTTCCAATCTATTCTGCTTGTATTACTTCATTATTCTCTTGAATTTCAGCCTGAACTTTATAACTATAAGGTTATCATCAGAGACTATGTCTGCTCCTTGGTATGCTTTACAGTCTAAAACATGAGTCTTGAATCCCTGTTTTACCATGGAACAATTTAACTGATATCTACCTGTATCCCCTGGATGTGTCTATGTGTGTATCATTCATGCATGAGTCTTAAATAGTGTGTTCTCCATGATTTCACAAATTTCTAACAAACACCGTCCTCAATCATTTCGATCTCCTGGTCCAAAACTTCTATCGATATTTCCCTCTTTATCTTCTCCCATTATAGCATTCCAAACACTCATGAGTATTAGATTTTCACCTACTTCACGTATTGGATGAATTCTTTAATTTTATCATATAATTTCTCTATTGCTTCATCATCTCATGACTTTGGCATGTACACTTGTATTAACTTGGTTGGATCAGGCTTAGTTTTTATCCTCATCAAAATAATCCTATCATTAACCTATTTATAATTACTCATTTGTTTCCCTACTTGCTTGTTCACTATAAATCCTACACCAGTAACTCCACTGATAAGCTTGTGTCCTAGTTATTCTGTATTCCTATTCCAGTCATTCCCCTGTGCAGTCTTAATCTCATTACTCCCACTGGTACATAACTTAAGTTATTCCATCTCCCTTTTTAAGCTTCCTAATCTACCTTCCCTATTCAGACTTATAACATTAAATGCTCTGATCCGTAGAATGTTTCTATCCATTCTGGTGACCCCTCCATGAGCAGTCCTCAAATTAGGGGTCTATTTTAGAATATCTTACCCAGTAAGAGTCCATCATTATATACATAATTTGAGAGGATTATGTGTCCATGGGATTTCCTTTTGTTCTTTAATGTAGCAGCTTCCATTTCCTTCTGTATTCCTGGGCTTTTAATCATTTCTGATTCATCTGCCTTTAGGGGTCATTTCCAATCCCAAGGGCAAGGGTTGCCCTGGACCTCTCGTTGCTCTTCCACTCTCCTTTCAGGAGGCCATCGGCAAGCACTGGGTGACTCCTTACACTGGGAATCATTCAGTCACTAGAGCCTCATCCACGCAAACAGGGTACATGGAGAGCTTGGGATTTGTTTGGAAGAGGCTTATATAGTCTCTCCCAAACCCTTATATCCCACTCAACGGTTAGATATTTCATACACTAAAGCCATATTAGTTTTTAGTTATTATTTATAATAATGTACACAGTTGTTTGGATAAGCGCTGCCACACTGGAAATAAGGAGATACAACTAGTGTGAGCTCATATCCCATTGCATGCATACTGGCCATAATGATTATAGTTTTTGTACAGTTTTTGTTTTCTCTAAAAATCTAGATATAAGATAGCAAGGTGCCCCAGTTCCACCTCAAATTCTACACATATCATACACAAATTAGAATGAAGTGCAAAACAAATCTTACATCTTAACAGACTGATGGCAATGCTTATTCTCCCACACCTAGGGTTTATTGACAAGTTCCCTGACAAACCAATTTGCATCATGACTGAACACATCAACAACAAAAGAAGAGGGCTCCTTGAAAAGTGGAAAAAGAGCTAGAAAGATGATAGGTCAAGCAGTGCCAATTGCACAATGTATATCAAGTTGATTTGTAAGACAATGTAACTATACTTAGCATGATTCTTGGCTATCCGGGTGGCGCCGCGTCATATTCAAGATTAAGATTTTAAGAAATATGACGCGGCGCCACCCGGATAGCCAAGAATCAGTTGACTCTGGCCGCGGAAGCCAACGATTACATATATACTTACCATCTTCTTCAGTGCAGCAGTAAATGGGACTGCTTTTTTGCCCATCTCCAACATGAGTGTAAGCCCACAACTGTATGCTATAATTAGCATATTTTTGTAGTCCACGGAGTGCTGTGGATAATTCAGTAGTTACTTTTGTTTCTGCTTCAATCTGACCTATAATGGCAAAATAATTTGGAAGCTGAAATGTTGAAATATGAAGTATTCAGAGCTTCAAAATCAGCATTCACAGTAAATACTAACAAACAAAATTGTAGAATAATTCTCTTGTCTCAATACTTCTTCCTAACTGTCACTCTGAAATATAGTAGGGTATTTATGTCATAGTCATTATAATATATTTTGCAAATAGACAATACCATACTGGTTTATATACTTACCTGCATCAGAGGCATCCTATCTTGGGACAAACTGCTCTAGAACACATTAGAAGTATTTGTTATGGTTCAAAACATTCCATAATCAATAATGTTATTTTTAATTGGCATCCCCAGTGGAACTCACAATCTACATACTTCCTGACTTATTTTACCAATTTAACGTATTTATCATTTTCATTAAAGGATTTTTTTATCTTGTCCTGCTGTGGTGTGGCTAAATTTACCTATCATTCTTTATTTTCTATTTATACATGTTCATATATTTCTCTCCCAGCACTCAAATCACTTTTACATTGGATTACAAATAACTGTAACCTCTAGAAATTTACAGTAAAATTGACAGTTCATTCACTCAAAATGAATAACAAAGGTCATAATCAAATTTATGTTATAAATTATTTAATTTATTTAATTTAATTGCAATGGAGCACAGGCTCCGGTGGCAATTTTCCTACACACCCATCTTCCCCCTATCCTGCACCTACCTACATTTGCCCTCTACAAATTTTATCTTTAAATTCCTTCAAAGTTTTCGGTAAATTATTCATCATTTCTCTTGGTAACTCATTCCAATCCCTGACACCCTTACCTAAAAAAGAGAATCTTCCCACACCCTTGTGCCTGAAATCGAGTGCCAGCTTGTGGTCATGGTCATCTTTTACCTTCCATGCACTACTTTTCATACCTATTGCTATATCTTTCCATGCCTCATTGCCAGTATGTGTCCTGTACACTCCCATGACCCTCCTCATCCTCCTCCTGTCTTGCAATGAATCCCATTCCAGCTCCTTTATCATATCTGTCACTGATTGCATTCTGCGATAATTTCCAGAAACTAATCTAGCAGCCCTTTTTTGCACCCTCTCCAACTCCTGTGTTTGATACGTAAAATGAGGGTCACATACTACACTACCATATTCGAGCAATGGTCTGACCAAAGTTTTGTAACCCAATTCCTTGACTTCTCTCGTACATCCCCTCACCACTCTCTCCAACAAGTGCAGAATTTTGAAACCTTTTCCTACCACCTGTCCTATGTGTCCTGCCCAGTTAAGCTTGTTATCAAAAGTAATGCCAAGATATTTACATTTCAAGTCTTCAGCAAGCAATTCTTTCCCCACCTTATATTCATAATTAACCTTTTGTTTTTTATTTGTGTATCTGATAAGCTGACTCTTCTTTGCATTTATCTTCATTCCATGTTTACCAACCCAACTAGATATCCTGTCCAGATCACCCTGCAACTGTTTACAATCCTCTATCGTTTTGATTCTTTTATACAGCATTATGTCATCTGCAAACAATATAATTTCAGATAGTAAACAATCAACACAATTATACATTAGAATAATGAATAGCAATGGTCCCAATACGCTACCCTGTGGCACACCCATTTTTACTTTCACTTCTTTTGATACTAAATTTCCTACCTTAACTTTCCTTTTCTACCTTTTAAAAATTCTTCTACCCAGCAAATTACTTTCTTATCCACTCCAATGGTTTTTACCTTATTTACTACCATTTTATGGCTTACTCTGTCAAACGCCTTAGACAGATTTAGTGCTACACTATCAATTTGGCCTCCCTTCGTCGATTTCATCTGAAATATCTTGCATATATCCCACCAACTGAGATTCGCATGAATATCCTTGCCTGAAACCATGTTGCCTGCTTGAAAACCACTTGGGTCAATCCATTAAAAATCACCCAGATAAAAAAAAAAATTGTTGCTCAATATTTTTGTTTTTCTTATTTTTCTAACTAGTTACTCCACAATACTAAGTGAGCTCAAAACAGTGTTTAAAACTTTTTTTAGGCTTTTACTTTTTTTTTTGGCGGCCATTTTAAATTCGCTTCGAAACCGAATTTTAGCTGAAAACAAGTTTTGCGTAAATGTTTATAACTCTGTTAAGTCTGAAGATATCAAGACAAAATAAAAACCAAAATGTTCAAAATAAAATGCTCTAGACTTTTTGTCATAACATAGTTTTACCTAAATAGTAAGGGGAGTGAAGAAAAAGAAATATAACATCCAAGATTAAATTAACTGAAAACAAGAACTTCAGAGCTGTAAAATCACTAAAAGGAAGAAAGACTCACCTTCAATTTTTTTTATTTTGTAGATTTATTATAGGTAAGCTTGCTGTAAAAATATGAAGCTTGAGAAGTTTGTCCGTTTTTTTATATAAATTTTTAAAAATACCTTAACAGCGAACTTTTTCAATATTTGAAGAAGAGTTTCTCAAAAAGGACTTAGTCAAAAATTATGAAATTAATTCACCAAGCACATCTTCATGATATAAACATTTGTTAAAAATTTGGTGACTGTGACTCAACTGGTTCCAGAGTTATAAGGAATAAAATTTTTCAGAAAAAGTGTCGTATGCACAGTACGTATAATGGTAAATTAGATTTGAAACTTACTTATTCACTAAGAAACATACTTTTTCAGTTAATAGCTAAAAACATTAGGGATTCACAAGAACATGCTGAATGTTATCGTTGATGTAGCCAATCTTACTAAGCATAAATAAATAGTCGTATTTAGATGAAAATTAAACACATACATGACTGATGCACTAAAAATGCAATGTTTATTAATATTTTAACCTTACCAACATGATAAAAAGCTTGGCAGATCATTTACACAATAGGCCTTAGCATGAAAGTTCATAATTTAATTAAAATATTAAAGAGTGTAGAAATTTCACTGCACAGTTTCTCACTAATGTTGTGTGTTCTCCCAGAAATTGCTGTTAGTTCTGTAGGAGTGATCTTCCTTAGAACTTTACTCACTGGAACCCATACCTCATCCATTTTAGATATCTGGAAGGCAGTTTTTGGGCCAGCTGGATTAAAAAAGTGCACCAGTAGATCATTTTCTTGATCACTCTTGTCTTTGACGATACCCAGCCATCACTGATCTTCGTAAATGCACGCAACAAAGTCATTGTTTGTAAAGGATGTTGTGTTAGTGAAAACGATTGAAGTTTTGTGCTCATCAAATTCTTTACTTTTTGATGTGGTGTAACATTTGATTACATTGTCAGTCACAGGAGTGAATCGATGATACCCTCTTGTACCTTTCACAGGCAAGCAAAGCTCAAATATTTTTGTTAGTTTGTTTTCTGTTTGTCTGATTTCTTCTTCAGGTACAAAGATGTATGTAATTCCAGTTATTTTTTTCAGTGCAGTATCCCTACTCTGGAGTAAGAATTTGGTCATTGTAAGGTCTTGTGACTTCCCTTTTGGTAGAATATTTTTAAGTATTAAAAATATAAAAACTTTTATTAAAGCACTACAGTAAAATATAAAACATTACTACACAACTTCACTACATGTTCACACAGAAAGGTTCCAAGAGCTACTGGCTACTGAGTCATTGCAACACTTGCTTGTGGAGGGGATTGTTGAAGTAAGTGAAGTCTGAACATGCAGACTTCTTACACCTGCAGATGAAGACTTGTACAGACAAGAAAGCTTTTGTATGAAAATTTCAACCAACAAGTAATAAACTGAATATTGCTTACAGGTGTCTAAATGAAACCTTACAATTTATTATTTGGACCATTTATTATTTTTAGTATAAATATAAATGAGTATAAATTAATACTTATTAATTTATTTAATTTTCCATTTAAAAATATGCTATCTTCTTTTTTATGTTTAAGCATTTTTATGCAATGTGGACTGATTTTTAATTAATTTCTTTTAAAAGAAAAGCATGTTCATCCTTCATTACCATTCATTATGCGTGTAATGCATTGTTTTTCTGAAAACTTTGATTCCATATAACTGGAACCAGTTGAGTCTCAGTCACCAAATTTTTAACAATAGTTTATACCATGAAGATGTGCTTTGTGAAATAATTTAATAATTTTTGACTCAGTCCTTTTTGAGATACTCTTCTTCAAATATTGAAAAAGTTTGTCATTTGGGTATATTTAAAAATTTAGATAAAAAAATGGACTGACTTCTCAAGCTTCATATTTTTACAGCAAACTTACCTATAATAAATCCACAAAAGGAAAAAAAATTAAAGGTGAGACTTTCTTCCTTTTAGTGATTTTACAGCTTTGAAGTTCTTGTTTTCAGTTAATTTAAACTTGGAAGTTATATATTTTTTTCTCCACTCTCCTTACTATTTATGTAAAACTATGTTATGACTAAAAATCTAGAGCATTTTATCCTGAACATTTTGGTTTTTATTTTGTCTTGATATCTTCAGAATTAAGAGAATTATAACCATTTATGCAAAACTTGTTTTCAGCTAAAAATCGCCAAAAAAAAGTAAAAGCCTAAAAAAATTTTATGCATGGCTTTGAGCTCACTTAGTATGGGGGAGTAACTGGTAAAAAAATTAAGGAAAACAAAAATGATGAGCAACATGGTCTGGGTGATTTATAATGGATTGACCCACTTACGTTCCTCAGATATATTTCTGATGTGGTTGCATATCAATCATTCCATTTATTTACCTACCACTGATGTCAAATTGATTGGCCTGTAATTCTCAACTCTATTTCTCACCCCTCCCTTATGTACCGGTACTAATATTGCACTTTTCCAGTGCTGTGGTAAGTAGCAAGTACCCAGACTCAATTTAAATAATATTTCCAGATAAGGTATAATGTCACATCTGGCTATCTTTAAGATATCTGTAGTAATATTATTTTCACCAGCCCCTTTATGTTTATTCAGCTTTCTTATTTCCTTCATGATTTACTCACGATGGATATCAAAATTTTTACTATCGTCATTTCTAATTGTGTTGTTAAGCTCGTTCTCCGAATTAGACCCTCCAGTTTCTGATTCATTGTCCCTAATGCTTTCACTGAACCAGTTACTTAAAATCTCTGCCTTTTTCAAATCGTCAGTAACTTCTTCTCCATCCTTATCTATAAGTGTCTCTACACCCTCCCTTCCCCTCAGTTTCCTGATATAGCCATAGAAATTTCTAGATGCATCAGTCAATGGTCCTCCTGCACTGACAATACTCTTCATAAACCCATCTTTAGCCATTTTCTTTGCTGTTATTAAGTCCTTGTTTAGTTGTTTTAAATATTCCCTACTACCCTGCTGTCTCTTAACTCTGTTATGTTCTTTTCTTACCAACCTCTTTAACCTCCTCACTTCCCTATTATAGTACATAGGTTCTCTACTTCTCTTTATTTTCTGCTTTGGAATAAATTTTTCTTCCCCATTTCTTATTATCTCCGTGAACTCTTCCCACCTTGACTCTACTGTACCTGAGCCTTCCTTCCATTTGCTGAATTGTTCTCTGAAATATCTCTTCAAATTTGAAACAACCTGTGCCTTTTTATAATTGTACCCATTTCCCCCTTCAATTTTAGTTGCTGGTTTACTGAATCCTCTAATATCCATCAGAACTGCTTCATGATCACTTATTCCTTCAGTTACTTGATACCTCAAAAGGTTTTCATCGGGCTTAATTAGAAATATATCCAAAATATTTTGTCCCCTAGTGTTTTGCTCAACCACTGGTGTATATCCTCCTTCCCTTATTAAGATATTTGCAAATCTTTGTTCCCTTGTGTTATTTATCTTATTCCCTCACCAGTTTACACTTGGTAAATTTAAATCCCCACCGATGATGATCATTCTATTCTCACCTCTGAAATCTGAGTATGAATTCAATTTCTCCCCAAGAGCCTCATCCTCTTCTGTCATTCTTCCACTGCGGTAAACAGCCAACACCCTGATTTTTTCTTTTTTATTACCCCAGAAATCTACCCCAAGTAACTCATGGTCTTGATCTATGAACCCCAGTGAACTGTGGTAGTTTTTGCTAACTATTATGAAGACTCCTCCCCCAATTGCTCCTCTATCTCTGTGGTACACTCTGTAACCATCAGGAAAAACCTCACTGTTTAGTAATTCTTCTTTTAACCAACTCTCTACCCCAATTATTACTTGTGGTTCGTGCATCTCTATTAAGGTGATGAGACATGTGTAATGGTCGGCTGACCCACAGATACTGAGATGGTTCGGGTGCCGCTCTTCCTTATATACAAGTCCGCGTGGCTTCGGCGATGGCTTACTATGAGCCAGGCCCGCAACCAACTGGCGGTTGGCTGCCCGTGGGCGTGGCTAAGGTTCTTGTTCCAGCCCGAGCTAATATGAAGCCCTCTACGGCGGCAGCTGGACGGAAGTACAACGTTCTCTGCGGATATTTGCCAAGGCAGGTTTCCATGCCTCACTGAGACATAGACCACTGTCTCTGTTAAATGTGTCGGCCAGTCGAATTTCGATGGCTTCTTTGATGACAGATTCCCAAAAATGTGATGTTCTAGCCAATATCCTAACGTTATTGAACTCTACTTTGTGGCCATGGTCGTACACGTGCTCGGCGATCGCTGATTTGCTATATTGTCCCAAGCGGAGGTGGCGTTTATGTTCTTCACACCGGTTTTCTATGGTGCGGATCGTTTGACCGATGTAGGTCTTTCCACACTCGCACGGTATGCTATAAATCCCCTGAACTCTTAGGCCAAGATCATCCTTGACTGAACGGAGGTAGTCCCGTATTTTAGCTGGTGGTCGGTAGAAAGATTTTATACCATGTCGTGCGAGGATTCTGCCGATTTTCCCCGAGGTGTTTCCGGCGAAAGGCAGAAAGGCGGTGGCCTTGGGCGTTTCTTCCTGTTGGACTGGAATTTTCCCTGGCTTACGTTCAATTGCCCTTTCTATCTGCCTCTCGGAGTAACTGTTCCGCCTGAAGACAGTTCTCAGGTGTTCCAGTCAACGCCCAAGGCCACCGCCTTTCTGCCTTTCGCCGGAAACACCTCGGGGAAAATCGGCAGAATCCTCGCACGACATGGTATAAAATCTTTCTACCGACCACCAGCTAAAATACGGGACTACCTCCGTTCAGTCAAGGATGATCTTGGCCTAAGAGTTCCGGGGATTTATAGCATACCGTGCGAGTGTGGAAAGACCTACATCGGTCAAACGATCCGCACCATAGAAAACCGGTGTGAAGAACATAAACGCCACCTCCGCTTGGGACAATATAGCAAATCAGCGATCGCCGAGCACGTGTACGACCATGGCCACAAAGTAGAGTTCAATAACGTTAGGATATTGGCTAGAACATCACATTTTTGGGAATCTGTCATCAAAGAAGCCATCGAAATTCGACTGGCCGACACATTTAACAGAGACAGTGGTCTATGTCTCAGTGAGGCATGGAAACCTGCCTTGGCAAATATCCGCAGAGAACGTTGTACTTCCGTCCAGCTGCCGCCGTAGAGGGCTTCATATTAGCTCGGGCTGGAACAAGAACCTTAGCCACGCCCACGGGCAGCCAACCGCCAGTTGGTTGCGGGCCTGGCTCATAGTAAGCCATCGCCGAAGCCACGCAGACTAGTATATAAGGAAGAGCGGCACCCGAACCATCTCAGTATCTGTGGGTCAGCCGACCATTACACATGTCTCATCACCTGAAGAAGACGGCAGAGCCAGCCGTCGAAATATTGTGTTTCCACAACACTATCCGGCGGTACACCCGTGAAGACTACATTGCAGTCATACGCCGGGAAAGTCTTCGTTCTTACATCTCTATTAAGTTTGCAAATTCGAATACTTTGTTCATTATACTTCTACAGTTTACCATTAACACCCTTACTACTGGCTTTACATTTTCAGAATTTATCTCCTCTTTCCCACTTTTACCGCAGTCAGTTATTGTTTCAGCCATTTCATCTATTTCTTTAATATCTGTGACTTTCCCCATCGCGAATCTGCAATCAGTATCACTTTGATAATCTATTTATGTCCCTTCACCAGCAGCCCCTAACCTAAAAAAGGCACAGTCCTGACCCCATCATCACTGGAAACGGGTTCCCTCACTGCTTTAGCTAACAACTCAGAAGGTACTCCCTTCCCCCTTCTATTTAGGTGTAGGTCATGCCTAGTGAAACCCCACCTACCAATGGTGTTCACAGGCACAACCCCCAACACAGAACTAATGCCTTTCCCAAGTAGCACTTCCGTTTCCACATTAACCCGCCTCACAGCACAGTTCAATTGTGGCCGGTCATGGCGACTTAGGACCTGCATGAGCTCCACCCTGGTATGCTGTGCCTCCTTCACCACCTTCCTCAGGTCACTCTCTATACTATAACTCGCATTTCTATCAATACTATTTCCCGCACCTCCCACTATCACTACTCTATCATCCTTAGTGAAACTCCTACAAAGGGAACCTATATCCTCTATTACCTTGCCTAATGTTGCACTAGGTTTGAAGAAACTTGTGACCTGATATCCTGTACCTAACTGATCCTGCAGAAGAGGGCCTACACCTCTCCCATGGCTACTACCTAGCAGCAGAACCCTTTTTTTCCTATTCTTGCCCTGCACGCCCTTCTTCCTAAAGGTCTGCTGCATCTTACCTACTCCAACTCCTACATCTACATGAGGCTCTTCTCCTCCTGACTCTGGCAACAGGTCAAACCTATTTTTTCCCACAATTACTGAAGTGTCTGGCTTGTTCATCCTGTTAACCATGATTCTCCTACGACCTGTTACCAGCTCCCACCCATCCTTATCAACTTCCTCCAACCCACTATCTCTACTTTCTGCCTCTACAGCTTGAGCCTCGACAAGCTCAGCCCCCACAGGCTGTGCCTGTGCAGTCTGAGCCTCCACAGGCTGAAACTCCACAGGCGAGGCCACCACAGACCACGCCTGCAGAGGCTGAGCCTCCACAGCTCCACAGGATGTGCCTCAAGAACCCTGATCCATTCACGCAACTCCCTAATCGTTTCACCCATCTCCCACATCCTATCATCCCTAAGACACAGTGAACAAAACCACGGGAGAGCCTCATTTATTTCCCCCATTTCCTACTTCACCACATGCCCATTGGAACCACTTCTTACACCAACTACAACCCATCCCCTTTGCAACGTACCTACGACAGGCGCCACAGTTTCCAGTCATGATTTTCCCAAATACTTCAACCATCTTCTAAACAAACCTTAAATTTATTTGATAAAGTAGTCTTATAAAGTTTATACTATATTTTTTAACATTTTTTTACTAAATATGATAGGCACTATACTCGACTAACTGTTGAATTGTTATATATATTTAATTTGATTGTAGTTTTATGAAAAACGACTAGGTAATTAAACTACTTAAGAACCAATGAATAAAACTTAAGCTAATGGATTTCGAAACAATCTTAAGATGGTAGGTCGATACTGTTTAGTGCTAATGTGGATAACAACTATTATTTTTACAATGACAAAACTTATTCCCTACTGGAAATATTCCTACCCACATAACCTATACATTTTTACTTTAAATATTTCATTGTTTGATGTGTAATGTTCAGAATCTCTCCTGAGAATATCTTTCACTCACTGATTCCTTTATTCACAAATGAAAACTCTCCCACAACTTTATGCCTGGATTCAAGAGCTAAGTGATAATTCTACTACTTTCTCCTCTTTAACAAACTACTTCTGATTTCTCACCTCCCCACACAATATCCATCAAGGCGTCACTACCAATGTATGACTGATACGTGAGCCCACTTTCTTTTACCGCCTTCTATCGTCCATTGACTACTTATCTAGTTACTTATTATGTTGGTACTGTGTTCTTTCACAATTTCTGCTGTAAGCATCTCCAACTGAAAGCCATAATGGTTTTCATTGAGTTGATGCAGATATGGGTGCATACAGAAAGAATATTGCTATGTATAATAGCTGGTAGCAGAAAAGCAATGAGTATACAATAAGAAAACAAGTGAAAATGCACCACATCTAAGCATCCATGCATCTAAGCTGTTAATATGAAAGTAGGAGATTCCAAAAATTCTATCAGGTATCTCACTATAATGGACATTTACTGCCTGGAAACTTATGTTTTTATATCCTACATTCTCTTCCATCTTTTTTCCCATACCACATGATGATATATTACTGTATTAAACCTACCTGGAGGCCATTCATTCATATTTTCATAATATATTTTGTATCCTTGGATTATACCATTCTGCAATAATATTGGGGGAGGCTGCCATGTTAATGAAATCACTTGAGGTCCCTGTGCCGTGCATTTTATTTCTATAGGTGCAGCACTGGGAACTGTGAACATTAAGAAAGTGATTATCTATCAATATATGACTTGATAATGGGTTTAAGCATAAAACAGCACAGTAGTATTTGAGTCAAAAATATTTAAACATTTGAAATAATAAAACCTGAAATTTAGCATACCATCTTCAAGAGTTTGTGCAAGTACTTCAGCAGACATTGGTCCTGGACCCTTCTCATTAAATGCTTGAACCACAATCCCATATTTTCTAAATTTTTTAAGACCAGTCAGAGTTGTTGTGTATGGACCAGGGCTTTTTTCTGTAACTGTTGTGAAGGTGTAACCAGATTGCCTATTTGATCTGAAATTTTGATAAACATAATAATTGGTGTAGATGTTTGTCACTAACTGCAACATTATGTATAACTACTTATCTCATTTTACAATGCTTAAAAAAGTGTTTTTTTTTTTTTTAATGAAGCACATGCAATTAAAAAGCTTCCACCAAAATTACACAAGGAAAACTAAATAATGTATTATGAATGAAATCACATATTTTTTAGAATATAAATGTGCAAGCTGCTACAAAAATAAAAGTGATAAGCAGGATTGAAAATACGGTTGTAACCTCATGACTGGTTATGCTATGAGCAGAGTTAAAAGTGTATTTAAAAACATAAAAAAAATAAAAATAAAAAAATTACATTATAAATATTATTTCATGATTTATTTAATATCCTTACCCATGCTCTCTATATCCAATATAATAGCCCAAGATGTTTCCATTCCACATATGCTGCAATGGTGGGGACCACAAGACCTTTAACTGATCTGAAGACACAGCTGAGACAGACAGCCCCTGCGGTTCTCCTGTTGGAGGTTCTCCTTCTGTCTGTAGGAGAACAGGGTCGCTGGGATCTCCCAAACCCAGATCATTTTCAGCTACTACCCGAAACTGATACAGAGTTGCTGGCAGAAGTCCACTTACTTCTGCTGTCAGTTCTGACCCTGCAGCCACACTGCTCCAGTTCTCCGTTGGAGCTGTGAGGGACGAAACATAGCATCCCATCACAAGAAAATTGTTGGTTTTTATATGGTACTAAACTATTGAAGTATAATAAATGAAATGTAATAACCAAGACTACAATTCAGTTTAATGCAAAAGGAATGTTGTAAAAAGTTTCTAAAAAGAAACATTTATGCTATTCTAGGAATCTATAGTGTCACCATCATTACAGCAAAATGATAATCAACACTGTTTACTATTCTGATTCATTTCAAAGCTAAAATAAATTAGTTGTAAACTCCTTAAATCTATTCAACAATTTGTACAAAATGATTTTACCTTATGTGACCTAAAGGCATCTTTACAAAATGCAGCAATAATTGTTTAGATAAAAGCTGTCAAATAATATGACTGTGTGCATATTTATAGCGCACAATTGTTTAAACTATAATTGCAATGTACCATCTCGTTGTTGTACAAATTATGATATGTTTAACATCTTGCAAGTCTTTCTTTTGCAGGGCTCAACCAATCAAACATATAGTACCAACAACAAATTAAAATTAAAAATCATACAGTTTTGCTGATAAGAAGGTGTAGTGTATTCATTGAGTATCTTCATAAAGAATGAACATGTTGATTTGTCTGATAGTAAACAGATTTCCACTAGATCTAGCATTAATGTCAATTATATGACTTTCTTATTAACCCCACACTGTCCTCAGTACAAAGAAACAAAAGAAACATTGATTTCATTTTACAATAATTCCATAAAAATTAATGAATAAGTGAAATTTATGTAATATAACTATTAGTGGGTAGAATTAGATATATGACACTTCAGAAAAATGAATATTGTTTAACCAATACTTTGTTGTAACAGATGGGATGGCAAATACTTTGAACACAAACTTCTGTTCCATCACTTATCAGAGATGAAGATAGGATGACATCAGAAATCAACAAAAAATTGGTTTAAAACCTTATTCATATACAAAGTAATTGGAAACTTAGACTTATGGTATAACTGGGATGGCCATTGGAGGCAGTATGGGGGTACAAACTAAATTCCCATATCTGTATATAAATTTGAATTTAAACAAAATGTGATCAACCTATTTTTATGTTAGTCACTGCCCTCCTGGAAGGGTCCAGTTCAGAGCTAATGAGCCCTAAGAATGGACAGCATTACAAACACCACAACCAAGTATTTTCTATGAGTACTATTAAATTTTAGTGCATTTTATTGTATTGAAAATCAGTGTTTTCTGTTAATGTCAGTGTAATATGATTGCAGTAACTTTTAAAATGTTTTTAAGACACATGCAGGGAAGAATAATGTTTTTTTTTTTTATTTTATAGCCAGTGCAATCAGCTTAAAATGGTTTGATGAGACATTCTTGGAAAAAAAATGAGTATTTCATAATATTATTGTTTTGCTGTGTTATTTGGATGTTCCAAAGTATTTTTCATCTTGGGTATGTTATCTGATTATTGTTTGCTTTTAATACATCGTTGTCAGACCTTGATCATTTAAAATGTTGTGTCTTGCTTTTTCTGATAAATTGTTTATATGTGCAGGGTGGCTGTTATATCTGTCTAAGGGTGGTAAAATTTGGAGAGCCAATGTGGATTCAAGTATTTCTGCAAATATGTGTGAAAAGAACAAAAAAATAAAATAAAAAATGATGGACCAGTGTGCAGAATTTAAGCCAGATCTCAAAAATAAATTTGTTACACAGCCTGAAAAAACTGATGCATTCATCATTAAACTTACTAAATTCTGAAAAAATTGCTCAGTTCATTGCAGATTTCAATATAAATTTATTGAAAAGTCCAAAAAACGCCCAGTTCAGTGTTGATTTCAACCATAAATTTGCCAAAGAGTCTCAAGAACATGCTTAGTTCAGAGCAGAATTGCAGGGGAGACAGGCTCTAGTTATATACCAATTTAATGACTTAAAGTAGAAGCAGAAGGATTAAAATCCAATGGGAGTAATGTGAATTCCAGAGTCAGAGATTTAATCATGGAGCTAAATAGTTTTTTTCAGCTGAATACAAAAGATGGTACTCATTCCAAAATTTGATGGTCAATTTGTTGATGGAAAATGTAGATGCCCTAGCAGGTGTAGAATGTCAACCAGAAATGACCAAATGAATTTCTCAGATGAAACTGTCATTATTGGGATGGAGGTAATTGAGTAGACAAAGTAAAATGAAGGGGGAGTACACATGTTAGTGACATAATTTTGGCACATACCAACATGACATACATAAAATTTGGTGAAATCAACCTTAGCATGATGCAGAAATCTGAGCCTGTTGACACGGCGAAAAGTAATGTGAGAAATGAATCTGAAAAAGAGAGTATGGCTTACAATTTACATGTCCTATGTGAGTGAAGTAAAATACTCAGATATGTAATTAGGAATAAAGTAAGTGGAAGTTTCAGTTTAATTAGGAAGGGAAGGTATATGTTAATTGGAAACCTTTTTCAAATCCTGTTTGCTCGCAAATTGGTATTTAAAAAAATTATTGCACTAAGGTATGAATGAAATTGTTTTGTTATGAAGAAATGTTTGGTTTTGAAGAATGTGTCAAGAATGAATGGATTTGTACCATATCAATGGAAGCAATTAGCTATAATTGCACAGTTAAGGTATAGGTAATTACAATTCAGAAAAATAAATAAATACGAAATTAGGGTGGAAAAAGTCGGTTGTGAATGATTGTAATTGCTACTTTGCCTGCTTATTTTAGCATAGTATCTTTAGTAACAACAGTGAGGAAAAAAATTAGAACTAAGAAATAAATTGGTTTTGACTGTGAGGTGCTATGAGAGCTTAAGACTTACATTCTTAATCAAAGTAAATACGTTTTAAGAATGCTTGTACATTGTAGTTGTTGAATATGAAAAAAGTATGGCTCTGAATGTGCATAACAGTGTAAAAACAGAAAGGTGGGAAAAGAAGGAAAAAGTTTAGCTTAAAATTTATTATGTAAATGTTACTAACATCAGTGAAGAAATATTTGCTGTATTTGATTTTTTTTTTTTTTTTTTTTTTTTTTTTTTTTAAGAATTTTTTCAAAAGGAATTTTAAGAAACATTTTTTGGGTGGTACTATGTTTTATTCAATATTTATGACCTATTTCTATTGAGTATAAAAGTTAATTGCATGATTGACCTATATATGTTTGTATTTAGATAGTTTAGATTTCACAATTACAAGATGTTGTAAGAACCTTAGAATTTTGGCAAATTCTAGTTTTGCTTAGGCGGGACTTAGAAATTTCGAGAAGTGTAGTTTTCAACTTTAAGGAATTTTCCTGTAATCTTGCTCACAGTTATAATTCACCATATAAATCATTTTAAAGTGTAATTATCATATCGAGAAACGTTTGGTTTAAGAGATATTCCGCTTTGTTCAAGTTTTGAAGCACGCGATCGTAAAAGTAGAAATTCTAAGATTTGTAATATCTTTAAATCGCGTAAAGCTACAACCGAACTTTTATCACCAGCTGTAGTCAGCACTATCCCCGATATTTTGGCATCAAAATTAAGTAATTTGGTAAAGTCTAATTAGTGATTTTAATTGAGAGAAAAAAATAAGCTTTTTTATTAGAAGAGATTAAGTTAAACATTACATCAGCAGATAGCCCTAATTAAGACGATTTCATACATATATGGGTTTTGATCAAAAGTTTTAAGCATTTGACCGGTAATTAAGTTTTTGAAAATTGATTGTCATTGATTGTCGGGTGAGAAGTTCGGGAAAATCCACAAAGTCCGCCAAGATTGGTCACGTGATGAGTTTAGTGTTAAGACGATAGAAACCTTTTAATTAAATTAAATTAAAATCGATAGAACAAGGTGATAGAAAGTCCCTGTAAAAATCTCAGATTAAACTATCATATACTTTTAAAGATATTAATTAAAGAAAGATTTGCCAAGGTCATAGGCGCGCGCCGGGCTATAATAGTTCGTGCGGTTAACACACGTGGTCTCATTCGTACGCCGGGAAGTGATCAAGCAACTACGCGCATGACTTGACCAGTGATTTGTAGAATCAGAACTTAGAAAATTAGTCTTTCGTTTCTTACTTTCGGTTTCGTCTGTCCTGTGCTTCGGGAACAATATGTGAAGGAACATTACTTTGGTTTCGTCGTAGTGTCGTGACTGGCTATGCTCGTTAGTGAACTGTTTGCAACCATGGTGGGTGTCGTGTCGGGTTATGTAGTAATTTTATTGACTGTTAAGAACTTTTAAATTTACTAAAGGGGTTTGGTCGGTTAAGTTTCTCTCCACAACTTGCAAACTTTTGGAAACGTATGTTCGATGAGCCAAATCAACTTTTAGAATGCTGTTTTGAACTTTTGGTTTTATTTGAATAAATTGGAAGAGTTTTGAAAATTGAACTGTTGTCATTTCGTAGCTAAATAGTAACCTTTTCAATATTTGTGGGTCAACAAATATTGTGGCGACCAGAAGCATTCGAGTTGAACTATCCAGGCTACATGGTCAAATTAAAATTATTCCGTAAGTTTTACAGAGAACTTTGAGTCCACATCAAGAGTGTAAGTTAAGGCACTAAGGCTATACTGTAACCCCGGTATCGGCCTTTGTCCTTACAATGTGCTTTATGTTCGTTGTTCTTGATAACTAGTTTTAAGGTGCAATAATGAAGTTTTTGCCAGTGTGTTAACTGTATAAAAAAAAAAAACTCTCAGGCTTCCCACTGGGGGAGCGTGTCAATCAGATGTAATGTTTCATGATGGAGTCAGAGAACGGCTCCAAAATGCTGCATCTGATTGACACGCTACCCCAATTAGAGGCCTGGGAAGTTTATATTTAGTTTTAAGGTGTTTCAGTATATATTTGCCATAAACTCATTAAAATGTTAAACCTTCACCCATGGCAAGAAGAAACAAGCACTTTACCGATAAGATTTCTATTTCTAAATTAAGTTCAGTTTATCCAAATTTAGGGGGGTTGTAAGGGAATGCTTGCATTATAAATTCCATTTATCTGTGAATAAATAAATTTTGTCACTGCCAGAGTGAGTCAGCTGTGTGGGAATGCATTATATGTGTCACAGGATAATTTTTTCCAACCAGCTGCATCAGTCGGTCATGATATGGAAAAGGCGTGCAGCTTTGGCCATATCAAAGACAACATATAAATGCCTGGAACACATAAAGAGACACTACTTGTACTCTAATTTCAAGTTAAGGACTAGAACAAATGGAAAGTTTCCTGCATCACACTATGGTTGATCCTGAATAATTAGTTAAGAGCTTGATGGCATTTATGGACCATTATGATAATAAACAAGGAGTAGAACAGCAGTTACTTTGTAAGGTAACCTAAAAATTTTGTAACTGTGAAGCAAAATTTGTTCTCAGAACCATGAATTAAATTGAATAGCATTACATATCATTTTTAAAGTCAGTTACTAAGTTAATTAAAACTAGAAATCAGATTTTTACAGTTTTGAGGAAGTTTCTGAAAAAGACAGTATTCCTTTTGCATCATCCTGAAACAGTATTTACTTTAAAAATTCATAATAAATTGGAGAAAATAGTTAGTGACTTCAAATTTTCTCAGTAATCATTTTGGAATATGTAGAATTGTTTAAAGCCACTTTCAAATCCATAGCTTTAATAGCTTAGGGAATATTAATTATTTAAAATCTATTTTTGTTGACGAATTTTATTTTACCCTTTTGAAAATAGTAAACATGACTTGCTTGATATCAAATGAAAGAGTAGTCAATTAGAAGTAAAATAAAAGTTATTTCAGCTTCATAGCTGCAAAATTGTGGAAGTTATTAACAAGTTCTGGAATTTTATAAAATAATTTTTTACAGGCAAGCTATTGAAGCAACAAAATTATTTATAAGGATCAAATTAATACTTTTTAATCATTCTAACTACTGTCAAATTTCAGAACTATAGGAATATTTTAGGTCGCCAAGGTCATAAGTCTGATGAAATCCTTAGGCTTGAGACCCAATATTTGATCAGATCATGAGACTACTTCCATGAGAAACCGGAAAACTAGCATTCACACAAATGTTTTCTATATATAGCGGCCTTAAGCTTCCCTCACCCCCAGTCTGGCAGATTCAGTTAGAGAGTGACTGTGTTACTTTGTGGCACAATGTAGACACTGGCCAGTCTTTTATAAGTCATTCGAGTGAAGCACAATGCTGCTCTAAGGTGGAATTTTATGCCATATGGCACGGCAGCATAACTTAATTAAATGTTGTTGGCAGAAACATTGAATTTTTGGAGCGTATGACAAAAATTGCATCATCTTCTATGTATTGGTGAGTTTTACTTTTGAACAATGGGTTTTGGTCTGGCTCAATCGTGTTATTCAGTCCTGGATTCATATATTTGAAGACATTGTCTGATGCCAATTTAGTTTTGTTACTTTGTTCTAAATTGAAAAATATAGTGAACATCTATCAGCATGTGTCAGTTACCTTCCCTAGTTTGGGGATTAATCAAGCTAGGTGGTACCCAAGTTAATGCTGGAAAGCATGAACTAGAATTATCCAAGATATAATCATGGTTACAGTTAAGACTGAAGGTTACGCACTAACCCCAGTGTAACTTAAGGTCTTACAACTTCTCTTCTATAAAGTGCCCTAGCCAACAAAACTGGGATTTGTCTTCCACTACTGCATTCATCTTGGGTAGATGATGGTTCCATTTCCCACATTCTTCATTATTTGCATTGCCAAATAGCATTCGCAATCTTATTAATTTTGTATTAGTATTTGCTTAGAGTGGCAGAATGGAAAATCATAATTTATCTCGTCTCCAACAGTTCTCAACATACTTATAACACACCACAAAAAAGTATGCATAACATGTATTTATATGTGAGTTTAGTTTTGTACTAAAATATTTTTGTTGTATACTTACTCAAAACCAGTTATATCTCTTAAAATAACTATGTCATTGTGCTATCACAGTTTTAACTTAAATAAGAATGATCTTAAAGTGAAAGTAAATTTCAGATGTTTCTGTTGTGTAAATTAACTAAGAAATAATTATGTCTGTTAATTATTAATGCAGTAATCAAACAAATAGACGTTTTGGTCCCTCTTGATAAATTACAGTTGCTGTTTCAACTACAACATCTGCCTGATTTTTTTTAAAGATACTTGATTTAGTAATTAATATGATGCTGAATCTTACATGAATTTGGTTGGTATTGCACAATGTACTGCAGGACTGCACTGCGGTCATCTAGAGGAGCAAGCCATGCAACCCTCACTGAGCGGCTTCCTGTGTCTACCACATGTACATCCTGTGGTTTTCCTGGTGCATCTATTTCAAACGTAAAAATATTGGAAAGTAAATATGCTCACTGGCATGACATTAATTCCTGTACACATTAATTTTTCATCCCTAATATACTTTCTTTATGTTCTATATTGTATATAAACACTAATGGCATCATTGAAGAAAAAGTAAGATACACAAATGAAATTTTACTATAGACATTACTTAACATAGAAAAATTTAATTTATACCACCACGATCCTGTGGGAAACACAGTATATTACATATAAAGAAGGTAAATACATATTTTTAAGTTATCACTTACTTTTTGTATCAGTTTTATGTTGCTGTGTATGTTAGCCTGAGGAAAATACAACCATGCAAAACCTGCAGTAAGGTAATGGTCTTAAGATGAATACTGTCACAGTAATTTATTGACTTCTTTCAATGGAAAGAACAATATAGCAGGAACATTTTCGATCCCAAATACAAAATACTAATCATCATTTAGTGTAAAAGGATTTTAAAACTTTATAATAAAATATAGCAAATCAACAAGTAAAAAGTACATTTTGAAATAGATTGTAAAATTACAAACTGTAAATCTTTTAATAGATGAGAGATGAAAATTGAGAGTACTCCTTATTAGATCAAACATTTGAGTAAGGTTTGTAAAATGCTTGCCAAGAATTCTATACAAAAAGACAAGTGTTTTAATAGTACCAGAAACATGAGAGAAAATGATCCACCAACACATTATGAAAATAAATTAAAGATTTATAATAAGAATTCTCAGTTCATTTCAAACAAAACCAATTTATTAGAGATACTAGTTAATAATCAAATCAGAGAAATTTCAGTATTGTGTATTACAGAGCATTGGCATAAGAATGACCGGATGTATTTATTAAGTAAGGAATCATGGCCAGATATTTTTCAGTTAGAAGATTTAAATGAAAAATTCAATAAGTTTATTAAGCTATTAAAATATTATTTGGATATAGAATTTCCTCTAAAAATAATAAAAAATAGTATGTCTCATAAGACCTGGATAACAGCTGGAATAAAATATTCATGTCAAAAAAAAAAAAAAAAACCTGCTTCACATATTATATAAACAAACCCACACTGCACCTGAAATTGAGGCCTACTATAAAAAATACTCAACAATATTAAACAAAGTTATAAAACAAGCCAAAAAAATTGAAAAATGATAGAACTATTTACAACTCCACTAACAAAAGCAAAGCTATGTGGGATATAATAAGAAAGAAAACAGGAAAAACTAAAAAATTTCATTAAAATGTAGTAATGAGTAATTAGTGACTCAACTGTGGTAACAAATCATATCAATGATTATTTTACTAGTATTCCTGAAGAACTATTTAAAAAAATTAAATATAATTGAAAATGTGATATAATATGATAAGAACATGTGGTGGATCACTTTTTATTGATAATGAGAAATAGGAAGAAATTGCCATTGTATTAAAAGAACTAAAGAATAAATATTGTGCAGGAATTGATGGAATTCCTAATACAACCCTAAGAAATGTTCTAGATACATAATTCGACCACTAACACATTGATGTAATAGTTCATTACAGTCTAGTACTTTCCCAGAAATACTAAAGCTAGCAATTATTCCGATAAACAAGAAGGGAGAAACAGATAAACTAGATAACCATCCCATCTGCGATCTAAAAAATACTAGAGAAAATTATGTATAAAATGTTAATAAGCTTCATTAACAAAAATAATATATTATCCAATGCACAACATGGATTTAGAACAGGAAAATCAACCAAGACAGCTATTTATGCTTGCATTAACAGTATGTTAAAAATAATTGATAAAAAAGAGAAAGTAACTAGCATATTTCATTATTTGTCTAAAGCTTTTGATGTGGTAGATCAAAAATCCTCCTGCCTAAGCTTTATCATTATGGTATCACAGGGGTGTTGCATAAAGATGGTTCAAGTAATAACTTGATGGAAGGAAACACATTGTCACCTTAAAATTTAAGGACACAGAAAGTGAAATAATCAGAGAACATATATCAGGCATTAGAAGTACTAAACATGGTATTCCACAGGATTCAGTTCTTGGACCCCTCCTGGTTATTTTATATATCAGTGACATAAATGGAAATGTTGAGTCACATTATAATATTCTCTTTGCAAATGACACAACTTTTTTAATGAAAGGTGAAACTGAAGAAGTTCTTCAGCAAAGTATTAATAAAATCACTGAACAGCTATCTGCATGGTCCAAAAACAGTCATTTAATAATAAATTGTGAAAAAACCATTGCAGTAAATTTTTGTACTGCTCCAAACAGGAACCCTGCAAACCCAAAAATTATTTTGAACAATCAGACTTTAACAAACAGGTTAGACACAACAATTTCAGGTTCATGGATTCAATCTGATCTTAAATGGAAAAGACATATTAATTATTTGAACTCTAAACTAAATCAAACCAGTTATGCATTATGTATTTTAAAATTAATGAATAGTAAATAAATTTTGAAAAATACATACTTTTCCCAATTTCATTCACAAATAAAGTATGGAATCATATTTTGGGGTTTATCATCAGATGCAATAAGTACTTTCAAAATTCAGAAGAGAGCAATAAGAATAATGACACATCACAAAACATGGGAATCTTGTAAACTTTTATTTAAATAAATGAATATTCTCCCATTACCAAGCATTTACATCTATGAAACCTGTTTTTTTTTAAATAATGTCATAAGTAAAGATACAACTCTGAAAACAAATAATGAAGTACATGATCATTTCACAAGGGAACAATCAGATTTGCATATTATGCATACAAAAACAAAAAACTTATCAAAATGGAACATTCCACATAGGGATTAAGCTTTTTAATAAATTACCCCATAATATAAAAGCAACATCAAAAAGGGAGCATTTTGAGAAATTGTTGATGTCATATCTTCAGTACCACTCCTTTTACTCTGTAGAAGAATATTTGAAATTCACTAACTGAAATAATGTAATGTAAATATCTTAATGTAAACATATTAACTTATAATTGATGTGTCTGATATCATTATGTATAAAGTACATGTATATGATTTAGAGCACAAATAAAATACTACTACTATTAAGTACAAATTAGGCTAATAGCTGCCACATATTTATTAATATTATGTTTTACACAAGTGATGTACAAGAATGTTTACAGAATTTTTAATTGATATATAAGAATTACAAAATAGGATAATGAAATATATATATATTCACACAGATTTTTATGCTCTTGTATGGCACACTTAATCAAGTTCACTCTGTTAAAGTTACCAGCCATGTTGTCTGTCAGGTAGTTGTAACAAGTAAGTGTTTCCAGATGCAGAGTGTGTTATATAGTGATGCCAACTGTGTTTAATTCCCTGTGGCTTCTCACTTTTATGGGAAATTTTATGTCTTTTCTAAAGCAAAGTTGATCACACATGTCATTCCTGGAAAACATCTTGTTTGATGTCTGCAGTAAGGCAGATATTTCATCAGATTCACCATCTCAGTGTTATCCTTATATCTGGAACACTCTATTGCATGAGTCATCAATCAGTCTTAGAGCAAATGAAGCTGGAGTGGTACTCAGCTAGTTATTTTTTTTTTTTTTTTTTTTTGTGACTTTACACCTTGATGATATCAAGGTCATTAGAAAGAACTTATAAGGGACTAGCTCCATACCAGGGTTAGGATATGCACAGTCACCTTATCTCTGATACTGTCTTGTAGATAGTAAAAACTGCTATACCATGTAATATACTTGCCACTGGAAAATCAACTGTAAGAATGGCCGCCACTTGCCTTAATATAAACATCAAACAAGAAAAGGTCAGGTAGAAGTAATGAATGAAAACCACTACTATTGTTTCAAAGATAAAACACACTATATTCTTGAAGTAGTTTGTACACTTATTACAGTTGATGGCAATCGACATATCTTTACCGAAAATGATTGCAGATTATGAAGTAAGACAGACAGACTGAAACCCCTTGTTTTAATTTCAAAGACACATATTAGATGCTAATGTGGAACCACTCTGCCAAAAACTGAAGATGGCCAGCCTCAAGCATGGCGATGCTACAGCCAGCATTTGCCTATTCTGCCTAAATGCCTCTTGCATTGTACAGAGTGACACAACCTTCATACTCTAAGAGACCATCCGTGACGGACTGACGAAACCTATACCAACTATATATATATGTTCAGCATCCCTCCACTAGGGCAACCTTCTGCTATGTAACATAGTTCTCACATCTTGGTAAATACAAACTGTAGAGTAGGCCTACTGAAGTCTGTCAGCAGGTAGAATACTGGTCAACTAGCAAGTTAAATCCTTATGAATTTTTCTGTACAGTTAACAGATTCGGCGTAAAAAGTAACTTTGGGTTCTCATCCCCCTTATGATGCAGAAGTTAATAACTCAGTTTATTTAGGTGATAGAAGGTTGAACTAAATTTTGTAGAGCTTCTATTGAAATTATCTTTTATTTAACATCAAATATGGATATTTTTACTCAGGTAAAAAAAAAAAAAAAAAAAAAAAACACACATACACACACATGATTCCGTGGTGTCCCACCTGATTTCCAGTAGCGGAAATATTACATTTTGAGCTTTAAAACTTATTCCACTCAATTCTACAGCATCTCAACTGCCCATAGAGCTTTCAAACTCCTCTCTAGCTGCTGTAGTTGCTTTATAATTGAATTTATAAAAATTTCTATTTCTGGGTTGTCGCCGCCAAAAGTCAAAAAACACTATTTCACCTGATTATTATTAAGGTACTGCCTATTGTTTAAAAAGTCTTACGGAACTAACTTTAGAGGTCGTTATTACCTATCCTGAAAGTATTTTCTTTTACTGAATTTACTTGGCGGGTTTGCAATAATTAAAACTGTGTATGGAAAGCATGGGCTTCAATATATTTCATTTGAAAACAATCTATGATTTGTTCCAATATTTTTGTATGTTATACAGGAAGAAATTATGTTAGTCTCACGCTATAAGCTGATTTCAAATACTGCTTTAAACAGGAGATTTCATGAAATTTAAGATGCAAGTTTATGTAATAAATTATAATACTGGTGTTTTAAGTGACATTAAACTCATTATTACTGTTTCTTTATGACAAAATTTATTTACTAATGGCTAATTATTTTGATGAGGAGCTTTTAAAGTATCTAAAAGTGTTGTGTTATACCGGTAGTGATATTACATCGTAACAAAGTGTTCCGTTTCCCATGATGGATTTTACACTATTACAGTTAGTTGGGTAAGTCTAAAGCTTGATGTTTGATCTTTGAGGATGGTTTACGGTCTGCATTAGCTGTTTAGTTGACTCTGCGACTTTAATCCACAGTGTATATGGCTCTAGGCCAGAGGTCCCCAAACTTTTTATCACGTCGACCCCCTCATAGAACATTTGTCTTCTCATCGACCCCCAGATTAAACGTTTAATAAAAACCTGTAGTGCCGGAACAAGGGGGGGGGGGGGGGCGGGTGTACACCGGGGTGCCAACTTGAAGGGGGCGGCAAAATCATGTTTGAAGGGCGGAGATTTAAGGCGCGGAAACCTTTGTTTAGCTACAATGAGTTTGACCAACAATCGGGGTGGCGAAAACAATGTGTTTGGCCGACAATCGAGGCAGCGACACTTGGGGTCAGACGGCAAAAATGGGAGCTGCAAATAATGTTGCAAGGGGCGACATTCCTTCAGTTTTTGCCCCGGCTCGGAAAATTCCTGGATCCGCCACTGATGAAAATTTTAAATCATTTTTAGCATTTCTGATGCTAATCAATGAGGAGACTTGCATAACAACCCAAAGAAAGTATTAATAGTTCCCACACCTTAAAAAATCCACCCAACAACACTAACAGAAAAAGGAGATATTTTACACTGTTATTATAATCGTAAAAAATAATAACAAAATTATAGATAGATGGAAACTAGCCTATAGCCCTAAGTGTCATAAAATGTAAAACACAAAAAAATCATTGAAAATTTAAATAAATTATATTCGATGAAAAAACATCTGCCATTTTACGACTACTATTGAATACATTAAAAATATGTTAACATACCTTTTTATTAAAGTAGCTGATATTAGTGAGATGGATGGGTCTGAAGGGCAGCAGCAAGATTACTGATGTTCGCTAGAAAATTGGTAAGTTTTAGTCGCAAATCATCACGGTTTTCCAAGTTCAGTCTGATTTCATCAAAATAGCGTTCGCGTGGCTAAAGCCACCTTCAACCATGTATGAAGTTAGGAATGCAAGTAAGAAAGGTTCGGCTTCTGCTCTGAGCTTGGGGTATGTTGTAGCAATATTGTTATTGCTCCAAAATTCGCTGAGGTTTTTATTTTTAAACAACGCTTTAGCTGCCAGATCTACGTATATTTTAATCAGTTCATCTTCTAAGCCAGGTTCATTACCTTCATTATCAATTTTAACATCAAATGAGAAGCAAACCATTCAGGAACATGCATGTTCTCCAAGTCTTCGAAACGTGCTTTGAAGTCTTCTCTTAATTTATCGAGATGTTTAATATATATCTCCAAATCACGGTCGGGTATCTCTTCATTTTCTTTTAGTAGTCGAAAGTTTGAAAAATATAATCTTTACGTGCCAGTGAAAGGCCATTATAATTGTTCGAGCTTGAACAATTGTAACATTTTTCCCTTGGAAACGCTTCTGTACTTCGTTAAATTTCGAATAAAGATCTGCCAAATAGAACAGATGGTTCTTGCACTGTTTTAACTCGTCACATAGTAATGGATCCACATTCTTAAGAAACTCTGCAGACGAGTCGTACAAGTCAAGAAGCCTCTGCAAACTATCACCTCTTGACAACCACCTTACCTCAGTGTGCAAAAGTAATTGATTGAAAGGTTCATCATTTTCTTCACATAACTTCGGAAACAGTCGGGAATTGAGAGGATGAGCTTTAATTTTATTAATTGACCTAATGCACACTTTTAGAATATCATGCAGTTCGCCACTCAATTTTTTTCCTACAAGATGCTGCCTGTGTAGGACACAGTGAATATGTACTTAAATTTGGCCGATCTCTCAATTTCTCTTTTAGCATTTTGAAATACTCAATATCTTAGTTTTTCTTATCAGAATGGATCCTATCCAAGTGGTCTTTCATTTTCGCCGGCTTCATAGCATCATTGCAGAAAGTTTTTTCACATAACAAGCACATAGGAATAATTTCATTAGCAGAAGATGGCACAAAACCATATTTCAAATACTCGTGTGAATATTGTCTGCATTTCTTCTTAGCACTGGTAGACGACATTGTAGGTATTAAACTCAGATTTATAATATGAACAACACGATACGATCGCAGCACAACAAAACAGCAGCAGTAAGAGACGCAACTTATTCCCGCACGAGCTATAAAGAACTGTCTGTTCTTTGTCAGAGTGCATTGTTGCTACTTTTTGCTAACAATAGATATCTAGACTTGGAAGGAATAATAATTACATCTAAAAGTAACCTATTCAATAGAATTAGATAGGAAAAAGATAAAAAAGAAGTATCTAAAATTAATGGTTTTCGGTATATTACGATATTTTCTATGTAAAGGACAAAATCTACATTTAGATATACAATACATAAAGTAGAACCATACAAGAGTTTAACAGTGGCAACTTGTGTATAATGAACCAGCAGCGTTCTCTCCCCCCCCCCCCCTCCCTCTGTGGCTTTACGTCTCGTCGACAGCGCGGTCATTAGAGGCGGGATGGAACTGCGGACAAGGAACTGGAAGGAATTCGGCCATGGCTTTTTGGAGGAAGCATCCCGGCATTAGCCTTGAGTGATTTGGGGAAACCATGGAAAACCAAAATCCGGATGCCCGGACGGGGATTCGAAATAGCGTCCTCCCGAATATAAAATGCTTAAATACCCGAAGTAAATAAAAAATAAAGTTTTAATACTTGTTGAGTTCATCACGTAGCTTAGCTAAAATAAAATAATTGTGATGTTGAACTTCTTTCTTATCCCAAAGACGGACCTTAGAAGAGACACAATTCGTAAATTGGTTTACATTCGTTTCTCACAGGAATAACCACTAACAAACCAGCAATGCCAGTAAAGCGGCGAAATGAAACAGTTTGAACGCTAAGCTTGGCTCCATTATTACCTCAACGCTTTGCGCCCCAGTATGAGTCACCGCAACAATCCAATTGGTTTATTTGTTTTCGCTGCTTTGTTCTTCGCTCTCGTCATTGCTATGCTTTCCGCTCCAGTATGTTTTCTCCTTAACACATACCTAAAGCGACGCAGGCTTCGGTAAAACTCAAATTATAACGAGGGTAGTCAGTTATTTTGGATTTTTGTTGGAATATTCCCATTTTTTTCCTAGACCATTTAATTGATCCTCTTTATTATCAATCGACCCCCTTTCGACCCCCGGGTATTAATCGACCCCCGGAGAACTCTTATCGACCCCCAGGGGTCGATACCGACCACTTTGGGGACCCCTGCTCTAGGCTGTGGTGCCGGGTCCTCCACTATGCCCGTTCCTCTATAACCAAAGTGTCTAAATAAAATTTGATGAATTCCATGAAAGCTTACAAACTGGAGGCAACTGATGTGAATGAATTTGGCCATATTTTGGAAGAAACTAGCCCAGCATTCACCTGGAGTGAAACCAAGAAAAACTGATCTCTGGATGGCTGGACTTGGATTCGAAACTGTCCCCTCCTGAATGAGAGGTCAGAGCATTAGCGCTCACCCACCATACGCAATCTCAGATATTTGAGACTGTGACCTAATTATTTCTTTCTGTAAGCATTAGATCTTTGGGCACGTGCAACTCAGTTACGATTTCTCTGTTTAGTCAAAGCAAAGCTACCAGGACTGGATGATGATGTCTTTGTAATTCTTGAAAAACTATGTGTTTGGCCTCTTAGCATCATATGAACTCAACCCTCCATATTCACTAGGCACTATTCTCAACATGTCCTAACTTGTTTATATGAGGTATTAAGTACTTAAGTACCTTGAGATAATATTTCCAACAAGATAATTTTTGTTTGTATGTAATTTCACTTAGTTATCGTTGTGTTTTTTTTCCCCCCAACTTCAGCCTAATACATACTGTTTTTTATACACAAAATTGATATATTCTTTTAAGATCTGTTGATTGAGACCACAATAAGCATTGTAGCTTCACTGGGTCAGAAGTTATCTGCATGTCTCCAGATGCGGTGAATGAAATCCAAAACAGTAATGATATTTAAGATTGCAGTTTTCCAACTGAATACATAATGTCGATGTGCATGATTACTGTAAACTGATGTACAGAAGTTAAATTCTCTGCATTCATCAAACACTAGCCTTCAATTCTTGTGTTGCCCTCTACTCTTAATGTTTTTATATTTTACAGGACATTGTTATTGACCACCAACTTTGAAAAGTTGAAACTCTGACTCTACCTAATCAAAATGTAACACTCCCATGGGAAGCATGTATTCTCACTCAGCCCCAAGCAGTTGATAGGGTTCAGCACAAAGAATAATTTAAGATATTGCCCATAGGAATACATTCCGCCCATTTAGGTTTTGGTTTGAGACAAGTTGTTCTATCAACAAATGCTCATTGCACTGATTTTATCTTATATTTTTCACCAATTTAGATAACATTCTAAAACTAATAAAAACTCCAGTTAATACCCACAGTCTAATTTTTAAATTTCTTTGTTCCACTCAGTACCTCTACAAACAGAAATTGGAGAAAAGAGACTGTCATTTGACATCTCATTTGTAAAAACTGTAAGAAAACCTATTTTAAGTAAATTTGGCACTCAAATTCACCACCTAAAAATATAATGTCCTACACTGCTGAATTTGCTCTTGTGGGGTTTTACAGGAATCATTGGGTTGATGGTATACACAATTAACATATATCTTGGTTTGGATCACTGGCAAATATATGCCACCACTATGTTGACTTTTGTTTATTTTCATCTTCAATCCTTGGGTACACTGAAGGAGCCACCACGTAGATTGTGCTGAAGTTACTGCTAACATGAGAAACACAATTGGGCGTACCCTGGACAACGCTAGCCGAAAGGCAGCGGCCAATCCTTCAACCACCAGAAAAACGAAAATTGGCTATTTTCTAGGCCAAAATTGAAAATGACTTCAATAAATATAGAAGGACTATCTAGAGAAAAGGAAATTTTATTAGCAGACAAGTGCAAGCAGCACAATTGGGATATTTTATTGCTACAAGAGACAAATAAAGAGATAAATGAGAGAAGAGCAAAGATAGACAGCATGAGACTTCTCCTAGAGAGACCATATGAACAATATGGTAGTGCTGTGTTCATGAGACCAAACCTCAAGGTCATATCATCATACATGACCAATAATAATAACATTGAAATCCTAACCACTGAACTACAGTCATGCACAGTGACATCGTTTTATAAGCCTCCAAACGAAATGTTCAAATTCAGTAAGCTACTAATTTCGAAACACAAAAAGTTAAGATCATCTTAGGAGATTTCAACTGCCGAAGCGTAAATTGCGGATATAGCACAACAGATAAGAATGGGGAAGAATTGGAAAATTGGGCTGAGAGAAAATATGAATCTGGTCCACGGCCTGAAATGGGTACATCCTTCAGCAGTGGCAGATGGAAAAGGGGTACAACACCAATAATATCTTTGTCAGTGAGCAAATCGTTCAGTATGTAACCAAAACAATGGAAGATCCAATCCCTAAATCACAAGTAGGCCTGTCACTTGTACTATCACTGCAGGCATCACACCAGAGACTACACCTTTCAAACACCGCTTTAATTTAAAAAAAGCAAGATGGGACAGTTTCGCAAGTGAATTGGATAGCAAAATCATGAATATAAAAGCGGAACCAAACAAATATAATGATTTTGTAAAGCTGACTAAAGAAATATCCCACAAACACATACCCCGAGGTTGCTGCTTACAGTATATATCAGGACTCAATGAATGGTCACAGGACCTCCTTAGGGATTACCAAACAAAATTTTGAAAATGATCCTTTTGCTCAGGACACTCTAGATGCAGGGGAGGAACTTATGAGAACTATATCAGAGGGAAGAAGGGAGAAATTGACTAAAATGCTTGATGGTCTCAACATGAAGCGGAGCAGTAGGAAAGCTTGGAAATTGATAAAGAACCTCAGTAACAATCCAACGAGCTCATCCATGAATAATCTAATGGACACGGCAAATCAGATCGCCCAACATCTACTCCAAAATGGCAAGACACCTAGAACGAAAATAACACGGGATAAAGACAATGAAGAAAATTTCATGGATAACCCTTTCATGTCTGAAGAATTCAGAGCAGCTGTAAGGAATATGAAAATAAATAAAGCTGCAGGTCCTGACAATCTCCGAACAGAACAAATCCAGCACTTTGGACCAAAACAATAGAATGGCTGGTGAAAATGATTAATAGGTGTGTGGAGACACCCCAATTTTCAAAAGTCTGGAGGATAGGACATGTGGTGGCACTGCTAAAACCAGGCAAAGAATCAAATGAACCAAAAAATTTTAGACCAATATCCCTCATCTGCCACACGTATAAAAATCCTGGAACGAATGATACTAACGCGAATTGGAGCGAAAATAGATGAAAACCTGATACAAGAACAGTTTGGCTTCTGACTGGGTAAGTCATGGTGTGGACAAATACTCAACCTCACACAACATATCGAGAATGGTTTTGAGAAAAAATTAATAACAGAGGCTGTCTTTATAGACCTTTCCGCTGCCTACGATACTGTTAACCACTGGAGACTTCTGTCTAAAATATACAATGTCACAAGAGACTTCAGATTGACAAACATCATTAAAGGAATGCTACAGAATAGGAGATTCTACGTCACACTCCATGGAGAGAAAAGCAGGTGGAGAAACCAGAAGAATGGACTCCCACAGGGAATCGTCTTATCTCCTATTCTCTATAACACCTACACAAATAACCAACCAAATAACCCTGAATGCAAAAGGTTTATTTTAGCAGATGACACGGTCATCACTGCACAGGGCAGAACTTTTGAAGATGTAGAAAAAACCTAACAGCGATACTAGAAAATCTTGGAGCTTATTATGAAGAAAACCAACTGAGGTCAAACCCAGGTAAAACAAAGGTCTGTGCGTTCCACATACGCAATCGACAAGCAAGAAGACAGCTTAATATAACATGAAGAGGGGAGAGAGACTACAACACTGCACAAATCCAAGTTATCTGGGAATAACGCTGGACCGAACCCTATCCTTTAAACAGCAATGTCAACAGCTAAAAGGAGGGAAGATAAGCGCAAGGAAAAACATTGTTCGTAAACTTACAGGAACAGCTTGGGGAGCATATCCTGAAGTGCTGCGCTCAACAGCCCTGGCACTTTGTTTCTCGGCAGGAGAATATGTGACACCAGTTTGGGAAGCATCTGCGCACACCAGGCAGGTAGACACAGCTCTAAATGAAACAGTGAGGATTGTGACCGGATGCCTCAGCCTACACCCATAAAAAAGATATACCCCCTCCACCAGATATCAGACAAAGAGTAATAGGAAAGAAAGAAAGAACAAAACATGTTTCTGACACTGGACACCAGATGCAGCCAAGAACTTCCTGTACCTCGCCTGAAATCTAGGAACAGTTTCCTAAAAAGAACAGCGCCTTTGGAGAACCAACCTGAGACGCAGCCGTATGGAATTGTGGAGGGGCACTCTCGACCATCAGAAAAATTGCCCCCAGGAAGAACTACCATCAGGCGACAAATTAAAACATACCACATGGCGGACACTGAACCGATTGAGATCTGAGGTCTCCAAATATAAATCTAAATTGGTGAGAGGGGATATGAGGATGATGACAGATGTGACTGTGGGGAGGTACAGGATCATGAACACCTGCTCAGATGCAACATCATGGGAACCATCTGTTCAAACGAAGATCTCATTGAAGCAAATGACAAGGTGATTAAAGCTGCTGAATTTTGGGAGAAGAGAATCTGAGGTCATTTTTTTCTGGACACAGAAAGTAAAGTATCTTCAATCCTATACAATGTCCAGAATATCATTTACACTCTAAATCAACAGTTATGTATGAAAGTAAGTGCCTAAGAACACAAAGACCACAATTGCACAATTGCTTCACCAAGTCAATAGGTATATCAAGTGTAATGGAAACAAATTTGAAGATTTATCAATATAGAACAAATCAAATAATGATAATATCTTCCTATATACTGAAGAAGTAAAAGAAATTAATAGAAAAGTTAAACAGCTATGTACAATCATAATTCAATCTTAGTTACTACCAAAATATATCAAAAAAGGAACAAAATAAATTTATTCAAGGTACAGTATCAGTCAAATAAATAGTGACTTAAATTCTTAAGAAATTGCCATTACTTCTTATTCAAACAAAAGAATGAGTAAGTTTTTATAACTGCAAGGAGAAAAAATAAGAAAGTTGTAAATAATATATTCAGTCTATGTAATTCAAACATCTATGAAAATTGGCAATTTATACATCAGTGTATCATATAAGATCAATAAAACATAAAGGTCCATTTCCAACAGTTAAATGAAAATGCAAAAATTGAAGCAGAAATAAGTAAATAAAAAAATTAGCAAAAATAAAAATTCACACTGTTTATTTCTAATGTAAATGTACATATATGATTAAATTTTTTAAACAATGCAAGTCATGTAATGTAACAAGCTTAGGGTGAGATATTGGGTATTATTTATTAGGTTTCTACTATGTATTTTAACAGATCATTTCTGTTAACTACAGGGAAAATCTGAAGGGTTAGTTGCTTAGAGACCATACATCCCAAAAATGTTTGATAGTTTACATCTTTGCTACATGTGCAGCTCAAGAACAAGCAGCCTTTGCTGTTGTGTTATGGTTTCTGCTGTAAATTAATTAGTACAACCACTCCACAAGGGAATGTTGTGAAGTGACATGAGCATTCAAAATTACTTTTAAACATTACATAACATGTAGAAGTATTTGTTTTGTAGTTTGTTCAGTGTACTTAAGTGTAAACATACGCTGTGTAATATAAGTTTCATAGTTTAAATAGTTCAGAAACATGCTGGTCCAAATAAACTTGAAGCAAATGTTTTCTTTTACTAACAGTGGCTGTAAGTGGTATACTTTAGAAGTTAGGAATCTCACAAAAATCAAAGTGGTGTATCAAGAAGGCGCCATTAGCCTAAACTTACTATTTTGTCACTAATTACTGTTGAAGGTGTGCTTATTTTGAGAAATGATCTGTGGCATGGCCTCCTGCTCTACTCATACCACATTTTGAAAATTATTTTGTTTACTGACATGTGTTAAATTGTCCACAATTCAAATCTGCAGTTGGCGTCATACTTCTCTACTGCGTAATTACATTAAAACTGATTTAGTGCTTATTTAACTGTGTAGAATGCTTCGAAACTTTTATATGTTGTGCAGTGTTTTCTTTAATTACATAAAAATTATTGGTTGACTCCTGAAACTACTTAAAACATGCTGTTAGGAGGTGTTGAAAATGTTAGTGTGTTTAATGAAGTTTTAAAATCATGTTTTCTTTACTTTTCCTGTCTGAAACTGTTGATTTATTGCAAATTTTACTCTCTCCCGATTAGTTGTTATTATAAACAATTTTTATTGTGTTAAAAAATGTTGAAAAATTACAATATGGTCTCGTAACAAAAATCAAGTGTTTACAAGCTGAACTATTGATGATTGAAATGATTTAGGCAAGTTTAAAGGACACTTTTTTATGATTGTCAGTCTATTTGAAGCTGTTATTATATGTTGAGCTAGTTTTTAGATTTTAAATCAGCCTGTGTGGGGATATAAGCTGCAGTATCGGCTTCTGTATGATTCCCGTCCCCCATATCCTGTAGTGACAAGGTATAGAATTTAACAAATTCTGAGGTGTTTACAGCCACCCATGGTATTTGTGAATTGCAGAGTATATATGTAGATATAGATACTAGTGTAGTTACAGTTATCAGGAATACAGTAAATGTTGTGTGGGTAATCTGGTTTAACTGTCCTAAATTAGAGTCTGGTAGTTTAAGAGGCTACTCCATTGAGTAAAAATATACCATCAGTAATACCATACTACAATCATTAATAGCGTATTGTTCTTGCTACTTTAAAATTTGTTTGGAAGGTACTTGAAGTATTTGGGAAAAATCATGTCTGGAAAGTGTGGTGCCTCTCGCAGGATCATAAGAATGGTGTGGGATGCAGTTGGTGTAAAAAAGAGTTTCATTGGGAATGCAGTGGAATAAATGAGGCTCTCCCATGGTATTGTCCACTTTGCATTAGGAATGAAAGAATAAAAGATTCATGGAGAAAGACAAAATAATCAGAGAGTTGTGGGAAAGAATCAGGACCCTTGAAACCCTTCCAATGGAGGCTTCAATTGCGGAGGCTTGGCCTACAGTGGCTAAGCCTGTGAATACCTCACCTTTGGAGACTTAGCCTATAGTGGCAGAAAGTAGAGATGGTAGGTATGGAGAAGTGGGTGAGAAAGATGGTTGGGAGCTGATAACAGGTCGTAGGAGAAATACAATTAAAAGGATGATGAAGCTAGACACTATAGAAATTGTGGGGAAAAATAAGTTTGACCTGTTACCAGAGTCAGGAAGCGAGGAGCCTCATGTAGATGCAGGAGTGGGTAAGGTGCAGCAGGACTTTAGGAATAGGGGCGTGCAAGGAAAGAATAGAAAGAAAAGGGTTCTGTTGCTAGTTAGTAGTCACGGTAGAGGTGTAGGCCCTATTTTCCATGATCGGCTGGGCACAGGTTTTCAGGTAACAAGTTGTTTTCAAACCTAGTGCAACTTTAGGTCAGTTAATTGAGGATACATGTTCACTTTGTAGGGGTTTTACTAAGGAGGAGAGTGTAGTGACAGTGGGAGGTGTGGGGAACAGTATTGATAGAAATGCTAATTGTAGTATAGAGAGTGACCTGAAGAAAGAATTGAAGGAGGCTCAGCACACAAGGATGGAGCTCACACAAGTCCTAAGTCACCATGACCAGCCACAATTGAACCACGCAGTGAGGCAGGTAAATGTGGAAATGGAGGTGCTGCTAGGGAACAGCATGAGTTCTGTTGTGGGTGTTTGCACCTGTAGAGGCCATTACTAGGTGGGGTTTCACTAGGCATGGCCAACACCTAAATAGGAAGGACAAGGGAATGCACTCTGATTTGTTAGCAAAGGCTGTAAGGAGCATACTTCCAGCGATGACAAAGTCCAAACTGTGCCTTTTTTATATTATGGGTTGCTGGTGAGGGGATAAAAATGTGTAATCAAGGGGATACTGAGTGAAGATTGAATGTTAGATAAATCACTAATGTTAAAGAACTAGATAAAGTTTTTGAAATAGTAACAGGGGGGGGGGGGCAGGTTAGGGAAGGTGAATGTTAGTGCTGAAAATATCACAATGCCAGTGATAACAGTGTTACTGGTAAACTGTAGAATTGTAATGAACAAAGTAATGGAGATTGCAAACTTAATAGTGATGCATGAACCTCAAGTAGTTATAGGGGTAGTGTCCTGGTTAAAAGAAGAAATACCAGACAATGAGGTTTTCCCAGATGGTAACAGAGTATACCACAGGGATAGAGGAGAAACTGGCAGAGTGGTATTCATATTGCTTATCAAAGACAATTACAGTTCACTGGTGTTCAGAGATTATGAGCATGATTTGCTTGGGTTAGACATCTGGGGAAATAAAAAAGATAAAGTCAGAGTGTAGGCTGCATTCTGTAGTGGAAGAATGAATGATAAAGAATATGCTCTTGAAGAGAAACTAAATTCATATTCAAAGTTCAGAAGTGAGCACAGAATTGTCATTATTGGTGGGGATTTAAACTTACCAGGTGTCAACTGGGTAGGAAATAAGATTAATAACACTAGGGAACAGAGATTTGCAAATACCTTAGTAAGAGAAGGAGGCTTTACACAAGTGGTTGAGCAGAAAACAAGGGGACTAAACATGTTGGATATCTTCCTAATAAAGCCTGATGATAGCCTTATCAGGTGTGAGATTACTAAAGGAATAAGTAATCAGAATGCAGTTCTGATGGATATAAGAAGACCCAGTAAACCAGTGGCCAGAATTGAAGGGGGACACAGGTGAAATTATATAAAAAAACACATATTTCAGAACTGAAAACATATTTCAGGGTTAATTTCAGCAAATGGAAGAATAGCACAAGAACAGTGTAGACAAAGTGCGAAGAGTTCAAGGAAATAATAAAAAGAGATGAAGAAAGGTTTATTCCAAAATAGAAAATTAAGAAAAGTACAAAACCTACATATTATAACAGGGAAATGAGGAGGTTAAAGAGGTTGGTGAGACGATAACACAACAGAGCTAACAGCAAGGCAGTATGGAATTCTTGAAACAACTAAACACAGAATTAATCATTTCAAAGTGGCTAAGGATGAGTTTATGAAAAATATTATTGGTGCAGGGGGACCACTGACTGATGCATCTAGAAATTTGTATAGCTATAATTGGAAATTTAGGGGAAGAGAGAGTGTTGAGACAATTATAGATAAGAATGGAGCAGAAATAACAGGATCTAAAAAAAGGCAGAGTTATTAAGTAACTGGTCCAGTGAGACAACTAGGGATAATAATTCAGGAAACAAGCCTATCTGCACAGTTAGAAGTGAGCCGATATTTTAAAATAAATATGAAGATGATATGAAGGAATTAAGGAATCAAAAAAAGTGAGACAATATTACTACAGATGTCTTGAAGATAGCAGGATATGACATTGTACCTTATCTTGAAACATTACTTAAACTGAGTCTGGATACTTGTAGTTTAGTGGATGACTGGAAAAGTGCAATAGTAGTACCGGTACATAAGGGAGGGGTGACAAATAGGGTCAAAAACTATAGTCAAATCAGCTTGACATCAGTGATACATAAATTAATGGATAGATTAATATGCAAGCATATCAGACGTGTCTGCGAGGAATGTAAGTGGATTTCAGGTCGACAACATGGATTTCAACAAGGATATTCATGCAAACCTCAGTAAGTAGGCTATATGCAAGATATTTCTGATGAGATGTACAGGGGAGGTGAAGTTGATAATGTAGCACTGGATCTTCCAAAGGCTTTTTACAGAGAGAGCCTTCACATAGTATTAAATAAGGAAAAAACTATTTTTGTTGATAGAATGGTAATTTGCTGGGAAGCAGAATTCCTAAAAAGTAGAAAGCAAAAAGTTATGATAGGAAATGCAGCATTGAAAGAAGCAAGGGTGAACATGGAGTTCCACCAAGTAGTGTATTGGGACCATTGCTATTCGTTATTTTAATAGCAATAGTTTACTATCAGAAGTTTGATTGTTTGCAGATAATATAATGCTATATAAAAGGATAAAAATTGTAGAAGATTGTAAACAGCTGCAGGGTGATCTAGATAGGATATGTAGCTGGGTGAGACAACATGGGATGAAATAAATGGAATGAAGAGACAGCCTATTAGAAACACAGATAAAAAGCTAAAGATTGATTATGATTATAAAGTGGGACAGGAGCTGCTTAATGAAGGCCTGAAATGTAAATACATTGACATAACATTTGATAGCAGACTTAACTGGACAGGACACATTTGAGAGGTAGTAGGGAAAAGGTTCAAATTCTTCATCTGTTGGAAAAAGTGATGAGGGGATGCACTAGAGAAGTGAGGGAATTTGGTTACAAAACTTTGGTCAGACCGCTGGTGGACTATGGTTGTGTAGTATGGTATACACATTTTTGGTATCAAATATGGGAGTTGGTGTGGATGCAGAGAACGGCTACCAGATTTGTCTTTGGAAATTTTTGCAAAACACAATTGGTAACTAAATGATAAAGGAGCTGGAGTGGGATTCATTGGAGGATAGAATGAGGGTGAAGAGAGACATGGGAGTGTACAAGGGATGTGATGAAGCTTGGAAATATATTGGTGGGAAAATTAAGAGAGGTGTGTGTGGAAGGGTAAAGATGATTATGACCACAAGCTGGCACTTCATTTTAGGCATAAGGTTGTGGGAAAATTTCGTTTCATAGGAAAGGGTGTAAGGGATTGAAATAAATTACTAAGAAAAATGATGAATAATTTACCAAAAGTGCTGATAGAATTTAAAGTTAATATTAGTAGAGGGCAAAAGTAGGTGGGAAGAAGAAAGGAGAAAGGCAAATGTGTATGGGTATTGCCACTGAAGTGTGTGCTCCATCGCACTTTTAACAATTATTATTGTTATTATTACCATATCAAACAATCTCAGATTGAGAAAGCACATAATGCCCAGTTTAGATGCAGCATTCTATTATTGTGCTAAAACTTTCAGCAGTGTTACTTTATATTACTCATAAAAGAACAACTTTTGGGTTAATTCTAGATCACGATGCCGCTACCACTTCTTTCTGCCTCATGGACAACAATGATGTAAACTCAAATTGACCCTATCGCTTGAGATGTCAATGTTTCTAGGTGTGAGGTAGTGGAATACAAGGGCAGCTACACTTACTGGACCTGCATGAAAAATTAGAGTTTTCTCGGGCAAGGAGAAACCAAAAGTAACACATCCATGATGATTAACATCAGTAATCCTACTTTACAATGTTAGTGGTATTGCTAGGTAGATAGATAGATAGATGTTCACTTTGATGCCATATGAGAATAATCTTGGGGATGTGGAACAGTACATACACTTATTAGTAATATCAATATTACTATATATTTGATTATATTATTATATATTGACAACAAGTTAGCTACAACCCATTAGTATAATCAATATCTCCTCTAATCTACAAATACAATCCCGAGTTAATTAATACTTATTATGTGGAACAGTGTATACACTTGTTACCAGCATCTAATAACCAGTTATTTTCTTACCAACCAGTAACCATGATAAATTTCACTGTAATTTGTGACCATATATTATATCATGTTAGTTGCTATTTATGTGGAACAGTGCACACACCTATTAACAATATCAGTTTTATTACCAACAATTCATAAGCAGTCAATTACTTAAAAACCTGTTAGTATGATAATTTTTCATAGCAGTTTTTGAGTGCATGCTATCCCATGTTAGTTACTATATATGAGTGAAATTTTGTAAATAGTATAATTACTTAATTTGTCAAAAGTTTCAACAGAAAGAAAAACCATGTATCATTTTAGTAATTGTGGACAACTTTGCCTCCTTCCCCTTCCCTACACCATATATATTATTTTATCAGTCATTCTTAGTTACCAAATTCCAAGAAGAAAATTCTTTCACAGAGTAAAATTGGTTCTGAATCATAAACTCTTTCAGTTTGGACTTAAAGTAGTTGGGTTTTTGTAGATAACATTTAATTTCTGTTGGTAAGACATGGAATAAGGAAGCTCCAGTAAATGTTAAACATTTCTGTACAATTGACAGTGATTTGTAATCCTTGTGAATATTATATTTATTCCTAGTATTATGGCTATGTATGTCAGCATTAAGATTGAAGTGTTCAGGATTTTCCACTACAAATGATAGAACAGAGTATACATACTGTGCTGGCATTGTTAGTACACCCAGGTTTTAAAATAGATTTCTGCACGACGTCTGTGGGCATGCTCCACAAATAGTTCTTATAGCACGCTTTTGCAATTTAAATACCCTCTGTACTTGTGACGAGTTTCTCCAGAATGAGATGCCATAAGTGAGCAGGGAATGAAAATATGCAAAATATACTAACTTTCTGATTTCCATATTAGCTAGTCTAGATATTACCCTCAGTGAAAATGTTGCAGAATTCAGTTTTTTAAGAAGTTGTTGAATATGTTGTTTCCAGTTCAATTTGTTATCTATATATACACACCCAGGAATTTTGTGAAACTGCTTTCATTGATTGCTTTCCCTTCTGATATCACATTATAGCTGTCCGTTCTTTTATTTTTTGTAACAAACTGAAGTAACTGCATCTTTTCTACATTATGTATTAGTATGTTGGCATTAAAACACATGTTAATTTTCTTTATAGCATCATTTGCTGTGTTTTAGAGGTTTTGTGCTGATGGGTCTTTCAACGATATGCTAGTATTATCTGCAAAGAGCACCATGTGTACATTATCACCTAGTATATGTGGGAGATCATTTATATAGATTAAGAACAGCAGAGGGCCAAGAACTGAACCCTGAGGCACATCACATTTAACTATACCCCATTCTGAGTTTATAACATCTCCTGTATTAACATCTTTCAGTGATACACTTTGCTTTCTATTTTCCAGGTATGATTTAAGCCAATGTCCTGGCTTACCACTAATTCCATAGTGGTCTAATTTACCTAGTAGAATCTCATGATTAACACAGTCAAAAGCCTTAGCAAGATAACAGAATATACATATGGAATTTAATTTTTTATGCATTGATTCCAGTATGTTGTTTAAAAAAGCAAAAATTGCTGAATCTGTTGAAACGCCTTGTCTAAAACCAAACTTTACTTTACTGAGTAGATCATTCTTTTGTAGATGTGCAAACACCCTTCTGTACATTGCTTTTTCAAAGATTTTTGAAAATTCTGGTAGAAGTGATATGGGTCTGTAATTCTCAATCTTTGAGGTATCACCCTTTTTATGAAGCGGTTTGATTATTGAATTCTTGAGTGAGTCAGGGAAAATACCTTCTTCAAAAGAACTATTACAAATATGACTAATAACTCTACTAATGCTGGTGTTACATTGTTTCACTATATGGGTTGAAACCTCATGATAACCAAATGACTTTTTATTTTTGAGGGATTTAATATTTTTTCAATTTCATTTTGACTGGTGGGAAATAGAGACATAGGTGCTGTTTTTGGTGACAAGGATTTAAGTATTGCTATAGCATCCTTATTCCCAATATATTTTCCTTTTATTTTTTCAGCAACTGTTAAGAAGCAGTTATTGAAAGCTCTTCCTACATATGAGGGGTCATTTACAAGTTTATCATTAATGCTTATATATATATGTTTGTGTTAAATGGATGATACAGTTGTTTCTCTTTTAATAATGTTCCAAACACTTTTTATCTTATTATCTGAACTACTAATCTCATAGTTTATGGCCAAATGTTTAGCTTCTTTTATTACTTTGGTTAAAAGTCTACAGTAAGTTTTGTAATGTTGTTTGAGAAGCATATTATCAGTATTACTAACTTTTACATTCAATTCCCTTTTATGTCTGCAAGATGTTTTAATACCAACGTTTGGTGAAAGTAATTGAATTTATTGTTAACTCCTTTTAATTTATAAACAGTGCTACAGTCCTCATTGAGAAGTTCATCATTTAATGTTTTTATTGAATTGTTCTTTAATGGACTGACTTTGAAAAATCCTTTCTTTTTGTTATTTTCATTTCCCACAACATCCAAAGTATTTATTTGAGCATTATGGTCTGCCAAACCATTTTCCATTGGAACTGTTCCATGTATTTCTAATTTACTGTGCTCTACAATAATGTTATCAATAATGGTACTAATATCTTTTTGTATTCTAGTTGGTAAATTTACAGTTTGATAGAGATTGAATGATCTAAGCATTCCTAGAAGATAATCTGTCTGGTTACATTCTACAGCAAAATTTATGCTGAAGTCTCCACAGAGGATAATTTCCCTTTTAGTTTGTGATAAATTTAATAGTACCACTTCAAGTTAATTACAAAATTTACTGAAGTCTCCTGTGGGAGCCCTATAAACAGTCAGTACTATAAGATATTTGTTTTCTAATTCTAACTGAATTGAACAACATTCAAAATCTTGATTAATTGACTTTCGGGTTATGCCGCGTTGTTTATTTCATTACCTGAGGTTTCGGCTGGTATCCTCCAGCCTTCGTCAGAGAAAGCTCAGGTAATGAAATAAACAATGCGGCATAACCAGAAAGTCAATTAATCATGAACAAAGATGGCCGTGGAAGTCTGAGGAATCATTCAAAATCTTGTTCTATATAGTATTTACTTAGATCTAATGATTTTTTCTTAGTATTTTCTCTTACATATATTGCTGCACCACCCATTCTCATCTCTGACCTTCAATAACATGAAGCTAATCTATATCCAATAAAAGGGAGGAGACATATTTCAGAATTCTTCAGAAGATGTTCTGTCAGACATACAATATTTGTGTTAAGATTCAATGATTTTTGGGTTTCTTCTATAGATGTTATCAACTCATCAAGTTTGCTTGAGATACCCCTAATGTTCTGATGGAACAAAGCTATTTTAGACTGACAATCTTTATTTTTGACTGTAATATCATTATGTACATTTCTTAAATAACTCTTCCTACTGTTGATGTTTTTCCTAAAAATAGACTGAGTCCTACCACCAATTACCACTGGGATGGGGTTCACATCCAACCTGCCTCTCCTGATGCTACTGGCAATCAGTTGTGTTAGCTTCTGCTTGCCCCCATCATTCAGGTGGAGTCCATGGGAGGTATGGTCTCTCCGTGTTATGCTAGAAACATCTATCAGACCAATGTGTGTTCGGTCAGCCTGACACAATGCATGCTTCAGATCTGCCTGTGTACGCTGTACATGACCACACATCCAGGGTTGATTATAACGCTTGAAGAGGTCAACAAAACAAACATTGGTGTGAGTGGTGTTATTAGTAATGTTGTCAATGTCTGTTTCAATACAATAATTGAGATTTCTGGACAGACTATTTCCAGGACCCCCAACTATAATTATATGATCCTCTTTAGTAAGACCTTTCCCCAGGTTTGAAATTTCATCCACAAAATTGCCAAGTTCTGCATTAGGCTTAAATATACTACACACCTCAACATCAGAGCACAGGCTTGACTGTAACATTGCACTTAATTCTCTACCGTGACTACTTTCAAGTAATAACACCTTCTTGGATTTCTTTTTACAAACTTTGCACAGTGTGTGCTTTTTTACAGCTTTGTTGCAATGAGACTGCCCTGCTGTGGTATCTGATACATCCTCAGTTAAATTCTACAACACTTCAAAAGTATTGGAAACTTCCAACTGAAAACTTATAGAATGTATGCGTCCTGTTGTTACCCTCCAGTTTTGGCTGCAATCCACTGGAATTCTTTAACATTTAATGCTGCTTTTTCAGCCTTCAAAACATTGAGTTCTTTAGTTAATTCAGCCACTGTGGATTCGAGACAAGAGATCCTACTTTCTAGTTCCCTCTTTTCCTTGCTACTTTTGCAAGTCAAACAACTTCAAGGAGAGTGAAGTGCATTTTCAGCTTCCATGTAGCCACATTTCGGATGAAAACGAACTCCACAAGCTATTTAGAATTAAACACATCAGCGTATTTCTAGATTGTGATACATGAAATTGCATGCATATTTACAAATCTCACTCATGGAATCAGCATAGAGATGAGTGTTTTTGTGTGAAATGGAAGACTGGATGCAATATGCTCGTTAATCTACTAAATGAATCTTATTTTTTATCATTGTTGGTATCGTTCTCTAGAATAAAGATGACATGTTTTTTTACTTATAGATCGTGATACTGCTAGAATGCTGTAAACACTTTTTACCAGGACCACTGTCGATATAGGAATCATATCAACCTGAACACTTTTTTTCTTCCTAGAGGTGGTTGTTAGGTTAAAATACAGCCCGGAAAAGGAGAAAAAATTCGTAAAAGTTATAGAAATGCATTATTTGCATACATCGAAAGCACTCTAAATTCCTTTATAAATTCAACATGACAAGAAGTATCCATAATTTGGTCATGGAAAATATGTTTCTCATGTTAATTTTGTGTGAATCTTTGGAATGGAGAAACACTGAAATCACAACATTGTTTAACTGTCGAAATAAATATGGCACTTTAATTACAGATTGTTTTGCTGATACTTGTAGCTATGCGTATAATTTTGGGTATCTGGATACGGAAATACACAGACTGGTGTAATTTTACATTCAAATATGAGAACTATACAAAAAAAATCATTTTTGCTGTATAAAAATATTTCATTTAGTTTGTCCCCAAAAGAATACCTATTTTCCGTACAGATTCTCCTAATAACATTTTTAGCTGCCCAAGCAATATATGCATCATACCCAGCAATAGAGTAACGTCGTAAACAAATAAACAACATTGGAGGAGTTATTTACATTGGTGTCGTCCTCATGGCAGAAAGTGGTGGTAGAGGTATCACAATCTAGAATTTACCAAGAAAATCGACCATCACGGAGTGCGAAAATGATATTAATTGTAATTTTTCCTAATGAAACTCACATCTTATGATGTCATCATATAATGACGATACTAACATAGGGGACATGAAAGTTCTTATATTAACTGTTATCTGATAGACTACTGATATTCAGTTAATGCAGGTTTCTTAGACGGTCCCCAATCTGTTAATACACTGGCACCATAACAGATAACGATTGTAGGTACATCATAAAAATAAAAAGTCAGAGCTGAAAGTCATTCCATACATTTGTTAAAAGTTCCAACTCAAAACTGGTATCAGAAAACACAATTACAAGATCTAATGTTGCATCGGACATTCAATATCCTTTCTGAAGATTGCAGATACTCACAATACATGACTTCGCATTCACTCCAGAATACTTTTAAAAATTTCCAAACTTTAGCAAAAGTGATGGTTAAATCTCAGCTAATTTATTAATAAATTCAAAGTTCATCACAGAAGTTACTCTTTGAAAATTTGATCTTTATTCTGACATATGGCTTAGCTCCATGGCTGTTTTTATTCTGGTGTACACTTATTTTTTTCCTTATCATGCTTCATTTTTAAGTCCATTTCACCACACTTGTTTCACTCTTGAAACGTTTAGAAATTAATATCTCACTTACTATATTGTGACTTTAAATAAAATCTATACTATTCTTCTTGGAATTGTTTGTTCTTTTTAGTAATTGTGTAACCTTTCGCAAAAATCTTCTTCTTAGTCATATTTTGGCATGTGGTCCTAAACATCACTCACTGCCAGTGACATGTCCATGTCGTCATCGATGTATTCAGATACGAAAATTATATTTTACAACTTTTAGTTTCTAGGTGATATTAAGATATTGGTTTTATTTTGACTCGAAGATTCTTTTAATATGGAGTTTATACCTATTTTATTGATTTACTATACTAATTGCTTAAAAATCATCCCCCTTTATCGGTTTTCAAAAGCTATTTAATTGTAACATGTTCTTAGTATAAATAAACACATTAAAAAAAAACAGATTTTTTATTATTAACATAAAAAACATTGATCTTCTTCTTTTTTATTTAAAAAAATTAATTGTGATTTATAATTTTTTTTATTTTTCATTTTTGTTTTTTGAATGCCATACTTCAATCATTATCAAAGCAAAATAGAGCTATAGCAAACCGTAGGTATTCATTACTGAGTAATGGGTTCGTTGCCTGACTCGACGTACCGAATCCTTACTCACAAATCCATTTCATTACTTGTATGTTTCATTACTCGCAGGTTTAATTACTCCCATTTTCATATAGCTGTCAGTTTGATTAGATAAACGAATGAACATGACATATGCATTGATGTGGGAGATGGAATGGTTCTTCCAGCGATTGAATGAGCAGATGTTTGTTTTGTAATTAGTTGAATTAAGTGTGCCGCAATTGTGGTTTGTGAACAAACCAGTGGATGATCTTGATTGAGGATGTAGAATTTTTAGTAGTACGAAACTACAGAAACAAACATAAAGAGATTATTTTGGAAAAGTGTGTTTCCAAGACAGATTGAATTAAACTGTCTTCCTTGGCCGCGTTGTTTACACCCTAATGATTAGTGTAGCAGTGTGAGCAGCATGGTCCTATGGTTAACATTCTGGGCTTGTAAATGTGAGGTTCAAGGTTTGTAGCTATTAATTTCATATTTTTAAACAAATATTTCCTATTTAAACATTACAAAACTACAAATTTCTTATGCCTATAACAGTATATATACTTGAGTCATACCTAATGGGGTCAGAGAATAACATACTTAAGGAATGTCTCATAACTAAAAGTATACAGCGTTCTTAAACAACTGCAAGCAACTCGGCTTTCTAGTTGCATAGAAATTACATCATCTACCAATGTCCCGGAAGCAAAGGTTTTTTTCCCCTAACTGCATATATATATTCCGAAAATAATTATTTTACAGTAGAACAAACTTCATCTACCAGAAAAAAATAATTTATTGTTGGTATTATTTCTCTAATTTTGAGCCATGTCGACCATTAATTCTGTAGCTAGACTAAAGTAACTATGCACCATCATCAAGGGGAAAAAAAAAAAAAAAATACAAATAAACATTAAGAGGAAATCGAATAGAACTAAATATTAGTACTGTGCCAAATTAAACGACCATTGCCAGTAAAAAATTTACAACCAGATTACTATCGTAGGACAAATATAAATTCTTATATAACTGGTATTAATAAAGAAAGTTGAGAATCACGGTTAAAAGCAGAGAGTTCTTTAATTACTGTTTTCCTCTGTTTTATACATTGTGGTTAGTAGTGTATGTATACAATTACTTTTTGTGCTTTACAGCATTGGGATTTGATACATACAGAGGTTAAATGCTCATTACTTAACAAAGCATGAAATTTTTGGCATTATTCTTAGAATTACTTCAAAATAATAACATCACTCAAATCAAAACCAGTATTTTATGAAGAGGTATGTCACCACTCATGTGATTGTTGTTTAGTCTCAGGTATAAAGTGGAACACTCACGTTCTGTCACTCATGATAATCAAGTCCAACTACTAACCACAATGTATAAAACAGGTAAAAATGGTAATTTAAGAACTCTTTGCTTCTAACCGTAATTCTCAATGAACTTTATTGACTTATACCAGTTATATAAGAATTTATATTTGTCCCACACTAGCAATCTGGTAGTAAATTTTTGAGTGACAATAGTCGTTTAAATTGCTACAGTACTAATATTTAGTTCTATGTGATTTTCTCTACTACTTTTATCTATTTTTTCCTTGACGACAGTGCATAGTCATTTTAGTCCACCTACAGAATTAATGGTCGATATGATTCAAAATTAGAGAAACAATACCAACAATAAATAATTCGTTTCTGACAGGTGAAGTTGGTTCTATTGTAAAGTAATTATTTTCATAATATGTACACAGTTCATTTACAACAAAAAAAAAAAAGGACACGATGTTACTTCGACAATGCTAAAAAGCTCAGATGTTTGCAGTTGTTTAAGAAACATAGGTATACTCTCAGTTATGAGACATGCTATAAGTATGTTATTCCCTAGTGCAATTAGGTAAGAATCAAGGATGTATTATACACATAAGCATAGTTTTGAAACATATAAAAAGGAAATAAAAATATTTTTTAAAATATTAAATATATTGACCTGAACCAAGAACCTCACTTTTACAAGCACAGAACAAGGACTATGCCGCTCATGCTGGTACACTACTCATCAGTGTGGCTCATCAACGCTGGCTAGGGAGACAGTTCCATTCAATCTGTATGGGAGATTTTTTCCAAAATAATCTCTTTATGATTTGTTTCTGTAGTTTTGTAGTAGTAAAAATTCTACATTCTTGAACAAGGTCATCTGCTGTTTTTCACAGACCACATTACAAGTGCAATATTATTGGAAAGTATTGGAAAAACCGATATATATATATACTCTAATCAATTGGAATAAAATATAGCACTGAGCCTTGTTTTGCCGCGCTTTAATGAAATTCAATTAATTACAACTTTTATGATAGGTTTAACAATGTGAATTTAAGTAAAGTATTACTGAAATGTAGGGGATGGTTTATGAAATACCCAGCCAATAAGAATCGCCAGTGGGAGAAGCTGAATACCTCCCTGTTAGCAAGTCATCCTGTTTCGTCAAATACTTCTACTTAAGGAAATGAATAATCTGAAATATTGAATGGTTCTGAATGAAATTAAATAAATTAAACATTCGCCAATGGGATTGTCGAGGGGCAGAGCCAGGATTGCATTACTTTTTGCTGGGATGACGTGTTTTTCACAATGTTGTCAGATTGTCCATAATTAAGGTGATAGAATCTGTCACTGGTTGCCTGTTATAATGGTAAAGACTGTACCTATGGGAAACTAGTCCCAGCATTTTTATAGCGAACAATTAATAGTGAAAAAACTATAAAACATAACTCATTGATTTTCTCATGGATTTAAATTTGTTTTCATTAATTGATTCCTTTAAAACTAAATTTTATTACTATTATTTAAAAAGTTTAAGTACAGACATCTACATTGTTCATAAACAACCTCCTGCCATCATCAGCCATCCCATGCACAAAATCCTGATAAAAAAAATGGGTAAATATTTTTTCAGATAATGACACAGGATTGACACCACTCTCCCAAATCAGGAGTTTCAGCCCAGCTCTGAAAGTTCATTAAATGATGATAACTGCTCATCACTTCCAATTAAAAAGGATAAATACAGAAACCTGAACACATTTTTAGTACTTCAAAATATGTCAAAGAAGAATAAGACAAGCAAATAGCAAGGGCCATGTTTGGTACTAACAGAAGTTTCAGATCTCTACAGCATCCTCAAGTAAAAAACCATTTCAAAATTTGTGCCTAGTCTACTCACCACCATATCTAAAGAATAAATTATTAAACAAAATATACCAGGAAGAAAAAGGTTTCTCAAACATTAAAATGGTTGTGCCAATTTGTCTGTGATGTTTTGTCAGATATTCACGATGAACCAAATATTTGCCCCACTTATACAATGGAGCAAAGTTGTTTAAAAAAAAAAAAAAAATCATGTCTGTCAGATGCAGTAAAGGCAAGGAAAAAGAGTTGAGGGCAAGTTTAATGAAACTAACAGTAGCCATATATTTAAGTTCAAAAACAGATACAAACAAGCTATAATGTGCTGCCACCTTTGGCATATCTGTTTAGACCCAACTCAAACTAAATTCTGGGTGGCAAAAGAAGAGGATGAAAGGGTATTGGAGGAAACTAGAACTCAATATGATGGTTCAGGATTACTGCAAATATGAAAATTAAAGTTACAATGAAAACCCTACAAACGTGTGATGTTCACTGAAGAAGTTTTAAAAAATGTCACAGCTCTGGAGCGGTGGAAGTCACAAATACATAGTTTTAATGAACAGGAATGATCCAATTTAAATGCAATTTTCAAGCAACTATTTTGAATCTAGCATCATCAGTGTCAGTGGAAGTATTTTCCACATTCAGACTTGTCCAGTCAAATTTATGAAATAAATTGGGGACAGGGAAAGCACAAAAATTAGTGTTTCTTTTTAAGCATTACAACTCAAACACTGATGAATTCAATAAATGACGATTTAATTAAATCCCTGATTTTTATTGAAAAGCATTTGATTTAAATCATGATTTTAATAAAAATTATTTAATTATGTCAACCCTGTATATCCTCTCTAAAGATCTAGAGAAACGGAGTAATGCCATTACAGTCTCAGTCTCAATGATGTTGAAACCCTGACATTCACCTCCCTTTGGTAGAGAGGGGGCAATGTATGTGTATAACAATTTTGTTATATACAAGCGGCTAATGAATGAAGGGAGGTCAGAGCACTCTATTGTCCATGGGGCAGGAAATGTTCCCAAAAGGCGGAAGAACCCACGACTGGTCAACGGCATTAGGATGCAGAAGGCAACAGGAAACCACTGCATTAAAGGTCCTGAAGGATATCCCATTAAGTTCACATGGCATGGCTATGTTCAATGTAAAATCATCCAGAGTATCTATTCCCCCAATCCGATCTCCGGGGGAGAATGCTTCAAACAATGCTATGATTGGAAAGATGAAAGTATATGACAACAATATTCGAATTGCCACATGGAATGTACGCAGTTTGTAAATGAGTGGAAGCTTCCAAATGTGGAGGCAGAGAGTTGCAGGTTGAAAATTGACATCCTTGGACTAAGTGAAGTAAGATGGGCTGGATCTGGGATTCACACTATGAAGGAAGGACCCTATACTTTTCTTATGGAACCGATACTAACCATAGATATGGGGTTGCTGTGATTGTGTCATCGACAATAGCAAAAGCAGTCCTTGATTTTGTTCCACTTGATGGTTGTGTAATGTTTTTAAGGTTGCAAATGTCACATCGAGCTATGAAATTATTCAGGTTCATGCACCAACAGCTGACAAAGATGATGAAGAAACAGAATCCTTCTATAACACCTTGGATGAAGCAAAAAGGAGAGATTACACTGGTCATGGGTGATTTTAACTAAAAACTGGCAATGGTGCTGAAGATAATACTGTAGGTAGCTATGGCCATGGTGAACGCAACACAAGAGGAGACAGGCTGGTACAATTTTGTATTTCTAATACATTTTTCAAATTTCATCCTAGGAAACTATATACATGGACGTCACCCACCGATAGTGAAGAAAATACAGTAAGAAATCAGATCGATTTTATTCTGGTGAAACAAGAGCTAAGAAAATATGTAAAATCCTTAAATCCTATCGTGGTGCTGATGTTAAAAGTGACCACAACCCAGTAGTAATGGACTTTAAAATTCAGCGCTTTTCAAATGCAAGAAAGGTTTTCAAGATATCAAGATGCATAGATGTAAAAAGATTACAAATTCCTGAGGTGAGAACTAATGTTGGCACTGCTCTGGTGGAAAAGATGAAAGTTATAGTAGATACTTGTCCTATAAAAGTAGACTCTACCTGGAACTTGATAAAAGATAACATTACTCAAGTCCAGGAAAATAACATTGGATACATTACTAACAACAAAAGGCAGCTCTGGATGACGGTTGAAATCCTGGAACTTATTAATGAAAGAAGGAAATATAAAACCAAGGATCCAATAAAACATAAAAACATGCACAAAGACATACGCAGAAAATGCATAGAACCAAGGGAAACATGGATGTCCAGCAAATATAAAGAAATTTAAATACTCCAGGAGAAACACGATCGCTTCAACTAAATTAAAAGAGCTGAATGATATACAAAGGATGCAGTGCGGACAAATACTGAGGAATGCAAACAATGAAATTTTCCTGGGAGTTGAAGGAAAACTTAAAAGATGGAAGGAATATATCAAACTTCTTATTGCATGTGACAGAGATGATCCTCCTCCACCAGACAAAAGAATCAATAAAGTCATTCCAGAAATCACAAAGATTGAAGTAGTACATGCCATTAAACTTCAGAAGAGTGGTAAAGCCACAGGTTCTGATGGAGTTTACTCTGAAATTATTAAACTTATATCTGAGCAGGATTCAAATGGTCTCAGCCTCCTAACATCATTGTTCAATGTTATTTTTGCATCAGGAAAGATACCTTATGACTGGCTGAGATCAACTTTCATACCACTGCCGAAGAAGACCATCTCCTCACAATGTGATGACTATCGTATGATCAGTCTAATGTCACATGTGTGGAAACATTTCTGCGAATCATACACACCCGTATTACAAGAAGTGTGAATCCCATATGGGTGAGACCCAGTTTGGCTTCCGAAATGGGCTTGTCACATGTGAAGCACTCTTTTCCTTAAATGTATTAGTGCAGAGGTTCAGGGACATGAATTTTGGTGTATATTATTATTTCATAAACTATCAAAAAAGCCTTTTGACTGCACGAGGCATGAAAAGATGATAAAGATATTGAAATCAACTGGTTTTGACCAAAATGATTTATGCATTGTCAGCATACTGTATTAGAATCAGACTGCAGATGACAAAATTGACCAAGGAACATCAGACGTGACTGCGATCAGGAAAGGGGTTCGCCAGGTCTGTGTACTATCACCTCTCTTGTTCAACATTTATTCCCAGGTAATTTTCAAGGAAGTGTTGGAGAACGAAAACAGTTAGATCACTATAAATGAAAAAGTGATCAATAATATCAGGTATGCAGATGACACTGTTGTAATAGCCAGTGATCTACCTGCACTCCAAATTTAGTTCAGCACAGTGAAGAGTTTGGTTTGGTTGTCAACCCTTCCAAGACAAACGTTGTAGTCTGCTCTAAGAGAAAAATCCAGGCAACCCCTATCAGTAAAAGGCAATAAGATCACCTATGTGGACCGCCAACCTCCAATAGGAGAAGGTGACTTAAGTAGAAGAACCCCGTATATAAATGACCTAGAAGTAAAACGTAACTGCCAAAAATATATTAAATTTGCAGATGACACTAGCATATTAATGAAAGAATGTGCAATATAACAATTAACTAAAAATATTGAACACTGTTCTAAAAATATTGTGAACTAGCTAATAATTAAAACACAATAAACATTTGCCATAGACTTCTGGGCATAAAGGAATTTAGGTTTTCTAATAACTACATTAAAACACTGTGTAGAAAACAAAAAATTTATGAGTATATGGATAAAAGATAATTTAAAATGTTGAAGATCTTCTTAAATAATTTTAAAAAAGTAGATACCATCTGCTACACGATGAGAATATTAGTTGATTGCACATTGAATGGAACAATTAAGAATTCCTTTTTTGCATATGTGCATTCATTATTAATGTATGATGTTATATTCTGGGTAAACTCCCCATCTAGTATCAAATGCTTTAAAATACAGAAAAACAGTTATTAGAATTATGAAAGAGGTACAAAGTACCTTGTTTTTATTCAGAAACATGCACATTTTACCACAGCCCTGTGTATACATACTAGAAACTATGATATTTTAAAAAAAATGACATTTCAGGGTATACATTACAAACAATGATGTGCACTTCTGTAATACTAGACAGCCATTAAACTTACATGTATCACTAACAAAAACTATCCTCTGTCAGAAAGGACCACTTTGTATTAGAATCAGATTTTTTAATAAGCTGTTAGAGAAAATATTAAATTCACCTCAGCATTGAAGCAGTACTTCGTCAACTACTGCTTCTACAGTATTGATATGTATTTGTAAATCAAATGCTAGTCTTAAATCACAGTGATTATCAGAAATGTATGTAGTGTAAAATTATATAAATAACATATTATTTTTACATTTATAATGTATTTTTTTGACTTTATCAAACTTGTACACTGGTAACCGGTCACAAACTGGAAAAAATGTTAGTGTGTGTGTGTTCACGTGTGTGTCTCTCTGTGTACAGAGCATTTTGATTTAACCCCCATATTGTGTCTACTGGAGATCAAGATCCTGTGTAACAACATTGACTAATGATGTCATAATACTACTGTAGTCAGTAGCAAGACATATTATTTACAAACAATAATTCCATAATAAATGAATGCAATTTTTCTCGGCATTGTTTATTTATAAATGTGTCTCGGGAAACAAACCAAGTAATATTATTATTGATGCACAATATTTCAGTGACATAAACCTCTGTTGCCATCTTCAGGTGCAGTTGTAAGCCTTTAAGTCTGCCTTGAGCGTGTTGTTCTAAAACCGGCATGGCAACAAAAGACGTTGTTTTGTTGCCTAGCAGCATCTCAGACGTCATTAGACACCGCGGAACACAAAAAGCAGAGTTTTGGTGACGAGCAGCCTCAATAACTGGAATCCATGCATTACTTATCTGGAGCCCACAATCCTTGTTAACCAAATCAGACGCGAGGCGAATTTCAAACGCTTCTTTAATGACGCTGTCCGAGAAGCGTCTCGCATAGGTCAGCAACTTAGTTGCTTCGATATCGAATCCATGTTCTACTGCAAAACTATATTCCGCCACCGCAGATTTGTCTATTTGCTCCAGGCGAACATGTCAGGTGTGTTCTAAACAATGTTGTTTAACATACTGTATCATCTGGCCAATGTCCTACTTTCCACATTCACATGGGATTCAATAAACTCCCAGTGTACGAAGCGCAAGGTCATATTTTGGAGAGCGAAAAATGTTTCTTAATTTTGGTGGTGGTAGGAAAATGGTCTTAATGCCACTTCTTGCCTGGACCCTACTGACCCTCGATGTTGTGGCGCCATAGAACGTCAAGAAGGCTAAGTTATCGTGTAAACCATTATCGTGGTTATTAGTCCTGCGTTTTATTTCCCGGAATGTCAACTGTATCTGATGTTAATTGTAGCCATTCTTGCTGAAGGTATCACATAGATGTTTAAACTCACTAGGTAGGCTGTCTTTATCACATATTGCTCGCGCTCTGTGGACAAGCGTAGTGAGTACTGTCTTGCACTATGCCGGGTGATGATGACTATGCGCGTTTAGGTACAGGTCTGTGTGCATTGGCTTTCTATACACCATGTGTCCTAAAGTTTCATTGGCTTTCCTTTTCATAAGAATGTCCAAAAAGGCAAGCGGCCTTCCTTTTCAACCTCCATCATGAACTGGATGTTTTTGTTGATACTGTTCAAGTGAAGAAGAAACTTATCTAAGTTGTCTCTACCGTGGGGCCAAACAACAAATGTGTCATCCATGTACCCATAGAAGGCACTGGGCTTCATGAGGGCACTTTCCAATGCTTTCTCCTCAAAAACTTCCATATCAAAATTAGCTATAACAGGTGACAGGGGGGATTGCCCATTGCAACTCCCTTGATCTTTTCATAGTTATACAAGAAGTACAAAGATTGTAATGTTTGGCAGAACAGCTCAACTAACCTGGGCTCAAAGTGCTGTTGTAGTAGAGACAGCGTATCAGACAGAGGAGCCCTGGTGAAGAGGGAAATGTAGTTTGGCACAAGGACAAGGATTCGATTTCGAAGCAACTAAGGTGCTGACACAGGCGAGAGGCTTCTGTGACAGCATCATTAAAGAAGCATTTGAAATTCACCTCACGTCTGATTTGGTCAACAGGGATTGTCGGTTCCAGATAAGTGATGCATGGATTCCTGTTATTGAGGCTGCTCATCACCAACACTCTGCTCTTTGTGTCCCACGGGCATCTAATGATGTCTGAGATCAGGGGTGCATCCAGGGGGGTCTAGGGGGCTGAAATCCCCCTCCCCAGAAAAGTATCTAGGTCCACCTTCGACATCGTAATTTTGGAGCCTTTTTTTTTCTTAGCTCTACTGATTCGAGGCCCGAGGAGACTATCTCTCGTCTTTAGTTATATGCTGCAGAAATGATTGACTCATAAATCTACACTGATTCAGTCAGTCAAACACTGACAGTGGTCTCTTTAATTTCAGGCATCCACTGTTTGCTTCCTAAATTGCATCCACTTTTCTGAAGTTTGCTTCATCAAGAACCAAGTGATGAGCAAGTCCAGCACCATCGTTCAACAGTGATGACTTGTTTTAGAATACCGATTATTACATATCAAATGTTCCGTGGCTACAGTGTTCTCTTCCATCACTGTAATGAAGCTGAGTGCAGACAAGTAGAATTTGAATAACAAATGATAATATTCTTAACTTTCTCTTCCCATTCATACACCTTTTTGACTCATAGCCTATCACCAAAGTTGTGTGAGCTCATTATGTATAAAGATAAAAAGAACTAAAGGTTATTATTATTGATTTAATTGCGATGGAGCTAACACTCCTGTGGAAATCCCTCCCCTGTCATCAATTTTCCTCTTTTTTTATAAACATTTTTTTTAAAATTCTTCTATCATTGGAATGTTAAATTCCTCTCCAATTTACTACTATGATTTACAAATTATAATTCTAAATTCGTTAAGCGATTTTGGAAAATTATTCATCACTACGCTTGGTAATTTGTTCCAATCCCTGACACTTTTAACAACAAAAGAAAATTTTACCACTCCTTTATGCATGAAATCGAGCACAAGCTTGTGGTCATGGTTGCCTTTCCCCTTCCATGCACAATTCCTAATTCTTTGACCAATATACCTACAAGCTCCATCACCAACAAATGCCCTCTACATTCCTAGCACTTTCTTCATCCTCCTCCTTTCTGCCAATGAATCACAATCCAGCTCCCTTATTATGATTATAAGATGCAGAAGGAATTGTTTGTTTAAGACTTGAAATGTATATACCTTGGCATAATATTTGGAAAAACTATAATGGGCAGGGCAAATTGGACTGGTAGTTGGAAAAGGTTTCACAATCCTTACTTGTTGGAAAGTGGTATGAGTGGATGTATCAGAGAAGTAACGGAATTTGGTTATAAAACTTGGGTCAAACCACTGCTTGAGTATAGTGGTGTAGTATTTCATCATTGTGGGTATCAAATAAAGGAGTTGGAGGGGGATCAAAGAAGGGCTATTGGATTTGTCTCTGGAAATTATCACAAACACACTCAGTAACTGATATGATAAAAGAGCTGGTAAACAGGAGGAGGGTGACGAGTGTCATGGGAGCAAACAAGGCATGTATTGGTGATGAGGCGTGGAAAGATATTGGTGGAAGAATTAAAAGTAATGCATGGAAGGGAAAAGATGACCATAAGCTGGCATTTGATTTCAGGCATAAGGGTGTGAAAAATCCTCTTTTGTAGGTGGAGGGTCAGGGAGTGAAATAAATTACCGAAAATAAATGATGAATAATTTACCAAAAATGCTGGAGCACTCTAACGTTGAAACTCGTAGAAGGAAGCAGGAAGGTAGAGGAAAAGAAAAAAATGGATGTGTAGGGGATTTGCCATTGGAGCATGCACTCCATCATAGTTAACCTTATGTTAAATTAAATTAAATTCTTGTATAATGGTGAACATCTATGGGTTTAATACTTTCAATAAACACAATCACACGACATTTTGACATTTTTACTGCACGCACTTTTTGGAAAGCTGTAGCTTCCTTGTGGAACTGTTTCCAATCTTACTATGTGTACCACATAAAGCCATCTACTGTTACCTCAAAGATGCCACCATTTCATACCTGACATATAATGATACTGATAATAAACATGATTTTAATATAACTTTTAAAATTTTCCAACAGAACTGCATTTGTGTATACAGTTTATATTTGAGTAAGAAAACATCAGATACATGTTAGATAACAGAGTGGTTTATACACACACATGAATGAAGCTGTGTTATTGGAAGAGAAAAGTTGAAATATCTGTGAACCATCTCAAATGTTAATTAGCATTCCATAAACACTCAGGTATATTTACAAACACTTACCTTGAACTTGAAGATGAATAGTACGCTCTGCTCTGCCATATTTATTCTGTGCAACACATATGAAAATACCACTGTCAGCCTTTACGGTGCTTGAAATATGTATCTCAGACAGGAAACCTTCCTTTATCACACTTTCTTTAACTTCATATCTGAAAAAAAAAAAAGTAAATTAAATCCGAATATGAAAAAAATTCAGTTAGATACATTGAATTGTATTTCATTCACTGATACACACAATGGACATGTATTACACAAATTAAAATGTTTTGAAGTTTATGTACTGTAATTCTTACACCAAAAATTTTAGCGCTTTTTATGTGCTTTTATTATTTTTCCACCTGCAGATGCCATCTTTCCATTATCTTCTGTGAGCAGTGATATCGTACTCTTATCCTTATTTATTTATTTGCAGTAATTTTCTATCTAGCAGCTTTTGTACATACTGAATGCAATGAAAAGTTTCTATCATGATTAGTTATATCAAAAAAGATTCTTCATACTTAGCACATAATTCTATAACAACTATTCATAAATATATGTATTTACTAGAGTGGATTTATATTTCATATTTATAACACAACAGCTATATTGTGTATGTATTGTATGTGGGTACCATCAACTGCATAAAATCAGTTCAGTAAAATGCATAATAATTGCCATGTATAATATATGGGATCACAATCTAACTAAACATGACAAAACACTAACAACTTTGGAAAAGAAGACCATGGTTGCAACTGTGTCAGAGGAACATTATATCAGTTTTCTCGATAATATTATTGGGGAGAGAGAGCTAAGGAAAATATAAGCAACAGGATAAGAGCTGTTGAAAATAAGGAATAGTAGGTAATATAAACCTATTACCACCCTCAGATGAAGACATGAGAACCAGGACAAATACAAAAATACAAACTTATTTCACAATGTTTTGGTCTAAACCATTATCTATACAATGCAATATGTTTGTAGAAATTTTGTGTCTCTACATTAAATATATTTCAAAAAGAGTAATTGAAACATAAACAACTAACGATAGAGATGCAAAAAAAAAAAAAAAAAAAATGCCCGTCTGTCTCTATGTTTATGCATTACATAGAAACCAATAGACAGGTTTTAATAAAACATCACAGTGATAGCTTATGCCCTCAGTAAGGATATATTCATACAATACAAATATCCAATGATACAGATTACAGAACAGCATCATACAGGAACAAACTTCACATAGTAATGTCTTATGACACAAAAGGACATATCATTGCTTTTATACCGATTATAACATACTCCCCCAAGACTCAGAAGCCAAAACTGTAAATTTTCAATTTTTTTTATTTTTTATTTTTTCCTTATACATGTGTGCTTCTACAAAAACTAATGAACAAATTTTAAGAAAATTTAGCGTGCCATAGTGATACCTTATATTATGAGTTAACATGTATGGTACTCTTTTATCCTGATTAATATCATATTTCGTCCATGATACAGGGGGCAATACAATACACATTGGGATTTTGTGTATCTACTGAATATTGACTGGCAGAGCTTTGTCACAGTAGAAATGCCTACCATATTAAAAGCAATATATGTTTTTAGGATGTGTTTAGCTTTTTGATTCTATTAGGTATTTTACATATCAGACTACATACAAACATATAAAGCATTGTGCTTTTGCACATGCTAGGCAGCACCATTTCAATTATCGCTCGCAGAGAAACATGTGATAAATACTGAAGTGAGTCTGTGGGTCATTGACAAACACAAACTTTCCCAATTAGTGTTTGTTTCAAGTAGAGGCAGAAACAAATGATGTGTTCAATCATTATTATAATAATGCATACAATTTAAATTCAGAAGGACAGCAGGAAACACAAGAAAATTGATAATAACAATAATGCTCCACAGCATTTACTTACCCATGCAATATTTTTTGATAATTTATTTGTGAATTAACAGCACCTGCCTGAAGAAATTATGGGGACAGCTAGTTATGAATAAAGGAGTACGTATGGCAATGATATTGCATCTGTTCCCTCCGAGACTAACCACACAACTCATAAGAGGTAGGTAGCAGCAAAACGTTTAAACAGAAAAACTGGAAGACATTCATTAATTTCATAAACCACTGGTAAATGTATTAGAAATTATTTATAGATCATTTATTATCACTATTTACAGGTGTGTCATAATACCTTACACCAATGTTATCATTTTAAAAATCAATGTATGATGTCTATTTTTCATTGGCATACAATTTACATATATAAAAAATCTAATTGTTAGGTGTAGAAAAAGTTTTGAGCATTAAAATTTGTATCAAATATTACTCACACATAATGGAAGTTGGTAAAGAAAAATGGGTTATGCACAATTTTAAAATTCTTAGAAGACTATACATCTCTTCTTCTTCACTACTGTTCTCAACATTTTGAGTCCATCTGCCATCGACAAGTTTTATTTATCATTGGCATGGTCACGTTTGGAGCTATGGTTTTATGGCTTTATGCCCTTACTGATGCCAGGCATATTAGATCTACTGCTAGGTCATACTAAGTATTAATGTGGGAAGTGTAATGTGGACATCTGTCAGTGAAACTTGTAAATATGTTCAGTGTAATTCTTGTTTGTCAAATGTGTAGTTTATGAGGTGGAGATATGGGAATATCCCAGCATTCACAGTGATGGATGCAGAATTCCATCTAAAAATCACTGATATTCAGGAGCTTGGATTCATGTTCTGATCATCTCTCCAGCGCCTCAGTGCACTGAGCCACACTGCAGATTAAAAGACTATGTTTCCATTTAAATTAAATTCAAGGGAAATGAGGTTTGGTGTTTATCTTTGATCTTGTTCTTAGAAGTATTATAAGTTAAATATTGACCTCTTTTATTTCTATGGAGACCCTACAAACTAATTTTACAAAATTTTAAATATCATATTCAGTTTCCAGTCAACAAAATATATAAACATGTTCAGATTTGATATCTCAGCCTCATTTTGTTTATGAGCTAGATGTATGTAACTAAACAGTGGACATATAGGGAGTGACAGCAGTCATTCTCAATTTCCCTTTTTGTCTATGGAACGCTACAAAAGTTATATTGCTAGGTAATAACCATTGGATGGAGTAGGCCAACTTGAGTAGAATAAATTAGGTACAGTCTATGAGGTCACGTGCGTTTTTAGTACTAATTCAGTGCTCCATCAAGTAAGAGAATATAGGATCACTCCACATGGGTTTCACAATATGATATAGATTAGTTACTGTAGGATAACAGAAAATAGAATTAATATGGATGCAAGACATAGCATAATGAGAGTGACTCAAGGGAGGTGGAGAAAGAGACATAACATGCAAGTTCAGAATTTACGCAGGTCCTGCAACACCATTATTGGCCATTGTTCACCCACATATATGACAGCTAAACTGGGATAGATGGTGCTAATTTGGCCAGATTTTGATAACCCATTAATAGTAATTAAGTTAATGAAATTGTAGAAACAATCAAAATTAACCTTATTTACCACAATCTTATGGCTCTGTCAAATGACTTCAACATCCTTTGACCATTTCATCTGAAATATCTTTCTTGTTGCCACTGAGATTCACATTAGTATCCTCTCTCAAGTATATGTTGCTGATTTGAAAATCAGTTTCTTTCCTCACAAATATTTCCAAAATGGCTGCATTTCAAGTTTTCTACCAATGAGGAAGACCTAATCAGTATATAATTTTAAACCATATTTGTTTTTCTTCCTTTATAAAGTGTTACTGTTGTGTCACTTTTCCAGTATTCTGGTATATCAAAGGTCTCCAGGCTCAGTCTTAATAATATTTAATGGAATGGTACAATGACATACTCAACTATCTTCAATAAACCTTCAGTAATATTACCCGTAACAGCCAATTTATGCTTTCTAACTTATATTGTTTCCTGAGAATATCCTCAAAGGATATTTCTAATCATCTAATTCATTCATTTATAAATATGTAGAGAAGCTCCTGCTCTGATTTTCCCTTCCCATTGTTGCATGGTGGTCCATAATAGTCTTGTCAAACCAGTTATTTCATATCTCTGCCCTTTTCATATACTCAAGTGCTTATTCCCCATCCTTATACATTATTGACTCAATACCTTCTCTTCACCCTAGTTTTCTAAAACAGGCACAAAACTTTCTAGCTGCATCATTCAGTAGTCACACTACAACCATAATATTCTTCATGCACACAGCCATAGCTTCCACACCAAGCATGATGGGTGAGTGGTTAACGCTCTGGCCTCGCATTCGGGAGGATGGTGGTTCGAATCCCTCTCCGGGCATCTAAATTTGGGTTTTCCATAGTTTCACCAAATCACTCCAGGCGAATGCCAGGATGCTTCCTTCAAAAGGCCATGGCTGAATTCCTTCCTGTTCCTTGTCCCCAGTCCTTTCTCGCCTCTAATGACCTTGACGTCGACAAGGCATAAAGCCATATGTAAAAAATAATAATAATAATAATACTTTAGCTTCTGTCTTGGTTACTACTTATTGTTTTTCTATTAGTTGTTTCAAGAATTCCCTACCACCATAATGGCTTCTAACCCTATTAATTTTTCTTCCTACCAAGCATATTAGCCTTCTCACCTGCGGGTTCCATTTTTTTATCTCTTGGAACTCTTCCCACTTTCTCTCCACCATACCAGCATCCTCCTTCCTTGATATATCTCTTAAGTTTTTAAATATTAGGCTATAACTATAACTATCTGCAGGCTTGGCCATCAGTTACTCGTGTCCATAATAACTGCTCTGGGTTCACTTACTTCTTTTGTACCCCTAGACATCAAAAAATTATCATCAGGCTCATTAGGAATCTATTCAATATGCTCCCCCTACCCTTTTCACCCTGTACTCTACTCTGCCACTTGTATAAAGCTTCTGTGTCTTGCCAATGTTTTTAATCTTGCTTCCTTCCTGGTCCACACCTGGTAAATTCCAGTGCCCACTAATAATGTCAATCCTACACTCATGCAGAATATAAGTTTAATTTATTTCCGAATACTTAATTTTGTTCATTCATTCTTCCACTACAGAAAGCACCCAATACCCTTACTTTCATTTCACATACCCCCCAAGATATCTTCCCTCTAATTCATGATTAAATTCCACAAACATCCTTGGTATTCATATAGTCTTATAATAGTCTTCTTTTTTTAACCAGTATGAACAACTGCACATCTCTCTACCAAATCCTCCCTTAACATTGTGGTACACACTAGAAAAGTTGATGTTCACCTGAACAAGAATATGAGAGTAATAACTAGCACACTAAAATCCACCCCAATCCTCTGCTTACACATCATCAGCAATATACCACCTGCAGAGGTAAGACACCAAGAAGCAACGACACATGAGTGGAATCCTTACCATCCACAGGATCTCACAATCTATGAGGTCCTAAATGAACCACCCTCATCTTAAATCCAGAAATCCAGTATGGAATGACATATTTGACTTTGATGTCAAGGAAAACTGGCGACATTGTTGTAACTCTACATCTGTGAAGCATTAAGACATTTAAGATCGTATAACTGGACATCCAGGATTCCATTTTAAGAGAGACTGGTGGATCAAACTAAATAACATAAGAATAGGCTTCACCAAATGCAACACCATGCTGTATAAGTGGGGTCTTCAAGATTCTCCTGTCTGTAACTGTGGAATTCCTTCCAAAAGTGTGAAGCACATCATCAAGGAATGCCCTCTAAGGAAGTATGATGGACAACTTCAAGATGTTTTCAGTGCTACAATGTCCTTCATAGTATGGCTGCAATAACTGGACAACTATTTGTGAATGATACCATCATTATTGCTGTTGTATACATTTATTTGTATTACATTAGTTGCTTAGTCATACAAAAAATAAATAAATAACTGTGGTACACTCTATTGTCCTTGATAAAAACCTTCCTTCTATTATATAACGATTTTCTATAGCTTTATTATCATACCCCTAATGTTTACTAGTAGTAGTTTTATTCCTGGATTTTGCTAATTATTATCATTACCCTTCACTCTCATTATTGCAACTGACTGGTAAACTCTTTTTGTTGTTCCATATATTTAAATTATTTCACTGTAATTTACTATTTCATCCACCACTCATCTGTATTCAGTATCAATTTTCTACCTGTTTTTGTCTTCACCTGAAAAAATCACAGACCTAATCACCTGTTTAATGGAATTGGCCTCCCTTTTAAGCTTTAGCTAACAACTCCATATAAACAACTTCTATAAAGCTATAAGCCATCCCTAATGAGAACCTACCTACCAATGGCGTTCCCAGGCACAACCCCATTGAAATACCAAATGTATTACTCAAGCAGCATGTTTCCTTATTTAGCTACCTTGCAGCTGTATTCAATTTTGGCTGATTATGGGAATTCAAAACATGTATCAGATTCACCCTGTTTCTGCTGTATCTCTTTTCATAATCTTTATCAGACTACTCTCAATACTATATATTTCATCTTTATTGATACTATTTGCCACACTCACCCCTATTACAACCTATCCTCATTTGTAATTGGGTAATGGAATTAGAATAAATTACAAAACAAAACAGCTTATTATGTACAAAGAGAGAGAAATAAGTGTTCTGTATTTTTTCCGCAGTGAAATAGGAACTGCTTTTCTGGGGCATAAAATATAATATCTTGACTTAGCATTAGATAATAGACTGAACTGGGAAGGACACAATGGGGAGCTATCGGCGTGATGTTTCAAATTCCTGTATCTATTGGAGAGAGTTATAAACCAATGTATCAGGGAACTGGGTAATAAAACATTGGTCAGGCTCTTGAATAGGGCAGGGTAGTTTGAGACCCTCATTTTAAGTATTAAATACAGGAGTAGTAGTGTTTACAGAACAGGAGAGATAGATGTTTTTGCATAAATTATCTTGGTGGACAATCAGGTACTGATGTAGAAAGGGTCTAGGTTGGGATTCGTTGGAAGATTGGGAGTGGGTGAAGAGACTGTAGTTTGTGGATAAGGTGTATAATTGCAATGAGACCTGAATGGATGTTGGGTGAAGAATTATCAGTAATATGTGTTGTGGAAGAGATGACCATCACAATAAATGAGAACTTAATTTCACACATAACTGAGTGGAAAATTTTCATGTGGAGCTAAGGGAGTCAGGACCTTTTACTAAGTATAGTAGGAAGAGTTGAAAAATTAATCTAAAAAGAGTGAAAAAATTAAAGTAATATTGAAAAAGTAGGTTTGTATGGAAATTATCTCTACAGTACATGCTACATTTCAGTTAATAATAATGCATGAATCCCACTCATGTGTAAAGAATGAGCCAGCTGCGAAATCTTTAATTTATTAGGTACCAAGTATTTTGAAAAAAACAACCTTCTACAATAACAGCTGAGAATCGGTAACAAATGTATGTTTTCTTATCATTTGTTCTTTCACTCATATAGTCTCAATATTACTCAAGTGAATCTGAACAACAAATCATTCCTGCCATATCCTAACTATTAAAATAGAATTACCATCCTCAAAAATCATTCACACATTTCTTCCAGAGTCTCTAAGCTATTAACTGTATGTTTGAGAATATGTACTTCTAACATCTGCCTCAAAATTGTTCTTTCCTTTCCTATCTCTTTTGTTCTTGGGAAATTATGAAATTTGGAGTAGGGAAGAAACTAGGTATTTACAAACAAAAATTATAGCTATGACTAATTTTTAATCTTGTGAGATAAAAAGTGGCTGGGGACTCTAACACTGCCAAAATCTAAATTATTCCAGAAACTTTCAGCAGAATTTCTTAGTCTCTAGCTGTAATCACCTGTTATAAGGACTATTCCTTTTGTGAAGTCAAAGATTTAAGCCAGAGTTCTAGTAGTCCCTTCCAATCTTTGCATTTTCTCTTTAACTACTTACTTGATTGCAACTATTGTAAGGAATCTATACTACTTCATAAAATCTACAGAACTTTGTATGTCCAAATCATAAAAAATGTTTTTAAAATTGATTGTGATGTGCTTTATACCCAATCACAAGCAAAATAAATAACTGGAAGTATTGGAGAGACAATAAAGTGAATAAATAAAGGAGACCAGTATCAGATGCAGTTATTACAAAGCAGTAATCTTTATGAATCTAAATAGTCAGATATAATTATATTAAAAAGAAACAGTGTGTACTACTTTAGCTAGTTGTATCAAGCAGCTTAGGACAGTTGGTAATGATTCTAATATGAATGTTTTAAATATTTATCCACAGGAAGAAAATAGAGAAAGGTTTATAAATGTAATTCTTCTTTCTAGCATCATAAAATGTTGAAATTTGGTACCTTTCACAAATTTACTGTGATATGTTACTATAATAGGACTACTTATAAAATTACCTTGGGTTAAGCTGAGCAGGTAGACGAATTCCTTCACGTTGCCACTCAATAGTCATGGGTGTGTCACCAATTGCTTCACAATGAAGGATTTGAGAGGCTCCTTTTCTGACACTTGCCTGAGCAGATCGAACTTCAAACTGTGGAGGTACTGCAGAAATGAAGGAAGTTTTACTACACATCATAATTCCCAATGGAAGTTGAACTGGCTTTCTCATATCATGATAGTGAATTAGCTCAAAGCCTTTTCAATCTTTTGAAATTTTTTAAATTTCAATGATTTTACTATTTAATGAAAAAATCCTTAGTTTCATTTCTTTATGTTTCCTGCACTTTAATAGCAAGTACTGAAATTAGCTAATCAATATAAGTGCAGCTGTTGAAAAGCATTATGAAAAGAGGCTAGAGAAAAACATCACCAGCATATTAGCCATTAAAAACAATAGCAAATCACAACTCATAGCAAAATACCTACATTACAAAGTTTAGTAATGGGCTTTTCAACAGCAGAGGATGAGAACAGGATATAGACTATACAAAAGCTAGATGAATATGATTTTAATCAATTAGGAATCATGGGAGTGTACCTTGACATGTGATAAGGAGAGTATGGGAGTAGGAATTAAGCCAAAGTGAATGGTGGTTAGCTCAATTCAGAGAGGAATGATATATGGTATTATAACTGTGAATATGGTTGGTAAACACTGTATTTACTTCTGTGTGAAGAAATGAGTGTTAGCTGTATTAGGTGACAAATGAGACCTAATATGGAGAATGTAAAATACAAGATGAAAATCCCAGATTTCCTTGTGGTGAGCAAAGTGTTCATAATCATATACTATAACAGAAAATTGTGTGTGTTCTATTCTGAACCAATGTACTATGCAGTTGGATTTTTTCTGGCCACTCTACTTCCTCTGTTGCACATTAATTATTACAACTGAATTTTGAAAAAGGTCATATTGAATACACTTAATTATTTTGTTTAAATTCTTGAATGAGTAGAAGGACTTGGCAACAAGATAAACTCTCAGTTTTTTGTAAAATATATCTTTATTATCTGCAAACTGTTTTATACTCTAGGGAAGTTTATTCAACAGATGTATCGCACAATAATTAACTCCTCTTTATACTAATGACAGAGACATTTCTTCAAGTTATTTCTGTTTCTTGTATTGAAATTGTGTACTTGTGAATAAGATGTAAACAGGTTAAAATGATCTATGACAAAGCACACGAGAGAATATATATACTGAGAAGTCATTGTAAGAATATTGAGTTTTTTAAAAAGTTGTCTGCAAGACTTTCTTGGTTGTACCCTACACAACATCCTAATTGCTCTTTTCTGTGCTATGAAAACTTTTTTACTTTGTGAAGAGTTTCCCCAAAAAAATTATGCCATTTGACATCACTGAATGAAAATATGAGGAGTACACCTGTTTCGTTAATTCTAGAACTGCTGTTAGAGAAAGTGTTCATATTGCAAAGGTAGCACTACTTAACTTCTTCAGTAGTGAAGTGATATGTTTATTCCAACAGAGTTTCTCATCTATTTTAATACCAAGGAATTTTATACTCTTTGTTTCTAAGATTGTGTTATTTTTATAGCTTACTTGTTAATCTGGCTGTGCATAATTTTTTGTTTTAAACCTAATATAATGTGGTTTTTCAAAATTTAATTTTAACGAAGTTGCCTTAAACCAGTTTGTTACTTTACTATGTTCTTCACTTACATTAAATTCTAGATTGCTGTTAGGTGTTTTTCTCACAGTCAGATAAGTGTCATCTGCAAATAAAACACTCATAAACAGATAAGTTTCCAGGAAGGTCATTGATGTACAACAAGTGAATTCCATAACGTAAAGACAATTAACAAGCGAGCAGTCATTATAAGCGGAACGCGACAACCAAAGTGAGCCGACGATTCCTGAGGAGAGCCAATACACTCAGTATTAACAAGATCATCATATAGGTAACACCAGCCACGGGAGCGACTCGACCGACGTGGAGAACCAGCTTCATTTACGGGAGACTGCAAGGGGCGGCGTTGCAGAGCGGAACGCAGTCCGAGAATTTAGCAGATTTTCTCTTCGAAAGGAAAGTGCCAAATTTTTTTATCTTTGTAAGAAACACAAACTGATATGAGAAAATTTTCATATGAAAAGTTGGATTGAAAAAAAAATAATTTTCATAGAGGAAAAGAAGTTTAAATTATTTTCTTCGCGATTAAAAGTCAGTTTGTGTTGATATTGAAAAAAAAAATTAATTAGTTTCAACCTTCCTAGGGAATTTTTATTAACTAATGGTTGTTACCTTGTTTGCATTTCATTGCATGCAATAGCGTACACCTTGTTTAACAATAACTGTGATTAGTGTTGGAGCAGAATTTATCTGTTTGCATTTTAATTTTTTGTTGTCTTGCTGGTTCGGTGGATATCTTTTTCTTTGCAATCAAAATATTGTGCAATTGTATTGAAAGTGTTGACAACATGGCTACAGAAGTGAGTGAAATGGCGGAGGGGTTGGCAGCAATATGAAGTGAGTCCTTGAATGACTCAGGTCCTGAGTTCACAGATGGGTCAGTTCATGCTATCTTGGTACAGTTGCAATCTGTTCAAAATAGTATGCAGTCAATGAATTACAACTTGAGGGCCGATTTAAAATCAGTAGAAAGTAATTTGAAGGCCGAGCTTGGAGGTTGATTGCAATCACTTGAGAGTACAGTGGGGAATTTAAATACGTTGTTAGGAGACAATGTCCGACAATTCGAGAATGTCAAATTAGAATTAAGACAACCTAATATTGATTGTAAGGAACAAGCTGAATGACTAGCGGAACGGCTAACTAGATTAGAGCATAGTGTGAGTCGGGAGACAATACTGCTATGACAGGATAATGAAGTACACAGTAAACAGATAGTTGTCGGGGAAGAAGTCAATGTAAGTCACGAGAGGTGACTGGAGACGGTAGAAGATCACTGTGTCCTTTTGGGGAAACACATCAAAGAAGATAAAGAAAAGGTAAACAGTTTGGTCGCAAATGTCTAGTTGATTTCACAGGATGTGGGTAAGTACCAGCAGCGTTGATAGAAGATGTTACAAGAGTGAAAGTTCCGGCAGTAGAAAGGGAGGAGGGCTTGTCAGGGGCTTGCTTCATTCGACTTCAACAGCAGCGTGGGTCGCAGATAAAATTGACTGGCAACGTTCTGATGGTCATGGGCATAAGCACCCCATTGAATTCATTTGGGACTTTGAGGACTTTGCACCTTTCTCCGTTGCTTCTGAAAAACAGCGGGTCGAGAAGGTTTGTAGGCACTTGGCCGGAGGAGCGAGGCGATGGACCGACTGGTTTGCAGGCAAGTGTAGCACATTTAATGAATTCAAGAGGGAGTTCCGACAATGGCAGATCGCTGTATATAGAGAATTGTTAATGGGAGAACCTTACGTGGCCGCTAAGGGGACGCAGAAAGACTTTTTCTTGATGTGTGTGGTATCATGCAAATACCTCGATAGGAGTGAAGTGCCAGAGCATAAGGAGATCAGCGTGATATCATGGGGAGACGCAAGAACTGTGCGACATAGGAAGGAATGCTGGGCAGCCTTGTTGGGGATGACTAGTGTGTGTGATAACCACACCGGGAATCCGAGGGGAACACCAGTGTGTGTGGAAGAAGAGGAGAAGGTCAGTGTTGATGATGTTGTAGAAGAGTACCCGAATGATGGAAGGATAAGAGGATTTTACAACGTGGTTTCTCTAAAACCTTAGAAAAGTATTGAATTGAATGGGAGTGCGGGGTCAAGCACTGGTTGAAAGTGCATTTGTATGCAGACAAATCCTCCACATTTCTCACTTTTCTGAGGCCATTAGAGTCCAGAAGGTGGTATTTTGTATTTAACCTACAAACAGAAGTTCAGCTTCGACAGAGGCAAAGATAATAGGACCAATTGGAAGAAAATAATAATAATAATAACTCATGTCATATTGTTTCATAGGTGAAGTGTTAACCGTTGTAGCCCTGTGGCAAGGTGAGCATTTGGGTTTTGGGGGACAATGAAAAGAAAAAAAAAAAATCAGAGACGATGAAGATAGTGGAGTTTGATTGTCTTCTTCTTTGTTTTTTTCGTCTTAATGTTCCATTGTATTTCTTTTTCCATTTGTATGTGATTTCAAGGTTTGTGCAATAATGTTAAAAATTGTTGTTATTAACATAAGAGTAGTCGAGCGGCTGCCAGGCAAAACTTTTGTATTTCATGAGTCATTTCATATTGTCTGATATGTATAATCATGTCAATCTTAGTTTAAGGGTTACCTGGCGATGGATGTCGGGGCTTTGTCAATGCCAACTTCCGCCTGGTTCCATCGGTGGGAGTGTAATAGAACAGGCATAATGCCTTTAATATAATTTTATTTAATTTCACAGAAATTAAAGATATCGATCAGTTTGAAATATAAGCTCTCTGAAGTAGAGGCATTGTAGGATTATCGCTGATGAGTGAGGGCTTGTGAATTGTAGTGAAATGTTTATCAGCTTTAGACATGATTTCTTAAGTGTTAATCCTTATTAAAGGTATTGTAATTATTAACAATTTTCCTAACTTTCAAAATAAATGAACCTGCAATCTTGGAAGATCTGGTAGTTAATTTCTTTGTCGACATTTAAGAAAACATGATACAAGAAAGTAATTTAAAATAGCTGCAGGGTCCTATGACAAAACTTTGGGGAATTCCATGTTTCATTTTCTCCCAGTCTGATGAAGCATCTTTACTTATTTTAGAATCAAAAATAGAAGCTTCTTGCATTCGACTTTCCATGTATGATTCAAACCATTTACCTGCAGTTCCATTTTGTTCAAAAGTAATTCATGATTTACACAGTCAAATGCTTTTGCAAGATCACAAAATATTCCTACAGGGCTCATTTTATTATTCAGTTCCTCAAATATGTTATTTAAAAATGAATATATTGCCAACTATATAGATGATCCTTTTTGGAACCCAAATTGTGATTTAGTGAGGATATTATTTTGTTTAACATGTTTTATTACTCTACAGTACATGACTTTTTCAAAAATCTTTGAGAATCCTGAAAGTAATAAAATGGGATGATAGTTTTCTACATATGTTGCTTCTCCTTTTTTACACAACGGTTTTGCAACTGCATATTTTATTCTATTTGGAAAAACACTTTACTTTGAAATTTCTGGAATTTTTAATCTCTTCTAGGCATAAGGTTACGTTATCAGTTTTACTAAATATTCCCCTTATATTCTGATAGAGAATAGTGGTCTGAACCTTATGATTCAATGAATTTAAATTGTTTACATTATTAGTACAAACTGGTATGGCAGATGGAATTTCTAATTTCAATAAGTTTTGATCAGGAGAGACGTTAATTTCTTTTAGACATCATTACACATTTATTTTATTTACCCTGAAAAATGGCCTGACTTAACACCACTTATAACAGGAATACCTCTTTCACTCACTTGGCATCCCTTGATCTCATCAGCAATAAGAAGCGAAAGCTTCCTTTTACCTCTGAAATTCAGATGGAGTCCATGGTGAGTATAACTGTCCCTACCAATGTAGGCAACATCTATAAAACCAATGTGTGAATTTTCTGGCTGCCACAGAACCCTATCCAATGATGCATTGGTACACCTAATGTTATGCCAAATCCAGGGTTTAACATAACGCTCAAGCAAACCCACAAATCGCACATTCGTCTGACGCGTGTTCCTGGAAAAGTGAGCAATGTCTTCCTCAATTGAATAATTGAGGTCCTTATCAATACTATTTCCTGGTCCCCCTACAATAACAATACAATCCACTTTTGCAAAATCATTTCCTAAGTCTTCCACTTGGTTTGAAAATACTGCAGACTTCATAATCTGACCCCCAAGTCAGACTGAACCATCTCACTGATTCCCCTCCCATGACTGCTTCCAAGTAACAGTACCTTCCTACGTTTAGATACCCCCTGAAAAGTTCTCACTTTTACTTTACAAGATCCCAGATCATTCAGTCCAACTTGATGGTCCTCAAAGTCACCATCCAGATCCTCCAATGGCTGAAACACATTGGATGTCTCCAGCTGGAAACCATCAGACAGACAGTGTCTCCTACCTCTCCTGCCAGAGCTGACTTCCCTCCACTCACTGTTCTGCCTAAGCCTAAGAACTGAGTTTTCTACCTTCAGGGAATTTAAATCCCTCTCCACATATGCAAGATCTGACTGGAGCTTCAGAATCCACTGCTCCTGATCCTTAATTCTGCAGGAATGACAATTCCAGGCAATACTGACACAAGAGTCACTGTTAGTAACATATCTGCACCCCCCGTGAAACTAGCACCCGCAGTACTGGCACGTCACTCCTTCTCTTACTGGTCTTCGGCAATTTCCACACTTAGTTTCCATTATGATACTTTCAGGAAAACTTAACAACTTTGGACAATAAAAACTTTAAAACATTTACTTTTTAAACTACTTAAAAAAACTTAAGAACTTAGGAGAAAAATACTTTAAAATGTTTACTTTTATTTAACTACTTGTGTTTCAGTTGCTAAAGGAAAGTAAAAGTAGGATTCTAAGAAAAATGCTATACAAATAAAATTCTGACCTATCCTCAAATATAAACAAATAAAATTTGTTTACCCTGTATTGATTTCCTATTCAAAAATTTGTTCACTGTCACTTAATAGCTTCACAATTTACTGCAAAACAAAAACTAATACAGTCAAAACAAATTTACTATGAAATTCTGTTATTATTATTATTATATTGTTTAGCCCACTATGGAGCGCGTGGAACCATTAATTTGCATTATTCTTCTTGCTGTTCTTCTTATTTTCCCAAAACCTCCTCATCCTTTCACTGTGGGCTTGACGTCTCTCTTGTGTCCATGCATTTCTGAGTTTCAGATTTTTTGATGTTGCGCTCTTAGGGTTAAATTTATGTGAGGTGATCAATTGTCTGTATTTACTGTGTGTGGATGTCAATGGGTCAAGGCTGGCTTCTGCGAGGTCCTTCTGGGTTTCTACAAACCAGCGTGCTTTGTTTCGCCACGGAACACTGAATCTACAATTTATGGATTTAACAAGGGCTATGGAAAAGATCACTGATAATATGAATACTAAAAACTAATGTAAATGATATTAATGCTCTATAACAAAAATCTGAACTTAAGCCTAGAGTTCAAAATTGTAAACAAACACAGAAAGTAAACATTGAACAGATCACACCACTAATTAAATCTTTAATTACAAAATACGGGAGTTTATCTTGTTAATATTTCAGTGCTAGACCTAATTGAGAATTTTTCCCAATGCAAGTAAACTTCATTGCAATTCTAAAAGTTATTTTTAATATTACTTGTCATGTTTTGCTATGGGATGTGTTAGTTGTTACATATTAAAATTGAATTCACTTTTAAGAAAATATTCAGTGATTTATGCAAGTTATTATATCATTAGATTAAGCCTAGTTTTGCTTTTATTTCAAAACTGATTGTAAGAACAAGATGTGCACTGGGGTTGGTGGCGGCTGGGCAGTCGTTGACGGTGGACGTCAGCGTCGCGAGGCGGCGTCGTGAGTGGCAACGTCGGGGGCGGCGATTTCTTAAAGTTTGTATTTTTATCGTAGTCAGCACGACCCGGTTAAGGAATTCTGTCCGAATTCCATCACAACATTGTCGCCATGTAAGAACAACACTAACCATTCGCTGAAGTGCTTCGGTCGACAGTTATGATGAATGATAAATGATAATAGTCCGTGAGGTTGAAGAACAGTCATAAAATGAAATGCAGATCAGACAAATGTTTCTGAAGATAGCGCACAGTATCAAACTTTTAGTTGCAGAAATTAAATAAAACTGAATCACATACTCCCATTGTTCCACCATTTAGTAAATTCAAACAATCCCGAGGCTCCACATTGTGGAAAATTACTTTAATGCATCATTATGTTCAACTTGAATAAAAGAAGAGACATTACTCCCAAAATAAAACTTGCACAGCAGTGCTTGATATAAAACTTTCCACTCTACTGAGCTACATGTTATCGCGTTCGCGGATCCTAGCAGACTGAGACCGAACAACTGCACACACGCGTCTATATCACATAGTGCTTCTCGAAGTTTCCTAGCGACTGCTTTCTCACGCGAACCGTGGGAACGAAATCTTTTCCTCATTCACAGGGATGGCTGCTGGGAGCTCATAAGATATCAAATCACACGTCTGAAGTCCTTACATTAGCTAATCTGACCTTGACAATAAAAATAATTCAATCTTTCTGAAATTTTACCAATCGCTAGATCTATAAATAAATGTTAACTTTAGTTCTTATAAAAATTATCTTAACTTTAATAATTTAGCTGAAAATAAATTATTTAGATATGAACTTCCACTCCAGGCGAATGGCGAAGAATGTTGAAATTGAAAATACTATCTTAAAAACTGCTTTCTAACTTGAACAAACATAAAAACTAACTTTGAAAATGAAATGTACTAATATTCTATCCAATCTAACTTGTGGTTCTAAGAACAAAATTTTGTTACAGAATTACAAAATTTAACAGATAGCTTACATGATACACAAGTATTAATTCAAAAGTAAATGATTTAGTTCTTTTATTATTATATAAACTTAACCTGTTCTTAAGGTATCAGATAGAGACTAAGCACAGAAATTGCCAGAGAATGGTAACGGAAAGAGTTACATGCCAGTACTGCATACACAGGATTCACTTGCTAACAGTTAAGTCTCGTTCACAACTATAGACACCGTACGTGTCAAACATGTATCGGCACAGACAAAAAAACATGATTACATACATTATGTATAGGTGTATTCATATCTACCACACGTAAGTGGAGCATATCCATGCAGACAAATGCCGGCACTGGCCAGAATTGTCAGAAAGAATTTTTTGCCCATGCTGGCACGTGTCTGAGGGTGTCTGTGCAGTAGTATAAAGGTGGGCTTCCTATGCAGCGGCAGCGGCTGGCGGCGGCCGCCCAAGACAGCCGCTAATGGCTGCTACAGTGGAATGTAACGGGGGCGCTTCCTATGAAGCGGCGGCGACCCGCGTTCTCGGAAACAGCCGCTTGTGCCGCGCGACAGCACCCCTCCGAGAGCAGTCTAGACGCAGCCACTAGCGGAACAGTCGAAATATGTCAGACGGAAAGGTGTTATTTACAGCGGGGGAGGATGAAAAATTGGTGGAAGTAGTGTCTAAATTTCCTTGTATATACGATGTTTCTTCACCACTGTACAAGGATCAATCTGTGAAGGACAATGTTTGGAAAGAAATAGCGGAATTCGTCGAAAGATCAGGTAATAAAAGCACAATATAATCTGATATAAATTTATTCATTTTTTTATTACCTTCCGGTCACTTGTTATTATATGTTTATTATTAAAGAAGCCTTCAAAACGTACAAGCTACTTCGCGTAGTCGAATTGCAATGTATAACGTGGTAACTTGTAATTAAAACTTCATTCAGTAGCTGTATCGTACTTTGCTGAGGTCAATAGGCACGTGCATAAAATGTTCTTTCCTTTACTCATTTTTACCTGTATAGTTATTAAACTCAATATCATTTTTCATAATTATTTATTGCACAGCACATATAGATAATACACAAAATTAACATTATAAATTCATATAAATACAAATCTTAATAATATATATACATACATACTTTTAATATAATACAATTATAATGCAGCCCTAATTCGTTCTTGAAACGTGATTGCTTTGCCAGGGTGTTCAGCTGTTAAGCCTACACCTGCACGGCTGTTGAAGAATTCTGTAAATGATTCTCTGACAGAAAATCCATCAGCATGTGTGTAACCGCCAGTGGCGTAGCTAGGGGGGGGCGGTGGGGGCGGTCCGCCCCGGGTGTCACCTGTTTGGGGGTGACACCCGCATTTCGAAAATAGTAATCGAAATTAGTGTGAAACAAATATATATATATATATATTTGATAGACTTCTTTTATCCTTTGGTGTCGAAACACGTCTACCTTTAATGTTCTGAATATTTCTTTTTAAGTTGATCTATCGCTTTCTTTTCAAATACGATCCAGTACAGTAGAGTATAATAATATTATTGGCTACACCGCACGCTTAAACAATAGAGCATCGCTCGGTTGCTCCAACAATCACAGGAACTCGTTGTGCTTGCCGTCCGTCACAGTTGTTTGGTTTGTTACGAGCGGCGGTGGATATAATGTAAGTTTTCTTGTATTAAGAGAGGAAGTTTTAAAATTAAAGGATATATCTAAAATTGTTAAAATCATGGTAATTAGGCAGTTAAATTGTAATTCCTCGAAATTATTTCAAGAAAAATGTTAGATTTTCCTTTGAAAATGAAAAAAAAAGCAACCAAGCGTATGCTGGAATAAGCGTAGTCTAGGACTTCAAAATTGTTTTGCTTTTTTAGAATTCTATTAGCTTTCTAGCTAAGATGCACAAGTGACTTGAAGTATTTTCTAGTAATTTTTGAATTTATCATCTGACAGATTCGAATTGAGTACATTTCGTGTTATCCGATATACACTCTGCGTACCTTCCTTTTGTCGACAGTGCACCTATACTCGACATGAAATCATATCATGTTCGAATTTATGCAAATAAAATGATTCGGAAAACTGCATTAAACTAGCAATACGGTCAGGTTTCAAGTCAATCCGGACGAGTCCAAGTGTTATCGTCTGTCGGTAATCAGTTTTTGTAGGGCATGTGTTTAAAACAGTCGGAACCGCCTATCTTGCTAACGAAATCGTAACATTAGTAAGGGGACATCCATAATTTTTTTTTTTTTTTTTGCTGTCGTCAGTCTTTAGACTGGTTTGATGCAATCCTCCATCCCTTCCTATCCTGTGCTAACCTTTTCGTTTCTACATACCCCTTACAACCCACGTCCTCATATATCTGCTTCATATATTCTAATCTCTGTCTACCTCTACAGTTCTTACCTTCGACTGTTCCCTCCACTAACAAATTAACCAATCCAGCATGTCTCAAAATATGACCTAACAGCCTGTCTCTTCTTCCTGTAAGCTTCTTCCATAAACTTCTTTTCTCACCCATCATTTCCAAAACTCGTTCATTTCTTACTTTGTCTGTCCACCTAATTTTTAGCATTCTTCTGTAGCACCACATTTCAAATGCTTCAAGTTTCTTTCTTTCCGGTATTCCTAAAGTCCATGTTTCGCTACCGTAAAGTGCTGTGCTCCACACATAGAGTTTTAAAAAGTTCTTTCTAATTCCTAGATCAATATTTGAAACTAAAAGGTTTCTCTTTTTCATGAAGGCTCTTTTAGCTAGTGCTATTCTGCTTTTAACATCCTTCCTGCTTCGGCCATCGGTTGTAATTTTGCTTCCCAAGGTAACAGAACTCACTCACTTCTCCTATAGCATCCGATCCTATTTTTATATTTAATCTGCTACTATTGGTATCATTTCTGCTACATTTCATCACTTTTGTCTTACTTTGATTTATATTCAGTCCAAAATCTTCCTTCAGTATTTTGTTCATGCCATTCAATAACTTCTCAATATCCTCAGCCCTCTCTGCTAACAAGACAATGTCATCAGCAAATCGTAGCATACTGATTTTTTCTCCCTGAAAACTTATGCCGCATGGAAATTTTTCTTTGACTTTCTTCATTGCTTCTTCTACATACAAGTTGAATATTATCGGGAATAGACTATAACCTTGTCTCACACCATTTTTAACCGATGCATGTCTCTCGTGATTCTCTACTTTTATTACAGCCACTTGATTCTTATATAGTTTATAGATACTTTAGACCTGACTTCTTTAAAATTTTGAACATCTTGTCCCACATAACATTATCAAAAGCTTTTTCTAAATCAACAAATGCCATAAAAGTATCTTTGTTTTTCTTGATCCGCCCTTCAAGTATTAATCTTAAAGACAGAATTGCTTCCCTTGTACCACGATTTTTCCTAAACCCAAACTGATCTTCACCTACTATCTCTTCTACTACCCTTTCCATCCTTCTGTATATTATTCTGGTTAGTAATTTTGAAGCATGTGATGTTAGACTAATGGTGCGATAATTCTCACATTTGTCGGCTTGTGCTTTCTTTGGAAGTGTGAAGATGATAGTTTTGTTAAAATCAGTTGGAATTTCTCCTGTTTCATAACTTTTTGATATCAGCTTGAATAATCTTTCGATTCCTTCCTCTCCTAGAGATTTAAGAAGTTCTGCAGGGATCTCATCAATTCCAACTGCCTTATTTGCTTTCAAGTCATTCAGAGCTTTATTAAATTCTGTTCTCAAAACAGGATCTCCTAAGTTATCAATGTCGACATCGCCTTCCTTTTCCAATACACTATTGTTCAAGTCGTCCCCATCATACAGTTTCTCAATGTATTCCTTCCATCGGTTAGCTCTATCTTCTGAGCTTAAAAGAGGTTTCCCATCGGCAGCTTTAATGTTCTTACCTCTTTTCTTCATTTCTCCAAAATTCTGTTTGATCTTTCTATATGCAACATCTACTTTTCCTACGACCATTTCCTTTTCTACTTCTTCACACTTTTCTTGTAGCCATTATTTCGGTCTTTAATGCATTCCATTCGTCCTCGGTTGAGCTCCTTTCACAGTTACTTCTTAGACGTAAGTCTGCCATTTCTGCAAATTTTTCTCTTGTGCTAGATTGTTTCAGCTTATTCACTGCCAGTCTGTTCTGCTTATGCTGCTTCCTTATTCGCTTGAATTTCAGCCTGCACTTCATTACTATCAAATTATGGTCAGAGTCTATGTCTACTCCTGGGTACGCTTTACAGTCTCGAACTTGATTCCGTAATCTCTGTTTGACCATGATATAATCTAGCTGATATCTGCCTGTATCCCCAGGACGTTTCCAGATGTATGTTCTTCTTGCATGGTTCTTAAACAGTGTGTTCGCCACTACTAGCTTATATCTTTCACAAAATTCTAGCAACCTGCTTCCTCGCTCATTTCTTTCTACTAGACCAAAACTTCCTACAGTATTCCCCTCTTTTCCTTCACCCACTATTGCATTCCAATCACCCATGATTATTTACGTGAGGTGTTTTTCCGAATTTTCGGACCCTCCTCCCCCCCCCCCTCTGGTGAGACTTCGTGAGATCCGGTCCCCTCCCCCTACGGATCGCCCTCGCAAATTTTTGAGACCTTTTTTTCATGTCTCACCCTCCCAAAGCCGGTTACACCCACACTTTTCGACGAAATACCCCCCTAAAATCGACATTCGCGTCATTTGTAAACAATTTTTTTTTTTTTTAGCTCTACAGTCCAACACAATTTTAAAAACTCTCACGTGAGAATTGGTGAGATTTCCCCTATTTCACCTCACGTAATTTATGGATGCCCCCTAATCACTTTAACTCCAGTTTAATGTAAGTTTGATATGCTTTCTACTGATTGAGAATATACAAATATGATCGCGATCAAATAAATAAGCGTATGATTCTCTAAGAATTTTCCATCATAAATTTACAGAAGAAGATTTCTATTATGGGTAACCTCTTTGTCGAATACACGTACCTACATTCTTATGGGTTCCTTAAATCGACAGGGATGTCGAACTTCTGTTCCTGAACAAAAATTGAGCTTTAATTATAAACTGAACGAACATTCGAGCCGTTTACATCTTTATTTATACGCTACTGAGCGGTGCTAGAAATATAAAATTTACCCATGGAGATTGGCTTCGATACATATCATATTTAGGAGCCTGTAGCTACTTATTTCTTAGACGGGTAGTAAAATACTTCACTTATTAAGTACTTCATGTAAAGGCGGCAGATATATCAAAGGCATGTTCTTTTATTACCTGACCGTTGTTTTTTTTTATTTGATTTTATATTTTATTTATTCCTCTATTTTTATGAAGGAACTTAATGTAGAGTTGCTTCTCTGACTATACAGTATCCCCCAGGGTCTCACAACTTAGTGGGACCCGGATCCTGGGTTTGCTCCAATGGGACCCCATCTGGGTCTGGAATTGCTTCTACTTGGATCAAGCTACTTCTGTTAACTTTCCTCTCAATATCCCTTGGTCCTCCAAATACCGAGGTTGTGAAGTCATTTAAATACAGCCTATGTTAACGTTTCAATAACAAATGGGTAGCTTTCGACTTTTTAAAACTTATAGCGAAATCTTATGATCGCCCTATTGTTACACTGGCGGAAATTAAAATCACATCACGCATACATGAATGGTAGAATTTTAGGAAACTTTGAAAATATATCCAGGGCCATACCTAAAAGAAATAATAATAAATGGAAATGGATCAGGCTAAGTTATTAACTTTTACAGTTGTCAGTGAGAAATACGCCCAACTTGAGCACCAATACATTCGTGGATCCTTGCCGGCATTGACACAACAAGTGTTCGGATGTCTTCTTGGTGTATGTCTCACTACGCAGTACATGTCTTTTGCAGTCAGTTGTTGCACAGTTTGTGCTGGGTGACCATGTGATCTAATGTGTCTACTTCTGGTATCCTAGAAATGCTCTATTTGGGACAAATCTGGGAACCGTGCTGTCCATATTGTGATCGAAACTCCTTGCAAGGCTTGTGTGACGATGACCGCAATATGAGGACGGGCACTGTCTTGTTGGAAAATACGATTCGGATGTTGAACGTGTAGGGTATCACAATAAGATGCAGTACCCCGTACCGAGCGGGGCGGTGTAACGGTTAGCGTTCTCGCCTCGCATTCGGGAGGACGGCGGTTCGAATCCCCGTCCGGGCATCCAGATTTGGGTTTTCCATGGTTTCCCCAAATCACTCCAGGCAAATGCCGGGATGCTTCCTTCAAAAGGCCATGGCCGAATTCCTTCCCATTCCTTGCCCCCATCCTTGCCCCCCATCCTTTCCCGTCTCTAAAGACCTCGATGTTAAAAAGAGACGTAAAGCAGTTACAAAAAAAAAAATAACAGTCACATAGTGATGGGCTGTCATTGCCTTCAACAACAGCCGACTCAGTCATGCTATCGAAACTGATTGCCACCAAAACATGACACCGGTGACGGCACTTGCGTGAGGTTCTGAAATCACAGCAGATAAGCCGTTCCTCCACTACGCCTGCGAACATGTCGTCGATTATCACTTTCCCACAGACAGAATCGAGACTCGTCTCTAAACACAAATGTACACCATTCACATTTCCATTTGTGTTTCGCATTATACCAGGGTAGATGATGATGGCAATGAAATTAGATTAATGGGACACAATGCACAGGGGCCAGAGAGTATAACCCAGCTTCAAGCAATTAGTTTACAATAATCCGGGGAGGGGCGGAGGCGGGGTGTGACTATGTGTAACCACCACTTTTAATGTTAAATCATTTAAACTCTTCATGCGGGCATATTTGGGGCCAAATTTCATTCGTTTATCACAACACCGTCTGGGTGCTGGGATTTTAATTTGCACCAGTTTGTGTATCAGTTGCTAAGTGTAAAGGTCGAACTGCACTTTGCCAATACTGGCCTGTACTGTAACCGCAACGACAGCCGGCCGAGTGACGGCTCGCCCCCTCGCGTCCAAACTTTTCCATAGCTCGCCCTGTGTTCCTACCCGGTTTTTAGTCTCCTTTAACGTTTACAAGTGATTGTTTCAGGGAATCAGTGTTGGGAACGACAGGTAGGTTTGACACCCTACTTTATAATAGAGTACTGTACTTTATTTTGCACAGTTTTGGTACGAATGAACATACATTAAAATACTTTTTTATCTGAATGACGTAATCACATAACTGGTTGATATTTTATGTACAAAAATTGTATCCCAGCGCAGTATTAACAGTATCAACGCAATCTCAATGAAATGTCAATCACTCGCACTTGACGTGTCTGTTTTGTCTGAGGTTCTTTTCGATTCACTCAATACTTTTTGTTAGTGAAGAACGAGATTATAACATATTTTAATTTAAATATAAGTCGTAAAGATTGTGTATAGTAAAAATAATAATTTCATGTTATCTCAATGTTCTAGCCACAGAGTTTCTTATTTGGAAACTCGCAGTGCACCTATATCGTAGTCACCTAACTTGAAAAGAAGACCTACAGATTAAAGTGAAATTCAAACCACCGAGCGTCCTTCGCATTAAAAGATAAAAGCGTTTCCATTGGTAAAAGTCAGTTTAAATGCCCGCAAAAATTACAGTCGAGACCGGGATTTGAACCCGGACCTACAGTTTTCAAATCGCACGCAGTAATCATTTGAGTCACCAGTCCGAATATAGGTGTGATGAAAAATAAGTTTTCAAACATGATAATATAAACATATTCTTTTTCTATACCATATATTTTTGTTATCAAAAGACACGAATCCAATTTTATGTGTTTGAATACATATTTTTCAGTACTTCTAGATTAGTCTTGCGCCTGGTTACGGCGCGCTATTCGGGTGTGGGAGGTTCGGTTACAAATGCGGATTTCGGCTGCAATTTTTGTGGGTCGTAAAATTGGTCTTCAACTCTGGCAAAGCTCTGATTTTTTTAATGCGAAGATGCTAGGACTTTTCCTACATTTTACGAACATCTGATGAACATGGATGAAAAAAAATTCTTTTTTTAAGGCAAATAATAACATGAAAACAACATTTAGTCGTAAGGGAAGGTAAATTTTCGAACTCTCTCGATGCGCTTCTCCACATCTACCAGGCCGATACTGATCCGCACCGTCAAAACATAAACCAATCCAACGACGGCCGAGTGTCGGACTGAGACCCGATCTTCAGAGGCCTCTCTAAAACCACTTTCGATCACCGGTGAACAACACGTGGCTAAAATCTTTCCATATTGACTATTGAACATGAAGTAACTAAAATTGATAATTTTGAAGATGTGATTTACGAGTATGCAGCTGTTAAAGCTAAAAAGAGAAGATTGTTTTTAGTTTATTGTGTTTTTTTAAATGAAGTTAATATTACAATTTTATTAACTATAATTTTTAATAACAATAAATGTTTATTTAATTATATTTTATTAATATGATATTTTACACTTACAAGATATTATATTTTACTTAATTTTGAATTTAAATTTTCGAGGGGTGACACCATCGATATCCGCCCCGGGTGTCACCCACGCTAGCTACGCCACTGTAACCGCCACCCCTTGCTAATGGCCCAAGGTTTTCGCTCGGCAATGGTTCATTTTTATTTATTTCATAATGAGGAACATTATTTTTTTCGAGGAATGCATCTCTAAGTAAATTATGTAGACAACAAGCAACAATAACCAAATGATCAGTCGTTTCTGGCTTTATAGCGATCGGCGAATAAAATATGCGAAATATTTGACTCAGTAGAGCAAAGGAGTTTTCAGAAACTCTATGAGCTCTAGAAAGTCGGTAGTTAAAAATAGCTTTATTATTGTCGGTAGTTGCAACTCGGCGAGAAAATGGTTTCATCATATTTGGATGTAATCGGAATGCTTCATCGCCTACAAAAACATGGGGTACTACTATATCCGAATTAGGAAGTTTAGATGGCGGTGGAAACATATTTCCACTTGCAAATAATTTTCCGATATTACTTTTGTCGAAAATTCCACTGTCGCCTTCCTTCCCGTATGACCCAACATCGATGAAAATGAATTTGTAGTTCGCGTCGACTACAGCCAGAAGAACGGTAGAGAAAAACTGTTTGTAATTGTAATACAGTGAGCCTGATAATGCTGGTGAAAAAATTCGCACGATGTTTACCGTCGATAGCCCAGGCACAGTTAGGAAATTGCCACTTTTCTTCAAATTCTTTGCATTTTGATTTTAACTGGTCCGGTGAAATAGGCGGCAAGAAAATCGGCAGCAATTTCTTATGCAGAACTAACAACACTTCTTGCACAATTTTGGTGATGTAAGAGGATGATATCCTAAATGCGAACGCCAGTGACCTGAAGGATTCACCTGTTGCCATAAACCTGAAAACAAAATAGAAATAAGTTATATTTAATATTATTTTTTCTATATAACAATAAGAGAATACCGGTATGTAATAACTGTGTTTAATTATTTAATTACATTGTGCTTTTTAGTTGAAGATTGTAAGAAAAGGTGGAAAAACGTAAAGGACACATACCAACAAAAAAAAACATAAAAAGGGAAAAGGCACTGGAAGTTCTGCTTCCAACAAAGGGAAGAAGTGGGCATTGGCCGATATGTTAATATTTTTGAACACAGTAGAGCACAAGCGAGAGTAAGTCATCACCCCATGTTGTCTGTTTACATTAATTTCCAACTTTATCGCATTATATATATTTCATTATTTCGTAATTTCTTTCACAGAAGTATCTGCAACATTCAGGGCGATGAAACGAATATAGAAGAGAGTGGTAGATCCCAAACTCCACCAACTTCCACTTCAGAACAAGCTTCTTCCAAAATCGTGGAAGACATTCCTTCATACAGACCACTCACTAAAAGGGCACGACAAAATAGTAAAATTTTTGAGTTACTAGATTCTCGTCGAATTCAGAGAGAAAACCTGATGAAAAAACTATCTGAAGAAAAACGGGACGATGATGTCGATTTATTTTTTAAAAGTATTGCAGAAACTGTAAAAAAACTTAATCCCAGTTTGATAAGTGAGGCCAAAATGAGATCGCTGCAGATGATAGATAGATGAGCTGGAAAATCGTAATTCAGTACATTTTAACTATCCCCAGCAACCACCATTAAGCGCCTACACACATACAGCAGCTCAGTCATTAGATGTGGACAACACGATTCACTATATTAAACCGTAATTTTAGTAATTAGTTCTGTTTACAACCTATACTTTTTGTACAATTATTTTATGCTATCTGCATTTTCAATAAACCAATAATTCATTATGGTATATTTTTACTTTTACTTACCTCAATGTCAAAGCGAGTTTTTCGTCTGGGCTTATGGGGTGCGGATATCTGGAAGAGGGATCCTTCTTGAGATCTTCTTTGACGAGATCGAGAACATAGTTAAACTGCATGATGTTCAGCCGGAAATATTCCCGAAATTTCTTATCATCTTTTAACAGACGCCGATTTATCAGTGTCTCAAAACAACCTTCCTCATTCCTTGTTTGAAAAATAGGATGTGATTCAGCATTCCCCTCACATAATTGTAATATAATTTCTTCATCCTCAACCTCTTCTAACATTAAATGAAACATCAACTCGCGCACACTCATGACTTTTCACTAGCAGAACCGCTGGGCGACTGCCGCACCATAGGAAGCGCCCCCTGCGCGGCTGACGCCTAAGGTCAGCCGCTGGCCGCCGTCGCTGCATAGGAAGTTCACCTTAAATATGACAACATAACAGCACAGACAGCGTACTACGTGATCTAATTAAATAATATGAACAACAGAAAATAAATTGAATTAGAGAATATAAATTTCTATACAACTTGAGTGACAAAAGATAGTGACGGTAAATGGAAACATGACAAATGGAACAGAATAGCAAAAAAGCTCCAAGTACGAGGTAAGCAGGTATTTATTTTTTAAAACAATTTTTTCAGTTTGCTTACATTGCTTCTGCAGATGACTCAAAATACAAAGCAAGTTTGATGCTGACATCAAAAGTGGTAGATTGACTACTCCCACCTTGCTGTGGTACTTTACTCAAATTACTAACCGCTGTAATTTCACTTACATGTGTATGGTTATATTTTATGAAGTTGTGAAGAATGCATGTTGTCAATATTAGTTTATCAGCATTTTCAGGTTTGAGCTGGATTTTTTTGATGTACATCTGAACTTCTGAATAACCCGCTTCTTCTTCTTCCAACAAAATTGCCACTGCTTCTAGTTCTTCCATTGAAAAATTTCAGAACATGTTATAAGTAGTTATATGCGTGCATTTTCTAGTTTGTTGTTGTTGCTTTAGGCCGTGTCGACAGTGGAGTCATTAGCGTTCTAGTTTGTCTGATGAGGTCTGAGAGTGTACTGCTGTATACAACTTATGTGTGTGTCGTGTCTGACACGTTACGTGCTGTACAGGATACATGATGTTAGATGTGAAAACTTATGTCTGTGCCGTGTCTGACATGTTACATGTTGGACATGCTACGTGCTGGACACTCTACATGCTGGTAAATGGGGAGGAGGCTTTACTCTTGCTTTGGTATGGCCCAGAAATGTTAACCTACACAATAAATGATCAGGAACATTTAATTCTGAAACTTCAGCTGGAACTGACATCTAGAAAAAAGGAATTTGCAGGCCTTGATGGTGGAAAACTCAGTTCTTACTATCAGGCACAGTAACAAGGGGAAAGAATTCATTTCTAGCAAGACAGGTAGGTGTTTTAGCAAATGTGAAGGATTTTGGGAAAATTTTCTTAAAGGAAGATCATATTGTATTTGTGGAGGGATCTGGAAACAGTATTGGTAAGTACCTCAAATTTTCAATGGAGGAAAACATTGCTTACGTTTACGAGAACAATGCCAGACTAATGGTGAATTATGGGCATGCTTGAGCATTGTGTCAAACTCTGGGTGTGGCACCATGTCAGGCATACAAATATACTATATTGTTGTAAGGGGTTTTCTTGCAGCCTGTAAATTCTCATATTGATGCGATTTTTGCGTTGGGAGGGACATTTATATTCACCATGGATTCTATCTGCACATCAGAGGCAAAAATAAGCATTTCCTTGCAATTTTTGATGAGATCTGATGATCTCAGATGAGTGAAAAAGTTATTTCTGTGATAACTGATGAAAATAAAATGATTTAGTACAATCAGTACACTGAAAATTGTAAGCTGGTGTTAGCATGAAGGAGCTGGATTTAGAAAAACAGCTAAGTGCCAAAAATATCAAACTGCAGTAATCGGCAAGACCAAGGAAAAACTCACAGGAACCAAAGACTGGAATGAATACAATGAAGTGGAACATGTTACGATTCAATATATATATATATATATATATACACATACAAGATGAATAATAATCATAACAAGGATTACACCTAATTCTGAACCTACTATTGATCGTATCCTGACATACCTGGATGTGAACTACTGTAATGAAGGAGCTGGAAAAAGAAAAACAGCCTAAAGCAAATCATATTGAAAAGCAGTAATCAGCAAAACCTAGGAAAAACTCACAGGAACCAAAGACTGGAATGAATACAAGCTAATTTATAGCAAGGTTGAAAAGGAAGAAAGGCATCTGCTGTAATTAAATTAGTCCACAAGCTGAAGTTTGGTTAGATCTTTCCATAGTGGGCATACAACGCTAGTGTCAGAAGAAGGAAGGTCAATTCCTTTTCTTTGGGACCCACTATTTAGCTTAGAATCTAAACCATAAATTGACCTAGCCTACCCCATATGAAAAAAGCACAACCCGTAAAAATTCCTGGCCACTGTGGGCCAAAAATAGAAGTCAGTTCCCGTATTCTACATATATGTGAAGAAAGGATTGCAAGCACATGATATAAGCCCCTGAGAGAATACCCTACAATGATAGGTCTATATGCACCACAAGCTCAAAAGGACAGAGACAGAAGAATTCTATCATCTCTACAGGTGGAAAATGACTAGATTAATAAATAAATCACACTACCTAATTTTGGGAAGAGATTATAATGACAGAGAAGGACATCAGGAAATTAAAAATGTGATTGGAGGTTCTGAAGAGGACTGACTTGAAAATAATGGGCTTCAAAAGAGAAATTTGACACTATAATAAATACTGGATTATGAATACTTTATTTCGAAGAAACAATCATAAATTTACATGGAGTGCCTGAGGACTGTGGTCAGTGATTTACTTATGTTATAGTGAATGAAAAACAAATAAAATGGTATAGGACATTTATTTATTACTCTTGTTCCATATATTAGTGCCGAGGAAGGACCTCTAGGATGTGGAACATGTCTTGGTTCAATATATATACATACAAGATGAATAATAATCATAAGAAAAGTTATACCTAATTCTGAATCTAATATTGATCATGACCTAATATATCTGGATGTGAACTACTGTAATATAACTGTAGAAAACTTAGGTCTATCTGACCACCACTGTCAAATTATAAATTTAAATCTGGCAGTTCATAAATAACATAAGTAAAAAATGTGCATCCACAGATTTCCAAAAGCCAAGGTATGTGAATTTTTAGATGTCAGCCATAGGGATTTAAACTGAGCCAAATATAAGTGAATAATTTCAAAAATATGTTACATTTTCTAAATTAAATTTTCTATAAAAGATACCCAAAGTACTCACACTCTCCACTTCTGATCAAAGTAAAAACAACTGTATGCAAATGGGATAAAAATTTCATCCCAAAATCACAGAAGAATGTATATGAAAAAAGATGAACTTGCCAGCTTATTGTAGAAATTACAAAAAGTGTATCAAAAAGTTCTAGCGGATGCCAAGAAAACTACAAGTAACAGGAAATTTATAAATTCAAGCAATAAATCAAAAGTAGTTTGGGACATAGTAAGAAGGGAGACAGTGAAAACTAATACAACTCTAAATTCCTACCCAATAAAAATATTTGATATTCCAAGTTAGCAACCTAACAGAAATAGCACACTACGTAAACAATTATTTGTCTAGCATAGCTGCAAATTTTATAGATAAGCAAACATATCACCATTCTCATAACTCAGTAAATTCTATGGTCCTGATCTCAGTAACAGAAGAAGGGGTGGAAATAGCTGTTCTCAGGAAAACAAAATAAACCAGCTTGGATGAGGTGCCCATGTTTCTAATAAAGCAGTGCACACAAATTCTCCTGAACCAATCAGCACATACAATAAATAAATCTTTCATAATTGGTATATATCTATAATTTGCAAAGGTAATACCTAATTTTTAAAAAGTGGATTACAGAAGATGTAGAAAATTACTGACCAATTTCTATTCCATCATCTTTTTCCAAAATATTCAAATCACTTATGAAAGCCTCATTATACAGTTTACTGGGGAAATATAACCTCCTCAGCAAATTACAGTTTGATTTCAGGCAAGAAAAGGAATAACATTAGTGATAGCATAGTTTACTAAAATAGTACTTGAAGCTCTTAACAGAGGTGTTCATGTAGCAGGCCTGTTCCTGTATGTTTAAAAAGCTTTTAATATTGTGGAGACCATAACATTCTCCTGCAAAAACTGGAAGTGATAGGAATAAAGGGTAGTGTTAAATCCTGATTCCAGTCATAATTAAAAAACAAAAAAAAATCCTTGCAGTTTCAGAAAAGTCTAATATTTTATATAAGTTCATATCAGAACCAAGACATGTAAGTATAGGTGTCCCACAGGGAAGCAATCTAGGTCCAATATTATTTCTAATTTACATCAGCCATGGGGATAAAATTTTATTTGTGGATGACAGTAACATCATCATCAGTAATACTTCGATCAATGAACTTTAGGCAGAAGGAAACATAGCTGTCATTGAGGCCTTCAATTGGTCCCCCCTTCCCCCACCCCCACAAATTTGACTTTTAATATCAATAAAACAGTATCAAACAGTATCAAATTCAGTTCTCCTAGCAGATCTCAACAAATAGACTTGAAACTAAATAATTAAAATATTAAGTGTGTTGCCAGTGCAAAGTTTCTAGGAATGACTGTTGATCACAAGTTAAAGTGGAATGAACACATACAGTTATTGGGAAAGAAAATATGCACTGCATGTTTCGCACTTGGAATTATAGCTCCTGTATGTAATTATGATTTCCTCAAAGCAATATACATTGCAAACATACATTCAATTGTATCCTTTGGAATCATCTTTTGGCCTTCAAGCAACAAAAGCATATGTAAATTCTATTATCAAATTATAAAAATGGTCAGTTAGGATAATAGCAAAAAATTCAATAAGAACCAATTGTAAGGATATATTCAGAAAATTAGGCATCCTGATGGTTCCATCCTCTTTTATCTATAATTCTATCATGCATATAAAAAACAACTTATGATAATTTCCCACAAAAAGCTCCATCCATGCATATTCAGCAAGATCAGAAAATGATTTCCACATAGAAAGGAAATTAAAAGCAGTAAACTGACAGTGGAAATTAAAGGAGAGAAAAATCCAGAAATATATATATAAAGGTGAATACGAAGGGGGCTTCAGAAAAAAACCACTCAACAGTGGAACAGATCCACAATGTCAAGACGATCATATGATACTATACGCTCAGGTAAAAGCAATATGTGTCAGTTTTTGTGGACTTTAAGAAAGCTTATGACTCGATAGATTGGGAAGTGCTTTTGAACATCCTTAATGAATTTGGAATTGACCTAAAATTATTGGCAATAATTAAATCCACACTGACAAACACAAAATCAAAGGTTAATTTTTTAGGATGTCTCTCAGATCCTTTTGAAGTCACAACTGGAGTCAGGCAAGGTGACGGTCTGTCTCCACTACTTTTTAACTGTTTTCTCGAATTGATCATTCGGATCTGGTAAGCGAAATTATAGGAAATTGACTACAGCCCATCAAGAATAGGAACTAAATCTAAAGGGATCACAATAGACACTCTGACTTTTGCCGATGACATCACTATCGTATCAGATGACTTAGAAACTGCTAGGATTCAAATTGATTTGCTGATGGAAATTGCTGATAAAAGCAGTTTACAGATATCTTTTGAGAAAATGAAATTAATGACTAACATCAAGGATGCTCCAGCGAGACTTCAAACCAAATACGGGGACATCAATCAAGTGAAAAAATTTAAGTACCTTGATGAGATCATTATGAAAAATGGATTGGACAAAGAATCTATTCAGGAAAGGATTCACAAACTATAAATAGCCAACTGAACTTCGCGACAGGTCAACAATAAAAAATGCCTTTCACGAAATACTAAACTGCGTCATGATGAAACATTTCTGAAACCAGTAGTTTTGTATGCAGCTGAAACCTTGTACCTGAATGCTGATAAAGGACTTCTGGGAGAACTGGAGAAAAAAAGAAAAGTTATTAGAGGAATTCTGGGTTTCAACTTTAAGAATGGCGTCCATCAAAAGAGATCTAACAAAGAAGTCTACAGCAAAAGACGGGCTCGATTCTATGGCCACCTCAGATGGATGGAGGAGAACAGACTGTCATGCAAGTAGCATGACCAATGATGGAGAATGTTTCACCTGTGGTAGGATTGGAGTAAGTGGTAGTGGCTGGATGCATGCTGCATGTTTTACGATGGGGTCTGTTGCATGGGAATGATCCCTGTGGTAGTTTGGGGGAATTACTGGGTGAGTACTTGTGAATCAAGATATTTTTTAGATTTGGTGGTTTGCTAAAACATGTGTGTGGGGCAGTGGGTAGGATTTCATGGAGACTGGTGCGCATCCTGGGGAAGGAATGTATGAAGTCATGCCCATGGCAAAGGCAAAGTATTAGGTTAATAAACTCGAGACCGGGGAATAACTGAGTGATGAAAGCAGGGCTGCATTTAGTTCCAAGGGATACAGCCTTAGAGTGGCTGTGTTCAGAAAGGGCTACGGCATGAGAGATTTGTTTGTGTACTAAGTCAGGAGGGTGGCTGCGTCAGATGAGAGCTGAGACAGGTTTATGATGTATTGGGAAAGAGATTCTCCATCAGAGCAGATGTGCCTTCAACGGACGGCCAGACTGTAAGGAAGGGAATGTTTGATGTGTGAAGGTTTTTTTTTTTTTTTTTTTTTTTTTTGTGTTCATCGTCCCAGTTGCCTTCATCTGTGGTAAGTGTTTGGTCACATTTCCTTATCCTTCCTTAGTTTTATATATATACATTAATTTACAAACTGTGTACCGCATCTATATATATAAAGTTGAATGTATGTATGTTTGTTTGTTTGTTTGTTCTTCATACAAATCCACAGTTTTCATCCGATCTCGATGAAACTTTGCACACTTATCCTTTGAAACAAGGAGAAAAATACTGTCTACATTTGGTTGAAAAATTACCTGTATAAATAATAAATGTTGTCTTATAATTTCGAAAAATTACTGAACGGCAATAGACAGACGCGTTAAATATGGAGGTCTCTGTACCATTTTTCCATGTAGCGGTCAGCTAGCTCAGTGGTCAAAGTGCTTACTTATTAATGTTTGGGTCATGTTCCCTGGTTCAAATCTCCCTGGAGGCAAAGATTTTTAAAAATTGATTTTGAGCGTAAGAGTCATGCCTGGACCGTCAGTTATGTGGATTGAATGTTAAACTGTAGATATCACAAATTTAGGGGTGCAGTGCGAGGCAAATCATAGGTAGTCTTGCAATGCGGTAGGTGTACACTTTTTTACATTATATTGATCCCTCAGGGGTGATTCGCAGTCAGTGTGTGTGTGATCTGCAGTAATAATACTATAAATGTGGAAGTAAGACTCTGTGTTCTGTTATGTTTTGACAACTAAATGCCTATACCGATATTGACGGAATTTGACAGGAAAACCTGTAGGGAGGGCACAGGACATTTTTTTCGGTATGATTAACAGTCGTAGTCACGAACTTTTGAGAACTTATCGAATGGTGACAGAGAGACGGTTGTGTGTGTTATTCTGTAATGTTATGTCGTTTGCTCAAGCTATGTTTCTCGCGCATTATGTTAGTGTATAATTTGTTAATAAATTTCATTTAGGTAGAAAGCATATTATTTAGTATAGATGTCGATTTTCTCTGTCCTATTACTTTGTGTCTGCTTAAATTTTTCTGGCACCAGTTTATTTTGCCTTCTTTTTTTACATGCCTTGCGGCCGTAAACTGGCCTAAGTTGTAGCTCTAGCAAAACACGAGCAGCTAAAGTTATTAGAACCCAAGAATCGGATGGTCATCCTGAAGAAAGAAGAAAAGACCAAGCTGAAATAAAGCTGCCCTTAGTTAACACCCCCCCTCCCCCCCCCCCCAACTGCCACTCACCTTACTTTGTTTTTCTGTTTTTAAGTGTGCAGGAAATTGACTCACTTCAAGAGACAAGTTCGTTGGTAGAATGGTATAGTGATGGCTTTCCGTTCATATTATTCCGATTTGGTGTTGTTTGGGGCCAATCCTTCGCTACCAAAAACTTTTTATATTCAATTCTGGCAAAGAAATTCTTAATCCACGTGTACGAAGTCGCGGGTATCAGCTAGTATATTATAATTACAATGGCAAACCAATATACTTGAAGTTGCATCATATGGTGATTTAAATAAATGGTATACAATTATTATTGTAAGAAAATAAAATTGCAGTTTAAAAAACTAAAATCACGCTTTCATAGTAATGTGAACTAAAAGGTTAAAAATAATATTTAAATATAAACATCTTGTATAACAGTGATAGGACGTCCCACAATTAAGGATAAATTAATTTTTTGAATAAGCTTAAAGTATAGTCACTGATTACAAAATTAACTTTAATGTAAAAAAGCATGGGGTGCTATTTCAGTTGTCTTATACTTTTTGTCGTTGGCTGTTTGTAAAGACAGAGTCATTGTCAAAAGTTATGTAGAGTGCACCCCTCACTTTTTTAACATTAAAGTTAATTTTGTAATCAGTGACTTTATACTTTAAGCTTATTAAAAAAAAAAAAAAAAAAAAAAAAAAAAAAAAAAAAAAAAAAAAAAAAAAAAAAAAAAAAAAACCTGAATTGTGGGACGTCCTATCACTGTTAAACAAAATGTTTATATTTAAATATTATTTTTAACCTTTTAGTTCACATTACTACGAAAGCGTGATTTTAGTTTTTTAAACTGCAATTTTATTTTTAACTTTTTAGTTCAGATAGTTTAAAAAGTATGTTTCTTACTGTTGGCTTTTCTTCACCAATCTCTCTTTTTCTTTGAGTTGTAGTTTCATTTTTAATTATTATTCCCACGAGTAAAATACAAATAAATGGTCAATTCAACAAGAGATCCAATAGCAGGGTAAACGAGGAAGGCTACTTTTCTATAATAGTACGAAGTAATATTTCGAATACTTACTATTCAACATCACGTTAAGCGACTGCAGACAGAGAAACCTTTCTGGATAGGAGACAGCGGAAGACGATCGTCTACAGCAACCAAGGCTTGTAAATCACACCCGGGAAACTGGAGAACGATGATGATGATGATGATGGCTATATTGGGCGGGAAATCTCCGAAGGGTGTGGCCGCCAAATGACAAAGATTTCTCGAATCGCACCTGTGCACTAATGTCGCGGCTGCATTTGCCTAACTCAGTAATCCCATCAAGTATAGGATTCGTGTAGTTTAACTTGAAGTCCTAACCATGGGTTATCCTAATCTTTTCCATTTATAATATCCGCTAAAATGCGAACAGAAATCGGGATTCGAGCAGGGAATGTCTGCTCGCCAGTCACGCGCCTTAACCAACTAGGCCACAAAAACGATTCGGAAAGTAGGTGAAAATGAGCCACATCTTTCATAAGATGGTTAAATCACTTTAGTGTTTTTACTGTCAAAGTAATGAGATTACCAAGACATAGATATGAAATTATTGGATTGTCATCTGAATTATGCAATTTTTTTTACAAATTCTTGGATGGCATAGGAGTTATTACTTAGATAATCTCTCAGTTTTTCTTTAAATACATCTTCATTATCTACAAACTATTTTACACTTCTATGATATTTATTAAACAGATGGATTCAGTATAATTAATTCCTCATTGAACTAATGACAAAACATTTTGTTTTGTAAAATATAGTTTTGTTTCTTGCATTGAAATTGTGTATCTGTGAATTTGCTGTAAGTGAAAATGTTCTATGAGAAAGCATTTTACAGACTGTAAAATCTGAGAAATCATTATAAGAATATTGAGCTGTTTGAAGAGTTTTTTGCAAGATGTTTTTTGTTTCACCCAACACAGTAATGTAATAGCTCTTTTCTGTTCTATAAAAAATGTTTCCACTTGTAAAGAGTTTTCGAAAAGAATAATAATAATAAAAATTATGCCATAAGACATGACTGAGTGAAAATAAGAGCAGTAAACCTATGTCATTAATTCCAGATATTTTGTCAGAGAAAGGGTTCTCACTGCAAAGGTGACACTACTTAACTTTTTCAGTAGTAGTGTTATATATTATTGACAGCTAACTAAGTTTCTCATCTATTTGAATGTCAAGGAATTTTACACTGTATCCAGGATTGTGTTATTTTTATAATTTATATGAAATCTTGTTGCAAATAATTTTTTGTTTTCAGAGGTAATGACAATTCTACAGACCATTTTGTGAGAAGTAAACATTCAATGGGGTTATACCAAACATTCAGTCCCAATTGTAATCATTATTATGCATTAGATAATTTGCAACATTAAGTCGGCCGCCAACTATCATGATTAAACCTCAAAATAGGAAATGTAACTAAATAAAAGTCACTGATACATGCTGGTAGATGTTCACTACATTCTTCAATTTAAAACAAAGTCACAAAACTAAATTGGCATCAGACAATGTCTCCAAAGATATAAATGCAGGACCAATTAACAAGATTGAGCCAGACCAAACCCTATTGTTAAAAAATAAGACACACTAATACATAGTAGATAATGCAATATTTGCCACACGCTCCGAAAATTCAATGTTTCTGCCAACGACCTTTAATTAAGTTACGCCGTCATGCCACATGGCATAAAATAACACCTCAGAGCAATGTAGTCACACTAACTAATTCTGCAAGACTGGCCGGTGTTTACATAGTGCCACAAAGTAATGTAGTCACTCTCTAACTGAATCTGCAAGACTGGGGAGAAAGAAGCTCATGGCTGCTATATATAGATACACCGGTGGGAACACAACATTTTCCTGTTTCTGACAAAAGTATTCTCATGTTCTGATCAAATGTTAAATTGCAAGCTCAAAGATTTCATCAGACTTATGACCTTCATAACTTAAAATATTATTATTGCTTTGAAATTTTGGCAGTAGCTAGGTTGATTAAAAAGTGTTAATTTTAATCCTTATATATATAAAAAAAATTGTAGCTTCAATAGTTTGGCCATACAAAATTATTTTCTGAAATTCAAAAAACTTGTCAATAACTCCTACAATTTTTCAGCTGCGAAACTGAAATAACTTTCAATTTACTTCGAAGTGACTACACTTTCATTTGATGGGTGAAATAAAATTTGTCAAAAAAAACAGAATTTAACTAATTAATATTTCCTAAGCTATCGATCTAAAAGTGGCTTTAAACAATCCTAAGTATTTCAAAATTATTATTGAGTAAATTTGAAGTAGCTACCTGTTTTCTTGGATTTACTAAAAAATTTTGTAAACTCTTTGAACTGAATGCTTGAGGATGATGCAATAGGAAATACTGGCTTGTTCAGATACTTTCCCAAAACCATAAAAACCTGATTTCTAGCTTGAATTAACTTTGTAACTGACTTTAAAAATGATATGTAATACTTTTCAATTTAACTCACGGTTCTGAGAACAAATTTTGTTATGCAGTTATAAATTTTTTAGGTTACCTTACATGCCATTCCAAAATTGAAGTTATTTTCAAAGAAAACTAACTGTTATTAAAAAAAAAAAAAAACTTACAAACTGAATCCTCCATCTTATCTACCTCCTGGAGGGGTTGGTCTGCCATTTATAATTCTTTCACTCTCTCTCACTTATTCAACAACAACTTGGAAAATATTATATCTAATATATCATCAATATAACCCAATCAACAATTTTCAATTCTTTCACATGTGTTACAACTTCCAAAATGTTGGTATTTCACTAAATGTTCATCAACTTGTAAAATGTTAATTTCAAATGTTTATGTTTGTTATCACCTGCCATTGTGAAAGAAAAAACACATAAATTACTCTTTACACAATCTCAAATTGGGTTAATTTTCCTATAATTTAATTAGGACTTCTTGTAATGGATGTAATATCCCAGTCCTGTCACAGGTGTGATCCTAACCGGGGCGAAAAGAATATAATACGTAGCCCCACAGGTTTGGCTGCTGAGGAACCGTTCTGTCCCTGGTGCCAATCACAGCAGAGCTGCCATGGGACCTCAAGGCAGCTACCTGTCAAAGAACCAAAAGAAAAGAATTCGAGTCCATCCTTGTTGTAAACATACATTCTAACAACTGAGATTAAATACCAATAGAAATGAAAAGTTTACCAACATAAGAATAAAATGATTACCAGAGATGTGATCAAATGAAATCAAAAGCAAAGTAACAAATCAAAATAAATGAAAAAGTGATACAAAATATTAGCTTTACAAATAGCAAAGAAAGCATGAGGAGCTTTCAGAAATCAAATGGGCAGCAACTGACAAAACTTAATGGATAAGTTGGCCGCTAGGATGAAAGTATAAAACAAGTAGATTATGAATACAAATGCCCTCAAGTATATATCACAGGATCTTATTCCCTAGAGCATGTTGGTGGATATCTCTGGTATTTCAATAGCATAATAACTTCACAACAAAAACCATCATTTCTGAGACCTAACAGGTCAAAATTCACTTAGTCATGCAGAGCATGTCAGTCAATGTCTCTGCTCTGAATATGATATTAAACAAAATTAAACAAAGATTTTATATTTGCTTTCTTAAAAATAGAAGTATAGCATTATGGTGAATGACAAACTAATATTACAATGCAGAACTATATTACAAAATGATAACTTATTGTACAAACAAATATATTATTAGTAATAATATGGAAAAATAGTTTCCTTTCAGCAGTATACTGCTATAATAGGAATAAAAACACTTTCATCATCTAACACAACAAGTTGTTAACACCAGTATACTGGTTAATAATGAATTAAGGGTTAGCACAAGTGTATGAGTATAATCCTAGATACCGTGTATTTGACATGTCTCTCTTATCCAATTCAGTAAACATATAGTGGTTGTAGGCATGTACTTAGAAAAATGTCTCAAATTCTGGCACACTTAGTGAATTAGGTGCATAGAAGCACAAGGAAATCCTCAACATGTTGTATATAATGACAAAATTCACATAGCATATATAAAAATTGAAAGTTGGATATAAAAAAAAAGTGTTACAAAAGTATTCAAAACATCAGGCATGCAAAAATCTTTTAATGTAGAAATGTTTTAATTTCAAAGGACAAAAGTAAAGGAATATTTTATAATATATGTATGTTACCCTTATCATAGCACTTTGTTGCATTCAAAATTAGTGATCCTCCTCTATGAGTGAATTGTTTCCACAAAATCTACTTCTATGGTATCTCATAAAAATATATGAGATCCAACATATCATTAAATTTGCTATCCATTTCCACTTCATCATCATAAATCTTGCATCTTCCATCTCAAAGTATCCATAGCTTTATATAACTTCCAATGTATTTGTTTGAGTATCCATAGACTGTGGGTTACTACCATCTTTCTTATTTTGTTGTTATTAACTATTATGTCGTTACGCCGCTAGTCCATGCGATGCTAATAATAATTGACTAACTGCTCTTTGGCTAGTTGTTTTTTAAAAAATATATGATCATTGGCTGCTGATGGTACAACAAAATAATATTTCATTAATGTTATGGTCGATCATACACTCCTGGAAATTGAAATAAGAACACCGTGAATTCATTGTCCCAGGAATGGGAAACTTTATATACACATTCCTGGGGTCAGATACAACACATGATCACACAGACAGAACCACAGGCACATAGACACAGGCAACAGAGCATGCACAATGTCGGCACTAGTACCGTGTATATCCTCCTTTCGCAGCAATGCAGGCTGCAATTCTCCCATGGAGACGATCGTAGAGGTGCTGGATGTAGTCCTGTGGAACGGCATGCCAAGCCATTTCCACCTGGCGCCTCAGCTGGACCAGCGTTCGTGCTGGACGTGCAGACCGCGTGAGACGACGTTTCATCCAGTCCCAAACATGCTCAATGGGGGACAGATCCGGAGATCTCGCTGGCCAGGGTAGTTGACTTACACCTTCTAGAGCACGTTGGGTGGCACGGGATACATGTGGACGTGCATTGTCCTGTTGGAACAGCATGTTCCCTTGCTGGTCTAGGAATGGTAGAATGATGGGTTCGATGACGGTTTGAATGTACCGTGCACTGTTCAGTGTCACCTCGACGATCACCAGAGGTGTACGGCCAGTGTAGGAGATCGCTCCCCACACCATGATGCCGGGTGTTGGCCCTGTGTGCCTCGGTCGTATGCAGTCCTGATTGTGGCGCTCACCTGCATGGCGCCAAACACCCATACGACCATCATTGGCACCAAGGCAGAAGCGACTCTCATCACTGAAGACGACACGTCTCCATTCGTCCCTCCATACACGCCTGTCGCGACACCACTGGAGGCGGGCTGCACGATGTTGGTGCATGAGCGGAAGACGACCTAACGGTGTGCGGGACCGTAGCCCAGCTTCATGGAGACGGTTGCGAATGGTCCTCTCTGATACCCCAGGAGCAACAGTGTCCCCAATTTGCCGGGAAGTGGCAGTGCGGTTCCCTACGGCACTGCGTAGGATGTGACGGTCTTGGCGTGCGTCCGTGCATCGCTGCTGTCCGTACCCAGGTCGACGGGCACGTGCACCTTCCGCCGACCACTGGCGACAACATCGATGTACTGTGGAGACCTCGCGCCCCACATGTTGAGCAATTCGGCGGTACGTCCACCCGGCCTCCCGCATGCCCACTATACGCCCTCACTCAAAGTCCGTTAACTGCACATACGGTTCACGTACACGCTGTCGCGGCATGCTACCAGTGTTAAAGACTGAGATGGAGCTCTGTATGCCACGGCAAACTGGCTGACACTGACTGCGGCGGTGCCCAACCGCTGCACAGCTAGCGCCCTTCGACGGCCAACACTGCTGTTCCTGGTGTGTCCGCTGTGCCGTGCATTTGATCATTGCTTGTACAGCCCTCTCGTTGTGTCCGGAGCAAGTATGGTGGGTCTTACACACCGGCGTCAATGTGTTCTTATTTCAATTTCCAGTAGTGTATATAAAAATAATATGTCAAACCAGTGTTTGCTGGTGTTGCATATGTCTGAGGCACCGTGTCTTGCTGGCTTTCCCTGGACTAAAATAATAGTGTACTCCCATTTAATATCCTCTTCTCTTCCTTCTTTCTTCTCTTCTCTTCCTTCTTTCTTCTCTTCTCTTCTGTATTTTAAAAAAATAGGATTAAAGCGGTTAGCATCTCACTGCTATTTCAAAATTAACATCTACAGTGTCTATTGTACAAAGAATTTCAACTTCTTGACATTTGAATTCTTCTTCAACAAGTTTGACATCTGCTGAATCCATGTCTATTTCAAAACTAACTTGCAGAATGTTGTCCAAGTGTAATAGAAAAAACTGCAGAAAAACCAAACAATCATATAGCCCATGAAAATTTTTCTCATCCCCCATGGGGTCTTGTCTGTGTGGTTCTATGTAAAATTTAATACCAATAGCTTTGAGCTTGACCACATTCCTACTTTCTTCAAAAAACGTTTTCTGGTTTGATGACAAAGGGTTCCAATTGAGGGCTATAAACTTAGGTGCCCTTCCAAGATGAAATCTATTGAATGAAATACGGAGTCTCTTCACTTTCCTATGTTGGCCTTGCAGGGTTAATGTAAAATGAAAACTAGAGAAATCAGTTTAAAAGTTTCGTTGAAGCTGATAGCAATGTACAATATTGAAAGCTTTCATATGCCTATGTGTTTGTCCAAACAGCTTATAAGTATTGAAGTAATGCAAAGTTGTTTGAGAAATTCTAGTCAGTATAGTTCCTAAGAAGAAAAATGCAAAATCAAATCCACAAAATATTTCTGCAAATTGCATCTATTCCTATTGTAATGATGATGAAAACTGAAATCCTTATTTATGTTCTGTGGGAACATTTGAGAACATATCTTGAGTTTCAGCTTGTCCACATATGACAGCTGTTTTCACTTTGAACTTGGTCTGGCAACCTTATGTTGATGTGAGTTATGATGTAGTTATGTAATCAGTTATGTTATTGTCCTGTTGTGTGTTCTTCAACCTGTTTAATGTCAATATCAACCAAATGCTGGCAATCCATTAATGGTGTAGGTAAATCCTCATGAATGCCAGAAATATCTTTCAGTACCTGTGATATTGTACTGGTAGCGTTATCAGTCTGTGCGATGTCAGACATGATATGTAGTGCAATATTAACATCCTCAGTTGCAGCATTGTTATTTTGAACAAATGTGTCACTGATGGGAGTGTAAACAACCACAGGTTGGAAATTGCCCTCCACCTCAAGGCAATCAGTTGTATTAAATGAAATCTCTAAGGGTCTATTATTATCAACCAATTGTGAAATAGGAATTGTATTGCTATTATTACTATCATGTGGTAGTTCAGATCCTATTATAGGCATATCTGTATATTCTATTGTTATTGTTGGGACTGTGTCTAATTGTTCAGTAGCTCTTAAAAGAACAGCTGAATGAATGATTGTGCAGGAGTGACTGCAAATAAATCTTCACTATCAAAACCATCTTCAATCTGATTGTGCCCTAACAGTGAAATATGAGAAAATTCTTCATGATCAGCCTGTGTTGTATGAGGGGGTATTAGACTAGTAGTAGTGTCTGTTAGTTGGTCATCCCTTGTGATTGCCTCGTGATCAGCTGTAGGTAAGTCTGACCGCACAACTTGTTCCATATCTGTTGAGACCTGTGCACTATTTGTCTCCTTTGTTTTTTATCTAGAGAATTAAGGCTATTAGGCCTATGAACAGTAAACTCTGAAAAGTTGTTGATCAAGGATGTCACTGTATTTTCCCATGAGTCACAAATTGTTTGTAGCTCTTTATCAAAGTCTGAAAGTTGCGTAGCAACCTGTATAAAAAAATGTCAAACAGATGGGTGATTTCTTGCTTATAATTGTGAAACTGTTGTAATATTTCCTGTTTATTGTCTTCACACTTCTTATCAGATTGCTGCAAGTTTTCATCAAGGAGAGAAATCTTTTCATCTAAGTCCTGATGGACTGTCTGGATTTGTTATGTCAATTCAACAGAAATTTTCTTAGTTTTAAATGTAACTACTTGAATCATTTTCTGATGCATAGCTTCATAGGAATTTGTTAAAATGGTATTGAGATCTGTTTTAAAATTTTTGAAGGTAGTATCTAAAGAGTCAAGCATCCTATATTGTTTCACAAAGTTATTACCTAGTATTTAAAATTGTTTATTAGAGTTTTCAGTGATACATTTGTATATTATTGGCAATCAGGCCAAACATGGATTTAAAATCAGTAAGAAAGGGTTCTGAGAGAGTGTTAACAGCTGGTGTGGCTGTCTTGCACATTTGATTATACTTATTTCAGAATGGAGAGGTTCCATTATGAAAAAAAAAAAAACAAACAAACAAACAAACAGTACTTCAATAAGAAAACAAAACCACGATGTGACCATCGAAAGTTTAAGTTGGCAAGCTATGGCATAGTGGCTGATGGGTAAATCTACTTCTCACTTAGCAACATAAACAACAAACCGAAAAATCAAAATAGCCCATCAAAATAACATTTAAAAGTAGAAAGAACACAGATAAAATCTTAAGCCTACTGTGAAGAAGAAAAGAACAAAAATCAAGACCAGTCACACGCAGTTTGTAAACAAAAGGAACTGTTTTACTAAACTTGCACGGATAAAAATTCGCAGAAGTGAACTCTTTGGATTCTGAAAACAATCGCAGGCTCACAACAAAATGTACACATACTCTTTGTCTTGAAAAATGTAAACAGACTATCTCACTGAAGTTACAGGCAAATAATGTTAGTAGAAGTGGAACATGGCTTAACGCCAAGATAGGCAATTTGAATTTCTAGTAGAAACATCCGCAGAAGGTGAAAAGCATTGCCAGCTGTACTTATCTTACGGTAGGCAGATTGAAGAGAAGTCTGCATCAGGTATGCAGCAGCAATAGATATCAGCCGTGGACTGGAAACCGCTGACAAGCTGAAAACAGGTCAGTGGGCAGGAACCGACGGCACGTCCTGGACCCTCGTGTCCACGACGTCGTGTTGTGGCCAGCCGGCGCTGGCAGGCGGCGATGTCATCAGGGTAGCCATCGTAATCGACATTGTAGGTGGCAAGAATCTCTGGGGAAAGTGGTTGTTTCGGCGATGTGTGGTGAATCTTGAAGAAGTGCTTCTGACTCAAACGGTTTAGAGATTCTCGCAGAATGTCAACCAGCATTAGTCGTCATGTAAGATGGTAAAATCGCTGAAGTGCTTCGGTCGACAGCTAATTTCATTACCCTCAAAAGAGGATAAGGTAACAGTAAATAAATGGTCACTGATACATGCTGATAGATGTTCACAATATTCTTCAATTCAAAACCAAGTCACAAAACTAAATTGAAATCAGAAAATATCTCCAAAGATATACATGCGGGACCAGTTATCACGATGGAGCCAGACCAAACACCACTAATCAAAAATTAAACTCACTAATACATAGAAGATGATGCAATATTTGTCAGACACTCTGAAAATTCAATGTTTCTGCCAATGACCTTTAATTTAATACACCACTGTGTCACATGGTATAAAATTCCACTTCAGAGCAACATAGTCACACTAACTAATTCTGCAAGACTGGCCAGTATCTACACAGCATCACAAAGTAATGTAGTCACTCTCTAACTGTATTTGCAAGACTGAGGAGACAGAAACTCATGGCTGCTATATATAGATACACCCGTGGGAAAACAACATTTTCCTGCTTCTCACAGAAGTATTCTCACGATCTGATTAAATGTAAAATCGCAAGCCCAAAGATTTCATCAGACTTATGACCTTCATAACTTAAAATATTCTTATTGCTCTGAAATTTTGGCAGTAGCTAGGTTGATTAAAAAGTGTTAATTTTGATCCTTATAAAAAAAAAATTGTAGCTTCAATAGTTTGGCCATAAACAATTATTTTCTGAGATTCATAAAACTTGTTAATAACTCCTACAATTTTTCATCTACGAAACTGAAATAACTTTCAATTTACTTATATTTGAATACTGTTTCATTTGATATCAAGCAAGACATGTTTACCATTTCCAGATGGGTGAAATAAAATTCAACAACAAAATAGAATTTAACTAATTAATATTTCCTAAGTTATCGATCTGAAAGTGGTTTTAAACAATTATAAGTATTCCAAAATCATTACTGAGCAAGTTTGATGTTGCTACCTGTATTCTTTGATTTACTATGAATTTTTGTAAACTCTTCAAGATGAATGCTTGAGGATGATGCAATAGGAAATACTGGCTTGTTCAGATACGTTCTTTTAACTGTAAAAATCTGATTTCTAGCTTGAATTAACTTAGCAACTGACTTTAAAAATGATATGTAAGGCTATTCAATTTAACTCACGGTTCTGAGAACAAATTTTGTTACGCAGTTGCAAAATGCTTTGATTACTTTACAATTTTCTTCTAGTAAGCAAGCTAGTGCTGTACACTAAATGGATGGAAAGTAACACAAAATAGAAATAAATTTGAAAGAGGTATTCCTGTGATAAATGGTGTTAAGTCACGGCCTTTTTTAGGGTAAATAAAATAGATTTACTAAGATGTCTAAAGGAAATTAATGTCTCTGATTGATCATAATTTGTTGAAATTAAAAATTCCAACTGATATACCAGTATGTAATAATAAAATAAACAATTCAAAGTCATTGCGTCAAAGTGTTCAGACCAGTATTTTCCACCAAAATATAAGAGGAATATTTAGTAAAACTGATGACATTACCTTAAGCCTAGAAGAGATTCAAAATTCCAGAAATTTTAATGTAGACGTTTTGTGTATATCTGAGCATCATTTGTCTGATACAGGAATATCTCAGCTGTCCATCCCAAATTATAAATTAAGCTCTCATTTCTGCAGATGTAAAATGGAGAAAGGGGGAGTTGCCATTTTTGTTAAAAATAATATTGAATGCAGTAGTGTAGTTGTAAGTAAGTATTGTATAGAACAACACTTTGAATGTTGTGTTACTAAACTAGAATATGATAAGGAAGAGCTGATAGTGATAGCAATTTACAGGGCCCCCTCAGGTAATTTCAGACTGTTTTTATCTCATTTAGAGTCTTTGCTACTAAGTTTTACAAATAGCAAACAAATAGTATTATGTGGAGATTTCAATGTTGACTTTCTGAATCACAGCAATGATAGATTAGATATGGAAGCCTTGATGTTGTCTTTTAACTTAACAGCACTTGTAAATTTTCCTACGAGAATACAAAATAATAGCAGGACTGCAATTGATAATTTTTTTATGGATATTTCTCAGTGCAGTAATTACAGCATACATCCAGTAATAAATGGTATCTCAGATCATGATGCCCAGCTATTATGTATCGAGTCCAGGAACACTGTTAAACAGATAAAGAAAAGCTGGGTTTATAGAAGAAATATTAGTGAAAATAATATAAAACACTTCATAGATACCTTAAACAATGAAAACTGGTTAGAAGTATATAATGCGCAGGGTGTTAATGCGAAATTTGATTCCTTTCTGAATATATTTCTAACACTTTTTGAAGGTAGTTTCAAAAAAAGGAAAATTCTCAACACTCCAAACAATGAACTGGGCATGGGATGGATAACAAAGGGTATTAGAATCTCTAGTAAAACAAAGAGGGACCTTTATTTAAAAATGAGAGAATCAGATAACTATGCGCTGAAAGTTCACTATAAACTTTATTCTAAAATACTAAGAAATGTAATAAGGAAGGCCAAGAACAGGTACATATCGGCGAAAATAGAAAATTCAGACAATAAAATGAGAACAATATGGAATATAATAAAGACTGAAACAGGAAAAACTGTAAATCACTCTAAAGACATAAAAATAGAACAAAATGGATATGTGTATAGCGAAGTAGGGGAAGTTTGTGAAATATTTAACAAACATTTTACGTCAGTAGTAGATAAATTAGGCATAGAAAAGCAATCCCCACATAGTGCTCTAAGGCTTCTTGAGACTGCTTTCCCAAATAGCTTTGTGGAGATGAAATTGCCACCAGTAACAGTCTCAGAAATAAATAAACTCATTAAACAATTAAAACCTAAAAATTCTTCCAGCTATGACAATATTTCAAGTAAATTACTGAAAAGATGTTCAGACTGTATCAGTCATGTACTTGCTCACATTTGTAATGAATCCTTAATACAAGGTGTTTTTCCCGATAGACTAAAATATGCTGTTGTAAAACCATTATTTAAAAAAGGAGAAGTAACATGTGTAGACAACTATCGTCCCATTTCATTACTTTCAACATTCTCAAAGGTTTTTGAAAAAGTCATGTATAGTAGAGTAATAAAACATGTTACACACTATAATATCCTAACTAATTCACAATTTGGGTTCAAAAAAGGATCATCCATAGAAATGGCTATATATTCATTTTTAAATAACACATTTGAGGAACTGAATAATAAAATGAATCCTGTAGGAATATTTTGTGATCTTGCAAAAGCATTTGACTGTGTAAATCATGAATTACTTTTGAAAAAAATGGAATACTATGGTATTTTTGGGACCGCAGGTAAATGGTTTAAATCATACATTGAAAGCCGAATGCAAAAAGTTTCAATTTTTGATTCTAAAATAAGTAAAGATGCTTCATCAGACTGGGAGAAAATAAAACATGGAATTCCACAAGGCTCTGTCTTAGGTCCCCTCCTCTTTCTGTTATACATCAATGACCTTCCTGGAAATTTATCCGACAAAGTTAAGAGTGTTTTATTTGCAGATGACACTAACCTGACTGTGCGTAAAACACCAAACAGTACTATAGAATTTAATGTAAATGAAGTACTTAGAGTAGTAGCAAATTGGTTTAAGGCAAATTCATTAAAATTAAATTTTGAAAAAACACATTATATTAGGTTTAAAACAAAAAACTATGCACAGCCAGATATATGTATAAACTATAAAAACAACACAATCTTAGAAACAGAGAGTATAAAATTTCTTGGTATTAAAATAGATCAGAAACTCTGTTGGCATGATCATATCACTACACTACTGGCAAAGTTAAGTAGTGCCACCTTCGCAATACGAACACTTTCTCTAACAGCAGATCTAGAATTAATGAAACAGGTGTACTCCTCATATTTTCATTCAGTAATGTCATATGGCATAATTTTTTGGGGAAACTCTTCACAAAGTAAAAAAGTTTTCATAGCACAGAAAAGAGCTATTAGGTTTCTGTGTAGGGTAAAACCAAGAACTTCTTGCAGACAACTCTTTAAGAAACTCAATATTCTTACAATGTATTCTCAGTATATATATTCTCTCATGAGCTTTGTCATAGAAAATTTTAACCTGTTTACACCTAATTCACAGGTACACAGTTTCAATACAAGAAACAGAAATAACTTGCATAAAACACAAACATCTCTGTCATTAGTACAAAGAGGAGTTAATTATTCTGGGATACATCTGTTTAATAAACTACCTAATCGTATAAAACAGCTTTCAGATAATAAAGATGTATTCAAACAAAAACTTAGAGATTATCTTATTGGCAACTCCTTCTACTCCATTCAAGAATTTGAAGAAAATAATTAATTGTACTCATTATGACGTTTGCAAAACTCAGTTGCAAAAATGTATGTTTATTATTATTTCTTGTATTTGTAAAATATGTATATATATATATATTTACTATGATATGACTCATATTATGTGTATATGTATCAACAATGACATGTTTCACATCCCAGAGGTACTTCCTCAGCAGGGATCCATGGAACAAGATTGATAAATAAATAAATAAATAAATAAATAAATTGAACATTCTGTTCAAACCTTGGCCGTTGCAGGAAGATGGTATTAAAGATCTCATCAAATTAATGAAGAAATAAAAGGAGCATTGGTAATTAGACCTACTTAATATTTACAAGGTAGATGAATATTACAAGCAAAAATGAAATGTAACAAGATCTATACTATGGAAAACAGAGAGAGTAAGCTGGAAGTAAGTTGTCAGTCAGATAGAAAGTAATGTATATCTAAGTTACATTTCAGATACTAAGGAGGTTGAATAGAAGAGCGCATATCGACATAACAGAGCTACAAGAGTAGGTAAAACATTATTAAAGCCTGAGATTAAGTGATAAATTGATGGTACAAGAAGACATAATTACATAAATTGAAGTACTATAATAATAAAGGAATTAAAAGTAGTGTAAATCAAAACAAATCTTAAAAAGATAAAAGTGACTGGATTGGATTTGAAGCATTAGTTGAAGAAATATGGAGGAATGCTTCCAAAGAAGAAGCTTTTACATGTATGTCAGAATAATCAATTGTAGACTGCTACCAATAGTCAAACTAGCAAAATTTATCAACAGATTTAGGATAGGACATTCATTATCATATAATATACATACCCTACATACATAGCATTTTTGGACTTTAAAAAGGCTTTTGTAGATAGAAAGTTGCTGTGGGAAGTCTTTCACAGATATGGATATTCAAAACATGATTTAGAATCATGGAAGCATATATACTTTATACAAAGGTACTACTCAAAAAATAAATGAACAGCAGATAACAACAATTAACCAAGGATTAAGACAGGAGTGTCGTCTCTCCAAGATACTTTGTAAGATGTGGTGGAATGAATGTCTGTATAGGCTACTGAAAATGGATTATAAAGAACAGTCCAAAATACATTAAGAGCAATACAACCAAGAAATATGTATATCTAACACATCAATTCACAACACTGTGGGCTGAAGAGAGTACTTTGCCTCAATCATGAATAGCACAAGGAAAAAAGTAATTCATATAAGTAACAACAGTATGACACCTAATTGCTATAATCTTATCTCTCCTTGTCATATATCCATAATATCTCCATAATGGTTAAGAACAAGGCTTATCACATACCTGTCAGATAGAAAATAACTTCTATAGCTATATTATTAATAATAAGACACTTAAGAAACTTTAAACTAAGCAACAGCATAAGAAAGCACAAATTTTAAACAGTTGAAATTTCAAATTGAATTCTTTTCGTCTAATCCATTTCCACTTAGAAAGCATAAAAGTATTAGTATTTTGATGTGGAATATGAACAGGTGGAAAAATGTATTTAAAGAAGTATTGCCAATTTTGTAATGATTACACCACATGGAGCAGGAAGGAGGAAAAAACTTGTTTATCAAGGAAAGCTTGATCAGTTTTAAAGGTGACTTGATTTTACTACATCAACAAATTGCTCATGAAAATTCACATATTAAATGTAAAAATACACCTTATAGTCAGAATAGAAAAAGTTTTTTTAATAGATAAATTAAGAAAGTAAGTCTAAGCTGGTTAAAAATGTTTAGCTCTATGGTTAAAAATATATTCAGATAAAACAGAAAAATTCACAGATCATGAATATGATATTAGTTTTTCTATTAAATAAAAGTTTAAGGGGTAAAAGTGGAAATATGGTTTTCATTTTTGTGAATACCTTATGGGGTGACATTTGAGAGACAGGTGCCAATATGAAATGATAAATAATGGTTTTAAGAATGGAAGAAAAATACTAGTGTTTATTCTAAAAAAAATCAGTGTTTGTTTTATCTCAAACTAAACTGTAGCTAAAGAGAAATAAATTCAAGAAAAACTGGTAATTACATCATTCTGGCAGCAAAAGAGTTGTTGCAAAGTTTTAGTTTAATAAGAATTTCTCAAAAGGTAGAAAGAATTTAGTTGAGTAATATATGGCAAAGAAAATGGAAAATTTAAAGGAGTAAAATAATATCTAAATCTTTACTGGGAGTTAAGAACTTTAAAAGTAATTCACTATTATCTGATTTGAAAAATTCAGAAATTTATAGTGATTAAACGAAGAAATTTAAGACATATATTGTCACAGAACAAAATATTCAGAAAAGTCGAGGCTACAATGTATTAAAATTTCAATTAGATCTGTAAGTAAGTTGGCCGCTCAAGAAAAAGTTTCCCATGCGAATTTTATATAAAAACCTTCCACCATTTTTCCTTGTTGGGGAGCATTGTTTAGCCAACCTCAGACTAGTGCAGATGTGAGTGTGGTTACATAGAGGGGAAGCAGACCTTGCGAATGTAGCCAATGGAACCTGACGAACATTAGGAACACGAACTTGGGATATTCAATTGTGTGACTGGTCAATTTCGATAGTAACATTCATATGTTAGGAGTGGACTCTGCTTTTTCTTTCACTAAGAACAATGAAAACCTTTCAAAAATAATTTGAACTTTCTTTGTCACGATGTCTGTAAAGATTTGTTCAACACACTGCTGAAATTTTGATGTTTAACATGACAATAGCACGTCTCCGATTTTCATCATGAGAAAACATCATTACTTATTGTTGGGGAATACTCCTGATGGCAACTACCATCACATCACATCAAGCAGAAACCACCTGGAAACTTCAAACGATTGGTACCTGCACATTGCCGTCAATCTACGCAGGAGGTGGTTTCACACTGGTGTCAAGTAACTTTGGCCCCCGTCAGTAGATAGCACCATCGCAGTCACATGACACCACAACATCATCATAGCCCTACACTCACCGTGTTGCTTCAGATCTCTACAAATCAAAAAAATAAGTGTTCCATATTTTTCACGGTCTATTTGTGCCTCACCAGTGTATTTTTGTCATTCCTGTACATCTTGGCGAACTAAATTGTAACTGTAAAGCACTTCCCGCGCTGCATACACACTTGCATGTGAAGCTTTAAAGTGCTTAACAAATAAAGATTCACTGTAACTTCCAAGACAGCATCTCACAAACCACTGAAATCATTTCTGTGGATTCATACTGAGAGGTAAATTTTCCTGTTAATAATTTCTATTCATCCTCAGCATTTCAAATCAATTTACTATAGGTTGTAAAATTTTTCCTTCGATTGACAACACTTAATCCTAAGCGAAGTGACGCTATACATGCTTCCATAAGAACACCAGAATTTTATCACAGGTTACTACTAGATCACGATACTGCTACCACTACTTTTCTCCATGCAGAAAAGAACAATATAAACACTTCCACCAATATTCTTTATAATGTCACTATGTTGGCCGATATGAGGCATACACTGCGAGGGCAACTACAAACTTTACTAGCAGGATCTGCACGGAGAATAGTTTTTTTTTTCCTTTGGGCGCGGCCAAACAAAATACAACATTTATATAAATTTAAATGATTAAATGTTAAATTTTTTTATAGTTCTGGTATCGAAATCCCGGACTGTTGCTGATCGCAATTCCCCTACAATGATATTCAGTAATGACATCATAATACTGCTGTTGTCAATCGCAACATGTATTATTTTCAACCAATAATTCTGTTGTAATACAACCTAGACCATTTTTTTTTTTAAAAAAAGTAGAAATTAGGTTTTAATATGTCCTAGACAGCATGGCACCATTAAATGTACTTGGGAAAGTATTTCTAGTGGTGTCTTGCATTTGACTGCTGCAGTATCATGACATCAACTTCTTGCAAAATCGCGATCTTCAGTAATCCCCGAAAAGCTTCTGTATAATTCTATATCCAGATACCCAAAATTATACTGTAAAGTACCTTTAATATAATATGCAGTTGAATCAGCTGATTTATTTTTCCAATGAAACATGAAAAACTATATTATGTGTTCTTGAGATTTCAGCTTATCTCTGTTGAAAAAAGTCATAAATTAATGGTAGAAAAATATTTTCAGTGACTTATTGATGGATAAGTATTGCTATGTTGAATCAATAGAGATAAGTGCTTTCCCTGTACGCAAATACCACATTTCAATGCCTTTTGCAAAGGTTTTCTCCTGGTCCAAGCTGTATTTTGAGATACCAACAACCGCCAGGAAGAAGGCAAAACAGTTTAGGCTGTTATACTTGTACCAAAGACGTTGTTACGCTATCACAATCTATATGTCAGAAAATCTTTCAACTTAATTCTAGATAATGATATAACTAATGTTGAAAACTATTATTATCAGCCATAAATAACTATGGATATATTAAATTTGCTTTGTCCCACCCGAGAAAATCCATAAATGTGGGTAACGTAAGTGACATATGTAGCTGCTTGAGTATTAGATATTTCACACCCGTAAACAATGACGTCATAAGTAACAGCAGCAATTTGTGTTTACATCATTGCTGTCCATGTGGTAGAAAGTAGTGGAGGCATTGTCACGATCTAGAATTAACCATTTTTTCCCAATTGCATGTCGAAACATTGCTAGCAAATCTTTTTCTCAAAGCCTATACTTATTTATATTTTGGCATCAACTCAAAGCATTTGGTTTTCACAGAAACTATGTTCCTAGCAGCATTGATATCTGCATTTTGTGAATTATTTCACCATATTTTGTGTTTTACTCTCCTATCTTGTACTTGTTGAGTCTACCATTTTTTATTTTGTGTGTATTATATTTTTTATTGTACTATTGTATATTTGTATATCTATTTTGCAATTATTGTGTCAAACCAACCAACAGATCAGTTACAATAGATTGCAGTTGATACTTCAGATACCAATGCAGCTAATTAAGCATGTATAGAAATTATTAGTGTGCAGTCTGATGCGACTTTGCACTTCAAATCAGCTTATAACATTACTATACCAACCATTACCATTAAAACTAGGTATGCAACCACTCAAAATTTAACTGTTGCACCTTCAGTAGGATTCAGAAACCCTCAGATAATACTTGCTACTCCACACTTGCAAGAGGATTCAGTCAGCTGTTTGGAATCGCATGTTCCAACTCCAGACTGGGAAGTTAGTGTTACAATACACAGGGTAACCTTTCAGGGCCATGGCTCTTCAGATGTTCCTCCTGTTAATGCACTTCTGGACCGTAGTTTCCCTTCAGATCTGATTCTGAGAAGGATCATACACATCTCAGTCTCACCAATTCTGAGGAAGGAAATTTAGATAGCCATATTCAGTGGCAAGCTTAACCATCATGAGGCTCCAATCGGCAGATCTTCGCGAGGCCCTTGTCCTTCGTGCAAAAGTATCCGACCTGAAAATAGGTAGGGGAGAACAGGGCAATGGTGGTCAGGCACACTGACGAAACTATTCAACTACTTGTTACGTCAATCACTGCAACAGGTAGCGAATATCCGTCTGCCATCTTGAACGTTGGCTTGCTCATTCAGCACTGCATGTTTGCAGATGTGTTTTTGTTTATGCTCCTGCAGATCTAATTTTTCAAGCTGATAAAATAGTGTTAAATTTGTATATGCACAGTATTAAAACTCTTATTTATCTTAAGGTAGGAATTTTATGCTATTCTTTTGAACTTATTTTGCTATTATCCCTCAAAAAAAAAAAAAAAAAAAAAAATAATTTGAATTTTTTCTTTCATTATAAAAGTTGTGGGCAATTAGAGTCAGCTCATTACAATTGCCTGCAATGAGATTTCTTACTGAGTTATGTATCTACTTTGAAATAAACCTATTTTTTTTATTTTTTTTTGATGCTCAAAGTGTGACCTAATAAGGCTGGCTGGTCCACCAACATGCTTGAAAAAGCTGTGCAACTTATAGAACAGCAGGGATATTGAATCAGGAAAGCTGTTAAATTAATTGTCATCCCATTTTGAAGTCTACAGAGCAGATATAGTAAGAAATCTTACTTGGAGCCAAGTCTAGTTCGAAAAACTGTATTTTCTGCAGAGATGGAGAAAGAGATAACAGATACGATAAAAAAGATGGCAAATATATTTTATGGCTGTAACGCCAATCAGATAAGGAAAGTGGCATTTGAATATGCCTAAAGTTTACAGTTAAAACATGACTTCAATGAATCCTGACGTGACTAGTTAGAAGGATTTTTAAGATGAATTAGATTTCTACTAGGAAACCAAAAGTGACTAGTATCAACAGAATTACAGCTTTCAACAAAGCAGAGGTGGAATTTCTCTATAAACTATTGAAATAACTAATAGAGAAGCATAAGTTTGCCCCAAAAAGTATATACAACTGAGATGAAACAGGAATTTCAACTGTCCAAGACCCAGGAAAAATACTAACTGTTACAGGTCAGAGAAGAGTGGGATTTATCACAAGTTGGGAAAGAAGGAAAACATCACCTTGTTATGTGCAGGGAGCACAGCTGGTGGATTCAATCAACCAATTTTCACTTTTCCTAGAAAGACATTGACCCTACTCCTTGAGCAGGTGCTTCGTATAAGTGCTCACATAATGGGTGGATTAATGAGAGTCTTTTCCTGGAATGGCTTCAGCATTTTACTCGTTATGCTAAACCATCTGCAGATGGACCCTTCCTATTAATACTTGATGGTCACGCTATTCATCTCACTGGCAGTTTACAAACAAAGCAAAAGCAACCACATTCATATGCTATATCTGCTACTGCACACATCCTGCAGGATGTAGCCTTTACACATTTCATTTTTGGACAACTCAAAGTGGTTTATAAAAAAGAATGTAACGTGTTTCTGCAGAGCCATCATAAAGAAAAAATAACTCCCTATAATGTGGCATCCTTAGTGGGAAAAGAATTTTCTAGTGTTGCTTCTATTAGCAAGGGAGAATCTGGCATTGGAGTGACTTCAGTTTTCCAATGAATCCCAATGTGTTTTCAGAAGAACACTTTATAGCAGCTGAAGTTCTCCAAACTGAAACTGTTGTTGTGAAAAATGAATCAGCTGTCGCTGCACCAACTTCTGCTAATGACATGACAGAAAAATCGCGTGAAAATCCAGATACTTAAAGATAAGTTGTCGCAGCCATTCCTGAACCAGTGCCTGCACCAACATCTCAAAAGTGGTAGAAATTTCAAAATTTGATTCCAGTACCTACGAAATCAACTTCTGTCAATACAAGACATGGCCGAAAGACTCAACATGCTACAATTTTGACTTATATGCCACTCAAAGACAGTCTCATAGCAAATGAAAACAAAAAGAAGCAAAATCTCAAACAGGCCTAAAGAAGAATAAAGCAAAGAAAAGACCAACATCTCCAAAAGAAAAAGCAAAGGGCAAACGAGAGATGGAGGCTATCAAGAAAGCAAAGCAATATTATCCAGTGCCTCATGACAATACTGATGACTTATGTCAAGATGATGAGGATCTAGATGCAGAAGATGCCCGAAACGGATGCCCAATATGCAGCAAATTCAGACAAAACAATAAAACATGGTACAGGTGTACTTCATGTGAACTGAGTGCACTGGCTGGGACTCTGACAATGGTTATATGTGTTAGATTTTGTTTGACTCTTGATTGTCCACAGGGTGCCCATAATTAGCCACATTAAAGGGCAATGGTGGTCAAACCTACTTTAAAAAAAAAATTTTTTTTTAATACCAAAATACCTTGTCAAAGTGATAAAAACTTATCTCAATTATTATTTTAATAATTAAATTTTGTAATAAAACATTTTCAATCAATATTTTATTTGAATCTTGGGTTCTATTACAATAATTGCTCAAGTGATCCCCTTTTCCCCTATTTCTTAGGATTGATTAGGAATGCAAAAGTTATAAATAAATAAATTTTGGATTTTAAAATATTATATTAGAAGATTTATAAAAGTTAAAAAAAGATTAGGACCACAAATAATTAATGATGATAAATTTAGGGATATAAATGCCTTGAAAGATATATGCAGGGATTTGAAAATAATGTTTGCAGCTTTACCTAAGATTAAAATCTTTAATTAAAGTGCCAGCTTTCTTTTGACAGTTCATTTCCTATTGAACTACCTGACTCAAATTTTCTACTGCCATCATGATCAAGAAAAATGGTGTCATAAAACTAACTCAGAAATAATTTGAAAGTAGTTTTACACAGCTTTTGACAACTCACTTTTTACTATAAGTACACTTAATAATGTAAGATTCACTAAAACGTAATATAATTTAATGTTTATTTACCTACTGAAAGGTATATGCCCTTCAAACAATTTTGTAATGCATACAGGTTGGGCCACACTAGATTATAATACTGGTCTGCACATTTACCGCAACGATACTTCTCTTATTATTATTATTGCTTACTCAATTTGTTCAAACAACACTGTGTGTTGTCCAACACCTGGTTCACACCCCACTGTCATTAGTTTGGATTACTTTTTTGGTGATGTGGTTCAGTGTTGGGCTGGTTGATATAGAGACGCATAAGGAGGCAGTTTGGAACGTTTTGTGTTATCAACTACCTTAAAAAAGTCTTCTCTTCAACCACACTTCCACGTTCATCAGATGATTGTAAAATGTAGATTGTGTGATTCTAAAGCAAGGTTTTTCAAACTCATAGCTCACCCCTATGAAATTTCCCAAAACTGGCTTTTTATATTTTTTTAAAAAAAACAAGGATTTTTGTCTAAAAGAGTAATATAGTCACATAGAGCAATATGTTATTAATTAATTTGATGGATGGGCTACTTTCTTGTTGCAAGTTGAGTCTATTCTAGGAGCAATTTTACTCATTTTGAATCTCAATTCACCATATTGTGTGTTGCACTCTCGAGATACCCAGTCAGTGGCCATAAAATAAATCATGTCGTGAACCCCCTACTTTCAATAGGTGAACACGTAGGTTTTTCTGTACCCCAGCATGAGAAACCCTGTTCTAAAGCGTTTATAATTCTAAAGCATTTAATTTCATCATCCATCAGATACTGTGACAAAAGTATCATCCTATTTTTTGTGTATTGGGATAGAAGAAACCTGTGAAGAGTTCATTGCAGAAACAAAGTACATTATACAGAAGAAGAGTACATTTATTTTACTATGTTTGGACAGATATTTTTCATTACTTATAAATTTTGCCTTATGTCTTAGTTAGCTACAGCATGTGATTGGTGTACAAAAGATCTCCGCTTAAAATAATGGTCTTGGTTGCAACTTTTACCTCTGGCAAAGCATTGATTTGTTATTGCAAAATGCCAGGACACTCCGCAGTTGGAATTCCATGTTGAACTGTAGGTCTCCTTTTCCTGGAAGGATTACCAGAGTAAGTTGGGTGGCTACGAGATAGGTGCACTATTCAGCTGGTAAGAAACTTTGTGACTAGGCTTTGACACTACATGAAATTGGATACAGCACCTTTACATTCTGTATTTAAATTAAAAAATTAACAATGACCTTATTCTTTATTAATAAAAAATAGTGAATGACTCAAAAGTAACCACAAACAGAAGAAACATGTCAAGTGTCAAATGATTGATGTTTGGCATTTAATTGTGATTGCATTAAGAAATGCGAGAACTTTCAATCCAGTATAGTGTGTAAAAGACAATCAGTGATGGATTTTGAAGACTGCATTTGAATACCAGTCACATGATATTTAGAGTCAGGTAAAGAAAGTATTTTAACCTAATTTATTACTTTTGTAGATTATAAAGTATGCTAACGCAACTCACTTTTATGGAAATTTTTGAACGTTGATTCCATGAAACAACCACATGAAAACATTAAGGAAGACTAGAGACTGAGTAGAAACATGTCTATAACACCGAAGAGCTACGACCAAGTGGGCACATGAGAGGAGAGAGCAGTTACTCCACCAGGTGCGGTGACAATGCAGACCAGTATCGGCCAAGTGTGGCCCGAACTTACAGCTGCAAACATAATAAGCATAAGGTGACTAACAAAATGAAACACGAGTATTCCCTGAGCATAATTATTTCTGGACATTTAAAGATAACTGCATAATAAGGAAATATGATAGGCCTGCTGCATGGCATCAACAAAGCAGTATTATAGGATTCTTTTTTGATTGTGTAAATATGTTACTCAGGTTTATTATGTATGTGATTTAAATACAGTATCTTTTAAATTTGGTGTATGCCATAAAAGGAAATATGGAATCAGATCCCCACCTGAAAGTGATTTATTAGTCAAGTGGCATTATTATTATTAAGAGAGATTTCCCTCACTATAGAAGTTTAACGCCAACATAACAATAAACAAAATTTGGAACACAGAACTAGACTTCATCTTCTCAAAATATTTCTCCAGATATTTCTATCTTGCATATTTTCTTCTTCTGCACCAAATCTTATCATTGCTTTTTGTACACTTAGTGGCCAGGTAAACATGGGATGCACTCTTTTCCTCCTTCCTTTAACTTGTAAGCTACATTAGAATTTCATAAAAATTTGTATACTGAAGTTGTTTACAGTAGAACGGGCGTAGGTGAACCACACAATACCACAGCCTTAGAGCCATTTGCACAGTAATTTCAAAAAAGAAGTTAAATTATACTGTTATTTTAGAAAATCAAGTTTCAAATAGTAAATCCAAGTTCTGAACCTATCTAAACAGGTGTAACAGTATACAACGTAACATCAACAGATACAATATTTAGTTACGATATAATTTCGTTAAATTCAATATTTTTATTCACTTTTTGAGATATTCAGGTAAATAAACAGTCAAAATATAATACATTTGGTAGCAAGGAAGTCATACTAAAAGGTTTAAAGACATTAAAAGCTAAAAAGCCGGTGTGGACATTTATTAAGTAAATATACACTATAAAATTCGAGAAATCACATGTTGGTAAAGATATAGGAAGTCAACCTGTGACAAGAAAGGACCTTAAATGTTTCTTACAGAACACACTAAAATATGGGAAGGCTCAGTACAATTTAAAGGTTGTTTTTAAAATATTAATTGGCAAAGCCAGACATGTGCAGATAGGAAAATTAATTATTTCAGGCAATACATGTAAATTCAGAGGAAGAAAACATTTTCAGAATAAACTATAGTTTATTTGTAACAAGGTTTAGGAAGTCTTTTTAAGAAACATGTATTACTTTTGGTGAAAATAAAACAATGTAGCGACATTTTTTATATGTCTGGCATCATGATTGCATCAGACAGCAGGATGTTCATTTCAAAAATCAATTACAAATCATAGAAGACAGGTAGAGACTCCAAAAGAGCAGTGTAGGTATATGAGAACATGTAGAATCTTTTAAAACAAGTTTTAAAGTTATCATTAAATTATTAGCGGGGTCGTTTACATCAAAATTCACTTTTTATCTAGAAGAGTAAATAGGTGGTGTTTAGTATCAAACGAAAGGTAATTCAATTAGAAGCTGAAAAAACGTTGTTTGAACCTTGTAGCTTTAAAATTGTAAAAGTTATACACAAATTTCAGAACCACAGAAAATTTCATAAGGATAAAAAAAATTAATTATCTCAAACTCTAGCTACTGGTAAAGTTTCATGAAGTTAGGAGTAGTGAGAGCTATGACAGGAAGTATTATTTTGCAGATTACTGTATGAATACATAGGTTTGATACCAGTTGGACTTTGATCATGCAGTGATCTTTGGAGATGACAGAGGACCTATATACAGATAGGAAGTGCTTCCGTCACCTTTTGCCTGGTGACCATTGGAGTGGTAATGCTGTAGGGCTGCGTAGCGCATTGCACTTGAGAGCAGGAAGTGTGGTGTGGCTAAACATGTGCGAGGGATGGCCATGTTAGAATTTCAGTAGAACAGTTTTGGTTTAGTACTATGTGACTTTCAAATTAACACAGTGGGGTTTGGTCTGGTTTTATCACTTTTAATAACTAGCAATCTAAGAACTTTGTGAAGATTTCCGATAGACATCGATTGTTTAGACTTGTAATATTTTTCTGAGAATATAGTGAAACTTTGAAAGTGAACTTAATAGTAGTAACTTTTCATTATGATGTGAACCTTACCTTTCCTAACTTGGGGTTTAATCAAGCTAGGTTGCAACCAATAGAATTTTACAAAAATCAATAATACAATGGCTTATATGTAACATGGTTGGAGCTAAGGTGATTAACTGTGATAATAACCCCAATTGCAGTCATTCTCCTCACAAACTTCCCATTCCTGTACAAGTTTTGGTATCCCAGTGTCTTCCAACCTTCATATATTGCCATAACATTCCAATATTTTTCATTCTACAACTTCATACATTTCTTCTTACACTTCCATTAGCCTTATTATTTCAGTATTCCTTACTTCTTCTTTTCTTGATATTCTTGGTAATCTTCTCCAGAAATCCATTTCTAATGCTACCAACTTCTTAATAAGTGTTTCGCTGATTGTCCAGGTTTTTGATCCATATATGACTATACTTTCCAATAATGACTTAAATTTAATTCTTTTTGATCTATTCATAACATTCTTGCTCCACAGAAGTGAATTGAGCATCGCAATTACTTTCTGAGCATTAGTAATTCTTTTATTAACTTCCATATTTGATTTTCCTTCTATTTCTAAAATTGAACCCAAATAGCAAAATTTATATACCTTTTTAATTTTTATTCAATTAATGTACAATTCATCCAGATCATAGTCAAGTGGTATAAATATTAAATAACTAACAAGAGTTTTGAAAAATGATCAATTAATCATGGGATAAAACATTAAACAGGATATGAGTATTTAAGGCAAATAGGCTTACTGCATTATGTTTTAAGAATGTTTCTTAAAAAGAAAGCACATATACATATTTCAAATGGTAAACTGAATGGATGTCTACAGCATTTATAAAAAAGATGGCATAAGTCCATAATATGTATGCAGGACATTTCCTGGTATTCTGGCATAGCCATCAATTGACAGAAGCTGTTATTATTTCATGGAACAAAGAACCACCTCTTGCTGAGAGAGAGTTATGCATATTTATGGTGTGTTTGTGATAGGTGTGTGTAAGCACCTTAGAATTCGGTTAAATTTTATTTTTCTTAGCTACAAGGCATAAGGGAGGGGGGTAAGCCTTCCAGAAGTTGTAAAATTTTTCATCTCGTAACTACAGGATATGGGAGACCTGATTCATACAGAAGCTGATACTGCAGCTTATCTCAGAACATACGGCAATATAAAATCAATTAAGTAATTCAGCACATAATAAAATCCCTAAATAAATAGTTAATAATAGTAAGCAGCTTGTAAACTCACATAAATCAGTGAAATCCTCAGTTATTCAACTTGTAGACAATCGATTTTGGTTACGTGACCATATCACTATTTCTCAACACTATTCGATGCAGTAAAGTATTTTTATAATAATAATGAACCAAAAGAAAGTAAAATTCACTAAAATTCAACAGTTTTTGGCAGGATAAATAAAATAAACATAATTTTAAAACTTCATTGAGTACACTGGCATTTTCAACACACCATAATAACACATTTTTAGTAATTTTCGGAGCTAACAAATAAATTTTAAGTAATAATAAAGAACACAGTGTAACATATAAAAGTTTTGAAACCTTCCATATAGTATAATAAACACTAAATAAATTTTAAACAAAATTACGCTGTAAAGGAAAACGTGGCAACTTTCAAATTTAAATTGTGCACTTCTAAGACCACCTTAGTTAACAAAATCACTTTTAAAATGTAGAATAAAATTGAAGAAAAATTCTGAAGCTAACACAATTTTGAAATGAACAGTAAATAATAAAATATTATTTTTGCATAACGGCTGGTTGCATCACCCGCCACCTTAGATTTTCGAAGGCCGATAAGTTTTAAAGTACTTAACGTATCAAAAATCTAAATAGCTCCATGGAGATTGCAGAAAGGAGAGAATAATCTGGTAAGGGTTTAAATAAAATATTCTAAAATTCGCTACAAGGTCAAACGATCCACCAGAAGAAGAAAACAAATAAAAACAACTATACCATTTTTCTAACATAATTAAAGCTTTACGGTGATTTGAGAAACTTTAGAGCCATAGACACCATAACACAAAATAATCCTGAGGAGTCACTCTATACACTGTGAATTTTCGAGGGCTCTCAGTTAAAATATTTTCAGTTAACCATTTATGAAGTGCGTGGTGATAAGCTGATCTACTTAAGACCCCGCAGATCTGATGCCATAACTTTTTGTGGGGAGGTGTTGAAGGAAAAAGACACATGGTTTAGAAACAGCGTGGTGAGATGCGGGTCTTGGTGGGTAGAAGAAATGGGAAGTAAGGCTGGAAGCATGGCAGTGCAGCCATGAAAGTATTTGGACGGTGGCGCACATGTGAATAGCCATGATGAAACTTTAAAATTTTCTGCTTGGGATTTGTTCGATCTGTTCTGGCTTCATAACTTGCAATTTTTGTGTGAAGAATAGTCTGATTGCCTATTGTGAACTTTAAAGATTATAGTATTTTTGCTATCTGAACAGTGCTGCTTTTCATTTGTGCAACATTACCTTTCTCTCCTACGGTTAACTAGGATTGAGGTGACCGATATTACTTTGCAGTTGGATATATCCAAGGTTCACCACGGTTAATAGTTTGAATAATTTTAATTCTTATCAGACGATGTGCAAGTGGAGGTTAGTTGAGGTGTTCGGCCTATATTCCAACCCCAGTATAGGCTTGACCCATACATTTGTAAGAGTATGTCCTGAACTATGACACATAGACAAGACAAGGGAAATCACTAATAATTTGAGATGATTAATAAGTATTGCATCACTAAAGTTTTTATAGTCATTCTGTGAAGATGAGAAAATGTGAACAATCTTATATGTTTGTAAAAGGAAAGGCTGATGTTGATAACATCCCACCTTTTGTAAATAATGCTTCATTAATATAACATATTCCCACTAAATGTCATATGAACTGTTTTTGCTGTACGCCTCCACACTACGTAAAACTGCAAGGACTGAAATGATTATTTTGTCTCTTAGGGTATAGAGATTCTCTATCAATAGCTATAACCAGAATTGCAATGTGTAAGTCTCTGCAAGGTTCATAATTTGGATTCTGTTGCCAGTCAGCTTGTATTATTAAATTGCAAGAGATAATGGTTGAAGGTGATTCATAGAAATAAAGTGACTACTGAAGATCACTCAGTATATTGTTCAAAGTTTGGGAACTTAAAAGTGGTATCAGTTCACATAGCACATTTCCTACAATTTCATCGGACTCCAAAATCCTTAGTCGAAGACTGCAAGTTATTCTTTGAACAAATATAAACTGATATGAAGCATACACTCTTGCGATATTATACTAAATTGCAACCCCATTAGGGTGAGCTTGAAAGAACTATTTGACACATTGAGAATTTATCTAGTTCTATCACTCGACATCGTAAAAAGTTATATGATGGAAAAATGTATGTGTTGCTGCTTCCATATCACAAAACAGAGTATTGCATACCAGCTTCCTTGAACAACTGGCACTGGAGTAACAAAATGTTGGGTTTATATTCCTTTTTACCACGGGAATGCAAAATTCTTAGAATCTTCAATCATTATTTTTATTCCAGTTTCCTTAATATTTTACTATATCATAGAACAGATCATTTTGAACACTTTAATCTAGGACAACTGTATTCCTAAATTTCTTTGTTAGCAGTTATTAATTTCTGAAAGTGAGGGATATTTATGTTAGTTACTTAACCGTAACTTTAAAGACTTTTTCCTTCCCTCATAGAGTGGTATGTCTGAGCAGTTTCGATTTATTTTTCTATTTAATTTAGTATAAGAAATAGTTCTGAGACTAATTTTATTTACTTGTTATAATAAATGAATATTATGGCTTCTGACAACTGTTTTTTTTTATTAATGAGATAAATTATTTCTATGTGTCATAACAATCTTATTTAATTATAGTTTCTAAATGTGTTTTGTTTATTCTCCTTAGAATTTAATGTTCTATTAATTATTAATGTCTCACTTTTAACAAATTCTATTTCCTAATTCTTTTTTTACGTGCATTGATGACATAATCTATAAGGTTAAATACTAAAATCCCATTTTTCGTCCTTTAAACTTAAATTTAATTCCAAACTGTTAGTATTTACTTTAAGTAATAACTTTATTTAATTTTAGCTTTTATTTAATTATATTTTCTGCCTACTATCTATTTTATTCGATGAGTCGTATTTATTTATTCCTCTAGAAACCATACTTAGGATTTACTCACAAATTCTAATTTTTGTCAAGAAATCTGGTACTGCCATCAATAAATTCTGATTAACCTATTTAAATAAAGGCCCCAAAACTTATTTCTTTTGTTTGCTCTGGCCTTGCTACTGATTACATCATAAATTCCATATAAGCATATAGTGAACAGATTTTCAAATTCATTTATCTTCTTAAATAATTTTTTTAGACGGTACAAATACTACTTTAAATTGATTGTTTTTTAATCATACTAGAAATGAGTGTGTTTGTGAAGCTATTCATAAGCTTTAGTTTACTATTTTAATATTTACATACTCACATGATACAAGCTCTTTTTTGACTTGAAACATCCTTTAATATTAAGTTTAAGCTTGAATAATTTATTTACAATATTAGAAGCTTGAAGTTGTTTCTTTCTACAGGATCTGCATTGCTTATTCCTGTATTACAGGTTATTTGTTACCATATTTGCAGCAGTCTAATCAGCTAAAAGAATATGATCCTCTGATTTCATCAAAATGATCGATAATGGTCAAAAGGAGAAAGATGTGGCGGCAGACAAACTTTCATCAATAAAGTTTGACATTAGAAAAACAATTTTATATTACAGCCAATATTTAATCTCTTGCTTCTAATTTTATCATTTCAGAGTTTTGCTGTAAGATACGATCAAGTACTGCCATTGGAAGTTTTGCTCAGCCATTGTCCAAAATATAAATACTCAGTAGGATAGTAGACACTTTAGTTTATCTGTAATTCAGTGATTCTTGCCATTCATTTTGTAATAACAAGAGATTTTTTTCAGTGTGTGGGTTATGTCTGCCAATATTACCCTTAAATGGATGGTTGTCATGGCATGTGAATGCTGCAAGAGAATTTTGAAAAAGCTTTTGATTCAGTCCATCACTCAGCAATCATGCAAGCACTTTTAGAACAAGGAGTGAATCCCGGCTATATCGACTTACTGTACAACATCTACACCACTTCCACTGCCTTTGTCAACATGGCTGAAGTCACCAAAGAGTTTCCAGTAGAAAGAGGGGTAAAACAAGGAGACTCTATATCCCCCAAGCTATTCACATCAGTCCTAGAGTTGGCAATGTCAAAATCCAATGGCAAAACCGAGGTTTGAGAATAAATGGAAGAAGTCTCAACAACTTAAGATTCGCTGATGATATAGTTTTACTCTCAAACAGTCTGGAAGAGCTCAAAGAACTGATAAAGGAACTAGAGGCAGCGTGCAGTGAAGTGGGCCTTACAATAAATATATCAAAAAGCAAAATCATGCAAAACAAATGGGCAGAAAAAGATAAAGAAAAGGCAGACATGAAAGATTCTGGTATTAAGTCCGTAGATCAGTACATCTATCTTGGCCAACTGATCAATACGAATGGTGACTCAAAGCCTGAGATCTACAGACGGATAAAGCTGGGCTGGAGAGCATATGGAAGAAATTCCGTAGTTTTTAAATCGAACATGCCAGTATATCTTAAGAAACAGGTATTTGAACAATGTGTATTACCGGTCCTCACATATGCCTGCCAGACTTGGACCCTAAATAGCCACACGAAGCAAAAACTGAGAACTGCCCAGCGAAGTATGGAAAGAGCAATGCTAGGGTTTACAAGAAGAGACAGGATAAGGGCCGTGCACATCCGTTCAATAACTAAAGTAACAGACATCTTAAAAAGAGTCATGGCCCAAAAATGGCAATGGGCCGGTCATGTTGCTCGCAAAAGAGATGAAAGATGGACTACGATAGTGCCGGATTGGATACCGAGAAACCTGAAAAGAGCAAGAGGAAGACCCCCGGATCGCTGGGATAAGGATATACGTCGAGTTACAGGCGTGAACTGGAAGAGGGTGGCTCAGGATCGATCGGCCTGGAAAGAACTACAGCAAAACTATGTAGAATTAAATTCTAATATGTAGCTCATCAGGCTTAAAGAGGCTACATCCTGAAAAAAGGATCGATATAGCTGCAATAATAATAATAATAATAATAATAATAATAATAATAATAATATGATCCACGTTATTATGGTAACAGTACTGGATTTCTGAGAAGAGATTGCATGGTCTGGGAATCAGCCTTTTTTGGAAGTAGTGTTATCATAAGTGTTTATAAGTAAGACTTGCCCTCTTTCTGGATATAAAATAATATTAGTTGTTAGTAAGGTCTTTGCCAGGATCTCTATGTGAATGAAGTGCTTTTGATACTCAAAATCAACTCTATAGATTTGAAATATCACATAGGGGAAAAAAATCTGTGATGTCACATTTTTGAGAATGATATTATAATGTGATACATCAGGTAAATGTCCAGAAATAAATTAATGCATTCATTCCTGTGAATGCACAAGGGAACTTGCTACAATGTCCTCAAGTGAATAGTATGGAAGAGCAGTGACAGTAATCATTCATATGCCCACTCAAGAATGCTGAGTCTGTTTCGATCTGAAACATCCTCATCTGTTTATACATAAACAGATAGAGAACTCCCAAGTCCCAAAGTGTTTGTTGTCAAGAGATTTGTTTCGAATATTTCACATTCAGTCATATGTGACCATGACAAATTGCAGGACCCTTGACAGACACCAGCCAGTATAATTTGCTTGGCAAGATATGTGATTTGAAGAAACATTTAGAGACTGTATATGCATCAAGTTTGTCTGTGGTCGATGACCTAACAAAACAAGTTTATATGATAACAACACAAACAATAATATCACCACTTCAGTTTCAGCAATTCGGTTTGATAATTTAAAGTAAATACTACTATTTAATCTACCTTTAAAGATGAAAATTGAAGTTTCTTTACATAATAACATAGGCATGTAATACATTTAAGCCATGAACAAATTTATAAATTTCCTCTTTATAGTAATTTAAATGAGCTACAAATTATTACTAATTTTGCTACAAATTTGTATATTTTGGCTTCAACTTTGTTTAGCATAATTGTTGTTTTTTATTCATTTCTTATGGTCAAATGGTAATGATAGGTTAACTAGTACTTATCTAGAAATGAATAATTATTTTTTAGTAAATATGATACAAATCTGTGTAACTCAACAAACATGCAATGTTGACCAATTATTTACTCAATTTACTATCTTCATTTAGTGGACAGCTTTCTGCAATCATCAAGGTGATTGCTGGGATGGTCCCCAATCGCCGCCTCATAAACTACACATTTCAACAACAAAAATACACTTACCACATAGAACAGAAGTTACATGTTTCACAGATAGATGAAAAGATACCCATCCTCCACTCCCCCTCCCCCCCCAATCAAAACTGTAACAGAACTAGTAAGCCAGTTGCGAGCCATGCTATCAAAATAAGCACAGCCTCAGAAGAAAATGAGCAGGTCAACCCACTAAAGGTGAAATGTTAATAAAAAATTAAATAAATAATGATCACATCTGTACTGAATCTGGAAGTTGTTGGCTGTATGGAGGAACTTTTAAGATCTAGGAATCAAAATGCAGTATCAGGGAAAGAAATAAGTAAATGTAGTGTACTGGGGCCACTTCAGTTTATTATTGTAATGAATGATTGTTTGGTTACAGTTAGAAGTTTGAAGGTTAAATATTGCTGTTTAACCCTTTGACTGCTGTAGACGCGTTAACGCGCGTGGCTACTACTGCGCCCAGGTGCTCCAGACGTGTATACACGCGCCGCCTTGCCGCTCTGTCTCTGCTCCAGACGTGTATACACGCGCCGCCTCGCCGCCCTGTCTGTACTCCAGACGTGTATACACGCTAGCCTCTTAGCGGCCTGGCTATGAAGCCATATTTCCACCCAGGGTGGTTAGTTGTTTTCCTCATTCGGCCCTTGAGCATTGGCAGCTGCGATCTAATTTGTGTTGCTCTTTTCCTTTTAGTTTTCGCTGAGAAAATGGCATACAGTCATTATTTTTTTTAACTGCTTAACGTCTCTTAACAGCGAGGTTTTTAGAGATGTTAAAGAATGGGGGGCAAGGAATGGTAAGGAATTCGGCTATGGCCTTTTGAAGGAAGCATCCCGGCATTCACCTGGAGTGATTTGGGGAAACCATGGAAAACCCAAATCTGGATGCCTAGACGGGGATTTGAACCATCGTCCTCCCGAATACGCCGTCGTGTTTGTACCGCGGAAGAAATCATGGAGATTATTACTAGAAGCGACAGTGAATATAATCACTTTGATATGGATGACAGTGATAACCCTTCGACAGGATCTCGATGTAATTTTCCTAAGCTGTGTACATCAGCTAGTGGAAAATGACCATTTTTCAGAGTTTGAAGCTACAGATTGTTCGAGCGAAATGTGTGGAAAAAGAGAATGCTTTAGTGACGTGTTTGACAGCATGTGCTTGTCGATTAAGCTGCAGGACACAAGTGTGGATTACGTTAACATTCCAGCAGTTTGTCATTTTTCCTGATATTTCTGACGGAATATCATATGATATCTAATGCTGATGAGACCAACAGATACGCGAGAATCAATTCACACTATATTTTCACTATGAAGTGGTTTAAAAACTTTAGATGTTATATTAACTGTATTTATTTTGTATCTGCGGTTTCAAATCGCAGAGCGACAGCAGAAGAACTCCACACACAACGCTCCAGATGTATTCAGCACACAGCGGTCCGGTCTAATGCGGCATTCCAGCGCAGGTAAACAGCTTAAGCTTAAACAAAGCCGCACTCAGCGAGGGCTCGGCCGGCCGAACCGTAGCAGTTAAAGGGTTAATAGAAATGAACTGAAATAGGACTGTAAAAATTTATATAAAGCTCTGAACACTATACCTACATGGGCAGGCAAGCATGCTGTGAAGATAATGTAAAAAAAGGCAGTTTAATAGGTACATAGAAAGGAAAATTCCTTCTGATTACACAATCTCAGGCGAGCTGCTGCCAAAAGGCAGAAAGTGCAAGTGTACACAACTTACAAATAAGTTCAATTGGATGAAACACATTAGGTAGATGGTATGCCTGAGAAGTAAGGGAATTGGATTATGAAACTTTCATCATGCCTTAACATTACTATGGTAGAATTATGTGGGAGATACGTACTTGGTATCAAATACAGAAGTTGGATGGCAGCAGGACTTATCTGTGGAAATTACCACAAAATATACTTGGTAAATAATATTGTAAAGGAGCTGGGTTGGGAGTAACTGGAAGGTAAAAGGTGGATAAGGAGAGTGGTAGGTATGTAGAAGGCATACATTGTTCATGATGCCTGGATAGATATTGGGCAAAGAATTAGGAGTGGAAGAGAATACTATGATCTTTATTTTTTAATTTTTTACTTTATGCCTTCTTGGTGTAAGGGTCATTAGAGGCAAGAGAGGACTGGAGACAAGGAACAAGAAGGAATCTGGCCATGGCCTTTTTGAAGGAACCATCCTGGCAGTTCTTTGGAGAGATTTCAGGAAACCAAGAAATTGAAATCTGGATGACCAGATTGGGACTTGAGCCCACAACATCCTGAATGCAAGGTCAGAGACTATGATCATAAATTAACAATTGAGTTCGGGCATAATGGTGTGGGAAAATTTTTATTTGTCGGTAAGTGTGTCTGGAACTTAAATAAATTGGAACTGAATATTTTATTCTAAACAGTGAAAGAAATGAAACCAAGGCTGTACACAAACTAGAAGAAGCTATGTATGTATGAAGATTGTCACAGGAAAATATTGAAGAATATTCAGATTTTAGTTTTAGTTATGAATTACAATATTGACCATACAACCACCATTGCTATCTAAAATAAATGACCCTTGCTGATAATTGATTTTAATAACTGTAACACAATGTTTCAGCATAAACTGCACCATAAGAAATTGCACCGCAAAACGCTCTAAGAAAAGGCTGCTCTATAGACATACAAATATGTGTACTCACTGTGAACAGTGAGCATAACAACTGCACTAAGACCAGCTCCAATGCCATTTGTTGCTTCACACATATATTGTCCTTCATGTTCTGGCATTGCATGACGTATCAAAAGGGAACCATTTGAAAATATCTGGTAACCATGACCCCGTGTAGTAAGGTCTTGATAGTCGTTTGGCTGTCTTCCTGGAACCAAAGACTATTAGTTACAACACTTATTTACAATAATATTAAGCATAATATTATTTTTATATATTGAGATTGAAGTTTTTAAATACCGTAATTTAATATTGAACAAATGTTTAATTCTATGAAAGTATCAGAATTTTAAATATTAGGAATATTTCAGTATAAATACAGAGTGACAAATAATTTTTATTACACTCTTACAGTACATGAATACAATAAAAATTGTAAAATGAAACACAGCCAACAATTGAAGAAATACCATTGCTGTTGATGCTGCCATGCTCAAGATTTAGACAGTAAAAATGTTCACACCAAGCATGGTGGGTGAACAGTTAACATTATGGCCTTGTATTTGGGAGGACTTGCATTCAAATCCCCATCCGACCATTCAGATTTGGGTTTTCAATGGTTTCCCTAAATCATTCCAGGTGAATGCTGGGATGGTTTCTTCAGATAACTTAGCCAAATTCCTTCCCATTCCTTGCCCCAATCATTTCCAACCTCTAAAGATATCGATGTTAACAAGGTGTAAAGCCATAAGCAAAAAATTTTCAGAGGTCAATTTGCACTATCTCCAAATATTAGCTGCTGAGAAACCACTGTTCTTTTGTTCTTTTAATTTGCAGAAACTATTTATTAGCAAGATATATTGTATCAAAAATTGTAATATGTATCTTATACATTACGCATAAATTTTTTTTAAAAGAATTTCAAATAACAGACTTAATAATCCAAAACCAATATAACAAAATTAACTAAACCAAACTCCTGAATCACCATCTGAAATATTCAATAATATACATTTTCCAACTATACAATATATCCCTTTTCTGTAAATCAAAGTTGAGTAAGAGTGGTGTACCAATGGGTACAAGAGAAAATAAGAAGATAATATCGTTTAACTTGACAAAATATTGTGCAATAGAGGATTCTGAATAATGTGCAGTGCAAGCTAAAGTAGCCAGCAGAATTTTTAAAGTAGTAAAAATTTATGATGCCCCAAATTGGAACTTCAATACATTTTTTAATAATTCTAAAACAGTTTCATCACAAACTAAAATAGAAATTATACTCTGATGTATATTAATCAAAACATTTTTGTCTCAAATGATAGTGTCTTCAAATTCTAAAATCATTTAATTTTATCATCCTGTACATACCCCTACCAAAATAAAAAAGAAAATGTAATAGCATCATTAGTTATAAAATTTTCTCAGATGACTTTAAATTTAGAGAAATAAATAACAATTCCAGTTGAAAATGGTTGTTGAACCAGGATGTTAAAATAATTGCTCTGTATGCAATGAATGATTAACAAATTACAAGCATAATAATGATCAAATTTAATCTCTTAATGAAATAGCATACATTATTGGACATTTGAATTTTAAATGACAGTACAGACATTGAAGTCAGCTACCTTCCTGATTTCTCTTGACTTCAGCAAGTGATGCTTATTCCTACACTCAACGTAGCTTCTTTTCAGTTAAAAATAAGAACACAGATAGGTATTTTTGTATCCTTTGAAGAGTAACTTGTGTGTATGGTGAACATATTGAAAATACATATTTAAAAGATTATCAAATATCAAGCGTAAAGAAATGGTTAAAAGAATAGTGATTTTCAGATCAACTAATAAGATGAAAACAGTTTGGAAAATTAAAAAACACAGAATGATAATATGGAAAATTGTCAGATTCTGATGGATTACTTTGAGTCCCTCCACAACTGTGAAACTCCAAATTGCAGAGTCACCTTTGAAAATAGTATATATGTTTACATAAATTAATCCCCACAAATAAAAGAAGAAATTGGAGAAACTTCTATGTGGCAAGACCTAGCGGTCACCCTGTTCCTATTAAAAAGAAGAGAAAGTATCTTAACAACCAATTACCACAGCATCTCCCTCCTGCTAGTAACCTATCAGATTTTCTCAAAATCTCTTCACACCAAAGCAAAGAAACAGTTGGATACACAGCTGGGAGAACATAATGGTGGTTTTAGAAGAACACACTTCCATAACATACAGATGAGATATTTTCAGTCTGTCCTTCATATTTGAAGCTCAGTATTAAGGAATTTCTGGTGACCTTCATCAGCTAAAGGATGACCCTATTGATTGTTTCACGTTAATATAAATGCTGAAAGAATTGGGCTTGTCAGGAATACAAGAACAATTATTAGACAGACCCAGCCTGATACCACTTAAAAGTATAATTCAAAAGAGAGATTTCAGATCCCTTTGAAATCAGAAAATGGTATTAGGCAAGGAAATAGTATTTTGCTTTTCTTCTTCAACAGTGCATTCAAGAAAGTCAGCCATAGTTGGTGCTATGAACTGGGAAACTAAAGTGTCGAATATTGGTAAGGGTGGTGACATGAACCAAACATCAAAATGTCTTGACTTTGAAGATGATATTACAATTTTTTTTTAATTCCCTAGGAGCATATTCAAAACATACTGACCAAAACAAGACATAAATGGTGACATTGTTCTTCCAGATCTCCTTTCAGAAAATTGAGTTCATACTAAGCCAACACCCAGAGTGCTCAGTAGGGACAGAGAAAAATAAAGTAGGGAAATTTGTTTAATATTTAAGTAAGTGTATGTTATCCAAAATCCTTAACAAAGCAATGCCATACTGGTTAACCAAAGGTATCTTCAACAAAAGGTCATTATTCCTCTATACAATATTGAGACAGAGTTACAAATTAATCCAATTAGGGACACCATATACAACAGAATGCCTCAAATTAATACATAAGATGAAACAAAATCCTCTCCGGTGTCCAGCCGGATGGTGTTGTAAAAACATGACGTTTCGACAGCTGGCTCTGCTGTCTTCATCAGGTATCTTGTAGCTGTCACAAGCTGGCTGTCAGTGCCTCGACTGGCTTGCAGCAGCAGCAGCGGCAAATAGCTTTCACTATAATAGTTATGCAGTGTCAGGTTTGAAAACCATTTTATGCTATCTATTTTGCTTTTTTTGACTTGGCTGTCATCAGTAGGTCAATGGAGTCTCTTAGATTCAAGATGACATGGCATTAAGGCAGTGTTGAGCTGCGTGAGCAGAGTCACCACCACCGTGAGTTGGCCGCTGGGTCTGGTACGGCAGTGGCAGTCATCGGCTGGTTGACATTCTCAGTGGCCAGGCGGCTGCTGACAGGAGCCAGGAGCATTTTTTTTTTTTTTTTTTTTTTTTCTGCCTAAACGGCATGTTTGTGAAAGTCCCACTAACTGTGTAGCTCTACTTTATGTGTCTGTGTTTGGGATGGGTTGGTTTTGAGGACTCTTTTTATTTCTCTTTGAGGGGAAAACATGACTGCAGTTGGTCAAAGATGACATTATGTGAAAAACCCCTACAGGTTTCTTTTGGTCATATCAATTCTATTCTGGTTGGTATATTATGCTTAGTGGCACTTTGTACTTGTGCCAATGCCTTGGTATTATTGTACCAAGGGTATGGAACCTTTCGTCAGTTCCTCTGAATTTTTCTACTTTTTCGTAGAATTTTTCAGTTTGCTTGAATATTTCGATGTATATTGGGCTTACATTCACCTGTTCATGTACGAGATTGGTTGGTGTATACCTTGGTGCCACGCAGTATTACCCATTGGCATCAGTTCTGCAGTCTTTGGAGGTAATCAATATTAGTTTTTGATGCCGTTTCCCACACCTGGCATCCATATAGGATGGAGGGGAGGATTATTGACTTATATATACAGAGTTTTGTTTTTATGGCAAGCTCCGAACTGTAAAGTATAGGAAATAATTTAGATAGGATTGTTATCCAGTATGTGCTTCTGGAATAGCAGTTTTTTGTCCAATGTGACTCCATGGTATTTGGTGTTTTCTGCCCATTCTATTTCCTGACCCATGATTTTTAGCTTCGTTTAATACTGGCCTTTTTCAGGTAAAGTAAATTGCTGCACACTTTGTTGTGTTTATCTTCACCTTGTTCAGGTGGCACCATTTTTCTAGCTGGTGCATACCATGTTGCAGATGGTTGATGTTTAAGATAAGGTTTCTACTGGATACATATTCAGTTGTGTTGTTGGCAAACTGGGCTATGTTGACATGTTGCGGTGTGAGTATATTGTTAACGACTACTTTGAATAGCACTGGGGCCAGAACAGAGCCCTGTGGTATTCTGGTCGGAATATGGTAAGTTGATGAATTATGGTCAACAACTGATACAAAGAACCATCTATTCTTCATGTAGCTTCCGATCATGTGAATGTAGCAGTGTCGAACAGACATCTGTGTCCTAAGTTTGGTGATGAGGTTTGCATGCCATACTATCTTTATGTCAAGAAACACAGCAGCCATCGACCTTTTGTAATTGAATCCCCGGGACACGTCTTCAGTCAATTGGATGAGCTGGCTTGTGCTTCCTACCCTACTCTGGAAGCCAAACTGTTCTTTGTGGATGGTCCTTTCTGTGTCCAGGGTTTTGTTTATCTGCTTGAGCAGTGATCTCTCCAGCACTTTGGATGCGGAGGGGAGTAGGCTGATGGGTCTATAGTTTGATGGAAGTCGCTGGTCTTTCCCCCGTTTGGGGATGGCCGTGACCTTGGCAACTTTCCATCCATCCGGAAAGTATCTTTGTAGAAGGCAGGCATTGCATATCCTGGTGAGGAGCACAATCCCTTTCCTCGGCAGGTTCTTCAGGTGTGAGTTTGAAATCCTGTCAGTGCCTGGGGACTTGTTGTTAGCAAGTTTTTTAATTCTTTTCTGGATTTCACCCGGTGTCATTAATGCTGGCTCATCCTCCGGTTGTGATTCCATGATGTTCTGAGCCATGTTTTCGATGTCCTTGGCTATGCGCGTTTCTGCTGATTTCAGATCGTACTCAACCTCCTTGTATTGGTTGGCGATGTACTCAACCAGTACCTCTGCCTTGGCCACTGGTAGAAAGCATGGCCCTGTTGACCCGGTGATTGCGACGTTGGAGTCCCTTGGAGCTTTGATGGCGCGCACAAGTTGCCAAGTGTCTCTGTTGTTAAGCATTCATTTCTGCATTCTGGTTTCCCATCTTTCTGCTTTGAAATCTGACATTTGGCCCCTCAGCTCTGAGGTAAGCTGTTTGTATCTTCATTTATCTTGGGGATCTCTGAATCGCTGCCATAGTTTTCTTGCTGTGTTCTTTATGTAACTTATGTTTTCAATCTCTGGTGGTAGCTTGTCGGTGTAGGGTGGGTGGATGGTTGTAGTTGAGGCTCTCCTGTCAGCTTCCAGTACCACCTGTTTGAAATGTTTAATTGCCTCCTCAATTTCTTCTTTTGTTTATTTATAAACTTTTCTCGGGAAACAAACCGAGTAAAATAATTATTGATGCACAATATTTCGTCGACTTTATCCTCCGTCGCCATCTTCAGGTGCAGTTGAAAGTCTTGAAGTCTGCCATGAAGTCAGCCTTGAGCGTGTTATTTGAAAACAGGCATGGCAATGACAGACATTGTTATGTTGCCTAGCAGCATCTCAGACGTCATTAGACACCCACGGAACACAAAAAGCACAGCGTTGGTGACGAGCAGCCTCAATAACAGGAATACATGCATCACTTATCTGGAACCCACAATCACTGTTAACCAATTCAGATGCGAGGCGAATTTCAAATACTTCTTTAATGATGTTGTCCCAGAAGCCTCTCGCATGTGTCAGCACCTTAGTCGCTTCGAAACCATGTCCTTCTGCCTAACTATATTCCGCCACTGCTGATTTGTATTTTTGCCCCAGGCGAACATGTCGGGCATGTTCCAAACAACGTTGTTGTACGCATTGTATCGTCTGGCCGATGTATTTCTTTCCACATCCACACGGGATGCAGTAAACTCTGGGTGTACGAAGGGCAAGGTCATCTTTTGGAGACCGCAAAATTTTTCTCAATGTTGGTGGTGGTAGGAAAATGGTCTTAATGTCATTTCTTGCCAGGACTCTTCCGACCCTAGATGTTGTGGCGCCAGAGTACGGCAAGAAGGCTAATTTATCGTGTGGACCATTATCGTGTGGACCATTATCGTGTGGACCATTATCGTGTTTATTAGGCCTGCGTTTCATTTCCCGGAATGCCAACTGTATCTGATGTTCATTGTACCCATCATTTCTGAAGGTATCACGTAGATGTTTTATCTCACTAGGATTTTTTTTTTTTTTAACTGCTTTACTTCTCTCAACAGCGAGGGCTTTAGAGACGGGAAAGCATGGGGGCAAAGAATGGGAAGGAATTCGGCCATGGCCTTTTTAAGGAAGCATCCTGGCATTTGCCTGGAGTGATTTGGGAAACCATGGAAAACCCAAATCTGGATGCCCGGACGGGGATTCGAACCGCCGTCCTCCTGAATGTGAGGCCAGAACGCTATCCGTTACACCACCACCCTCGGTAACTCACTAGGAAGGCTGTCTTTATCACATATTGCCCGCGCTCTGTGGACAAGAGTAGTTAGTACTGTCTTGCGCCATGCTGAGCCCTAAGACCTTTGCTGCTAGTGTACCCAGCACAAGCAATTCCTTCTCGGGGGAGAGACAACAATGGAAGCCGAAGAAACTGAAACGACTGCGCCCAGCAGGGAGTCTAAACCTGCCCCCCTAATCATCTCCTACAAAGAGGATTATACCTTAACATCCTGCTAAAGAAGCTCTGCAAGCGCGAATTCCGCGTGAAGCCAGCAGGAAAGGAACTATATAAGCTGTTCCTGAAAACCAAGGCTGACCATCAAGCTGTCTCTGGCTATGGATCAACGGATAACATACCCTTCTACACCTTCCCAATAGAAGCTGATAAGAATCTGAAAGTCGTCATTAGAGGATTGCCGTTCAACTTCTGGCTGGATTATATCAAAGAAGAGCTTGAAGAGCGTGGAATGGTGACGAGGACTGTCGTTCAGCAGCGCTCTCCAAAAACGCACCAAGGGGTGCTTCTGTTCCTGGTCGTACTTTCAGATACCATCGAGAACAGAGCAATCTTCAATCCCGCCACTGGGTGATGTCGTCCAATTGTGTCAAGTGCTCTGCCAAACACCCTTCTCGTCAATGTGCCCTTAAAATAGGCGAAGCCCAGCCCAAATGTGCCAACTGCGGTACTAATCATGTGGCGAGCTACCGCAAATGCACAGTCTTCAACAAATTTAATGAAAGGCAGAAGGCTAACAACGCCTCATACATTGCCATGCTCAAGAAGAAGAAGCAGCAGCAGCAGAGGAAGAAACAGGAGACAACAGCATCTGCTGAAGTGGAGCCACCAAATCCCGAGTTAAGACCGGGTACTACTTTCGCAGAAGCGCTAAGCAACTCACCTACTAACTCGCGACCTAAGGCGAAGGATGCAAAGGACCATCAGGAAGAGACTACCTCTGCCCAGAGATAACCGCCAAGTTGGAGTAGCAAAGCTGACGACCAGAGACACCACCCAGATGAAATGGCCTTGCAGAAGGAAGACAGCTCTATTCTCCTGAATATGGTCCAGCCATTACTACGAAAAGTAACTAAATTGATTCAAAACCTACCGCGTCAGATTGCGGAGGCAGTCAGGCTAGCAATCACTGCCGTTCAACAAGGGAATCAAGTATGCCATGGTAAACACCATTGATGACTTGACTATCTGCATTTGGAACGCCAACGGCCTATGGCATCAGTTAGACGAATTTAGAGAATTCCTAAGAGATAAAGGCGTTGATGTATTTCTAGTCAATGAGATGCAACTAAAGCTGGTGATCAAAGTAGCCGCCCACAATTATAAGTACCACAGACATGACCGGCCTACCGCTAGAGACAGAACTGTGGTCTTTGTCAGGAATAGTATCAAACATTATGAGGTAAATCTACCTCAGATGCAGACCATCGAAGCATCAGGTGTAGCTATTGAGACGCCCAGGGGAAGAATCCTGTTTATAGCTGCATACACAACAAGGAAACCTGCATGAATATGACATCTCTGCTCTTCTCTGCCTAAGGGGCAACCTTTTCATTGCAGGTGACTTCAATGCTAAAAACACTAACGTGAACGGCCGAAGGCTACTGGGCATAGTCGAAAACCACAACGCAGCTATTTGGGGACATACAGAACCAACAATATTTGGACATGGCCAACCGATGTACTAGATGTCGCCATCACCAAAGGCCTGAGGCACAACATCGCAGTGACAACTAAAACTGCATTATCATCAGATCACGTTCCCGTGATGGTCTACATGGCAGTAGACATATCGTCAAGAATGAACAGGCTAAATAGAAACCTGCGGGACTTTGACTGCGAAGCTTTCCAAGACCATCTCTCCCAGCGTGTTGAAACGGCACCATCACCTTCAGTCACCGGTCCCTCTGTCGCAGAGGCCAACCTGGCAGAATGGATTAACGAGGCAGCAGATGCAGCCACCCCACCACGACACAACCGGCCTGCCCGTTCAAAACAGTTGCCTCCCCACATTAGAGAGGCAATTGCCACCAAAAGCAACTAACTAGGGAGTGGCACATCACAAGGGATCTGGATACCAAGAGGATCATCAACTGCATGCAATGGGAGATCAAAGTGGAAGTGGAGCAGCTTAGTATATCTGACTGGTCCAAGTTCATCTCCACTCTGGACCTGCAAGATGGATCAGCATGGCGAATCACTAGTGCCCTACTCCAGCAAAGACTGAAGATCCCGCCATTAGTGGCTGGCAATAACTACATCTGCGATACTGATGAGAAGGCTGAGGCCCTCGCAGAGACCTTCAGAACTAATTTCCAACTAGTTAAGGACCCAAGGGATTATGAACATATCACATTTGTGGAACAATGCCTGAGGCGCTTTCTTGAAGTGGCACCCCTGGAGGAGGACGTCATAGAAGACATCACGATCCAAGAGGTCTCGTCTTCACTTGGAAGACTACAAGTCAAGAAAGCAGCAGGCGATGATGGAGTTGGTGGAGGCATCCTTCACCAAATGCTCCCATCTGCGATACAATACATCACGGTTGGCTTCAATGAAGTGATTCGAAGAGGAGAATATCCACAAACATGGAAGCACGCCGAGGTGATACCGATTCCAAAAGCGGGTAAGGATAGGAGGTCACAAAACTCCTATCGCCCCATCAGCCTCCTGCCGACACTATCAAAAGTGTTTGAGCGTATCTACCTAAAGAGGCTACGCAGAATTATCGGTGGAGAGAGGTTGCTATCAGACAAACAGTTTGGTTTCCGGAAGCAGCATTCCACACATCAGCAGCTGCTCTGCCTCGCTGCATAAGCATTTTCAGCCTTCGAGTGCAGAGAATACTTTGGCGCGGTTTAGCTCGACGTAAGAAGTGCGTTTGATTCAGTGTGGTGCCAGGGCCTCCTCTACTAGCTGCTTGTGCATGGGGTCTCCCTCTCCCATGTCAGGTTGCTAAGGGGCTATCTGGAAGGGCAGACCTTCTGGGTTGTGTTCAGTGAAGAATATCTCTGCAGGAGTCCCGCAAGGGTCTGTCTATGGACCAATACTCTACAGTTTATACACTGCGGACACTCCTAGTACAGCTCGCAATTGGAAGGTTCTCTATGCCGATGACACAGCCATGTATACAAAGAGCCTAAATGTCAATACCTTGTGAACAAGATTGCAAGAGGCTTGCAATAATGTCTCGCAATGGGCGACCAAGTGGCTCTTAGCCTTTAACGTGCTGAAGAGTCAATCTATCATCTTAACCAGGAGGAATGTACCACACCTAACGCCTCTGACCATCTTTGGGGAAGACATAAATTGGACCAGGACTGCCACCTACCTAGGAGTTAAAATGGACAGGAGGATGGCATGGAAGTCACATGTCACAAGTGTCTGTGGAAAAGCTGCAGGGGACTAAGAACTTTATACCCTCTCCTAAACCCTACATTAGCACTGTGACAGGACCTAGGCATCTGACTCTATGTCGCCCTAGTAAGACCCATACTGGAGTATGCTGCGGTCATCTGGGGCAACACTGCTGCCTCCAACCTTCAACTGCTGCAGATAATCCAGAACAGGGCCATCAGGAATGTGTTCCATCTGCCAAGAGAGATGAGGGTAGATGTCCTCCATTAGATAAGTGGACTACCATGAATTCGCCAAAGATTCGAAAAGTTGGCAGCCCAGTTCTACAATGCAAGCCGGAAGTCTACAAACCCTCGGATAAAGGCTCTGGGAGCTGAACCGATTATGACAACACTCTCAGATGGCCAAGAAAACTCCTGGACCATCAGTAAAGAATTGATCAGACCCAGACCATGAAATAAAATACCAGATATTGACAAATCCCGACAATAGACACGCTCTCGGGACAACTACAAAGTAATATGGCAGGCAATGCGTACAAACGCACAAGCTTCCCCACAATCTGTGACCTAGGTTATCCCAGTTATGATGTCAAGGCAGGCAGGCAGGCCAAGCCAGTCAAGGCGCTGATGGCCAGCTTGCAACAGCTGCAAGATACCTGATGAAGACAGCGGAACCAGCTATTGAAACGTCGTGATTTTACAAAACCATCCAGCTGGACACCCGAGAGGATTTTGTTTCATTGATACACTGGGAAAGTCTCCACTCACACATCAATACATAAGATCTTATCAAGAAATTGGGAGCCAAAAAAAAAAAAATGTAGTTCTTAAGATAAAGATTTGAGACTTGTAAAGAATTTTTGAGCACAGAAAATAGCACAGCCACAAATTAAACACACACATGGAAAAGAAAAATTTCTTTGTATAGTCATATGGTATAACATAAATGAGCCAAGCAATATTGACCAACTGGAACTTTATTTTTTCCTAAACAAGAAAATCAAGGAAGCTTGATTCAGAGAGATGGAAAGTGATCTGCAGGAAATGGGGATCACATATCATGCATCATAATTCACTTAAAAAGATACTTGAAACACATCAGGGTACCACATGAAACTTGAAACTAAGGTCTAGTAAGATGTGGTATGAAGCAAGAAAGGTAGAACACCAAGAATGAATGCAGGAATTCTGGAAGAATGTCCAAGGAAGAAAATAACTGAAATAATGTGGCCTGTGATAGCTGAAATATACAAGGGTCACCTTTTATGTTTTGATCACTAGATGCCACTATTGTGATTGTTCTAAATTGTGTCCTTCCTTATTGTTAAAATGGTGGTTGCTCAGAAACTGGCCAAGTTTATTTACAGTGAGCGTTAGAAAACAAAGTATTGTGAAAAATATAAATTACATGTGTAGGTTTTTGCTGGATGATTTTTTTAAGATTTTAGTAATGGTCTAACTCAACAACACTTCATTCAACTTTTGGTAATCAAGTATGATCAGAAAAGACTGTTTACAATTGGTTTACAGAATTTCATCATGATCTTGCTTCTGTCAGTGTTGAATTTCGTAAGAGTCGATCACAGTTGTTGTTCCAAAGACATCAATGCTGTGCTCAACATGATTGAAGAGGACCAGAATATGACTTACTGTGAGATAGAGGCATCCGTAGGCTTATTGAAGACTGCAGTACATTTGATTTTACATGATCATTTAGCTGTAAAAAAGATCTGTTAATAATATAACAGTTTAGCAGTAATTCCACATTTAGAGAGAGAAAAACGGAATTGTATCATCAAAGCTTGATGACATGCCATGTGTAAATTTAAAAATTATTAACTCTTAAAAGATTAAACCTATGAAAAAGTTTGTCATGACTTAAAAGATTCTAAACAAATTAAACTATTATATATTAATATTTCGGGAAAATCTGAGTAATAAATTTTACTCAGATTTTCCCGAAATATTAATATATAATAGTTTAATTTGTTTAGAATCTTTTAAGTCATGAGAATGTGGGATTTTGGTAATTCACAAGTGAATAGTATTTGCCCATGGGAATACACCATTGTTCTGTGATGAGTCAACTAAAGATTAGCAAAGGCTATGAAAAGTCAACCAGAGTTCCCTTATGGAACAGTTTTAAGCAGGCTTGGTGGTCAAATAACGAATCCATGCAAGCGTCTTCTAAATGTACCCACATGATCAAGTTTGGTAGTAATGTTTGAATCCTGAGCAAGCATTGCTATACAAAGTTTTGTAACCCATTTCCCTCATTTCAATGCTACATCTCCTCATAATATTCTCCAATTAATGCAGGATTGTGAAAAATATTCCTAACGTGAATAAAACCTTTTTGGGTAACTAGCTGATTGAGTTAATCAATAAAAGTTGGTATTTCGGTGGTCAAGTGACTTGAGAATGGCAGCAGAGATTATGACCACTGAAGCTTCGCGTTTTATCGATGGACTCACTCAGCTTGTTACCTGAGAAGATTTTATTCATATTCAATTTCGAGAAAACTTCCAGTCTTACAAATCTTCCCAACATTTTCCCAGTGTGTTCTGCCCACTTGAGTTTATTATAAAATGTTATGCCAAAATTCTTACACTTCTGGTCTTCAACAAGCATTTTCTTCCACACATTATAATCATAAAAGACCTTTAGCATTTCACCTTTGTATCTAAATAAGCTGACCTTTATGGCATTCATCCTCAGTCCATGCTGAATTATACAGCTAAATATACTTTCCAGATCACCATGGAGCTAAGCACAGTCTTCTCCCTTTCATATCTAGCTCAGTGATTAAATTAGGGGTATGGACCTGGTTTCGAACCCTGGTGGGCAAAGAAATTTTTAAGTCTGGTATGTGATAATATAAGCTACCCTAGGAAGTTCTGTGGTTGAGATTCCAAACTAAATTGAATATCCTAGTGGAAGGTAACTTGCCATTCTACCTCTGAAACAATGGCTTAGTATGTCTCCTTTTGGATGGTCCAAAAAACCTTCGGGTTGTAGTCTATGTTAGTTGTTTTGTATAAAATTATGTCATCTGTAAACAATCTACTTTCTGTCTGTAGTTATTCCTACAGTCATTCATAAAAATAATAAATAGTAATAGCACCAACACAATTTTCTGTAGAACTGTCATTTTTAGTTCTAACACATTTGATTCTGCTTTTCCTACCCTAACACTTTGCTTTCTACCTTTTAAGAAGCCCTCTACTCAGGAAGTCACTTTTCGATCCACTCAAATGGTTTTTATCTTCGTTACGGCTATTTTATAACTCACTCCATCAAATGCCTTCAAAAGATCTAGTACTATCATGCAGGACTTCTTTGTTTATTTCATTGCAAATATTTTGCATACAGTCCTCTAACTGAAATTTGTGTGAATATCTTTTCTTAAAGCAATGTTTCAAATTTGTTCCTCACAGACATTTCTCATATGGTTGCTTATCCATCTATATTGCAAGTCACAAAAGAGGGTGGGTAGCACAGAGAGAGACAGAAATAGGGACACATGGTATATGGCATTGCCACGTTTCCAGCAGGAGACAAACCACTTAGAGCGAGAAAGAAAGTATAGTAATTATGCTACTGCTACTAACATTACTGCTGACTAATGATAATAAAAATAGTATTATGCATTTTAGCAGTGCTTTATGTGCTAATACTATTAAGAGAGACAGGCATGTGAGAGAGATACAGCCACGGCAAACAATCAACAACCATGTAACCATGACAAGTGCTGGAATGTTACTGAATTCGATTGGCTACTGGCAGAGTGATGACGTACCTGCTCAGAGCCACGCTAAACTGGGCTGCCTTCATTCATGACACGCACTATAGCCATAAATTTACCTGCCACTTATGTTAAACTAATTGAGCTGTAATTTTTAACCATATTTGTTGCCCCTACTTTATGGACAGCACTACCATTGCAATTTTTCAGTCCTCTGGTATGACACTAGTTTTCAGACCATCTCAATAATATTACAAGGTAAGGAACAATGTCTTATCCCATTATCTTTAATACATCTATAGTAATATTGACACCAGTCCAATTATATTTTTCCAACTTTCTTATGTTCTTCATAATATGCTTACAATGAATTTCAAATTGTTTAGTGCAATCATTTCTACTTGTGCTGATAAATGCCTCTTTTAATTTGCTCCCTCCCATTCCTGAATCATGGTCCCTTACAATCTCATTAAACCATTTATGTTGAACTCTGCCATTTTCAAATCCTCAGTAACTCCTTCTCCATCCCTATCAACAAATGTCCAAATACTTTTACTTCACCTCAGAGATTTCTATATGCATCATTCAGTGGTCTCACTACAACCATAAATCTTTTTGTAAACCCATACTCAGGTTTCCACTTTGCTGTTATTAACTCCTTATCTAGTTGTTTCAATTGGCCATGCTGTCTGTTAACTTTATTGTGTTATCTTCTTACCAGCCTCTTTAACCCCTAACCTGCCTGTTATAGCGTGTGGGTTCCATTTTCTGTTTTGGAATAATCATTCCTTTCACAATTGTTATTACCTCCTTGAACTGTACCCAATTCGACTCCATTGTTGTTTTCCTTACATATATTTAACATTCCCTTGAAATATCTCATCCATTCTGAAATATGTGCCTATTTACAATTGCTCCTTTTATTTCCTTCAATTTTGGCTACTGATTTACTGAATTCTCTAGTATTCATCAGAACTGCTTTGTGATTACTTATTCTTTTAGCTACTTGAGGCTCCAAAAGGTTATCAGCTGGCTTTATTAAGAAGATATTCAAAATGCTTGATCCCCATGCACTCTGATCTGTCATTTAAGTTAAGCCTCCTTCTCTCACTAAAGTATCTGAAAATCACTACTCTGTTGTCTATATTTATCATATTTCCATCCCAGTTGACACATAGTAAATTTAAATCCTCACCAATAATGACCATTTTATGCTCACCTCTGGACTCTGATTATGTATTTAGCTTCTTCTCAAGAGCCTCATCTGCATCATTTGTTTTGCCACTGTGGTATGTATTCAACACCCAATTTTTCTTTTTTCTTATTTATCACTCCAGAAATTAACACCTATTAAATGGCTATTATTTATGAAGAGCAGTGAACTGTAGTATTATTTTTTTAGCAAATATGAATACCTGTCCCTCCCAATGATCCTGTATTTAAGTAGTACACTCTCTAACTATCGTATAAATTCTCATTGTCCAGCACTCCAAGATTCTATCCCTAAAACTACTTGTGGGTTGTGTCTCACTATTAAATTAGCAAACTCTATTACTTTGGTCATTATACTCCTACAGTTCACTAGTAACAGTCTTACAAATGGCTTTGTGATATTTTAAACATTACTCTTCACCTTCCTACCTATGACTCTATCTATAGCATTTATGATTTCCTCATCATGAATCTGCATTCAGTATACCTTTTGGCACTTATTATCATTCCCTCATCAGCAGCCTCTAACCTAGAAAAGGGACACTCCTGACCTTGTCATAACTGAATTTTTCTATCTTACAGCTTTGGCTAATAACTCAGAAAGTTAAGATAAAACATATTTCTTCCCCCAATTTCTGCAGTGTCTGGCTTCTTCATCTTCTTTGCTGTATTTTTCCCTGCAACCTGTAATATGCTCTCAACCTTCCCACTGAACCCTCCATCTTCCATTAACAACTCTATAGGTTGAGCCCTGAAGGGCTCTATTTTTTTTGCCCATCTCTCTGATCATTTTGTTCACCTTCTTATTATTACCTTCCTGCTCTTCCCTAAAACAATGTGGAATAAACCACTGGAGGGCATCATTTACTTTCTGTTTTCCCTTTCCACTATATTCATCCCTCTGACACTATTTCATACATTCACTGAAATCCACACCATTTGCTATCAATCTGTGAAAGGCACTACACTATTCAGGTAAGATTTTTCTTCAAACAGCTAGTACCATCTAAACTAGAATAGTCTAATAGAAATTACACAATTTGCTTAACTGATTTTTCTTATTTCTTTAATACTAGCTGATACCCAGGACTTTGCACGCGTGGATTAAGAATTTCTTTGCCAGAATTGAATATAGAAAGTTGTTGGTAGCAAAGGATTGGTCCCAAACAACACCGAGTCGGCATAATATGACCGGAAAGCCATCACTATATCATTCTACCATCGAACCTGTCTCTTGAAGAGAATCAATTTCCAACATACTTAAAAACAGAAAAACAAATGAAGGTAAGGGGATGTGTGGTGGGGGGAGGGGGGAGGGAGGAGGGGTGTTAACTAAGGGCAGATTTATTTCAGCTTGGTCTTTCCTTCATTCTTCAGCATGAGCATCCAATTCTTGGGTTCTATTAACTTAAGCTGCTCGTTCTTTGCTAGAGCTACAACTTAGGCCAGTTTACGCCTGCAAAGGCATGTCAACAAACAAGGCAATATATACTGGTGCCAGAAACATTTAAGCAGACACAAAATAATAGGACAGAGAAAATCGACATCTATACTAAATAATATGCTTTTTACCTAAACGAAATTTATTAACAAATTATACACTAACATAATGCGCGAGAAGCATAGCTTGAGCAAACGACGTAACATTACAGACTAACACACACATCCATCTCTCTGTCACCATTCGATAAGTTCTCAAAATTTCGTGACTAAGACTGTTAATCATACCGAAAAAAAAATGTCCTGTGGCCTCCCTACAGATTTTCTTGTCAAATTCCGTCAATATCAGTATAGGCATTTAGTTGTCAAAACGTAACAAAAGACAGAGACTTACTTCCACATTTATAGTATTATTACTACAGATCACACACACACTGACTGCGAATAACCTCGGAGGGATCAATATAATGTAAAAAAGTGTACACCTACAGCACTGCAAGACTACCTACGATTTGCCTCGCATTACGCCCCTAACTTTGTGATATCTACAGTTTAACATTCAGTCCGAATAACCAACGTTCCAGGCGTGACTCTTTCGATCAAAAACAATTTTCAAAAATCTTAGCCCCCACGGAGATTTGAACTGCAGACTATGACCCAGACAGTATTTTTCTCCTTGTTTCAAAGGATAAATGTGCAAAGTTTCATCGAGATCGGATGAAAACTGTGGATTTGTATGAAAAACAAAAAACAAAAAAAAAAACATACAAACAAACAAACATACATACATTCATCTTTATATATATAGATTAGACTGAACCTTTGCTCATCAATTGCCTTAATGTATGTAATAACTACACAAAAATTACGTAAGGTCCAATAAATACAAATTACACTTATGAATTTTAAAATTTATCATTAAATTTTACATGATTGATACAATGTAGTCCTAATGTGGTTACACTACAACAGAATGGCTACCAAGGTGGCTGCTAAAATATGGAACCATCTTGATGTGAGGCCTGAGGATCCCTCAGTTCAATGAAGAAGACGCGTCGGTAATCTATATTTTGGTTCTGGAAGTGACGGCGCGAATAAATCGAAATTTACAGCTCCAAATACTTAACCAGTTTCCTTTCTGAATACAATTAGTAAAAATGCGAATTTAGACTTTTCCAATACTGATATTATGCCGCTAAGGATAATTATCGTTAATTGTCAGAGTATTAGAGCGAAAGTAGCCGATTCCCACGCTACCGTTGCGACTAACAATGTCGATATAATACTAGGAACCGAGAGCTGGTTGATGCCAGAGGTAGAATCTAGCGAAGTATTTGCTCCTCAATTCAATGTTTTTCGGAAAGACAGAACTATCTCAATGGGCGGAGGAGTGTCCGTGGCTGTTAATAAAACCGGTAATAGCTCCGTAGTAAATGAAACGGAAAATTTTTGCGAATTAATATGGTTGAAGGTAAAAATTGGAAGAAGTTTAAAGTTCATAATAGGCTCATATTATGGACCTCCAGATTCTGGATTAGATACCACGGAGTATTTTAGACAGTCACTTAATAGCATTTCTTAAAAATTTCAGGGACATACATTGATCATGGGAGGCGATTTTAATATACCCTCAGTTAACTGGGACACATTTACTTTCAAGTCATGTGGAAGAGATAGGTTAGTAACCGAAACGTTCCTTGAATCATTTGCAGAAAATTCTCTTGAACACATGGTCAAAGAGCCAAGATGGAGCGTCGAAGATCCCTCATCAATTTTGGATCTTTTTCTTACAAAACAATCCAGATATTGTAGATATAGTTTGCATTGAAGATAGTATAAGTGATCACAAGGCGGTTGTGGTAGCTTTAAAATCTAGGCTGAATTTGAAGCATGATAAAGACAAACTCGTATATTGTTTCGATAAGGCAAACGATGCATTTATGGTCGATCATTTGGTGACAAATTTTGAAACGTACGCGCTAAATACAAATGTTGAGGAACTTTGGTTTGATTTTTTTTTTAAATAATATGAACCGGCTTAAATCAATTTGTTCCCAAGAAGTTTATTATGGCTAGTAAGAACTTCCCGTTTGCTCAGGAGGCAAAGGCGTTTACATGCCACGGTAAAGAAATCGGGGGACATGACTAATCGTGCTGAATTAGTCCAGTTCCGAGCGGAAGTGCATAAGGCAATACGTGATGCGTTTAAAAAAATTCAAGTCAGAAATTTACCCGAAGATCTGATAACAGAACCAAAAAAGTTCTGGTCATATATTTATTTATTTAAACGCCAATCGGCTTTGTACATATTGAAATAAAATTTATTATCCATATACAAGCTACATAATGAATAAGTGATTCACAAAAGTCTTTTAATTTTGGAGATCAGTCCAGTATATGAACCTCCAAAGAAGTTGACGTTGGTTGCATATAGGTTAACCAGGTTTACTATCCTATGGTACGGCCCAGAAGCAACATAATTTTTGTTGGGTTTTACAGCATCCAGCAGTCGTCTTGTTCGTAGGTCTACCCTAGAGCAATTAAATTGGAATTGTTCGAGTATATCTGGTGAATCAATAAGTCCATTGATGACTTTGTAGAAGAAGCATAGGTCAGTCAACTGCCTCTGACTTTGCAAGCTGTTAATCTTATAATGTTGATATACATCACACACATCTTCCATGTTTTCACGATGAAAATAGTGTAACAGAAACTTACAAAACTTGCGTTGAACTTTCTCGACACAGCTAATTTGCTGGTCTGTAAAGGGTGACCATACAATACTACCATAATCAAGTAATGGTTTGACATAGGCAGAGAAAAGTCGAAACAATGTATTAACATTTTTGAATTCTTTACCAGCTCTACATATGAAACCCAGGACACAAAATGCTCACTGAGTTATGTAATTAATGTGCTCTGAGAAGGTAAGCCTGTCATCGATTATCACTCCCAAGTCTTTAACTGAATTGACTGTTCCCACGTTTTGACCACATATAGAGTAATTAACAGGTAGCTGGTTGAGATGTCGAGAAAACACCATGACAGCACATTTTTCTATATTAAGGTGTAACTTATTTAACTGACACATTACCTCTAACTCGGAGATATCTTGTTGTAGTATATCAATGTCATGAGCACTGTAAATAGCTCTGAAGATCTTCATATCATCAGCATAGAGCAAATAATCAGACATAAACTTTTCATCAATGTCATTTATGAAGATGCTGAATAGAATAGGTCCTAGATGGGAACCTTGTGGCACACCAGACATAACAGTGTACTCATTCGACAAATGGCCATTAATTCGCACTTGTAGATGTCTGTCAGATAAGTACGAGCGAAGCCAATCCAAGGCCTTGGATCTTATACCATAACGACTTAATTTATTTATCAGGATATCATGGTTCACCATGTCAAAGGCCTTGCTAAAATCAGTATATATAGAGTGCACATCCTGACCTTTATTCAAAGCATTAAGTATGAAGTTAAAATACAGGTAGAGATTAGTTGTTGTAGATCTTCTGCCAAAGAATCCATGCTGTCTTGAGGTTATGACATTTTTAAATGCAAAAGTAAGCTGTGGCAGGATAATTTTCTCTAGAAGCTTTGCCAGTGAGGATTGAATGCAAATTGGCCTATATTTGCTGATGTCGGATTTTGCACCTGATTTATGTATGGGTTTAATATATCCTATTTTCCACGTTGAGGGAAAACTTCCTGTTTCAAGAGACTTATTGAAGATGTGAGTGATTGGCTCACAGAGTCCAGCAGCACAATTTCTTAATAAGATGTTAGGTATCTGGTCGGGTCCAGCACCCTTATTTATGTTCAGTCGTGTAAGCTCACGAAATACATCATCAAAGTGAACTTCAAATTTAGAGAGGTTCACATCTGGATATTTACTGCTACTGTCATGCATAGTATCAGCATTTAGAAGTTCTGATGGTTCTTTGTATATGCTCTTGAAGTATGATGCAAATAAGTTGCTGACATCAGCACCATTACTCACAGTTGTGCTGTTCCAGGTCATGGTTGAGGGAATGTCAACATCTCTGTGTCGTCGCTTATTCTTAATAAAACTCCAGAATTTTTTAGTGTCAGTTTTCAGATCATATTCAATTTTATCAATATAATTATTATAACAAGCTGTACTTAGATTTTTGCATTCTGATCGTAAATTACTAAATGCGATGTAATTACTGCTGGTTCTTCTCTTCTTGTAATTTCTATGAGCGATGTTCTTCTGTTTTATTTTACATATCTGTTCTTTAGAAAACCAACATGGATAATTCGCATTTTTTTGATAGTGCACCGGAACAAACTGATTAATACCACTGTGAACAACCTCGTTGAACCATTTTACTTTATCATCAATATTGTCCAGTTCATATAGATTTATCCAGCTGATACCAGTGAAATATTTATTCAATGCAATATCAAATTAATAAGAGGCTGTCGTAAGGTCATGCCGTAGTTGATTAAGGAAAATGGGGAATTATCAGAAACTAGTGTAGAGAAAGCAAAAATTTTGAATAATGTATTTAAAAAAGCTTTCACGACAGAAAACTCGGAGGAGATTCCGATATTTAACAATCATACCAACAAAATTATGAATGATCCCATTCTCGACGTAGAGGGAATAACTAATTTGCTTCTGAACATAAATCCCAATAAGGCTCCCGGACCAGATGGTATTCCCACAAGATTCTACTCTAGGTACGCAAAGGAAATTGCACATTATTGATGAAATTATATACCGCCTCCTTGGATCAAGGGAAAATACCAGCCGAATGGAAGACCGCCATCGTAAGTCCAGTATTTAAAAATGGAAATGTTAATGATCATCAAAGTTATAGGCCGATCTCGTTAACCTCAATATTTTGCAGGATTTTGGAACACATCATCTATTCAAATGTCATGCGGTTTTTGGATGAAGGTGAGCTTTTAAACCCAACTCAACATGGATTCAGAAAAGGCCGATGCTGCGAAACACAACTTGATCTTTAATTCACGACTTGAGCCGTATTATAGATGAGCAATCCCAGGTAGATTTAGTTCTATTAGACTTTAAAAAAGCTTTCGACACTGTGCCTCACACTAGGTTACTTAGGAAACTTCGTGGATACGGCATATCTAGACAAATATGTGACTGGGTTGCAGACTTTCTGGAGGGCAGAACACAGTGTGTAGTTCTCGACGGTGAGCGTTCATCATTTACTGAACTGAGGTCCGGGGTTCCTCAGGGAAGTGTGATAGGGCCTCTGTGTTTCTCATATACATTAATGAATTGTGCGATATAATAAGGGGGATGAAAAGATTATTTGCCGATGATGATATTATTTATCACGAAATCACAACCCGGGACGACTGCGCTTTGTTACAAGATGATATTATGAAAATGATTGCGTGTCATCACTGGGGCGGAACACAAAAGATCAAAATCGGGAGCCCAGCATTCACAGATGACATCGAAATGCTAACCAATGACTAAGGATACAGCCATTGCTGTTCAAACCTTACATGAGATAGCAGAGAAGTCAGGACTACAGAAATTGCATGAAAAGGCCAAGTACTTCAAGAGTTGGAACCCCAGGAAAGCCCTGTAGAAGACCATTCATGGCAAGACTGGAAAAGTCAATCATTCAGGTACCCTGGTGAATAGGTCCACCCCAATGGTAGAGATGGAACCTCCATCTTAGATAGATGCACTAAACTCAATGCTGCAAATCAGATCTTTACAAAATCATTACAACAGGAAGTGTATTTCGAAGAATGCTAAAATCTGTCATTAGAAAACTGTCATCACACCTGAGTCTTTAAATGCTGATGAATAGGTAAAACACCATGGATGATCTGTAAAAAGCTGAAAGACGTATCCTGAGGAAAATTCAAGGGCCAAGAGAGCTCCTGGATGGAACCTATCGACCGAAAGCGAACTGTGATTTGTACAAATAGTTGGAGATGGCTAACAGTAGCATGCAACGTAGGTGGCCAAAGTTTTACAGGCACCTTCTGAGAATGGACAGCTACAGGCTTACGAAGAAGGTATTTTCACTTATCAGAATCTATAAGACAGGAAGCATGTAACTCAATGAGGTACAAAAAGATTTGGTCTCCACTGGGATTTCTGATACAGATTTTGCAGATCGCTCCAAATTTTGTAATATGGTTAAGCCCTGGTCCACACCACCAAAAATTACTATACCTTGAAAATCCATCTTACAGGAAGGAAAGGAAAAATTATTAGCTGGACTTAAAATGTATTGGGAACAAAGACAAGCATCAAGAAAGAAGTAGTTATAACCACTCCATAGTGGGCTTGAATTAGTAATAATAATAATCCTTTGAGAATAAATGTTTATTGTTGCCTGTTACACTACACAGTAACATCACAAGACATATTTTTAATTGTTGACTTTATGTAAAAGAAGTGTTAACTCACAGTTTTAAAACTGTAGAAAATATTCTGTAAGAATGAATGGAAATTTACATAGAAAAAAGAAAGCATTGACTGTAGACAAGGTATTTTGACGTTATCAGTAAAATAACATTAATTTATAAATTTCTAGGTTACCTTAAATATACTTTGAGCTTTTTTGTTTGAAATCCAGTACTAGTTATTGAGTAAATAATCAAATATGGTAAGTATTCATATCACATTACATGCCTTACAGTAAAACACGTAAGTTTGAAAAATAATCTGTCTATTTACTAAGTAGTCAAACTATCACTTTATTTGAAAGAATTACATATAGAGCCAGCATCCAAGAATGTTATTTTTGCCTCATCATTCATTAAATGATTGAAATGATTATAAATCAAAGACTTCTTGAAAGCACTGCCACCCTTCCACACATTTCTGAGATCGTTATATCTGGGAACCACTTCAATATGTGAATGATTCATTGTTAAATTCAGCTCCTCATTGTCTAATTCCAAGAGGCATAATTGTTTCTGTAAATTTGACGTCTCTTTCAGTAGGATTTAAAAAAAAAAAATACATCAATGGGAAATTGTGAACTGTGTAAAAAAGCACAACTAAAGGTGCCAAGGAAAAAGCTCACCAACCTTTGCCATGACATTTGTTCTGTCAGACCTTAAGCCAATAACATGAGTTTAGAAATAGATACCAAAGCTTATAAGTCATTCTTTGGCTAAACTGCAGGTACCGAGTATTCTAAGCAAGCCAAGATTAACTTTTTTTTTTTTTTTTTTTTTTTTTTTTACATATTGCTTTACACCTCGTCAAAATGTTGAGGTCATTATAGCTGGGATGGGACTGAGGACCAGGAATGGGAAGGAAGTCAGTCATGGCCTTTTTAGGGAAGCATCCTGGCATTCACCTGGAGTGATTTTGGGAAAAAATGGAAAATCCAAATCTGGATGCGTGGATGGGGATTCAAACCCATGTCCTCCCGAATGTGAGGCCAAGATCAAAATGTGTTTACAGTGAACATAAATATTCAAATATTGGTTAAAATCTTTGTCATTGTTTCTTGAGATATTCAGACTGAACAATCATATAAACTTTCACAGAATGTGAAAAGTTGTGACTGTAGATAGTAAAATAGTAGTAGAATTAGGAAATCCACTTTTTAAAACAGCTATCTCCAATCTGATGAAGTTCATAAACATTTTATAGTAAAAATGCATTTGCAAAGCATTCTAGACACCATTTTACTCCAAACATATTTCTTTTTTGAAATTACTGTAAATAGTTTTAATCTTCTTTTTGTATTATTTTTACTTCCTTCTCAGTAACATTCCAAATTGTATAATATTTTGTATGTATGATTTGGGAGTCAATTTTGCAGTACAATGACATAACTCAAATTATAGTAATGCATACAGTAAAAACAAAAGGGAACTCTTATAAAAACTAAGTAAATCTATTTCCTTACAAATTATGAAAGAAGATAAGAACACACATTTGTTGCCATGAACTTGAAGGGTACAGGCGACCTAGTCTGGCTGGAAAGAAACAATTGGGAAGAAAGGTCAAACCGACTAAAACGGATTTTCACACCATTTTGCCCTTAATTTTGTGCGGTATCTGCCAGATTGCCAAATGATGTGATACCCCATGAAAAAATAGGATCCCGCATTGCTGGATTGCAGTCCCTAATTACAAGCCACGTTTTAAATATTTTAACAGGACATTGCAATTATGAGTGGAATCTCTGATATGCAGTTTGAGTTAGACCTCAGGCAAGATTGGTTTAATGAGCTGTTATATTCTTCACATGTTGCCCATTCAGTGGGACACAACAAGCACAAGATAAATTGATTAGAAACATAAAATAACATATATGTAATGATAGATTTTCCTGGCGAATCTGATGCTTGAAGATCTCTCGGGCATGCGGCTGGATCAATTGTTCATGAATGAACGAATTTTCGATGGCATAATGTGCCATTATCTTCAGGTTGTGTCTGCTGGCCAGTGTGAGGAGCGCTGTTCCTCGAAAAATCCACATGACTGAGATGAATATCCAGAACACATACTGAGCAATCACTCAGAATTGGATGATATATAACTATGCAAACATCTCAAAATGATTCTAAATCATATGACATAGATATTGGTCATAATTATATGGCTGTAGTAATTACAAATCCAATTGCTTTTCCTTGGTTATCAAATTTGTAAACTACTCTGTAGCTACTGGTTTTATTCGAAAATAGTGTAAAGCTGAAATGATGCTAGTCTCAGAAGTAGCATGATAACAATTCCAAAAGACTGAACATTATAAGCTCTTAAAGCAGTCATAATATGGTTGCAGTAATTCCATGCCTCATATGAGGAAACCCTGAGTTGTTTAATACTCTACACAAACATCAAATCTTCCATTTTCCAATTCAATTTCTATTTTAAACACCAATGCTGGAAATAAAAATGATACATTATAAAATTGTATTACAGTGTAATGTTCACCATTGTCCTCTTCTTATTTTATCCAGGTCACTGTTTTAATACTGTTTTTTTTCCATTTTTTATTTATCTTGGTACAACATCTTTCTGTAATTTGAACAATTTCCTATGGGTGAATTAAATTTAAGATTTGTATGCAATCGCACCCCCGCCTCCATTTCCCTCCTCCTGTGCTACAAATATCGTACTGAATTTTGATCTTCTTAAACATTGAAAAATAAAAATTTTAATCATTAGGTAAATGGAAACCAATCAGAAATTTACTTCCAGTCTAAAACGCACTTCTATTCCAATTAATTTAAAACATAAGACCACTGATATTACAATCCTATGTTAGCCAAGTTCTATGATCAGTTTAAAAGGCTTTACTCATTACATCTACAGCTACATATATACTCTGCAATTCACAAAATTGTTGGTAGCAGAGGGTGCTCAGCATCAAAACTAATCTCTTTGCTGTGCATTTCAACCCTGAATGGTATGAGGGAAAAATGAATTCATATAAGAATCAGTGCAGCACCTTATTTCTCTAATCTTTTCTTTCCTGGCATTCCGACTCAAATTGGTTGGTGGACGAAGTATTTCACCACACTCGTAAGTGAAAATGAAAGTGGGAGTACACATGTTTACCAATAAGTTTAAACTAAACTTGCATCATATATCAACCAGAGACTGCTGGCCCAATCTACTAATCAGTTCTGTGACGCTTTCATAAGGACTGTAGCAAGTGGTCACGAATTGAGCGGCTCTTCTCTGTACTTTCTGTATACTGTCAATCAGCACCTTATGAAACATATTCCAAATGACACAACTGTAGTCCAAATGTGGATGTATGAGAGATTTGTATGCTATCTCCTTTGTTTGTTCATTAAGATTTTTAAAGATTCGACCTAGGAATTGCAGCCTAGAATTAGCTCTACCTACTGATGAATTGATGTGTAAGTCTCATTTCATGTTCCTTTGTACTGTTACTCCCAAATATTTCACAGAATTTACCATATCAATAACTGAACTGTTAACCTCGTATTTCTTAACAATCAAATTCTTTTTGTTATGTATGCACATTGTCTTGCACTTTTTTACAATTTAGTGTAAGTTGCCATTCTTCGCACCATACCAAAATAACATCCAGATCGTGCTGAATTTCTATGCAATCAGCCGAATCCCATACTTCCTTATAAGTAACCACATTGTCAGCAAACGATCTAAAAATGCTTTTCACTTTGTCTCCGAGATTGTTTACAAAAATTAAGAAAAGAAGTGGTCCTATTACACTTCATTGAGGCACACCCAATGTAACATCTAGATTAGAAGAACTTTCTCCTTCAACAACAACATACTGTGACTGACCAGTTAGAAAATCTTTTATCCATTCAGAAAGCTGATCAGATATACCGTATGCTTAAAGCTTCACTAAAAGGCGGTTGTGTGCCACAGAGTCAAAGGCTTTCTAAAATCTAAAAAAAATTGCATCTACTTGTGTACAGGCATCAATAACTATCATTATGTCATGTGTAAATAGGGCCAACTCTGTTTCACATGACCTTTTCTTCCAAAATCCATGTTGATTTGTTGTAAGAAAATTATTTTCATCTAGAAAATTCATGATGTTCGAGCATATAATATAATTATGGGTTTATGAATTTAATTCTGCTTTTAATTTTGAATATAACATTACATCAGCATACACAATCTCCAGATACAAGGTGGTCTGAATTGCATTTAGATTCAACAGCTGCTAAGCAATTGAGTTTGAAATTATATCAAAACATTGCCTAGCATTACTCAGTTAAAAGACTGGATTATAAACTGTATTGTTTCTTCCAGGGAATCGATCAGTGTTTTCATAGTTCCTATTTCATGAAAAATTCTGAGCTCCACTTGCAAACCATATGCTTACAGGAATGAAAATCTAAACATGGTGAATGTTAACTATCTGCAATGACATTAGGCAGTAATCATTTTAAACTCACAATCTAGTCATCGGTTTTCAGAAAATTCCTAAATCACTCTAGCAAATTGTTTTTTCTTAAGTAGTGAAACTGAATTTTGTTCTTAGGCAGCTAATATATTCTGTGTCATTGCATATACAAGGAAGCCATTGAGATCCGTCTACGGAGTAACCTCATAAACAAAGATAACGGGTCCCAAATAAGCTAAGCTTGGAACTCAGCACTGAAGCAGCTCCGCAAATACCAGAGCCAAGCACAGTGCGTGACAGAGGTGGCATACAGACTGATGGTCACTGCTCGACACATTGGAGCATGCCACCCCCACCACCGCTATTGGAGCGCCATGGCAGTAGTGGAGGGGATAGTTAGGAGGGTACAAATACCAACACGACCGGACCAGGCCAGCAGTTGCATCCTTGACTGTGCTCCTGACGCTGGCCAGCAGACGCAACCTGATGATAATGGCACATTATGCCATCGAAAATTCATTCATCCATGAACAATTGATCTGGCCGCATGCCAGAGAGATCTTCAAGCATCAGATTCGCCAGGAAAACCTACAATTACATATATGTTATTTTATGTTTCTAATCAATTTATCTTGTGCTTGTTGTGTCCCACTGAATGGGCAACACAAGAAGAATGTAACAGTTCATTAAACCAATCTTGCCTGAGGTCTGACTCAAACCGCATACCCTCTTTCCTTCTTGGCGTCCACCAACCTGAGCAACCCACAGAACCAGTGCTTGAGACATGTGGCAACAACTGATAACCACTTATTTGGAAATAGTTTTCCACTGTGCAGAAGATTCCTGTTTCTTCCTTCTAACAATAAATATTGTAAACAATACCTCCATATCATAAAAAAAAACTGTACATAATTGAACTATGTGTTAAAATCAACTTGTGAAATATCTGCAATCCACAAATATTTATTTGGAATGTTTTGTTCATTTGTTTGTTAAATATCACTATCACACTATAGCTACTTTGATTTGTTATCACACTATAGCTACTTTGATTTGCTTAGGTTCTTTGTTTATCTAAATTCTTGAACATCCAAAACTTTGTATTACCAGTCCATCACATAATGAATACCCTTCCACCTTTGTCTTCTTCAGTTGAGTACTGAAGTGTGATGTATAACATTACATCACATTCATTAATAAAGTAGATTTTCAGTAAAATTTCCTTCATCTTGAGATATTTTATCTAATTAATGTAAATCTCTGAACAATACTCAGTGAACATGCTATTGCAAACCTTATTAATCATAGTGGACTTCAAATTTCAGTTTATCAACTTTTACACTTTTAGTTTTACCTATATCTATATGTGTGTAACTATAGAAAAAGTTTTGAGCAGATTTTTTATATTGTGGTGAAAGTAAATCAGTTTTGGTATAAAGTATCTTTATTATTTTCACCAATGCATTCTTGATTGATGCTGTCTCATGATACCAGCAACATTGATTTAATAATTCTTATTTCTATTTTTTCACATTTTGTGTGTTCAGAAACAGATTTAAGAGTGGAACCAAGATACAAGAATGTTAGGTCAAAGAGTGATTAGATTAGTGCCAAAGTAATAAATTTTGAAATGTGTTATGTGCTACATAGTACACAGCTGCTTCTGATAACTTTGTGTCACTTCCACAAATTGTAATATGGTGCAATTATCAAATTTTTTAATTTTCAGTTGATTGAAACTTATATTAACAGTTACAATGTTTTGTCTCCTACGTTTGTTAAAAATTCACATTTGCTTTGAAATTGGTAAATTTTTTACTACATGTTGATGCCTAATAATCTTAAGAATGTACAAATAAATTCATTTTATGTGTGTGTAATACATTTAATTCTGAAATGTAGTCACTATTTTAGTTTATAAAATGAATAAACTATATATTTTTTTTTATTCAAGTGTGCATCAATTTTTGATAGTCATGTGACTATGCCAACTGCAGGGTATAGGACAGTCTTTTCTGTTGTGTATATTTGGTTGAATGAGTTCTAAGAGCATATGTAGTGATTAGCAATTAGGGTTGTTATGATATATTTGAACATGGTAGTACATCCCTTCAACAGCCTCTCAAATAAATGAAGGATTTTGAAACCTCTTACTACTGCCTGCCCAATGAGATCTACCCTATTGAATTTACTTTGAAATTCTATGCCAAAATATTTTCAGTAATGGTCTTCAACAACCAATTTCTTCTATGCTTTATAAATACAGAAAAATCTTACTTCCTTATCTATATATTTAGTAAGTTGACTCTTCTTGGCATTTACTTTACTTCTGCAATTAACTGCCAAGCTATATATCCTATTCAGATTCACATGTAGCCATTCACAGGTCTCTATAGATTTAATCCTATCATATAATACTATGTCATTTGCATTACTCTTACTTCCAGTTTCAACACATCAGCACAATCATTTATTAGAACAATGAACAGAAATTGTTCAAATTCACAATTCTGCGGGCTCTCCCATCTTTATTTACTCCTCTTTTGTTATAGCATTTACAATGCTAACTCTTAGTTTCCTTTAAGAATTCCCCCACCATTGATGACCAACTAAACAGACTGTAATTTTCAGCACTATTTATCTCACTTCTTTTATAGACTGGTACTACTATGGCACCTTTCCGCTCCTCTGCTAAACAGCAAGAATCCAAACTCAGCCTAAATAGTATTACAAAGTACAAAGTTATATCCCACAATCCTTAATACATCTGTAGTAATACTACCCACATCAGCACTTCTTTGCTTTTTTAATTTTCTTAGTTTCACCATATACCTTCAGGATTTATTTCCAGTATTTTAGTAAGCTCATTTCTAATTATGTGGAGAAGATCCTCATCTGATTTTCCACTTACCATCCCAGAATAATATTCCATAAGATCTTATGAAAATAATTATTTAGTATCACTGTCTTTTTCAAATCCTCAGTAACTTCTCCATCCTGCTCTACAATTGTCTGAATATCTTCCCTTCTCTTCAGTTTTATAACTTAGCCACAGAAATTTCTAGATGCATCATCTAGAGGTTCCCTACACCTAAAACATTTTTCATAAACCCATATCTAGGTTCCCCGTTTGCAACTATTACTTTCTTGTATAGTTATTACCATTGTCCCCCACTGCCTTGCTGTCTCTTAATGCTGTTCTCTTCTTACTAGCATCTTTAGTTTCTTAAAATCTTTATTATAGTATGCACGTTGCATACATTTCTTTTAAAAATTTTTTTTTTTTGGAATACACATTTATTTCCCCAATCTTATTAGCCCTTTGAACTCTTCTCAACTCATTTCTACTGTACTGCTGCTCACACTGAATCATTCTCTGAAATAGCTTTTAAATTCTGTGAAATATGCATTTTTATAACTGTACATGTAACGATCTTCAATTTTTGCAACTGGTTTATTAAGCCCTCAAATATTTATCATAACTGCTTCATGATCACTTGTTCCTTCTGTAAGCTGAGCCTCCCAAAAAAATGGTCTTTATTAAGAAGTTATCCTTTAGAAAAGTAAAGCTCCCAACCTCATCAACCCCAAAGTTCTAGAAGTTTAGGCAATCCTGAAAGGCTTAATTGTAGATACACAATATATTGTTTATAATTTTCTGTTGCATTAAAATATTGCTCAGACTTATCCTTTATATTGTAAGGACATGTTACAGTAAATAGAATGGAGAAGGGCTCTTGCAAAGGTAGGGTCTGAGTGCAGTTATAGGGAAAAGTTATATTTATTTATCACCATCAGCTACATTTGTAAAAAAGTATTATTTGTTTCTAGTAACTTGTGAACACTCAATAAATTTTTTTTTGTTCTGTACATTGACTTCTATATATAAAATTAACTATACATGCAAATAGAATACACACAAAGCTTTGGATATTAATACAGATAATAAATAAATAAATAGTAACCTATGGTGTTTTTTTTCTTTCATAACAGTTTGTACAACTGAAAAGTGATTTTTGTGTTCTTCCTACATCAATGAAATGGTGTCTACTTCTCCAGGTTGTTCATCCAATAAGTAAGAAATGATTTAGGTGCCTCTCTTGCTGGCGACACTTACCAAAAATTATTAGTGCAAAACTATCCTCAAATAAATAAATTTAAGTGCTTTCTTCTACAGTATAAGTGCCTTTTTTGTGAAGGCTTGAATTCTTACCAACAGTAATGAATTGATAAGATACTCAAACCAAATGACAAATGGAAATATTTACAGTGAAATTTAACTAGAACTATAGAACAAGGCAATAGAAAAAAAGAGAAGTTTTTGTCAAAACGTTGGACAATCTCTTTGATATAGCTCATTTAGATACTTTGAGTACAAGTATCCTGTATGTCAAAAGCAATTTATGCATCAAAACTGATTAAGTTAGTTTTAAGGTGTCTTGCAGGGAGAAGAACTCATTAAGAAGAATATATATTTTTCTTGCTCGAGTATCCATTCATGCCTGGTACCTCTGACCAGAAGCAACTAAAACACCATATCATGATTTCCTTATTTGTGTCAACTGAAAAATTATCAACAAATTGATTCATAAATCAGCAAGGTTACTGCTAAAATATTTTACAACCATCTACGGCGTTTAGCTACCAAAACTCATGCTCTATCTGAAAACACTGTTCCAACAAAGGTCAAGACAAATATGTCATGTTATGCTGAATACAGAGGAATGTGAATAAAACAAAGAAGAAATAAATAAACTAATGAGAGACATAGGGATGAAAATATTTTTTCCTTTACAAACATCAAGTTTTCTTCTTTTGTACAAAAACTTTCACCAGATTATCTCTTGGCATCGATTTCCTTGAGAAAAATGCATCAATATGGATGGATGATACTGATTAGCAAAGTAAACTTGATAATATGGAGAAAATAGTTGTTACAAATGATGTTGCAGAAAGAGTTGTCAAATACATTCAGGAATATATCAATATTCGCACAAAAGATGAAACTGAGAAACAGTTTGTTTAACAGGTCGTTACAGAAAACTGCCACAAAATCCACTCTTACTCAAAAATATTGTACAATGTTTAGTATGCCACAGAGAAACAAGAGAGTAATTTATCACACATACTATGTGCCTATCTTGACATATGCTGCTGAAACATGGACAATGAAGAAGCAGGACATCAGCAGGATACAAGCAAGCGAAATGAAGAATATAAGAGGTAGAATGGGAGTTACTAAAATGGACAGGATAAGGAATGAAGTGATTAGATCCACCATAAAAGAGTAACCCCTACAGGAATGGGTAGAGAGGTCCAGACTGAGATGGTATGGACATGTAAAGAGAATGGGGGTTCAGAGAATCCCAAGAAAAATCCACGAAATTAAGATGTACGGTAAACGACCCAGAGGAAGACCAAGAGATAGATGGCTAAAAGGAGTGGAGGAGTGTGTATGGAAGAAAGGAGAGGACTGGAACAAGGTGGTGATAGAGAGGTGGTGGGAAGAAAGAAGGAAATTGAGAGGCTAGTGCACAGTGCTGCCAATTCTACGGATTTATCCGTAGATCTATGGATTTTATAAAAAGTTAGGATTTTCAGATTTTATTAAAATATGTACGGATTTTTGCTACTTTTTGCTATTCGTTGATTCTTCCTTATATTAGTGTTTTGTTAAACTTTGAGTGTATAGTGTTAATACATCACAGAACTGTCAATAATTGTGAATTGTTTCCTTGCAACCACTCTTTTGTTTGATTATAGATTTTAAAACACCCTAATACAGAACTTTTTTTATAAAAAAAGAATAGGCACAGCAGCAGCACTGATGAAAAAGACAATGTGTGAAATTTTTTTAGAGATATTTCTTACTTTTAATGTAGAAGATTATCTTGTATTTCGAATTTTAAAGACCTTGAAATAAAAATTAATCTTAATTTTGACTCTCTCTTCAATAATTATTGTTCCAGTCTTTCATTTAGCGAGTCTCCAGATTTTTGTACCCAATCTATGGAAATTTTAGCGGGCATCTACGGATGTTCAAAGCAACAAAGTTGGCAGCACTGCTAGTGCATGAAGCAGACCCAGCCAGTGGCTGGAAAGTGTTGATTATTATTATTATTATTATGTTTAGTGTCCATAAAACTACAATTGCAACCTAAAAATGTGCAGCTTGTAGAAATTTTGTGCTTCAGTAAAAAAAATTATAACAGATCCTATTTTTTTTATGAAATTTTAAGTATTTTTGATATTAACTTTTGGCAAATTTGTTTCAGAAAATTCTTAAACAATTTTGGGGGTTGACTGTAACTGGCAACATCAATTTCTGTATTAAAAAATTGTCATAATAGGGAAGTTTATACCATTTTTGAACAGAATTAGTTGTTTCTTAAACTATGTTACAACTTTGAGGCATTTGATGGTTGCCTTAAAATTGTCTGATTGTGTTGAAATTTGGCATGGAATGCATTTTTGAAGATTGGAAGAGGATTAAGGGTTGGAAGCAGCAAAATTATACCTTTCAAAAAATTGCCTATTGCTAAGTGCCACCCTAATGTTCACTCTCTTTGTGACCTGCTCTACTACTTGTGTGAAGCCTTCTTCCATCCATATAACATACTTGCAAACCTCTGATACCTTCTGTCATTTATAATATTTCCTCACCAGTAAACACCTGGCACATTATAGTCCCACCCAATAATGTCCATTCTATGATCACTTCTTTGATTATGGTTTGAGACTGGTGACCTATTGATGTGTGAACATAAACTAAATGGACAAAACAGAAGAAATAAGACATGACAATATATATTGTTGTTTACTTCATAACTCTTACATTACCAACACTACCATATACTGCAGTCCATCAGACCTATAACACGATTATCAGAAAACAGTCATTAATATAATTATCAAACAAATGGCACTCTGATGTTGACTGGAAACATATTTTGTGAATGAGTTAGTATAGGAACAATGTCGACCTAACCTTAGATTTTTTCTTGGTGATTTAAATATTCATGGCTTTTAAATAGTTTCACTTATAGCTTGCACACACTTATATCCTTGTGAACTGAGAATATGGTTTCTAAATTTTAAATATTCTGCCTGTGGACCACCTGTAACATTTTCGCAGACCACTAGTAATCAGCAGACCACAGGTTGAGAAACAGTGCTCTAAGTAAATGATCCCCTAGTCACATCATTAAAAGAAAAGGAAAAAAAGAGAGAGAGAAATCAATGGGATTTGTCTGTATTATCATGCCTCCCTTTAGATAGTCTTTTGAAATGGTTGTACCACAATCATTTATGACAGCATTTAAATACCGTAGGCTGGAAAAGTCTTACAAGAGAAATCTAAACAGAAAGTATTCCTCCAGATCTGAAGCAAAACATTTTTCCCCATTCATTATGAGCATATTTGATATCTCCTGTTACCCAAACAGAGTATATTAGATGATTCATTCCTTTATACAGACTTTTCAGTTTCCTGCTGGCAGGTTTGATTTATGTGTCGGAGCAATTAAATATAACATCAGTATGGATATATCTGAAAGCACAAAAAATAAGTCAATCAATGCAGAGGTGCTTCATGCTAGAGTTTGTAGGGAGTGACACCCATACATTTTGTTGTACAGGCTAAAGTACTTTATACAAACCCATTGTTTTTATCCAATTTCGACACAACTTTGCACACGTTTACTTTAAAGCGATGAGAAAAATATTTCCTACATTTGGTTTAAAAGAACCCAACACATTCCCTCAGGAAAAATTTATACTTGGAACTATTCAGATATTTTTCAAATATCTCAAAAGTAGTATGGAAGATAACCATAGTGGATAGGGATATATGTTATATTCTGAGAGACCATAACATTTCCTGTCAATCGGCATTAGACTGATTCTGACTGGACAGTTGCTGAACAAGAAATTCGAACTTTAAATTTAAAAAACTACAGTTTTTATCTGATACTGAAGGAACTTTGTGCACAGATGTTTTAAAATAAATGATGTTTGTGTTAGGCCACAAAACTGCACATGCACTTTCCTTTTCCCCTCTTAATACTACTTTATAAAAGCAACTTTTCTGTTTTTTGTATCGGTAAGAAAATTTGCCAATGGAGGATTTTTATTACAATCCAATCAAAACGGATAAAACATCAGAACTTTCATATCCAGCAGCTGAGAAATGACAGTATTTTTCTCTTTGTTTTAAAGTAAAAATAAACTAAAAAACTAACTTAGTCAACAAACTGAAGGTTGGTTACAACCTACTAATGAGGTCATACTAAGCAATTGATCATATACAACTCCTAAAAATTCCTGCTTCCATCAGAATTTGAACTTAGGACCAGAGCAAAATCATTTGAAATATAGAGCTTTAACCACTAAGCTACTTAACTGCTCTGTTTACAAACATAGGTGTGCTAAGTATCATGGGTCTGTTTTTTGCAGAACACGAAAGACCAAAATTATTGTATATCCCAAAGCACTAGAAAAAACTTGTTCAATATTAATTGAAGTCATAAAAATAATAGTATTTCATTTGTTTTGAACACATAAATGTGTCTGTTTTGTAAATGCATACCTACTTAAGAAAGAAAATGAGGCTTTGCAATGCATGCCGGGATTTTTGGTTGTAAACTACAAACAAAAATGTGCCAGAGGAACTGTTGTAGATAGTCTTCCATGATTACCCCCCCTTCCCCTTCCTTTTGATTTGTAGCTATTTTTATACATGTTGCAAATTGGTTTCCTTCATCAGACTAGTTCAATGGTAGAATGGTATGGTGATGGCCTCCGTATCCCAACTCCGTGCTTTCTGGGACACTTTTCCCATTATTTACAGCTTTCTGTATAAAATTCTAGCAAAAAATCTAAATCCACGTGTGAAGTCATGGGTAACTACTAGTAATGTTATAATGTAAACTCTTAGTATTAGAAAACATTTTTAAATCACACTAATCTCTTAACTCTAATTTTTGGGTGGGTTAATTTTTCATTACATTTCAAGGACAGGGAATATTTTGAATTTGTCTAACTGCATATGGGTCTATAAAATTTTGTAAAAACTCTTGGGTTGTATATTTTTTTGGGTAGTTTATTACAGGTAAAATGCTATAAAGTGTTAATTCTTTCACGACTTAACAAAACCTTGAACATTTGTCGCCAAGTTTTTGGTGAATGTTCATAGCTTTCAGAACTCCTTTTACATTCACTTTCAGTTCACAGCAAAATTTGACTTTTTTGATTAATTTCCAGTGACTGATTACTATGATGAAGTGTGAAGATCATACATAGGTGGAAAGAGTGGTCAAATGCTATAGAGAGCCATAGTTATATGCAACAGTTTTGAGGTTTTTCACTTTGACAAAAACAGTAATGAGGGAGGGACAAGGAATAATAGGTGAGGCTATAAAATAGTATTCCAAGAGGAATGGCTCAGGGTCATAATTTTGAGACACATAGAGTGAGCTGCTGAATTATTTGAGGGGAAAGAAAGAAAAGAATACAAGGAAACACATAATAAGTCACAGAGAAAACTGAGTAAAGAGATGGAGGTTGTCAGATTCTTATGTATGCATTTTGATAAATATTTATGACCCATTCTGGTGAGATGAGCCTAATGCAGATATAGGAGGAACTTAGTTGCAGCAGACTGTCAGGAACATTTCTAAAGTTGGAGTATGTTGAGTGGACACAAAAAAGGAAGAGCTTGCTAATACACAATAGCCACAGCAGATGAGTACATCCACTGTTGCAGGGCAGGTTGAGGAACAGATTGCAAACAGTATATATTTAAACCTAGTAAAATACAGTTGTTAGAAGATATAGTATCATTGTTACCAAGTGTGGTGGTTGAGCAGTAATACTATGATCTTGTGTAGGGAGGATGTGGGTTTGAATCCCATTATGGCCAGTTCAGTTTTCCATTGTATCCCAAAATCAATTTAGATGAATGACAGGATGCCATGGCCAAATTCCTTGCCATTCCTTACCCATTGATAAGTTGAAAAGCCATAAGAAAATAAAACATTATTGAGTAGAGTATTCAAAAAGGAGAATGAGGCAGTGTAAGGTGAGGGAGGAGAGCAGCATAGATAGAGATGCTAGCTTCAGTACAAAAAGTGAGATGAGAAACGGGGTGGAATTAAATCAGCATAAGATTTTTGGATTGAGATGTTGCTGATATAATGTTAGCATAACTCAGATAGTCCTATATATGAGATAGGTAGATTTGGAAGTGTTGAAAATGCTTAGAACCATTAGGACAAGCATGAGATCTAGCATGGGATTTGTGTCTATAGATATGATTGGTAGGTGAGATCACATTAGCCATGGTGTACACCTAAGAAGGTACCAACATAGCAGGAAAGGAGATTACTTTCACTTATGATGGGATTGGAAAAGCACTATTTCATGTAATGGTGGTCTTAAATGACTAAGAGGGCAAAGATAACAGGTACAAGAAAATAGTAATCTTTAGTACCAATAAATTAATAAAAAAATTGTACACCAATAAAGGGGGGAGATTGTAAAGGCAACAAGAAGAGAAAAAATGAGAATATAGCAGAGCCAAATATCAAACAAAATGGGAGGTGTACATATCACTTACCAAAGGTGGAGATAGGAGGGAAGCAATGACATGAAACAGAGCACACAAGTAACCAATACAGCTGCAGACCATGCCATTTGCGTTATTTTATATCACATGACTAAAGGAACAGAAAAAATATCATTTATTACCATTAATCTCTTTTATTACCATCCTCCTGCCTCCAGTGATTGAATTAATTGCCAAATCATTCTTTGTTTTCACATTAACTGAAAGCATTTTCCTATTCATAATTATCATCAAAGCTAGCTATCAGATTTAACTAACAGTAGCAGCATAATAAGCTCAGTAGCCACTGGGGAATACATAAACTGGAAGTAGCTATAGGAGCTGAGTCTTGGTCAAAGCAAGGATTCTTAAATAATGCGGTTTATTTTCTGAGGATTACATGGTTTATCAAATAAAGAAATTCAGCATTTATATAAAGCGGTGATTACTTGTCAGCACTGTGCTGTTCTTTAGAGATAATTTATTTCCATCACTAGAGATAAGGTGGATAGAATTGAGGATATAAAGGCCCACGAAAAACAGGTAAGTCAACATGCCCCCACACTATCAAAACTCATTTTGTGTTGGAAAAAATCAGCCGAACTGGCGTGGCTTGGCAGACCCTGCTGGATAGTTGAGCCCATCCAAACTTTGTGACACTGGGCCAACTAGCCAAAGGTCAGGTGGGATAGTCCCTTCCAGAAGTGGAGTGGGATAACCTGTTCAAAGAAGAGTGGGTACTAAATTCTGAATTTTATCTTAAATTTCTCAGCTTTCTGACATCAAAATAAAATATACTCTACTTTATTTGCAGGACCATGGGTTGTACATTAAATGCAACCCTATCTAAATCCGATCAATATTTTTTGAGTGAATGTCGTTCACAACTTGCAGGCAGATAAATACAAATATACACATACATATATATATATATATATATATATATATATATATATATATATATATATATATATATATTGAACATTAGGATAGGATAAAAAACCACCGCTTACCAAAGAAGGGGATTCCTGTGGCGTTGGTACACGAAAACAACACGAACACACAAAGAATAGAATTTTCGAGCATCGCTCTTCCTCAGTAAAAGTGAGATGGCTGCACGCAAGCAGCTGGCAGCAAACTGCGTGAGCCACAATGTTGGTGGCTCATGGTGGGGGTAAAACAAGATGGCAGGAAGTGAGGGGTGGGGGTAGAAGAGCACAGGCTGGAAAACGATGATGAATAGCAAGTATAAAGCAAAACTGTACACAAGGACCCATCGCGGAAGGGCAGTATACCTCAGTTAATGGTCCCAAAAGCGCACCAAGTAATGGAAACATGTGCAAACAACTGAAAAAAAATATTCAGAAATTTTAAGTTAAAACTAAAAATAAAAATAAGCAAAATTCGAAGTCACACTCTATAAAGATAGGCTCTGGTGAGCGGTGGTTCTATGGGATAAGGTGGAAGTGAGGGGGATGAGTGGGAGGAAAATTGGTGCTATCTTAAATTTAGACCTGGTGATTGTCTGGTCCCCAGTTGGTACTGATAGGCCAGTTCCCACCTTCTAAGTTCTGAAATACTACTTTTATCTGAGAGGACTCTGACGGTGCGGACCGAGAAGCAGGTGTTAAAATTGTTGGTGCCATGTGTAGTGGCATGATGAGATACAGGATGGTCAGGGTTCTTGGTGTGTACTGATTGTCTGTGTCCATTTATTCTGATGGCCAGTGGATTTGTTGTGAGTCCAATGTAGGAGGCTGGGAAATGGTTACAAGTGAGTTGGTATATAAGATGGGAGGATACACAAGTGGCGAATCCTGTGATGGAAAAGCTTTCACCAGTTACGGGGTTGGTAAAGGTGGTGGAAGGCGGGTGCATACTGCATAATTTGCAACGGGATCTGTTGCAAGGAAATGAACCTTGGGGCTGTCTTGCAGGCTGGGGGTTTTGGAAACTTTGTAAATTATTTTGAATGAAAACGTGTGAAAGTGGATTCAGTTGTAATAACCTGGATATTTTACATTGGGTTTTCGAAATCTGATTACATTTTTATTACAATGTGATGTTACCTAATCTCAGCTTTAAATTCAATACTTATAAGAATATACTGAATGTTTGGTTTTTAAGATTAGTTACCTGGTTTGAGAGAAACACCATCAAAAGGGTACAACAATTTTTGTAATAAAAATTCAGCAGTGAGATGGTATAAAATTTTGGTGTGACACATATAGGAAAAATGTGTTGCTGTGAATCATTGGATAAAGTCAGAGAACAGTTTTGAAATATTCCATCAAACTGATGTGGGAGACCTAATAATGTTTTATACAGTTGATACACTCATAAGGTCTCCCTTCATTCATCTTTATTATTAAGTCTACTGGCTCAATGGATCTGTGATTCTATTTAGAAACACTGCCAGTGTCTTTCTATTCTATTACTTAAAACACATGAAACTGAAAAAAATGCCTCACCAACAGCTTTCCTCCATACAATGGTTGGCACAGGAAATCCCTCAGCTTCACAGTCAAATATAACCATGTCGTCTTTTGTGACATTATGATCCATAGGTTCTCGAATCCAATGTGGTGGCACTACAGAAATATAATTTCCATTATTACTATAAATAAAAAGCAATTATTTGTTATTTGAAAGATGAATGTATTAATAATTTGTAGACTGAACAGTTTAACATTTAAGCATTTATAGGTAATACAATATGTTTATTATTTTCTTGGAAAGTAGAAGTACATGTGTTATAATTACATTTATTATAATTAAATCATCTTTTTTTAAAATAATTTTCATTGCTAAGTTTCTAACGAATGTGCATATATGACGTTATAATTACTTGTTAATGAGGCAACACACAGTAATCATTCTCCTGCACACTGCTCTAATCCATTATTCTACACATCAGAACACTAGGGATCCACAATCATAACAACTAGTCTACAACAACAAATGCAGTGAAGCCACAATGACAACTGTGATTAGAAGAAATGGCACCCTGACTTTGGCAGCAGTAAGAGGCACAGTTATCAACCACCCACTTCTCTAAGCAACCTATTATATTTAACAGCTGAAAAAATCATTAAAGGCTTGTATAAAGCACCACCGTATATATACATTGAAATAATTCATGCACAAGTTCCAAAGAAATGTAAGTATGTAAATTAATCTTATTGGAGAGTATGATACATAACTTTGACAGTACATGAAAAAAGTTAAACAAATTACAATTAGCTGACAGTAAAACTCAAATCATTTTAGCTAATATTAGGCATATTTTCTTTGTAAAATTAAACTTTTTTATTAAAGAAATCTAACATACATTAAATATGTTTATAAATAATTTTAAGTAAGTTGAATTGGTTTGAATTTCAGTGCAGAAAGCACCACTTCAAATTGATTAGTACTTAAAAATGATAAAAGTATAAATGATATAACCTGTGTACTTACAAACAGGTGAATAGAGTTCAATGTAACACTTCTTCCACTACCCTATTTACATAATAATAACATGAAAGATAGATTAGAGAAATAAAATTTCATACTGATGCTTATATATATTATTTTATTTCTCTCACTATTCAGGATTGGAATGCACACAGTAAAGATAAATTTTGATCTGGGGGGGGGGGGGGTATTAACAAGTAACCTTTGGGCTTAAACACTGCTTTAGTAGCAGAGCAGTAGAATATGTAATGTATAAGGTGGCAGTCTGAGAACAACTAACAAGTTATTGCTCAGTAGTGGTGAACTATATGTGTAGTAGGGGAGGATGGAGCAAGAAATTCAAATTAGGAACAATAATATCAGTAAAATGAAATGGGAAATGAACAAAAATAGAAGTAAATAGGCTCAAATCAAATGCATGCATACAAAAAAATATTTATCTTTTAAATATAAATCAATGGAATCTGAATCATAAACGCTAATTACAGTAAGCAGGGATAGGGAAAAGAACAATTGGGACAATAGAAAGGGTAGTGGTGGGGGAGGGGAACAGGGCAGAAGGAAGAAACGAGTGGAGCACTATCTCAGACTGAGGCCACATGGACGCTTAGTACACAGTAGGTCAGTTTCCATTGCTAAAGTTTAGAATTACTACCATTAACAAGCAGGTTTATGAGAGGATGAACTATGAAACAAGTTATTGCTGTTGCTTGTGTAATGACAACATTATTCACACACCAAGTCAGATGTATAGTTGTTCATGCTAGTTCCCAGTCCATTCAACCCAGCAACCACCAAACAGTGAAATATAATCTTCACGGGTACTCTGCCGGATGGTGCCGAAGAAATACAAGCTCTTGGTGGCATACTCTGATGCCATCTTCAGGTCCAATGTTCATACTGTGACAACCAGAGCTACACTGCAGTTTCCTGTCATTGGCACATCTTATACAGCAGCATAGCGCTTCTACCCCTGCATTTCACCTACTCTGTCTTGTAGGCCGGCTGCGGCTCCATATTGCGTCCTTCCTGCTGGGTGACTGAATCCTACTGTGAGCTGGTTATTATGGTTCATTTTCTGGTGGTGACTTACCATCCTCTTGTTTGAATTGTGGTTGTCTCTGAATAGACAAAGCAGGCTTCCACACATCGCTGAGCCACAGATCTGTGTATCTGTTAACCGTTTCATTATTCAGCTATATTTCTATAGTTTCTTTAATAACTGATTCCCAGAAGAAAGAAAACTTTGCCAGCACTTTCACATTGATTTTGTGGTCATTTTCAATTACGTGTTGTGTGATTGCTTATTTCTCTAACTTAAACAGCCAGATGTTACAATTGTGCTCGGTTACGTGGACCAAGCATGGTGGGTGAATGGTTAACTTTCTGGCCTTGCATTTGGGAGGGCGCCGGTTCAAATCCAGGTCTAGGCATCCAGATTTGGATTTTCCATGGTTTTCCCCAAATCACTCCAGGTGAATGCCGGGATTCTTCCTTCAAAATGCCATAGCCAAATTCCTTCGCATTCATTGTCCCCAATCCCATCCCACCTCTAATGACCTTGAGGTCGATGAGGCGTAAAGCCATAAGTAAAAAAAAAAGGTCAGTCACATGGGCCTCGATGGTGTGAATGGTAGAGACTTGCCACATTGGCATGTTATACTGTAGACTCTTGGCATTTTTTACCCTAGCTTATCCTCCACAGGCCAAAGCCAGTCACTGATTTTGGCTCTTAATTCCTAATTGAGCCAGTATCCTGGCTCATCATGGAATTAAGGAGCGCTATGTTATATAAGATATGCCGACACCAGAGAATGGCAGCGCCACTCTGATTTGCACAGTGTGAACATCAGACCTATAGATGGCAGCAGAGTATACCACCAAAAAAGCTCGGTCTTACTTCAACATCATCCGGCAGAGAACCTGTGATGATTATATTTCAATGACATGCCAGGAAAGCCTTTGTTGACACACCCACTGGTGGATCTAGAAATTTTCTGAGCCAGGGAAGAAACTGTGAGATTATTGACCCTTCAAACATAATTTCTTCCACCCTTTTGTCGTCACCCTGAATGTTGCCGCCACCCCTATTCGCCGATTATAATTGCCACCACCCAGGGTAGTAGAGGATCTCTTGAATCCATCAATCATGTCCTACAATACAGTTATGATTTTCTTCCCTCCCACCTCAAAATTAATTAGATACCTCCTTCCAAGAACTTCTCAAACTCACATAGAACTTGCTTCAATAGACCTCTTAACCTCAGCCAATTTGAGATCCATTAGTATCAACCACACTACTGAATAAAAATCTCCTGCATCTCTTACTATATACATACAGCAACTGTCAACTTCACCAATTCCATTATTGGAGAGATCTTTCTCATCGTTGGGTGTGTGAAAATTTCTAATATTATTTACCATCATACTTCTGACAAGTGTCCTGCTTCATAGGTTGGTACAGCAAAAAATTGCCCCAGGGTAAGCAATAACAGGCAAACAATATTCACACAAACTCCTGACTGTGATGTTACAGCACAAGACACCACACACAACAGCAATAATTTTAACACTTGTTTCACAGTTCGGCTTTCACAAACACTGGAGGATGCAAGCTAGCCTATTAATACGTTATAGGTACTAAAAAAGGCATTCAGCTGGAATCAACTCTGAGATAGGGCTCCCCTGCATTCTTCTCTTTGTCCCATGTCTGTTTGCCTCTTTTCCTACTTTCTCAATGTCTTCTTTCCTACACCCCTGAAGGGCTATGCCTTACTATAATAACTGTTTATGTTTAAATTTTAGGTATTTTGTATTCATAATATTAATATATATATAGATTGCTTCTGCACATTTGTTTTGGGTCTGTTCACTTTTATTTTCGACCTCATATCTTTCCAATCTTTCCTTTCTCTTATATTATTGTTCTGAATTAAAATCCTCCCCCCCCCCCGAATCCTACACACAGTTAATGGCCACTGAGCAATGATGTGTTGCTTGTTCTGTGATTCCCACTGCTGAGGAAGAGTTTCTATACTATTCTTTGTATGTGTTTTTATGGTCCTGTACTCTTTTACCATCACTTGATATAAGTGATGGTTCCTCTCCCATTTTCTATTTCTTTATTTCTAATCAGCACCTTTTGTTTCCTGTCATACCAAAACTGTGGAAATAGTGTCAAAGTTAGAGGAGTCAGAAGAAAGATAATTTATAGAGGAAGTGTCAAAGAAAGTAACTCACCAAAGTTTTTCAATGTAATATAATTATAACTGGTCTCTTGCTGCAGATACTTTTAACCCATTTGTGTTGTTTACACTTTTGGGCCAGAATATCCTACTTTATAGACTTTCCAGATATTAATCTCTTTTCTTGAATTTTACAAATGTTTTTGTGACAACAGTTTTACAGTGGTACAAAAATTATACTATGTATTCAGAATACTATCTTCAAAATACTCTATGAATAGTAAAACATATTACTTTTCTATAAATCTTCTGCATTCTCTTGTTACTATCAACTCCAGTTACATCAAACACTAGTAAGCTTATCATAACTGTCTATTGCAACAACTTTCCATGCTTCTTTTAATTCTGTGAAGTTAATAAAAGTTTCAGCCAAAATTATTGCATATTTCCAAGTCTTTTGCATAATCTCACTTTTTATAATTGCCTTAATGTGCTGAAGGTTAGAAATGTAAATACCGTGTAATTTCCTCAACAGATATATATTATCAGAATCAGTCACAAATATCTGCTGTATTTCAGAGCTTCTTCCAAGATGACTGAAAATGTAACCAAGGATGCTGATGAATAATAAATATAACCCTTCTAAAGGATAAAAACGAAATATACTAATTGTTTATAATTATAGTGCTAATTACCTTCTTATCACATTAAATATCCTCTCTCCAAACAACAAATCTATTCAGAAATTCCTCTCACAAATAATCATTGCCTTAAGATTTAATGTTGTCAGTGAAGCTACCAAACGATTCCTCTCCTTGTGCCTTGGCTGTAGTTTTAATGATTCTAACAAATATTATCAAGATCTAATATTTTCTTTCACCCTTAAAAGAACATTTCTCATTTGCGTGGGTTTTCACTTTAAATTGTTTAGTTGGGTATCCTGTAATACCTCCTCCCGTCAGTTCTGATAAAGATATCTTTTAATCCATAATACTTTCAGTTATTTTTGGTATTTACTAAGAAAGTACCATATTCAACTGCAGTCTTGCAAGTTTACTTTCTTTTTCACTATGTTATTTTTTATTATTAATATTTTGGTTAAATTTTTTTTTTTCTGGATGGTGTCACCCATGTGTTTCTGTAATATTCTCATTTGCATGATTCTCCCACTAAAGTTCTCAACCACCTATTTCACAAAGAAACTTAAAGTTTAATTTCTGAAAAGCTTTAATTTCAACTGGAGTACAAAAACTTGGCCCTACTTGTAATAATATATGATAAATATAAGTGAGAATTTGTATGGTATCCAGTTTAATTCTGATCACACCTGCTTTAAAATGAAACTACCTTCTTCAGAGTTGTTTTATCCTAAATAAAAATTCATAAGCAAAATCTTATTAATGGCAGCATCTTTTTCCACATGGACCATATAAGCACTCAGTCATTTTTGTCCCTTGTAAAATACTGCCATTAATTTATTAAAACTTTGGAAGAATTTTATGATGAATCATCATCTGGGATAAATGTCAGTAGAGTGGAGTTTTACAATGGAACAAAAGTAATCAACATAATAACATATGTTAATGTTTTTAGTTATTGATTTATTATCAATTGAAACAAATACTGTAATAATTTAGTATCAAGGATAAAAATAATTAAATGAAAACAAATAATAGAAATATAAATAAGTTGCAAAGGTACATAAACTAAATTGTTACAGATAGGTATGTTCATGCATTTGCCAGCATTTCTGGCATATGTTATTGGATTTTTTAAATATATTGAATCATTGAAATCATTTCGGTTGTGAGAAGGCATGTATTGGCTTTGCTTCTTCCAAACACACAAATACAAAAATTCCAAAATTTACTTATTGGCATCTGTACCATGGATTAAAAATGGTACCAACAAAGATAACATTATCCTATATATTAACTGATGACATAAGCTATCACTATATGCACTTTTGTTGAAATCGATTTTGGATTTATAAGTTTTTGTTTAAGGTATGCACACAAACAGGCAAAGATTCTAAAATTTACATTTTGGCTTCTGAATCATCGAAAATTATGTAATTGATCTAGATAAATATACAGTATTTTATATGTTAACTAATGACATAAACTGTCCCTATATGAAGTTTCATTTACATGTGTACATCAGTTTTTGTATAAGGCCTCTACAAACTGAAAAAAAATATTTTTTTAACTTTGTATCATCAGAAAATTTTAACTTTCTAGAATAATAAGTTTCCTATGTCTTAACCCATAATATAAGTTATCACTATGTGCAGTTTTGTTAAAATGTGTCCATTTGTTTTTCTGTGATGTGTGGACAGATAGTCAACAAATCTGAAATTTTGCTCTCTGTATTGTTAGGACATATGTTGCTCATCTGGATAAAATGTATCTTACACAACAACCCATGATATAAGCTATCACTATGTTCATTCCTGTTAAAATCCATCCATTAGTTTTGTGAGAAGTGTGGACAGGCAAACAGGCAAAAAATTCCATACTTTACGGTTTTGGCATCTGTATCATCGATAGTGTACATTGCAATTACTATATTTTAAATATGTACAGAAATAACTTTTCTATGGTTTTGTTATATAGTAAAAATGTTAATTGTGTAACTTGTAACCTCTATATGATTAATGTATTTGTTATTGGTCTAGATCAATGTTTTTCAACTTTCTTGAACATGTAACCCCCTTTACAAGTAAGAAAAACTCTGGCAACCTCCCACGTCCATAATAAAATTATATTACTCATTTTAAATATGACATATTTAATTTTCTTTCTATTGAGACTATACCTACTTATTGAGAATTCAAGTGCTGTGAAAGATACTTGCAGGGACTTTACAGGCAGAAATATATTCTTTGCCAGTTGGTGGCACATGAGGTGAGAAGGGGGTTCAGTGGCCGCATAAGAACAGTTTATTTTTGTTCACTACAGTGAGTTGTCCGAGTACACAATTTATGGTATTTGTGCACTTTGAAGGAAATCAAAATATCATAGAAAACATTTTATTTTTTAAAGCACATCATATGAACACTATTTGCCAGTGACTGCACAACATGTCTTCAGAAAGCAGTGGTGACTACGAGTCTAATTGGAACAATGTATTGCCATTTGTAGTGATGGCACTAAAGTTATGAAATAAATAAAAGCAGGCTCACTAAAAAATTAAAATTAATAATGCAGATGTTTCAGGGACATAATGCTTTTTTCATCGATAAGCATTGGTAGCCAAGGTTTTAAATTCTGATTTAAATAATGTGCTTTAAAAGGAGATAAAAGTTAATTAAAAGGTAAAGCCTTGAAATCTCGACAGTTTACAATCATTTGTGAAGACAAGGGTTCACTCCATTAAAGTCTCCTTTATCACAAAGAGATCAGGTGGCTAACCAAAGGAAAGGTATGAACATGAATTCTGGAACTAAAAGTTCAATTAATAATGTTCTTACAAGATGCTAAATCTGAATATGCAAATTATTTTTGTGACCCTGCTTGGTTGTTAAAATTAGCATTTCTCACCAATCTTTTTGGCCACTTAAATATTTTAAGCAAAAGCCTCCAAGGGAGAGAAGAAAACATGCTAGCAGCCAAGGATAAAATGAAAGGATTCCTTACAAAATTTCGGTTGTGGTTAGCGTCTTTACAAAAAATGGTGTATGAATCTTTTCCTTGCATTTAGAAGAGTCTTGAAGAAATTGCAATGGACCAACCATTGGTAGTAAGCGCTCACATTCCTTGCATGATACATAGCTTATAAGACTGAATTCTGAGGCTGACAATGGCCATAGATGGAAACTAATCCTTTTCTTTGGATATGTCAGTGCAACTGGTTAACATGCCCATGAAGATAAAAAGAAAATCTAATAGATTTGGCTGCTGATGGCATGCTTCAAATGGAAATTAATTTGCAAATGAATCTTCTGAATGAAGAGAAAAGAAGAATATCTAGAGGAATATCAAGGGAAGTCTTAAAACTATCAGTGCCATTCACTGCTTCCTTCCAGTGTGAACTAATGTTCCCTTCAATGGTAAACATAAAAATGAAAGAGAAAAATTGGCTCGAATTAGAAAATGATTTGGTTATTTGTGTCTCAAAAATACAACCATGAGTTTACAATTTATTAAAAAGTAAAGGGGCACAGCATTCTCATTGAAAATGTTATATCTTTATTGTAGTGCAAGAACTACAACCCTTCCTTTATACTTTTACCTGACTTAAAAAAAGCAATTTCACTCCCCCCCACCCCCCCAACTCCTCCCTGAGCAAGAATTGGCCTTTCAGGGGGTCACGACCCACAAGTTGAAAATCACTGGTCAGGATGAACAGTATCATACATGTTAATTGATACCTACATCAATATGTGAAGTTATGTTGAAATGTGTTGATTAGTTTCTGCGATATGTGCACAGTAACTAAAGTATATATATATATTATGGTTTGAGCCTCTCTATCATTGGGAAGTATGTTCTAATCTCCATAATAAGTATCATATATGTTACTTGAGAAACTAAGCTATCACTAAGTGTAGTTTTGTCAAAATGCATTTGTTAGTTTTTATGTAATATGGAGGCAGATAGAAAAAAATCAAAATTAATGGATTTTGACTCTGTATCATTGGAAATTTTGTAACTTATCATGATAAAATGTATCCTACATCATTACAAACAATGTAAGCTATAACTGAGGACAGTTTCATTGAAATGTGTTGGTTTGTTTATGCATATTGTGTGAACAGAAAGTGAAAAATTCTAAATTTTGTGGTTTTGGCATGTCTGTCATTAATAGTGAACATCGCAATTACTCTTTTTGAAAGAAAATTAAATGTACAGACACAACTTTTCTAATATTATCTTATAGATGTGACTGTCTTATTAAACTTAGTTTACTATAAACACAATAGAATCCAGTGTACTTCTTGCTGACTTATGTTGTGGACCTCATTATTTTTATCTTCATTTTACACGAATTGAGCATACATTAGAAACAATTTTTTTTTTAACTATTGGTATATGTACGTACATATAATTATTTATTGGTAAGAGTTTGACAGTTTTCTGTAGCATATTATACACATTTTTCTTGAGGAATATAAAATATCTGCGACTAATGACCTTCCACTCCCTCCAATCTATACCATCTGAAAAGTTCTTTAAATAAAATTCGAAGAATTCAAGTTTGTACATTATGAAAAAATTTGCTTTGTCTCAGTTGCATTAGTATTTCCTTTCTGTGTTATCCACAAGAAATGGAAATTTCAGTGGGTTCTACCAAGTATTTGGTTGACTCCAGTTAGTCACAATTTATAGGGCATCCGTGGAATACTTACATTGTTTAAACTTTGTGAAATGACTTATAATATTGAGAGAATTTTATCTGTGATATTATTGCACAACACTTTGAAGCTGCTGCCAAATGAATATTAAGTACAACATAATATATGTAACACAATGATATGTTTGTCACCTAAAAAAATAAACAAAAGTAAATACCAACAAAATCATAATACTTCCAATATTACACTGCTGGTAGTTTTAAAGACATGGGAAAAAAAAAAAAAAAAACAGAAATTATCATTGTAGAAGTGAATTATTGCTGAATCTTTCTTAATACTTTAATCAAGGTGTAAAAAACTTAAGATAATCCACAGAAATCATAAATTAACTGGAAAGTAATACTTGGCCTACATGAATGTTATCACAAAATTCGATTTTTAAAATTGTTTTCAGGTTAATGAAAATATAGGCCTGTTGCAAAAATGTTCCACTAAGATCCATCAAGCACGGCAACTTTTTTGGTATCCAACAAACAAACAAAATCCAATTAAAACTGAATAAGAGTACTCTGCATGTAGCTACTGTGTACCTCTGTATAGTGTTTGTTCTCTTCATAGAACTAATCCTTAGAAGCAAATAAGTTTTTACCATAGGACTGGAAGAAAGACATTTCTTGTCTACCAAAGAATGATTCATTTTTCATTCCAAGTGGCAGAATAGAGATTAGTTAGGCCATATTATTGAGGAACCAAAGCCATGCAAATAATTTGTTCTCGTGATATTTCTTCAATCCAGCTGGCTGTGACTACAATTGAGTTGACTGCTTGCACTAAACAATAGAAGTTTAAAGCTTTTTTTATTCAATAAATTGAGAATAGCTTGAATTTATGCATTTACTACTAGTGTTAATTTAGAATTACATAGGATAGGGAAAAATACCCATAACTTACCACAGAAGAAGGAAGGAGGGCGAGAAGAACATGTGAAAAACATAAAAACAAACATATTGCACAATCTTTCAGCACTAGCCTTAATCATGTGAGAGGCGAGACATATGACAGGGGGAAAGATGTGGTCACATTCCAACCTGCCACATGAATGAAACAAAGGCGGAAACACGGGGTGGGGGTGGAGTTGCAGGGGGTGGGGGTGGAGTTGCAGGGGGTGGGAGGATAAGGTTGACCAGCAATAAAAGTGGAACAAAATAATGTTTGTGTAGAATAATTCAAAACGTTTAATTTAATTTAATTGCAATGGAGCACAGGCTCCGGTGGCAATTTCCCTACACACCCATCTTCCCCCTATCCTGCACCCATCTATATTTGCCCTCTACAAATTTTATCTGTAAATTCTTTCAACGTTTTCGGTAAATTATTCATCATTTCTCTTGGTAACTCATTCCAATCCCTGACACCCTTACCTAAAAAAGAGAATCTTCCCACACCCTTTAACCTGAAATCGAGTGCCAGCTTGTGGTCATGGTCATCTTTTCCCTTCCATGAACTACTTTTCATACCTATTGCAATATCTTTCCATGCCTCATCGCCAGTATATGCCCTGTACACTCCCATGACCCTCCTCATCCTCCTCCTGTCTTGCAATGAATCCCATTCCAGCTCCTTTATCATATCGGTCACTGATTGCATTCTGCAATAATTTCCAGAAACAAATCTAGCAGCCCTTCTTTGCACCCTCTCCAACTCCTGTATTTGATAAGTAAAATGAGGGTCCCATACTACACTCACCATATTCGAGCAATGGTCTGACCAAAGTTTTGTAACCCAATTCCTTAACTTCTCTCGTGCATCCCCTCATCACTCTCTCCAACAAGTGCATAATTTTGAAACCTTTTCCTACCACCTGTCCAATGTGACCTGCCCAGTTAAGCTTGTTATCAAATGTAATGCCAAGATATTTACATTTCAAGTCTTCAGTAAGCAATTCTTTCCCCACCTTATATTCATAATTAACCTTTTGTTTTTTATTTGTGTATCTAATAAGCTGACTCTTCTTTGCACTTATCTTCATCCCATGTTTACAAACCCAACTAGCTATCCTGTCAAGATCACCCTGCAACTGTTTACAATCCTCTATCGTTTTGATTCTTTTATATAGCATTATGTCATCAGCAAACAATCTAATTTCACATAGTAAACAATCAACACAATTATTCATTAGAATAATGAATAGCAATGGTTCCAATATGCTACCCTGCAGCACACCCATTTTTACTTCCACTTCTTTTGATACTGTATTTCCTACCCTAACTTTCTGTTTTCTGCCTTTTAAAAATTCTTCCACCCAGCAAATCACTTTCTCATCTACTCCAATGGTTTTTACCTTATTTATTACCATTTTATGGCTAACTCTATCAAACACAATTGACAGATCTAGTGCTACACTATCAACTTGGCCTCCCTTGTCCATTTCATCTGAAATATCTTGCATATATCCCACCAACTGAGATTCGCATGAATATCCTTGCCTGAACCCTTATTCCCTGCTTGAAAACCACTTACGTTCCTCATATATATTTCTGATGTGGTTGCATATCAATCTTTCCATTAATTTACCTACCGCTGATGTCAAACTGATTGGCCTGTAATTCTCAACTCTATTTCTCACCCCTCCTTTATGTACCGGTACTACTATTGCACTTTTTCAGTCCTGTGGTAAGCAGCAACGTTATTATAATAATTTTATTTAGATCGGTTATAGGCAAAAATAAATGGAAGTAGAAATATATATATATATTTAAAATGTAATTTGAATAAATGAAATACACATATATAAGTAACTGACTGTAAAACAAAATGAAAGATAGTAAGTGACAGGTTTAGGCCAGGGGTGTGTCTGGTGTGAAGGATATGATGGTAGGCTAGTTCCCTTCTGTGGAGTTCTGAAGGGGTGGTAGTGTTCGGAAAAACTCTAACAGCTGTAACTGTGAAACAGGTGTTGAGGTTGTTCAAATAATGTGAGTTGGCATGAATTGCCACTGGATGGTCTGGGTTGGAAGTATAATGTTTTTGCCTGTGGCCATTCATCCTGTAGGATAGTTGTTGAGTGGTTAGACCATTATAGGAGGCAGTGCAATGGAGGCAGGTGAATTGGTAAATAAGGTGAGTGGTAGCATATGTTGCATGTCCAATTATGGGAAAGGATTCTCCTGTGACAGGATTAGAGTTAGTGGTGGTGGCAGGATGCATGCTGCATGTTTTACAGCAGGGTCTGTTACAAGGGAAAGATCCTTGTGGAGGTCTAGGAGAGTCGGAGGGTAAATACTTGTGGACCAGAATGTTTTTCTCTGATTGGGTGGTCTACTGAAGCAAGTGCGGGGAGCAGTGGGTAGGATTTTAGGAAGAAGGAGACGCATTTCAGGGAAGAACCGTAGGAAGTCATGCCCACGGCGGAGAATTGGTTGATGGATTCCAAGCCAGGAAAGAACTGGGTGACGAGTGTTGGTCCATGGTCAGTTTTAGGAGGGACAGAATGAGGTTTGATGGAGATGGCTCGGGAGATTTGTTTTTACACAGGATTTTGGGGGGTATTGGTGGGAAATGAAGGGTTGGGATAGTTTTTGGGAGTAACTGGAAATTGAGTCCTGGTCGGCAGACGCATCTGTTCCGTGTGTTCTTCTCACCCTCCTGCCTTCATCTGTGGTAAGTAATTGGTATTATTTCCCTATTCTATCTAATTCATAGTACCCAATGGCAGTTTCTTTGTTTCCATTATCCATATAGTGATAATTTAGAGCATTTTCAGATGAATCAGAAGATTTATAATACAACCAAAAGCAGTTGTAACAAAATTAAGAGCTCAGATAGGAAATGAAGTAAGTTAGAAGAACTATCTGGAAGGGTAACATGAAATAAAAGAATTTATTCTTGTGAGTGAAGAGGCAGGTCATGTATGTATCTTGGGTATGAGATTACTGATGGAATGCATGAGGAAGCACAAAAAATGTTAACTGCAACAGCATGGCAACTGATATTGATGATTGTGCTCCTTTGGGACTATTGCATGTTTAGGGAGAGAAGCAACAGCAAAATATTATCTATCTCTGAAGTGAAAGAAAACATGAAGTAGTAAAAAAAAATTGAAATGAAACATTTTACAACAAATGAACAGTAAAAAATGCTATATGACAATCTAATTTCTAACAAGGATAGGTAAGGAAATCCTACCACTAGCAAATATTTAAAACAGCAGGATTACAATTAAAGGAAGGATGGGGTGTATTTTCTACACTGGTCTCTCAAGTAACCTTCAGATGGAACAGGAAATTGACACCAAATACATACGATACCATTAGCATCTTTTCTGCCATTACTAGTATATCTGAACTCCATTGGTGGGAATGGCTTACCAATATATCCTAGACACTCATATACCTGGCCTCAACCACCTAAAAGGCACTTTCTCTTCCCCACTGTCTGCTTTAAACTGATAGTCTTCCCATTTATTATTATTTATTTGTTTTCTCTGCCATATGTTTACTCCCCTCCTCCCCCTTGCTCATGCAATTACTTCCATCTTGTTTTGTAGTCATCCCCATCTGTCTTGTTACCAGTTCACAGGTATCAATAAATAGAAATTATTCATATAGCAAATTTAGCCATTGATGCCTGTTATTGCTTGCTATACAGCTGATTTATTCTCTTATATGACTGATGAATCACCATGGAAATAGTTCACCAGTTCCTTCATTAAAAGGTGACCTAGAAATGTAAATTCAATACTATGTTTGTTGAGCAAAAAATACAAGAACATTTAATTTGCTCTAAAATTGAATATTTGTTCTTTTACACATCAATTTTATACTTGGCAGATGACAGAATGATAAAAAATATAGCTAAATATAAATAGAACAAGTGCTCCTTGAGTACTAAATTTCAAAGACATCTAATGATAACTGTACTGGTTATCAAAGTGAACTACAATTTGGAATCAAAGACAGCAACTCAAGGATTTAACATGATGATTGTAGTGGTGTTGAGAAGTTTAGAATTTAGTACCTGATCAGCAATAAATATTATTAAGTATGGTCTACACTAAAGGAGTGAAGTGAGTGTTGCCATCTGTCCATACTTTATAGTGATATTTTTCCTTTCATTCTGTTGATAAAATGGATATTTATAAGCTATTTTGGAGAACAATATTATTTTCTCCAATAGTTATAGAAAACTGAGTGCAAATTGTCATCACATAAGCCACCATGTCATAGATCCCATGTCAGCCATGCCTCCCAAGATCCAGTTTGGCATCTCATTAACACACGAAACTAAACTGCTGGTTTCTAAAATTTTCCATGGGTAACAGTAGCACAGTGAGGAACATATATAAGATAATAACACAAGTAAGTGAAATTTCATGCAAAGCCCCTAGTAACGTAGAAGCTTACATAATACTGATAAGTATCACAGCTGTTGTCACTGGTTTAATCATTAGTACTATCAGGCCTCACAAACAAATCACAGTGCAGTATTTTGTGCTTGAAAACAAGCAAAAGCTGTATTCTTTTAAAAGGTTTAGAATTTTTCATGAAAACTAAGTTATTTTTGTTTATTTAAAGTATATATTCTTCTGCATTCTTTTACCACATGTAATAGGCTTTAGTTTACACTCTTTCTATATAAAACACATCAATAATAATAAGCCATTTCTTTACGTATTTAGCGACATAAAGAAATCAACTCAAGACAATAAACTGTCCATAAATCATAGTTTGTGAATATTTCAAATGTATTGAAACAGACTGGTGAGAATGAATTAAATCAAATTGGCATGAAAGGAGCTTTGAGACATTTGTGACTGTTCTGTTCACACAATTTCAGCACTATACCAGTTTGAAGAAACTAATTTATTTCACTTATCTTCACACCTTAAATTGATATGCAATAATCTTCTGAGGCAATTCTATCAAATAGGACAAAGTATTCACACCTGAGAAGCAAGTAATGAGAATTATGTGTAGGGTTTAACGGTGTACCCAGCAAGGGACATGGGAGGAGGGAGGCAGCTGCTCCCCACTAAAGTGTAAAAAATTCAGAACGACACTGCTGTTAACTGCTCTTCTTGCACTTCTGACTCTGGATTCTGAAATGTTTTAGTAACTTGTGGCAGTAATATGTAATACATGAGATACTGAAAGATCTGTAGTATAAAAGACTGAACTGCAGCTATAGCTCACCAGTGTGTTATTCAGTTGTATTGAGTAATATGTTGTTAATATGTGAACACTTATACAATTTTACAATTTTGAGATAAGTTTAGTATACTGTAAATTAATTGTAATTCCAATTTTCATTTTCTTTCACAGCAAACAGTGATAGATTGGTCGTTATTAATAACTATCATATTGTGTTTTGATAACTAAAATTTCAAATTTTCTGTAGTCAGATTTATTGTCAGATTCTGATGGAAATTAGGAAATATTTACATAAAGGGCCAATTTTTTAATAGAATTAAAGTCAACTTCATTTTATAATGTTGTTAAACTCAGGAGTTACAACTTCAGTTACCATCAAACATGCCCCTTTGACCATATTTTTCTTAATTTTGATTTATTTCAATTTTTTTCTGTGAGTCTTAAGTGTATTATGCTATTTGCTACAACTATATGATTGTCTACACACATTTGTGTAGTGAAATTTATAAAAGTAAAAAATTAAAATAAAATTTTATTAATTTTGTTGGTGTGCAAAGTTATCTTGACTTCTTACTAAAAATTTTTATACATTCAGGACCCCATTTCAGTTCTTGACTTTCTTCATCGAATTGTAGACTAGACTTGTGGTTCTAACATTCTGAAATAAATAATTTTTTTAAAAAATTAAACAACCCATAAAAGATGGGCACGATTGTATAGCACCTCAAAGGGGGGAAAAATTAATTGAAATCCCAAAACTGTAATGCCCTAGTTTGTCAATATTAAACAAGACCTTCATTTGATGGAAGTAGAATCAGAAGATGCTATCAACAGAGAATTTTAATGGAAGAAGTTAATGACAAATGGGGTCAAACTAAGATGAACACTCCAATAAAAGACGCGTGCATCTAGGACAGAAGAGCCCAAACAAGAACATTCAAAATGAATGAAGAACTTCTGGGCCGCAAGGAAGATGAAACTTTCTGCCAATTGCATAAACCTTAATGTTGTCCTAGTTGGCCTCAAAGAATATATAATTAATGGTAGGAATGAAATCAGTTTCACACACAGATACACATTATAAAATACTTAAGATTCATTTATAGGTCCCAGGGTACACCTGTTAAAAATTATTCAAATAAAACAACCATAATTGGTTTTTGATGGTGGGGAATGTTGATATTAAGGGGTCTAAATTTAATTTGATAACTTTGCACATCATTATAAGTTTTGGTGTATACCTTATAATCTACAATAAAATAAACTAACCTGCATTTTCACCAAGAAGTACAATTGAAAATATCTTTACAGTAGTAATCTGTTCTCTCTATCTCTCTTTCTCTCTCTCACACACACACACAAAACCACCAAATCTATTTTTTTTTTTTTTTTTTTTTTTTGCAAGGTACTAAATGAAGTTAGAAACAAGTGCATTTTTGCAGCAAAGTTGTTAAAGTAGCCACATAACTAAAATAATTTCCCCACATTATTGATTTGCTAATAAATTATTCTTTATGCAAAGATACCTTGGTTGGCAAAGTTGGCATATTTGACAGTACCTACATAAATATCAAAATCTTTGAATTCAAAGCCTAAATAAATGAAGTGATTTTTGATTTTTGTTTCATTATTTTTGGGGACTATGGCTCAAAAGAAAGGTCAAGATATAACTGATGGAACCAATAACCATGATGAAAAAGACAAAAATGAAGTGCAGGGTTCATCTAAAGAGGAAATCTTACTCCAGCACCAGTAGCACCCACAGTGAATATAGCCACAATTTTTTGATTTTTATCCAATAACATCTGAACAAATTATAGTTACTTTTTGAGGGGTTAATGCTGCTTTAATGATGCTGTTACTGTCAACATTTTGGCGTGCAACCTGGGTCCTTCCTCATGTCTGTTTTGGACTGATTTATCGAGTTCTGATGGCTAGCTTCACCATATTGTTGTTTGCCTGCACACTAGATGGTGTTCATGATAGATGGATTCCAACTAGCATGCAGGCAATAGTTCAGTTGTTGTAACCAGCTGACAGTAGGGGACAAAGATCTGAAAACAGCTCTGAGGAAGACCTCAGGTTGGGAGAAGTAACAACATTACTGAAGCAGCACTAAACCCATAAAAAGTAGGTGTAATTTTACAAATACAGAACATAAAATTTTATGTAACATCTGAACAAGTTTGTGCAGTCAATCCCAAATTGAAATTTATGTTGGAGGGACTATGAAAATAATCTGTATCATTATGTTGGACTAGCTACCTAGCTATAGGTGGCAAAGAGTAAGGAGTTGTTATAAAATCCCTGGGTTCTGCTAAGGAATTGTGATTCTGAAATTGATGCAAACTATTTGTGAAAAAAATTCAATCATCAGAGTATGTTTCAAGTGGCTGATATAAGCTCTTTGCAAGCACTGTGTCTTGTTTGCTCCTATCATTAGTGCTGTTAAAATGGTTTTGGGTTCATTTATGATCAAACCATCCACAAAACTCAAGCATATGCATGAAGATTGTCAAAAACTTGTTATCACCAACTTCCACAAAATTGCAGCAGCTTCTGCAAAGGTATTTCTCAATAATGTACCCATGGATGTTCAACTGCAAGATTTTCCAAAGAAAAAAAGTAATTGAAGAAACTTGGCAAAAATCATCATCTATTATTTCATCTAGATATGCCTCTTAGGGGAAAAGTTCTGTTTGATTTGATGAATTTATGAATCAATTCTGGTGATGAAGAACTGAAGAAACATCAGAAAAATGAAAGTATAATGCAGTTTACACATCAGCAAAAATATAAAACAAATTAATGGGTTTATCTGATGAAGTTATTAAGGAGAATGTAACAAGTGATACAATAAAAGGTATGGATTACTCACTCTTAGATGATGAAGCATTAGACAAAGCTCAGAAAGAACGGCTCTTGATTGGCTTGCAAATCTATGATGAAAGCAAAGGAAAAATCCAAGAAGAATTTGTAGGCTTTGTATAGCTAAAAGCACAAGACTCTTAATCAATTGCAGAAACAGTTGACAACATTTTGATTAGTTATAGTCTTCTGCCAGAATATTGCATTGGATTTGGTTTTGGTTGCTGCTCTATAGTGGCTGGCAAAGACAGTGGAGTACAAGAGATTTTGAGCAATAAATATTATCAACCATTTCATTTTCACTGCTCAAGCCACAAACTCAATCTTGTGATGAACAGCACAAATGAATTACTGGAAATTAGAAATACTATTGGCACTATGAAGGATATGACAACATTTTTCAGGGAATAGACCAATCATAGGAATTAAACTAAAAATCTATCACAAATGTGCAAAACAAGATGGTTGGAGAAATATAATCTATTCAAAAATTTCCCAGAGCTTGTGAAAGAGCTAGAAAATTTATCCAATGAGGGAAATTATGTCACAAGAAAAATCTGAATTTCAGTTATGTTCACTGAGTAAAAAACCACTGTTTATTGTTGCCTTCATTACTACATGAAAATATTCAGCAGTATTGGGTTTAAGTAAGGTGGGAAAACACACTACTTAAAAATGGCCATAATAATGCAGATCAAACCAGTGGTAAATTAATTAAAAAGCACAAAACATGGCACCGGAATTGGAAATTTAAATTGTGTTCTATATCTTGCTCCGAAAATGACTGGTGATACTGGTGAACAATACTGGTGATGTTCGCTAATAATACCATATGTAGATTCTCTTATGTCATTGTAAAATATACAATTTTCCCAAGAAAATACCCCAGTATCTGCAGTGACAACACTACTACACACTTTATACATGACCAAAATTAGAATAACAAATTTACACAAGAATGCAGAACTGTTCACAATTCTGTAATGAGTTGGATGAATCATTGGAGAACTCAACCTTTGGTACAGTTTTTGGGTGAAGAAGAATTTACCAGAAGATAAATAAAAGAATATAGAATTGTGGGCCTGTTTAGCAAAAATATTTTTTTTTCTGTCATGAAAAAAGCAATCAGAATCCTGAGCACTATTCCATGCACTATAGTGACCACAGAATGATCCTCCAGTAGGATTTGAAGAGTGAAGACCTGATTTAGGAGCATTATGGGAGAGGAAAGACTGGCTGCATTATTCCTGATAAGTTTGAATCAAAATTCTGTTAAAGAACAAGGTTACTAGTGGGAAACAATGTTATAGAAAAATTTTCAGTAAATCTGGGAACATTAATGCTATCATAAAAATCTATACCTCAGTTATGTACACAGTTAACTAAATAGTAGATAGTAGTGCCTTAGATAAAATTTGCAATACTATGTTAATCAATACGAAAAACAGTTTCTTACTTCCTTGAAATTAATTCGAGCTGCATCTCCCTGCCCCTCCTTTTTATCTGTCCCCAGTTCAGATTCTGTATACCCCATAAATGATGTTGGCAGCAGAACTTCATGTAGAGAGCTGTTCTAGAAATATAGAACTTAACATTGGTGGCCAACTATCTATACACATTGTGAGGTTAAGTGCTTTTTATTTTGCTGTAGTTCTTGTCCATCTTGTCATTTAATATGGCCCGTTATGCAGTGGGGTAGCTAGGTCAACAAGGGCCCTGGTGCAAAAAAATTATTTTGGGCCCTCAGGCCAGATGGGGGACCTTTTTTTTTTGCTTTGTGTTGCTGGTAAGGGCTCCCTGAGCTGAAGATGGGGCCCTTGAGTTGTGCTTAGGGGCCCCCTGAGCAGTGAGAGGGCCCTTAGTGAGGGGCTTCCTGTGTCTCAGGGGCCCCTCAGACGACTGTAGAGCTAAAAAAAAAAAAAAAAAAAAAAAGGGCTGCCATGAAAGCTCGTGGGCCTCTGAACTGTGCTTTCGGGCCCCCAGAGGTGCACTTTGGGGCACCCCTGAGATATGATTGGGAGCCCCCTGAGCATAGGGGCCCCGGTGAACTGCACCGCCTAGCCCCATAGTAGCTACACCCCTGCCGTTATGCATTCTGGATTTAAACCAAAACTGACAAACGATAGCCGCCTTGCTTCTGTTTAGTAAAAACCATTATCTTGAGAAACTTTATTCAATACTCATTAAATAATTCTTCTCTCATTTTTGCAATATTGATTATTTATTACACATTCAGTATGAAACTCTCACAAGCTTAACAAATCTTAATTTAACGATTTTCAAGTCAAACTTCTACTATTACAACAAGTAAACAAAACCCATAGATACAGTCAGCAATATTTAATGAATAATGCTTTGTCATACATGTAAGCTAACTTAATCATCCAACCAAATTATTTCTACTATCATTTACACAAGTCATTTCACCATTCACTATCTCTATGGTTGTTATCTCACAGCATTAATATCCTCTATAGTCGCCAGATATACTCTATTTGAAACAAACAGTAAAATACTCAATTATAGCACTAGTGGTAAGAATGATCTTCACAAATTTGCAAGTAGTTGTCATTTATTGAAAAGAAGATTGATTTTCAGGGATATGTCTCTTCAACTAGCTCCCAACACATCTTAAATATCTGGCAGGGAACAAGATTAAATTCAGAAGTAAATTAAAATAATTTTTAATTGAAAACACCTTCTACTCCATACAAGAATTTCTTTCGAATGTATCTGCAAAATACAGTTGTTATGATTAAGATATATATTATTCTGTGACAGTCAATCTTCTGGTGTATACTTCCATTTTGTTATATAATGACTTTAAACTAAATTGGCTCCTTCCCCATCCCACACAGTCTCTTCTACAGGGATGTATGGAAAATGGCTGTGTTATATTACACTGGTTAACCGAATATTGGAGGTAACTGTTGGACAGAATAAACTGAGAGGCCAAAGAAATGTTTGGGTGTAATTATCTTAAAGAAGACATGGAGAGATTAAAGAAGTGAAAGAGCCAAAAACTGCATAACTTAATAACTAGTATTTTACATAGACTTAGTGTGCTACTAATGTTGACATCATTGAAGCTTATCAAACCTAAGGAAATGTGACATTGTAATCTGCTATTAGTGAGCAAAGAATGTATGGCTTGGTACAGGTTTGTGTTTTATGTTTGTTTGACAATTGGTTTTTGAGGTAAAAAGTAGGAACAGCACCAACATTCACTAATCTCCCAACAGTAAACCAGCTGCAAACCATGATTAGGATGATTATCAAGATTTGAACTCAGGCCGATTGTCTCTCCTTGTCCAGTATGGCAGTTCTTTAATGTGTATGGTCAAACTGTTGTGGTTATAAGCAATAATTAAGAGTGGAAAAGCACGAGTTTTTATTAGTACTTAGTTATTATAATGCTGAAAATAATTATTTAAGAGCCAGAGTCTCTTCACAACCTCTTGATGTATTGATGAGGAAAAGATCAGTGATTTTCTCTGTAAAGAATTTTTTCCAATAGTTGGACACAAACTGCAAACAATAATGAATTTACTTAATATATTAAAATAATAAATATCTGATTCTTTTATTATATTTTCACTTATAGGCAATGCTATTAAGGCCCACAGCACTATTCAAATTAATATTTTTTCATCCATACTTAAATCATGCTATGGCATACAGTTTTCAATATTATTTATTATTAGCAAGAGTAAAGTATATTTAGACTTAGAGCAGGGTTGATAATAACTCATGGCAAGGATTCTGTGCATTTTTGTTTATATATTGCTGGACTAGGACAATGTTGCCATTTATTTAATTGCAATTTCTTCAATAAATGAACTCTAATGACCTCGCTGTCCACGAGGCGTAAAGCCCAAAAACAAAACAAAAAACTCAATAAATGAAATGTGAAGGTTAATTGTTGGCCATGATGCTCCAATAATATTGCAAATTAATAACAGAGAATAAAAGTGGGTGAAGACTATCTTACTGCATATGATTGCCACATAAACACTTCTAGCCAAACCTTTAAAATTGCTTAGCTTTTTTTAAAAAAGAAAAGGTCGAACATTTTATATATATACAAAAAAATGTCTAAAATATGGTGCCAACACTCCAAAGTGAATATAAGAAGAGTGCAAGCAGTGCAGTGGTGAAACCAAGTGCATTGTGAACTTAGCAGCAGGAAATCCAAGAGTGCAATTGCAGGCATTTGTATATACAACAAAGAACACAGTGCAGCGAAGCCTGCCATATGTGTTCACCCTTTGAAATCAGCAATGGATCAGATAGGCATTACATACAGGAAGTTTAATAAAATTTGTACTTGACAAAAAAAATATACCAAATTAATCACCTGAAACTATAGTTTAATTGCTCTAGCAATCATAACAAAAGATTTGTTCCAAAGTTTTAGATATGGTAAAACTAACTGCAAACATATCCATCTCAACAATACAACACTATTTATTAGTTAATAGAATGATATATATTTGTAGCTACCATAGTATCAAATAGAAGAGTTCTTCATTCACAGTTATAACCAACTAATCATCTGAAATAGTTACTTCATATTTTGTTTGAATTAACCTCACTGTACTCAGTGAAAGTTAACATCTACTTATACTTTACCAATATCCCCCAACAAAAATTTTATCATCAGTTCTTACTATTATTTACATACAGGCTTTTTATATTTATCAGAAAGGTGATTTATTTATAGCCTTTGTTATTCCCATACACTAAGATCAGAATTTCTATTATTAGAAATATTATGAGCAATAAGAATTCTTTAGGTAATTTTTGACTTGCTAAGTCACTTTTAAATCTAATGCGGCTGGTGGATGTAGAAAATTGTATACTGAATTCAATGTAGAGAAAAAATTATTAAATTTGATTAGATTTTTTAATTGCAAAGGAATACATGCGTTATTGGCAATTTCCTTATAAACCAGCTTTTTTCTTGGATTTATCTTAAATTTTTCAAGTGTAGTTTCACCACCAGCCCACAATCACTATTATGATTTATCCCCCCTCTTCTCCCTACCCCCCCCCATCGATAGGACCACCAAAAGATATAGGCAGCCATTGTGAAAGATGAGGGAGGAGGAGTGAGGAGCTTTTTCCTACAAAAATTAGAATCAGTTATCCTACAGGAGGAATGTTTGTGTTGCCATCTGCTTGAAAAAAGTGTAACTTTGTGTTCTGTATGATAAGTGTATTGTTTTTTTGCGAGATGTGCAGTTTATGAGGCAGTAATTTGGAACTTTCACAGCATTAGACTAGATAATTGCAGTAAACTGCCATCAGGATAGCCGTTATACAAAGACCAGAACTCGAAGCTGGTTATGTTGTATTGTCGCATGCTTGCTTTTCAGGGATTCAGAGATAATATAAAATCTTTATTTCATTTCATTCATAGCAGTCAAGACCAGCCCAGAGCTGTTTCACAGTTTGTAACATAAGGACCGGATGTTCTGCTGAGTCTTATCAACCGCAGTCCTTGAGGTACCCGATACTTGCATCCTACCACTGCGTGGTTACGCGTGGGAGCTCAACCTGTAGTCAAGGTCATGGGAAGCTGCCGTCAGCTACCAACTTGCCGCGTTAAGCCTTTCCCCCTACCCTTAGGACCTCAATGACATCACTAGTAGCCAGTAAGAACACTCACTTATACTAAAATCATAACTAGCCAATTGGGAGCTAGCTTACCCCCTCCATTAGCGCCGAGTGCTAGCCATCATGGCGACAACACAAGTCCGCTAGTCGCGCCTACACCTTCGACTCACAACATCACTACACTGAGGTAATCTGCTGCTAGCTTATTATTCCATGCTGAGCTAATATTTCATGATTGCATTAAATCAGGAACTATCTCATGTCACTCCATTCTCCAACTTATTTAGAGATCGATCCCATACTAAGCCTATCAACGTCATCATGCAACCATATCGTAAATAGTACCAACGGTGCCATCATAACTATATTGCAATCAGTGTGTTTACGAAATAATATCTTTATCTGAAGTGTTTGTAATAATGTGCTTACCTTCGCAACGTATTATTAATAAATAGCCAATTGCTTTATACGCGTGTGTTTCCTTTAAGCTACCTGATCACAGAAGTAAGATATAATAATAGCTCTAGATAAATTATGCTAAGTGTTCATTCAGATGTCTGCTAAAATACTAACAGAAGAGAGCATAGATATTTACAGAGCTTGTTGTCCAACTGCTAGCATCAAATAAGGATTTTGCCTAATTCTCGGCACTACATCGCAGATAGAAATCATACAGATTCCTGGCGATGGCCGGGACGAATCCAAAATCCATCTGTCGTAATGTAAAGCTACCGCTCGGCTATCTCACACGCAACAGTATCTCCCCAATCCAGTGTGGTGGCACTTCAAGCATGCAGCCACACTGGTGGGTTTTTATGAATTTTAATTTTAAATCCTTTCACTATTTTGCTAAATCATACATCACTGTCATTAGTAGTTTATTCCAAACCTTGATGCCATTACCTATACAGGAAAATTTCACACTCCCTTATGACTGTAATGTCAACTTTTCTCTACCATGCACCACTCTTAATTCTTCGACCAATATTTTTTCAATCCACATCACCAATTTACACCTTGTGCACCCAGAGCACTCTTTTCACTCTCCTCCTGTTTTCCAATGAATCCTAATCAAGATACTTTATCTCATCAGTTAAAAATTGCCCAATTGCATTCCATGGTAATTTTCACTGATAAGTATAGCTGCCCTCCATTGCATCCACTGCAGCTCCTATAGTTGATTTGTAAAATGTGGGTCTACACTACACTAACAAATTCAGACAATGGTCTGTCTGACATAAGTTTTGTAACACAATTCCTGATTTCTCTGGTACAACCACTCATGACTTTCTCCAATAAACACATAGTTTTTAAACTACTTCCTATCACTTGCCCAAAGTGTCCTGCCCTATTGAGATTTTTGTCAAAGATATTTACACTTCAGGTCTTTAACAAGCAATTCCTTCCCCACGATATAATCATAAACAACCTTTAGTTTTTGATCTGTGTGCCTAATAATCTGACTCTTTCACAATTCTCTGTTTTAGATGCAGACCTACCGAGCTGGCAGCTGTCCATAGTCCTCTCCCATTTTGATCCTACCATATAACATTACCAAAATCATACCATCTGACTATTTAAAATTAACATTAGTATTAATTAGAATAACAATTACCAATGGAATCCAGATTTGGGTTTTCCATGGTTTCCCCAAATCACTCCAGGCGTATGCTGGGATGCTTCCTTCAAAAAGGGCATGACCAAATTCCTTCTCATTCCTTATCCCCAGTCCCCTCCTGGTCTCTAAGGTCGCCAACGTTGACAAGGTGTAAAGTCATAAGTAAAAAAAAAAAAATAAAAAAAATCACTAATTGATGTTCACATGATATTTTTGCTTAAAATCATGTTACTGATTTGCCAACTAGTTGCCTATCAATCTCACCATCGATTTACCTACCACTGTTATCAAACAAATTGAACTGTAATTTTTAATCATATTTTTCACTCCTCCTTTATGGATTGGTACTATTATCACACTTTCCCAGTCCTCTGGTAAGCAGCAAGTCTCCAGACTCAATCTAAATAACATTTTAAGGTTATCTGCTATCTTTAAGTTATTTGTAGTATTATTATCTATACTGGCCCTTTTATGCCTTGTAATCTTTCTCAGTTAGTTCAGAATATATTCAGAATGAATTTAAAAGGTTTTGGTTTGTTCATTTCTACTTGTGTGAACAAGCATTTATCTGACTTACATCCCCCATCCCACCCCTTACTACTGAGTCACATTCCCCAATGGTCTTATCAAAGCAGTTTCTTAATATCTCTGATTTTTCAAATACTCTTTATGGCCTCCTAACCTTGCTATTATATTATGAATATTCCATACTTTTCTTTATTTTCTGTTTTAGAATTAACATTCTTCCCCCATTCTTAATTGTCCTCACTTCGACTTTACTAGTGCTTTTGTTTTTCTCCATATACTGAGCCTTAACCTAAAATGACTCTTCAGTTTTGAAATATAAGCCTTTTTGTAACCACCTTCGATTTTGGCAGTTGGTTTACTGAACCATCTATTATCCATAAGAACTAGTTAAGGATCACTTATTCCTTGAGTTACTCATAAGGCTGTAATCAAGCTTTCTTAAGATGTCCAAAATGTTTGGACTCTTTATTATCTGCTCTATAACTTGTGAAAAACCTTCTTCTTTTGAAATGGAATTTGTGAATCACTGTTCCCTTCTTATTAATCTTATTTCTATCCCTTTTGACACCTGGTAAATGTAAATCCCCATGAATAGTCATCATTCTACGAGGGTTGTTTTTTAAGTAAGGGCCGTTTTTATTTTTAAAAAAAGATACAAATACACACTTTTACCTATTTTTCTACATAGTTGCCTTGTTTATTTAAGCACTTCTCATACCGTACAACTAAGTTTTTAATTCCCTCTTCAAAGAATTCGGTCGCCTGCTCCGACAGCCAAGAGTTCATGGCCGATTTCACTTCATCGTCGTCATTGAAGCGCTGCCCGCCAAGATGGTGTTTCAGGTACCGGAAAAGGTGAAAATCGCTAGGAGCAAGGTCGGGGCTGTATGGTGGATGGTCCAAAACTTCCAAGCCAAAAGAATCAATCAAATCCCGAGTCTTTTGAGAGGTGTGAGGCCTAGCGTTATCATGCAGGAGCAAAACCCCTTTTGTCAGCATGCCGCGCCGTTTGTTTTGAATTGCTCTGCGGAGCTTCTTTAGAGTTGCACAGTAGGCATCTGAGTTGATTGTCATTCCTCGTGGCATAAAGTCCACTAGCGAAACACCGCGCCGGTCCCAGAACACAGTTGCCATAATCTTGCGCTTTGACAGCGTCTGTTTGGCTTTGACCTTGACGGGTGAGGTTGTGTGTCGCCATTCCATCGATTTTCGCTTGCTTTCGGGAGTGATATGGGATACCCATGTTTCATCTCCAGTGACAATTTGACTCAACATGTCATCCCCTTCTTCCTCGTAAAGAATCAAAAAGTCCAATGAAGTGGCAAATCTCTTCCCTTTGTGCTCCTCTATGAGGAGTGTGGGTACCCACCAAGAACACAGTTTCTTAAACTTTAGGTTTTCAGACACAATTTTGTACAAAACCGATCTTGAAACTTGTGGAAATTCCAAAGAAAGAGTGGAAATTGTGAATCTTCTGTCCTCACGAATCTTTGTTTCAACTGCAGCCACCAAATCATCAGTGATCACAGAGGGCCGGCCTGAGAGTTCTTCGTCATGGACGTTTTGACGGCCATTTTTAAACTCTCTAACCCATTGATGCACTTTACCTTCACTCATTGCATTCAAGCCATAAACATCTGTTAACTGACGATGAATTTCTGCAGCTGATAGGCTTCACGCGGTCAAAAAACGTATCACTGACCGTATCTCACACACGGCGGGCGATTCAATAATCGTAAACATTATAATGTAGCACAGCGATGCGTACACGTAAGCTACAGAGCTGCAACTGGCATCAGTGTGAACGGGAAGGATGCCGGCAAGTGGCGCGGTGGATTGTTGCGGCGTCCGCGCGAACTACGGGACTATACGCGCGAACGGCCCTTACTTAAATAACAACCCTCGTATACTCACCTATGAATATGTATTTAGTTTCTTCCCAACAGCCTCGTCTTCATGATTTATACTTCCACTGCCATAAGCAGCCAAAACCTTAATATTTTTCTCTTTTTTTGTCATCTCAGAAATTTACCTCCAATAACTCATGACTTGATCTATGAATACCAGTGCCACCGAGCGTGGTGGTGTAACGGATAGCGTTCTGGCCTCGCATTCGGGAGGACGGCGGTTCGAATCCCCGTCTGGGCATCCAGATTTGGGTTTTCCATGGTTTCCCCAAATCACTCCAGGTGAATGCCGGGATGCTTCCTTCAAAAAGGCCATGGCCGAATTCCTTCCCATTCCTTGCCCCCATCCTTTCCCGTCTCTAAAGACCACGTTGTTAAAAAGGGACGTTAAACTGTTAAAAAAAAAAAAAAAAGAATACCAGTGGAATGCGATAGTCTTTAATGAATAGTACAAATAACACACTGCCAATTTCTCCAATATCTCTGTAATATACTCTATAACCAGTCTAACTACTTGTGATTTGTGAATTTCTGGTAAGTTACCAAACTCTATTACTTTGTTCGTTATAACCCTATAATTCACTAGTTACAGACATATAACTGGCTATATGATATTTTCAGAATTACTCTGGACCATCTGAATTGCAACTCCCATCTTTTATTGTTTCATCAGTTACAATTATTTCTTTTCCATTTGTAATTTTCCCATCATGCATTTGCACTCAGCATTCCTTTGATCATCTATTTTATCCCCTCTGCAGCAGAATCTGACCTAAAAAGGCATATTACTGACCCTCATCATAAGTGGAAGAGGTTTCCTTACAGTTAACAACTCAGGAAATAACTTGTTACTCCTTCTATTCATTTGTAGCCCATACTTATTGAAATCCCAACTATCAATGGAATCCACAGATGCCACTCCCAAGATAGAACTAATGCTTCTCCCAAGCAGCCCCTCTGTCTCACAGAATGGTTCAACTGTTGTGTGCAATGGCAACTTATGGTCTGCATGAGTTCCATCCTGGTATGCTGCTCCTCTTTCATTTCTTATATGACAAATAATTTTTTTACCAATTTTCCTTTCTAAATGGTCTTTAAATTATGCAAGGAAAGTAACTTTGTAACTCAGTAACTTTGAACATATATGTCTGAGTGGTTGTAACTGTCCTAATTAGAGTAATTGTTATTTACTTGCTATACAAAATAAAAAGGAAGCATTCATATGATTCATCAGCTAATAATCAAAGGGTTAACACATACAACATTTTATGGCCCAAACAGTGCAAAGGTGGCCAAAGTCTTCTTTTGTGAAGCCGCATGAAAGGCAGCAATTATGTCCTGTGTTGATATGTATAAAACAAAATTTTTTGTGAGATAATTTGAACTGTGTTTCTTTGCAATTTTTCAGCACAATTTTAGTAAAAGTATCATTTATGATATAACATGTAAAAAAAAAAAAAAAGAGAAGAAAGTTTGTACCATGAAAGTGTTCTGTTAGTCAACTTGTGAGAGTAATCAAATTATTTAATGAATTTTCCTTCACAATGATTTTTGGGCTTAACCAGCAGAAGAAAGAAACTGCTTTCAAAATAACAACCTGTTGACAATGTTTTGTTCATTTATGAACGTATCTTCAAGTGAAGAGCAGTGTTATTTGCATGTAAGCATATACAGTGCAAATACTGAAGTACTCATCAGCAGCACAAGACTTCAGAATCAGAGGCCCACTCCTTTCTTTTGTCTTGAAGGAAACCTTCAGAGTCTGAGTGATGCAGTGTTTCTCTTGAGTGTGGGTTTGCATGAAGTGTAGATTCTCTTTGTGAAGTGTTGCAGCACTTTGGCCACCAGCTGGTGCAGGTGCAGAGGTACGTTACCGCTGACAGTAAGTTGTGCTGATGCCAGCGCAGTCTTTGCTGCGTTGCTTGCAACACAGGTGTAGTTTCCGGCGTGAGATCTGTGGACAGCTGCGATGGCCAGCGTGCTTGAGTGTGCATCCTGTGTCAAGTTGATGCCATCCTGAGAATGCAGACTAACTCCATCTTTGAGCCAGCGTAGTGTTAATGGTGGATCCCCAGCTTGGATCACACACTGAACTTGTGTGCGGACTCCCTCAATTAGCTCCCCAAAAGTGAATGGCCCTATCCGTGGAGGAACTGCAAGAAACATTGTAGTAATCACAGAAAATGGGATGAAGACAAAATAAAATGAGAATCCAAAGCAGAGATAATGAAGTAAATTTATGAATGAAAAACATCCAAAGTTCTGAAAAAGATGTTATATTGTTCAACATTTTCATAGTACATTATAGTCATATAGACATGAAGTAATAATGTTCAAAAATACCTTCTATCCAACAAACTGGTAGGAAGATAGAGGCACTTTCAAAGACTGCAAAATCAATCTGCCCATTTCAAGCTTTGAGAGAAGTTTCACAACAATGAATGAGTACATGATTACTTTAATGGTAGATCCCCAACAAACAAACTGGCAGGAAGGTAGAGGCAGTTTCCAACACTGCAAAATCAACCTGCCCACTTCAAGTGTTGAGAGAAGTTTTCCAAGATGAATGAGTTCATAATTACTTGAAATGAAAACTGTTGGTTTTTACTGATGAATAGAACTTTCCAATAATCTGAGGATTCCAGATACTGCAGACGATAAAGTGTGGAATTATTTATGCAGCAACAACTTTGGAATTCAGAAGATTAGATGAGAAAACTGCCACTGCCATGGATCAAATTATGAAAATCTGAAGAAGAATGATATAGTTCATCTGCAAAGCAGTTTATTTAATTGTATTATCATCACCTGAAATAATTACAAAATTGTAAACAAATAGCATTAACTGGCAACTATTTCAGTAGTCATCTGATGGAGTTAATGATACTAATGATTTATTTACCATAATATCAATTTAATGAAAATGTTAGCATTTCATAGTTCATACACCTTGAATACTCTATCATAAATTTCATATCCATTAGCAAACTTAAACATTATCCAGTAAAGCAATTCCAGACGAATTAGCTGTTTAAGACTTTTGGAAGGGGATAATCCAAAGATATTTCTTAAGCTATATTTTGATAAAGAATAACAGTCTGAATAAATGAAATATAGTAGGGCCTTCATAATTCATCACAGTAAGGATGTGAAGTGGAATAGAATAAGAGTCAGCCAGCAAGAGGGTTACCATTAACTAGCAGTTGAGCTGAATGTGAAGCTGTGGCAGCAGCATTGCTGGCGACACAAGTATATGTACCAGCATGGTCAGGTCTCAGACTCTCTATGCTTAAAGCACTTATGTGTCCACCAAGCTCACGTACTCCAACATCAGATGCCATACCAGCACCATCTTTCATCCATTTGATAGTAAGAGGGGGATCACCCTTGTTGATGACACACTGAACTCCTGTACGTTCTCCAATATGCAGGTCCATTTGGAAAGAGAAGGGCGCTATCTTGGGTGGCACTGCAACACATTTATCCTGCAACACCAACTCTCAACCAGAGATACTAATTACACTTAGAAAACATGATTACTAGTTTCCATGCAAGATTTAAATAAATAAGTCTCTTCTGATGTCACTAAATACAACAAACTTTTATCTTCTTGCTGACAGCTTACAGCTGAAATCTTGAATATATTTTCAATAACTATTAATTAATAAAAAGGAAACTAACCAAAGTGGTGAAACACTATTATGTATAGTAAGAGAGATAAAGCATTCAATAACATTGATAAAATAACACTTCATATTAGTCCATTTTAAATACACCTGTTTTAATGTTATTTTGACAAAAAAAAAACATGCAGAGCACCTGTCACCTGAGTAGCACATTTATGAGAATGGTGCCTACAGAAAGATTTTAAAGTGAGAAAAGTAATTTTTTTGAAAGTTAATTTCCTGTATTGAGCTGCTAGGAAAATCTCCATTAAAACAGTTTGTTTCCTTTCAATATCCATGATAGATTTATAGAATTAGATAGTATTGGGAAAAAATACTCATCACTTACCATAGGAGTGCGAGAAGAACAAACAAATTGCACAATATTTCGGCATGAGCCTTAATCATGTGAGAGGCAATACATATGACAGGGAGAAAGATGTGTTCACATCCCGGCCCGCCATATGAATCAATGGCAGGTCGGGATGTGAGCACATCTTTCTCCCTGCCATATGTCTCACCTCTCACATGATTAAGGCTCATGCCAAAATATTGTGCAATTTGTTTGTGTTTCTGTTTTTTACGTGTTCTTCTTGCCCACCTGCCTTCGTCTGTGGTAAGTGATGGGTATTTTTTCCCTATCCTATCTAATTCTTAGTGCCCAATGGCAGTTTCTATGTTTCCATTATCCACGATAGATTTATGTAATAATAACAACCATTAAATGGATACATCCTCTATTCAACATTATGATTGAAAACCATTAAATGAAGCATGATGTTATATAGAAAAACTAGTAAGGCAAATTTATTTATTTATTTATTTTTTATGCCAATCGAGATTGTTCATAAATGTTATGCAAATAACTTTAATGGAAAGCCAAGGATAGTTCCTTAAGTAAAATACAAAATTATTGCACTATAATAGACATGAGAAAATGGTTATATAAATTTAATTAGTCAGTAGCAGTTTTTTTTTAACATTTGCTGAGAAAGGTGAAAGGATTCTCCAAAAAAGTTATGTCTGCTGAGTACTGGTTCACTAACCTGGCAGTTCTATTTCTAGGTAAATTATAGACACAGTTTTTGTTTATGATTTCAACTTAGAGCAGCCTTCTAGTTCTTAGCACAAACATTGAGAATATAAAATCAAAGTCAGCTAAGATTTCTGGTGAGCCAACCAGCCCATTAACAATTTTAAAACAGAAAGTAAAGTCAGCATGTAAGCACCTTAGAATTTTGGCAAATTCTAGTTTTCTTAGATTCAAGAAGAAGGGAGGATGTTAGCTTTCATTTAAAAATAGGTTTCAGTGCAAGTACAGGTTATGATAGGAACGTTACAACAGAAGCTGATACCACAACCTAATTCATTAAATAAACCATTTTAAAAGCAGTAAACTCACTCAACATTTAGTAAAAGCATTAAATAAACTTTTTATAATAGTAAAGAAACTTTAAACCAACCTGGAATATGGGGTCGAGTCATGTAGGGTTCCTTTGGAGAGATCAGGAGTGCACTACACACGTGAATCGGCTACACGGGTGGCAGAGGCCGTGTGGAGTGCATTGGGGGATTTTTTAGGATGAGGCAGGAAGACCCAAAACTGGGATCACAGTTACGGGCAGCCCAATAAAATTCGGCACCATATGTAAGGAGTAGCGTAAATCAGTCTCGACCATTAAAAGTACTCGTTATTAACTGTAGAAGTGTTTGTAATAAGCAGCCTGAGCTTGAAAGCATTATTAGTAGTACAGAAGCTGATATTGTATTAGGTACTGAAAGCTGGGTAAAACCAGATATAAGTTCAGCAGAAATGTTTAACGATAGAATGAATGTTTTCTGTAAGGATAGGTTGAACTCCAATGGAGGCAGTGTATTTATAGCTGTTAGTCAACACCTGTCGTGTAGCAAAATAAATATCGATACGGTCTGTGAAATCCTATGGATTAGACTAAAAGTAGCTAGGACAAAACTTGTATTAGGGTCTTTCTATCGTCCACCAGATGCAGATGTATCTATTGCTGAGGCCTTAAGAACTAATGTATGTAATATAGCTCGTCAATTTCCAGATCATGCAATAATACTAGGAGGTGACTTCAACTTTCCGTATATAGACTGGAATAATTACGTCCACGTTACTGGTGGCTGGGATAAAACATCCTGTGAAATTATTCTTGACCTTTTCTCAGATCTTAATCTTGAGCAGCTCGTCACTGAACCAACGCGGTGCCACAACGATAACGAAAACATTCTCATTACAAATAGGCCTGAATTATTCACGGACATTTCTACCACCATGGGAATAAGTGATCATAAAGCTGTAATTGCTACAGTTAAATTAACAGTCACACGCAAAAAGAAAGGGTCGTTTACAGGTTCGAAAAGGCCCCAAAGGAGAGTTTAAGAACGTTTTTGAGGGATAATTACATTACCTTTATAGAAGGAAGAGGCTCGGTTGAAGAGATGTGGCTTCGATTCATGCATATAGTCAGTGAAGGTATGGACTTACATATACCAAAAAGGACAATCAGGGATGGGAACGATCCCCCGTGGTATACACGTGAACTTAAACGGTTACTTAAAAAACAAAGGAAGATACATGCATGCTCAAGGACGACGATGTATAGGAGTGATTTAGAAAAGTTAGCTGAGACAAGAGAACATGTTAAAAATGTGATGCGCGAGGCTTTTAACGACTTTAGATGCAACTCACTTTCTAAGAGTCTCAACGAAAACCCAAAGAAATTTTGGTCGTATGTAAAAAAAGTTAGTGGTAGTGACAACAATATGTCAGTTCTACTACAAGACGGTCGGGAAGTTGATGACAGCCGCAAAAAGGCTACCGTATTTAATACCGAATTTAAAAATTCTTTCGCTGCCAAAAACATAGAAAACATTCCCGCTTTTGAACGGCGTGTAGAATTTAAGATGGATCCAGTTCAAATTGATAGTGTAGGTATCATAAAGCAATTAAAGCTCAAGAAGTGGGGGAAGGCGCCGGGTCCTGATGGTATTCCAGTAAGATTATTTTCGGAATACGCGGAAGAAATAGAACCATTTATATCAGATATATTTCGTAAATCGTTAGAAGAAAGAAAAGTACCTTCTGACTGGAAAATAGTGCAGGTGATTCCCGTTTTCAAAAAAAGTTAATCGGAGAGATCCTAGGAATTATCGACCCATATCTTTAACATCTGTCTGCAGTAGAATTCTGGAGCATGTCATATGCTCTAACGTTATGAAGTTTCTGGATGAAAATGAGTTACTTACAGCAAACCAACACGGATTTCGTAAGAACCGTTTGTTTGAAATGCAACTGGCTCTATTTTCGCATGACGTAATGAAGGTTATCACAAGTTGATGCTGTTTTCTTGGATTTCCAGAAGGCTTTTGACTTTGTACTACATAACCGCCTTTTGGTGAAGATTCAAGCGTACGGTATATCTGATCAGATCTGCGAATGGATACGCGATTTTCTAACTGGTCGGTCGCAGTATGTCGTTGTTGACAGGGAAGCCTCTTCAAAGTTAGATTTTACTTCGGGCGTTCCTCAAGAAAGTGTAATTGGACCACTTCTTTCCTAATTTTTATAAACGATCTTGGTGACAATGTTAATTGCAGGATGCGATTTTTTGCTGATGATGCACTTATTTATAGGGAAGTGGGGTGCTCTGACGATTGCTTAGAAATACAGCACGATCTGGATGTTATTTCGGAATGGTGCCGTAAATGGCAGCTTACACTTAACTGTAAAAAGTGCAAGGCAATGCAAATAATTAATAAAAAGTCCCCGTTTGCTCACGAGTACAAAGTTAACAATTCAGTTGTTGACACAGTCGATTCCCTGAAGTATCTAGGCATAACAGTACAAAGCCACATGAAATGGGACTTGCACATAACTTCAGTCGTAGGTAAAGCTAATTCTAAACTACGTTTTATAGGTCGTATTTTGAGAAGTTGTAATGCTCATACAAAGGAAATAGCGTACAAAACACTAGTGCGTCCGCATTTGGAATTCTGTTGTGCAATTTGGGATCCGTATCGCAAGGGATTGATTGACACGTTAGAGAAAGTACAGAGGAGAGCCGCTCGATTCATGACCACTAGTTACAGTCCTTATGTAAGTGTCACAGAGCTGATACGTGGGTTAGGCTGGGATTGTTTGGCGGACAGACGACGTCGTTTTCATTTAAATTTGTTGGAGAATATGCGAAAAGCTCTAATTTATGAGTGCAACGAAATACTTCTTCCGCCAACCTATTTAGGATTCGAGAGATAAGATGCCGTACTGATACATTTATGTATTCATTCTTTCCTCGTTCTGTTCGGGATTGGAATACTCTAAAATAGGATTGTTGCTTAGCACCCTCTGCCACCCACAGTAATTGTGAATTGCAGAGTATGGATGTAGATGTAGATGTAGAATCCATTATAATCCAACTTGTAAACAAAATTTTGTACTTTCAGGCATGTAAATAAATTTTTAAATACTTCGATAAATGCACTCCTACTTTTAACATTTTTTATCATAGGTGTCTGGTAATTTCTTGATCTAAAAAGTAGATTTCTTGAAAGAACCAAAAATCTACATAGTTTAATATATTTAAATTTCATTACATTCCACGCAGTAGGACAAATTTTATAGACATTTTAAAAATTATTTTGTCACTAAACACAGGTGGTTTCACTGAGGAATTATTTGCGAGTGAACCAGACCATTTCCATAGATAAAATAACTTTTTAAATACGTAACTAAATTCAAAGAAAATTCTGATAATTTTTCTTTTTTCGGTACAAACATCACCTTAATAATTATTAAATAAAAACCAAGTAACTGCTAAACAGTTTCAAAGCCTAATTTTGTTAAATCCATATCTTGGCCATCTCGCCCTCAATTTTAATAAAATTTACACCATCGAACTCAGGAATTTTACGTAGAACATTTTGACAATAATCTTATCCATGTAATCTGAAATTCAGCAGTATATCTAAAAAATTGAATAAATTCAAAAGTTTAGGTAAATCCCCAATTGCGTCAGGAGACCCGTTATCACTACGCGAATTAAACAAAAATTAAAATTAAACACTCAAAATTTCTCACTAAACATCCTTTATGCATATTGAGGATAAGAAAACATACTGTCAAAGATTGAACACTTTTTATAATCTAGATCATTTACACCTTTTGGTTAAGCGTTCATATACATGTGGTGTACAGTTGGGGTCAATATAAGTGGGAGCCCAGTGGAAGGGGTGTCTTTACTCTGGGAATGATATGTGAGGTAAATCCGCGCAAGTTTGTCGTGGCGTGTGTCGGTGGGAGCAGGAAGTTGGTGGTTGTAGGCTTGCAACATGGGTCGGCCATAATGGTTTACTTTGAACAGCGTTTTTGGTTACAAAATACCATGAACTTTTAAAACCTTTAAAGGGGTTTTTTAAAGTCGGTTCCATTCACTTCACAATCTGAAATTTTTCTGGAGATGTTTGTTCAATTGCCTACTAAACTGTTTTATGCAATATTTAGAAAATGTGACTTTGGAAATTTACTCAGATTTTTTTCTTCTTTTGTTATTTTGTGGTAAAACCTTTCCTCAGCTTTGGGTTATAAGGCTTTGTGGCAGCCGTGTAGCATTTCAGTTGAGTTCCATTACTCAACAGCTTTCCAATATGATCTGTGATGCCTCAGATGTAGGGTAAGATGGCCACTTTGTGTGCAGTGTTTGTGATTTGGTTGGAAGCTGTCACATTTTTACTGGTAACACGCATAACTCAACTGACTTTGGAGTTGTTGAATCTGTTAATTCTGAACTTTTACTCCAGTTTTGTGGACAAACTTTTTGGGTCGCACACTCTCACAGCTCTAGTGCACTAGGTTGTAGGTACACCTCTCCTTGTCACAAGATGCTGGTGCGATGCATTGTGCAGATACCCACTTGTGTTTATTGATTTATGGTACACTGACTGCCCAAAGGTAGCACTATCCTGCTTTCTTACTAATAAATCTATAATATGTAGCTTATTTTGTTCCTCAGTTTCCATTCTAAGACTGATCTTAGGATGAGCACTGTTTAGTTGCTTGAGAAACTTTTCTGGGGTATCCTGCTTCTGTGGCCAAATACAAATTTGTCATCCATATACTGCAGCCACTGGATTGGTCTGAGCCCACCATTGTCCAGTGCTTCTGTTTTAAGTGTCTCCATGAAGATATCATAAGCCATTCAGTTAACAGAGGTGGCTTAGGGTCACGCTGTTCTATGCCCATTCCACTATCCTTACCTCTACATGTGAAACTTGCCTCCCACCAACATGGACATAGCAGTCAGCTTGGAGAGGTAGGAATGGGAGGGACTGGTGAAGTTAGGAACAGGGCAAGGTGAATATGATCTTGAACCATCATTACAGAGTGAACATCGTATAGTGGATAAGGGTGAGACTGGAGGGCCCATGGATGCCCCTTCCACTTGGACATATAGCTTCTTGCTTTACTGGAAGAAGGTTGATTCGAGATAAAACTTGGCTAGATCCAAACACTTCACTGGTAGTTAATTTAGTATGAATCTTCGCAACTGCCTCATCCACTGGTACACTTGTATATAGCAACATGATATCTAGATCAACTAATATGTCAGTTTATCAAAGATGAAATGCATTTTATTTCATGCCACTGAGTTGATGGCTTCTGTAAGTGGTTTTAGTTTGTCAGCAAAGTACTTGACTAGTGGATGCACAGGAGAGTTGATTGCATTCAAAATTGGCGTTAGCAGTACTTCTGGTTTGTAGAAATCAAGTTTGATGATTAAACCTGACCAAACAGCACAATATATAAGCATTTTGTTTATCACTGTCATTGGTGTTTTGAGATCTTTTCTAAATGAAAGTACACATTTCAAGTTAGGCTTAAGTCATCTTTACAAAACACTCCATCAGTGTACTGATTCCTATAGTTCCATTTGATTCGAAGTATTGTCACATTTGAATGATGAAGAAATTTTTTCTTTCCAGATTTGACTTCTCAATGTCGCTTACACTCCTAGATAACAACATTCCATAAATCACCACTGAGTTTTAAAGCAAATATGGCTGTAATGGTACTCATCTTGTCCAGAATGGGCATTTTTTATCACTTCTGGTAAGCATTAGCTCTCCTAGGAGGTGCAAGAAACATCCACCTTTACTCTGTCTAATGAAAATGAATTGGAATATTCATACTGAACATGACTGGCTACCACCATGTACAGTTTGTTCCAATCCTGAAACCACTTATGATATCACATGGAGTTACCTGAGAATCTCTGTGTTGCTGGTAAAGTATTTTTTACATATCTTTATGATCCCTGTATTTTAACTTATCTTTTTGACAAGTACTTTCATTTAGTTTCGAATTTCATGTGGCAAAACTTGACCACTAATATTTTATATATGAAATTGATAGAGCTTTATCCTGTGGTGTAGGTGAGTAACCCTACTATTGGACTACCAATTCACCTTCTGCTTAATTTTTGTTGACCATTTAACCATGAATGACAAAGAAATTGTTCCAGAATAGGTGACTGAGCAGAAGGAAATGACGTATATGGAAGAAATGTTAACAAGACTCATGAATCAGATGGCAGAAAATTTGAGTTCACTTAAAGCAGAAATGTCAGAGAACAACAATTCACTTAAAGCAGAAATGCCAGAGCACAATAACAGGCTTCAGAAAATTTGTGTTCATTCAAAACTGAAATTTTGGGATAGACTGATAACCTTCGAAAGAGTTTATGCACCCTTCAGGAGAGTATTAGAGTGGAGATAGAAGCTGAAAGAGAAGCCCTTCACGCCAGGATCACTGCCGACCTTGGCACATGGTTTTTAAGAGTAAGAGATGAATTTGAATAACTACAAAAAGAAAGGTATACAGTGAGGGGAAGAAATGCATGCCCAAGTACAATGACTCAAACAAGAAATGATGGCAGAAACTGAGAAAACTCATCAGAGATTAACAGTGGTAGAAAATAGAATAGGATATCATGTTGAAAACAATGCAAATGGACCTCAAAGTATGTGAAGATAATGTAGATGGAATTAAAGAAAAGGCCAAAGATTGTGCATACTAGATACACTTCTATGGAGAATACAAGCTATCGAACACTTGTGAGATAGAGGAGAGAATCAATAAGAAACTCCAATTCATGATTAAACAGGAAACAGAAGGAAACTTGAAAAGACAAGTACCGCCTATAGTAAAAAAAAAAAAAAAAAAAAAAAAAAAAAAAAAAAAAAAAAAAAAAAAAAAAAAAAAAAAAAAAAAAAGTGGTGTGCAAATTTTAAGGTGGTTTCACTGGTTGATGCTTTCAAGGATTTACATTGGAAGAAAAGAAGGACTTGAGAAATTTGATGATTCAGGAAGGATATACCCAGTAGATCTCTTGGAGAACTTTGAGACCTACCCACCATTTCAAATTGTGGAAGACGACAAAAAGATAAGGATAGTCCATGAGCATACGAGAGGCTGAGCGCGGCCATAGGGTGGTCAGTAGAGGGGCAAGTAGCTGTAAAGGCAGAGCTTATGCATGGAAAACCCTGTTCTCCATGAAGAGAGACCGTACAAGACTTTTTCATGAAATGTCTCGCAAAGTGCCAACACCTTGAACGGCCATACAGCGAGGCTGAGTATCTTGAAATAATCATGCCCATGTTACCAGAGACACCCCAGCTTATCTTTGCGAGCCACTGTACAAACAATGTAATGGAAGCAATTGCTATGTTAGGATGGCTTGATGCTCAAGATAAGAAAATGAAACAGAAGAGACCACAAGATAAATGAGGCAATAGTGGATTACAAGGAAGAGGATGAGACAGCAACAATAAAGTAAGGGAGCATTATAATGAAAAAGGTTACTAGGGAAGAGGATAATTGAATCAAGATCATCATAGAAGATACTTTCACCATAGGCATAGTCAAGGGTAACACCGAGGCCAAAGCAGAGAGCAAAACCAACACTCAAATGGAGGGACCTATGACCGAGGAGAGAAACAAGAAAATGATTTGAAAGCATTCAGTAATCCCTGAAAAGGGAAACTGCTAGCTGCCACTGTTTTGATCCAGCCAAGGGTAGAGCAAACAGCTGGACCACTGTAGAGCAAGTGAAAAAGTATTAAGAAGAATTATCACTTCTAACTAAAGGAAAGAGGTTAACAGAAAGAAAAGGACTGGAATTATTTATACATTTGGAGGAGATGGTAGATGAAGGAGTAATAATTGTATCGTGCCTTTCTGGTTCCATGTTTATTAAAGAAAACAAAGTGTAGATATGCCGATTTGCAGAAATTGGAGACCTATTGGTGTATTGCAGAAACACTGGGGTCTCCATAACAAGGATTGAGGATGGTGAGAACAATGAAGAAGGAGATAATGGTAACCCCTACTTAAATATTCTGACGGGGGCTGAAAACATAAATGTGAAAAAGGAATATTAAGTAATGAAATAAAACCGAAAGAAGTGGAGGAACCTTATGATGGGGAAGAAGAATATTTGAATCTTGATGAAGATCGTGATAAAAAGTTTTATACCTTGGTGATAGAGGGATAATAGAAACTGAGTATTGTGGCAGGATGTTTGTTAAAGTGTTTGAATTGTGGAGATCCAATTACCACCAGTAACAGTCTCAGAAATAAATAAACTCATGAAACAATTAAAACCTAACAATTCTTCTAGGTATGACAATATCTCAAGTAAATTACTGAAAAGATGTCCAGATTGTATCAATCATGTACTTGCCCACAGTTGTAATGAATCCTTAATGCAAGATGTATTTCCAAAAATATTAAAATATGCAGTTGTAAAACTGTTATTTAAAAAGAGGAGAAGCAAGATGTGTAGATAACTACTATCCCATTTCATTACATTCAGGATTCTCAAAGATTTTTGAAAAAGTCATGTATTGTAGAGTAATAAAACATGTTACACACTGTAATATCCTCAGTTATTCACAATTTGGTTCCAAAAAGGATCATCCATAGAAATGGCTATATATTCATTTTTAAGTAACACATTTAAGGAACTAAATAATAAAATAAGCCCTGCAGGAATATTTTTTATCTTGCAAAAGTATTTGACTGTAATTCATGAATTACTTTTGAAATAAATGGAATACTATGGTATTTATGGAACAGCAGGAAAATGGTTTAAATCATAAATGGAAATTTGAATGTAAAAAGTTTCCATTTTTGATTCTAAAATAAGTAAAGATGCTTCATCAGACTGGGAGAAAATAAAACATGGAATTCCACAAGGCTCTATACTAGGACCCCTCCTCTTTTTGTTATACATCAATGATCTTACTGGAAACTTATTTGCAGATGACACTAACCCGATTGTGAAAAAAAAAAAAAAAAAAAAAAAACACCAAACAGTAATATAGAATTTAATGTAAATGAAGTATGTAATGAAGTAGCAAATTGGTTTTGGGCAAATTAATTAAAATTAAAAAAAACACATTATTTTAGGTTTAAATAAAAAAATTCTGCACAGCAGGATTTATATATAAACTATAAAAATAACACAATCTTAGAAACAAAGCGTATAAAATTAATTAGCATTAAAATAGATGAGAAACTTTGTTGGTACGAACATATCACTTCATTACTGAAAAGTTAAGTAATGCCACCTTTGCAATACAAACACTTTCTCAAACAACAGATCTAGAATTAACAAAATAGGTGTACTCCTCATATTTTCATCCACTCATGTCATATGGCATAATTTTTCGGGGAAACTCTTCACAAAATAAAACAGTTTTCATAGCACAGAAAACAACTATTAGGATGCTGTGTAGGGTAAAACAAAGAACTTCTTGCTGACAACTCTAAATAATTCAGTGTTCTTACAATGACTTATCAGTATATATATTCTCTCATGTGTTTTGTCATAGAACATTTTAACCTGTTTACGTCTAATTCCCAGGTACACAATTTCAATACAAGAAACAGAAATAATTTGTACAAAACACAAACATCACAGTCATTAGTACAAAAAGGAGATAATTAGTCTGGGATACATCTGTTTAGTAAACTTGCCAATAGTATAAAACAGTTTGCAGAAAATAAAGATATATTTAAAGAAAAACTGAGAGATTATTGTATTGGCAATTCCTTCTACTCCATTCATGAATTTGAACAAAATAATTGATTGTATTCAATATGACCTTTTGCAAAACTCAGTTGTAATAATTATTTTTTTTTATTCTCTTTATTTGTCTTTGTAATATATTATTGTTTTCACTATGATTATGACTCATATTGTACATATGTGTATTAACCATCAAATGTTTCACGTCTCAGAGGTCCTTCCTCTTCAGGGATTCATGGAACAAAATTGATAAATAAATACATAAATAAATAAATAAATGATCAAGGAAAGAGTACAGAATGTAATGAAGATGGATGCCCTCAAGTAAAAATTTTGCAGTTCAATGAAATAGCCGAGACAAAGGAAGTGGTAGAGTAGAAAGCAGAAGTTGAATATTATGACAGTGAAGAGGAGAAAGAGGAAGACGATGATGCCTTGGGAGAGTATGAGCAAATCTGTGAGGTTGTGGTTGAACGAATCAAACAGATTATCAAGTCAGAAAGTTCAAACATGAATGACCAAGACATTAGTTAAATTGAAGTGGAAGGGGTGATCTCCACAAAATTAGGACAGCTGATTCTGTAGAAAACTACCAACAATAGGAAAAATGGAGAGAAGACTGAAAGTCAGTGGAAAGAAGAAAATGAAGTGAATTATGAGACAAATGGAGAGTGAAGAAGTGTATCTAGCAAGGAGGTGCATGTTATACCAGTATACCTCAATAATCCTAGAGAAAACCTCATTGAAGAAGACAACCAATTAAAACAGAGAATGTGGAGATCGATGCGCTAGGGAGGAAGATAAGAGCAGTGAATGATACAAGGGCAGAAGTTTCTTGTATCTAAGAAACATTGTTCAAGGAAGTAGCTGAGAAAAACAATTTTGAGTATTGGCCTCCAAACACCATTACTATTATACGGCCACTGGGAAGAAGAGCAAGAATGTAACGATACCAGTAACGATACCAGTTTTAGTAGTAGGGAAAATTGATGGACACAAAGTGGGAATTCATATGTATGTTGTTCCCAATCTTAACATTGACAGTATCATTGGTGTTAACCAGTAGACACCATGTTGCACTATGGAAAAGGTTATATGGAATTCTACACTAAAGGAAGAAAATGTTGAGTGGAAATTGAAAATTCCGTGGATAAGCAGGAAGAAGGATTTACCAGCATTGAAGCAGACAAGAGAGAAGTTGAAGACTATCCGGAAGAGGATGAGCACTTTGAATGAAGAGAAGGAGAAAAAAGTGAAGACAAACACAACAATGAGGAAGAAAAGAAGTTTGGTCAACCAGAGGGTGGAGAATTTGAGGTATGCCAACGGGATATGCAGTAAGATTTCAAGAACGTTTTATCTGACAAACCCTATCTAGTAAAGGGGTACCAATGTCATTTCAGAGTAAAGGAAAAAAAAAAAAAACCTTTTTCAATAAAACTATACCCTATTCCATTATCAAAGGAGGACAAACTGAGAGAACTATTGGAATGCATGGACAGTTGGGGAATCATCGGAATCACAGAGCAAAACTGCAAGTTCACTAGTAGTCACTTGGTTAAAGATTTGCAATCTTGGGATATCTGCAAGTATTTGCAATGTACTAGAAGTTGATTTTTCTAGTGTGAGCACTCCATTGCCATTCTGAAGCACAGTACTCAACAATGGGATGAACCATGGTGGGTGCAGTTGTTTGTAGTGAACCTTCATTAGCTACCCACAAAGTACCAGCTAGTTTCTTCATGATGATATTCCATCTTTTAAGTTTCTGAATTGTGTTTTCCAGATGTTTTTTGAACATTAAGGAACAGTCTTTGGTGATACCAAGATATTTAGGGTTGAAATTATGTTTCACTCTCTGGTGGCAGAAGTTTACTTTGAGCTGCTGATGTGCTATTCTATTTCTGAAGTGGGGTGTGCATACTTCTGTTTTCATTGGGTTCAGACAAAGTCTCCACTTCGTGTAGTACACATTTATGGTTTCTAAGTTGTTTGAGAGAGTGTTTTCAACTTCCTCTAGTGTGGCAGTTTGGACAGCGATAGCTAAGTCATCAGTGTAGCAGAATTTATTGCTGGTTGTTTAAGGCATGTCATTGCAGGCCTGTAACTACTGCTGGGGCAGCCGGAACACTGCCCCGTGGCTCCCAAGCCCGAGGGGCCCCAAACTGATGGTTAAAAATTATTGTATTTTGATATCTAATCTAACTTCCTATAAAATACCCAGAACCTAGCTAAAAGTTAATAATAATAAAAAAATACATCAAAGTACTAGAGTAAATGTTTTTTCATGTCCGTTCGTATACTCCATATGCTTCGCAGGCAAAAGTGGCTCTAGAGCAGACAGCAGAATGTCGAGTCGAATGTGCCATGTCGCACCAGGTGCCTGCCAAGTGATGAGTCAAGTGCAGGCTGGGATGTGCAGTGAGCTAGTGCTATTTATGATGATTCATTCGTTTGCTAACTGCTCATCAATATCAGACTGTCAGTGATAGTACGCGTGTAGTTTATTACTTAGTCATGTTTTCTTGTATTGGGATAATAGTTTATATTATGAAATGAATTCAACATCAGCAAAGTGGAAATCAAAAACAGACTCTAAAAAGAAGAAACTCGGAGCTTGCAAAAAGTTCAAAGAAGTTATCAACATGGCTGGACAGTGGAAACCACTCAACAGGGAATGGTGATAAGAAAGGTATGTATAGTTTACTTTATTCAGTGTGATGTGTAATTCATGTAAAAATAGTACAGTCAAACTTGAATAATTCGAACGTGTATGAATTGAAATTGTGGATAGTTAAAATTTTTCTGCCAGTCCCTTGACATTCCTATAAACCACAATCAGTGGTGGATTAAGCACTCAAGAGGCCCCAGGTGCAATTAAATTTTGAGGTCCCTCCAAATGTTTTTAGTACCACTATAGTATGCATTTTTTAGATCCAGTGGATTAGGGCGCAATTTAAGCCCTGCCTACATATGTATACATACTAAATGTATGTATCTGTATGGTATATGTATAGCTCTAAAATATGAGAGGAAATTTTTTTTCTCTTTGACTGTGCCTACATTTTGAACCAAAAATTTTACACATTTCCTGACGCACATTTTCTATTTTAGGGCCAGAGAAAATAATGAACCAAACTTTGGAAGGCACTTCGGAAGAAAATGAAATGGAAGTGGATTCTCCTGATATAGAAATTTCACGGAACTTAAGTGCAGATAATGAAATGTCGAAATTGAAACAAGACTACCTTTACAATGACAACAAATCAAACCAAAAAAATTCTTTAGGCCAAGAAGTTGTGATAGGCTGAGCCAATGGCATACCAATTTTTTTGGAAGATGAAGATTCTGCCTACAACGATGCCTTTCCTACTTTAATAGAAAATCAAGATAAGAAACGTAGGGTGGTAGCAGTTGCTCCAATTCAACCTGATGGACCATTTCTTAAAGATATCAATCAGCAAGGCCGACATTCCCAAGTAACTATTATAGTACAAACTCAAAATCAGGGTTGAAGCTTACGAGAAGTTGGTTATGTTACTCAAAAAAATTAGATTGTGTCTACTGCCTGCCATGTTGGTTGTTCCCTCAGCTCTTGAATATAGCAACCCTATATTACCGTTTTCAACAACCGGCGTTCAAGGCTAGAACCATATTTCAGAATGTATTTCAGTTCATGAAGCATCCAGAAGCCACACACACTCTTGTTTAGTTTATGAGCAGTGCCAGAAATGAACTTTAGAAGACTTTTTCAACAAAATTTTGAAGAATGAAAGAAGCTTCTGGCGAAAAGTTTTTGAAAGAATCCTAAATGTGATCTTAACACGTGCACCATGTAATCTTGCATTTTGTGGATCTAGTGAAAAGTTGTAATGTAGAAACAAAGGAAACTTTATCTCGATAGTTGAATTCTGGTCAAAATATGACTCAGTACTGCAGGAATTGATTCAGTGTCCATGAGGGACTGAGAAATATCTGTGTCACAAATTCAGAATGAACTTGTAAATGTATTAGCTTTAGAAATCAAAAATGAAATTATCGTTGAGCTTCAAAACTGCTTGTTTTTTTAATTGATTTTAGATACCACTCAGGACATTGCTAAAGTTGATCAGTTAAGTGAAGATTACAGGTATTTTAAAATAGTTAATGATGAAGAAGGGGCACCTATTGATATCAAAATATGTGAAACTTTTGTATCCTTTGGAGAGGTAAACTATCAGTCTGCCCAAGGTCTTGCGGAAGAAATATTTACTTCATTGGAAGAGAAAAACTGGGATTTGATCAAATGTTGTGGACAAGGCTATGACGGGCCTACAGTCATGAGTGGGGCATACAGTGGAGTGCAACAGCGTATTAAAGAAAAAGCACCACAAACATACTTTGTGCACTGCACTGGACATAACGTTAATTTAGTATTAAAGGATACTGTGGAAGGAAACCGAGTGGTCTAACAGTTTTTGAAACCATTCAAAGTGTGTATTGCTTTTTTGGCCATAGTATTTTGCGCTGGCAAGACTTGAAGTCAGTGTACGACATCGAAGCTCAGACTAAATCACTGAATCTGAAAATAACACTGAAACCTCTTAATCCTACTAGCTGGGCTAATCGTGTGAAACGCAACTGGCTCTATTTTCGCATGATGTAATGAAGATTATCGATGCAGGATCACAAGTTGATGCTATTTTCTTGGATTTCCAGAAAGCTTTTGACTCTGTACCACACAACCGGCTTTTGGTGAAGATTCAAGCGTACGGTATATCTGATCAGATTTGCAAATGGATACGCGATTTTCTAACTGGTCGGTCGCAGTATGTCGTTGTTGACGGGGAAGCCTCTTCAAAGCAAGATGTTACTTCGGGGGTTCCTCAAGGAAGTGTAATAGGGCCACTTCTTTTTTTAATTTTTATAAACGATATCGGTGCCAATGTTAATTGCAGGATGCAATTTTTTTCTGATGATGCACTTATTTATTGGGAAGTGAGGTGCTCTGACAATTGCTTAGAAATTCAGCGCGATCTAGATGTTATTTCGGAATGGTGCCGTCAAGGGCAGCTTACACTTAACTGCAAAAAGTGCAAGGCAATGCAAATAAGTAATAAAAAGACATTGTTTTCTCATGATTACAAAGTTAACAATTCAGTTGTTGACACGGTAGACTCCCTGAAGTATCTAGGCATAACAGTACAAAGCAACATGAAATGGGACTTGCACATAACTTCAGTCGTAGGTAAAGCTAATTCTAAACTACGTTTTATAGGTCGTATTTTGAGAAGTTGTAATGCTCATACAAAGGAAATTGTGTACAAAACACTAGTTCATCCGCATTTGGAATACTGTTGTGCAATTTGGGATCCGTATCGCAAGGGATTGATTGATACGTTGGAGAAGGTACAGAGGAGAGCCGCACGATTAGTGACCACTAGTTACAGTCCTTATGTAAGTGTCACAGAGCTGGTACGTGGCTTGGGCTGGGATTGTTTTGCAGACAGATGTCGTCATTTTCGTTTGAATTTGTTGGAGAATATGCAAAAAACTTTAATTTACGAGTGCAATGAAATACTTCTTCCGCCAACCTATTTAGGTCACAATGACAGGAGGGATAAGATTCGAGAAATAAGATGCTGCACTGATAAATTTATATATTCTTTCTTTCCTCGTTCTGTTCGGGATTGGAATGCACTGAATTAGGATTGGTGCTTAGTACCCTCTGCCACCCACAGTAATTGTGAATTACAGAGTATAGATGTAGATGTAGATAGGCATGAGACAGTGTATGCACTGGAACACAGGTTTATTGAGGTGTTGAAACACCTTACCCGCATAACTTTTACTTTTAGTAAAAGCAAGGAAAGAAATGATGCACATCAGCTAAAGAACAAACTTGAAAGTTTTGATTTTGTATTGCTTTTGGTTGTGCAGTGTGAAGTTTTAGAGTCTCTCCACCTCGTATCAAAATACTTACAATCTGAAACCATGGACCTTTTGTATGCATATGAGTTATTGGGTAATTTATTGTTAAGGATAACCGAAATACATAGAAAGATTGAAGAAGTTGTTTCTGAAGCATAAGATGTTTGTAGTCGATGAGGAATAAACAAAGAATTTTGCCAGAACAGACTAAGGAGAGTGAAAAAACACTTTGATTAGTTGAGTGAAGACAAGAGATCAGATGTTTGTAGTCGATGAGGAATAAACAAAGAATTTTGCCAGAACAGACTAAGGAGAGTGAAAAAACACTTTCATGAGTTGAGTAAAGACGAGAGATCAGATGTTTGTAGCCGATAGGGAAAAACAAAGAATTTCGCCAGAACAGACTGAGGAGAGTGAAAAAACACTTTGTTTAGTTGAGTGAAGATGAGAGATTAAAAGGCCCAAAATCTTGTTTCAGAGTCACTGTGTTCTAGTCCAATGGTAGACACACTTTGTACTCAACATTATCATCATTTTGAAGGAATGAAAGCTGTTCATGACACTTACCAAGTAATACAACCTGATTTTTAAGCCAATGCAAGTGAAAGTGATATTCACAAAAAAGCAGTTGATTTTGTTAATAAATTTCCAAATGATGCGAGTCCAGCCTTTCCTTCACAATTATGTCCAGTGCAAATTCGTTTCAAAACAAACTGGAAAAAAGTGTTAAGGAATTTGCTAATTATATGATAGTCGACCACAGTTTGCATTCATCAAGCAACCCAGATGTTTGCACAGCGTGCATCATGTATTTGACTGTTCCTGTGACAGTATCTTAGGGTGAACAGTTCTTTTCTAAGCTTAAATTGATTAAAAAATCATGTACATTCAAGTACAATGGCCGAAGAAAGACTCAGCAGCTTAGCTTTGCTTTCAATTGAGAATGATCAAGCTCAACAAATCAACTTTGACAAAGTAATTTGAAAGTTAGGGGAAGAAAATGTTCAAGAAATAATCAAATGTAGCTAATCTTTAATCTTTTCAATCTGTACTACTTTGCATGCATCAGTTACTGATTCCTTGTCTTTTAAGCAAAGTATGCATTTTAACTAACTTAATTTACATCTGTTATAACTATACCTTCAATCTACCTCAAACTTTTATTTAGAAAAGTCATATTTTAAATTATCAATTAAAAGTTTTCTGCTAGTTTAATCTTATTTACTGTTTAAAGATATTTTTTTGTTAAAAACAGTGTAGCAAATATTTTAGCATGTATTTTTAATGTGTGATTTTATAAATTTTTAATAAACATACATTGTTATTATAAATTGTACTTTTGTAAGTATTTTGCTTTTGTATTATTCACCTTAATCTTTTAACAATCATATGCACTGAGTATTTAATTTCAAAAACTTGTATCGTAAAAATGATCCATTAAATAATTTGTTGATAGTATGAGAAGTAAGTGAATTCTGCGACCTGGGAAGTAAAATTATGACCGATGGACGGAAAGCAGAATAGCACTAGCAAAAAGAGCCACTCTTTAGTTTCCAACATTGGTCTAGGAATTAGAAAGAACTTTTTAAAACCCTATGTGTGGAGCACAGCACTTTATGGTAGTGAAACATGGACTTTAGGAATACTGGAAAGAAGGAAAATTGAAGCATTTGAAATGTGGTGCTACAGAAGAATGCTGAAAATTAAGTGGACAGAAATATTGAGGGGCCCCACTATAAATTTTTGCCCCGGGACTCTAAGTTTATAGTTATTGGTGTACAAGTTGAAGTGCAATGGAGCTAGTACTGATCCTTGAGGTAATCCATTTTTTACTGAAAATGACTTACTTCTCTTTTGCCCAATGGTGACCTTGAAATATCAGTTTGTCAGCATGTTCTTAAGGAGTGATAGTCATTTTCCTGCTGGTTATAAGCTTTTTTAGTTTAAGAAATAGTCCATCCAGCCGAACAATATCATATACCACTGTTAGGTCAACAAAAGTTGCTGATGTCATTAACTTATTCTGAAATCCATCCTTAATATATGATGTCAGTAATATTACTCGTTCACAACAGCTCCATTTGAGTCTGAAACCTGCCTGATATATTAGTGTTATGTTATTTATTATTCCTTGAATACAGTTAAGGATGAAGTGCTCTAGAAGCTTATAACTAATACTGAGTAGAGCAATTAGTAAGGGTTTGGGAGAGGCTATACTAGCCTTTTTCAACCAAATGTCAACCTCTCCTTCAGGTGGTGCACCCTGTTTGCACGGACGAGGCTCTGGCGACTGAAAGATTCCCGGTATAAGGAATCACCCACTGCTTGCCAATGGCCTCCAAAAGGAGGGCAGAAGAGCGGGGAGCAGTTCAGGGACCCTCTTGCCCTTGGGGTTGGAAACGGCCCCTACAGGCGTATGAATCAGAAATGATCAACGGCATGGGGATGCAGAAGGCAACGGGAAACCACTGCATTAAAGACCCAAAGGGTATCCCGAGGACATGTAATCCTCTCAAATTACATATATCATGATGGCTTCTTCCTGGGTAAAATATTCCGGAGGTAAAATAGTCCCCCAATCGGATCTCCAGGGTGGGGACTGCTCAGGGAGGAGTCATCAGAATGGATAGAAACATTCTACGGAGTCGGAGCGTGGAATGTTAGAAGTCTGAATAGGGCAGGTAGGTTAGAAAACTTAAAAAGGGAGATGGAACAACTTAAGTTAGATGTTGTTGGGATTAGTGAGATTAAATGGAAGGATGCACAGGATTTCTGGTCTGGGGAACACAGGATAATTAGCACACAAGCTGTCAATGGAGTCACTGGTGTAGGATTTGTAATGAACAAGAAAGTAGGGAAACGGGTGAGTTATTATGAACAGTTTAGTGACAGGATTATTTTGATGAGGTTAGAAACTAAGCCCGTCCCAACCACATTAGTACAAGTGTATATGCCAACATCACAGGAAGATGACGAAGAAATAGAAAAATATACGCTGAAATTGAAGAATTAATCCAATATGTGAAGGGGGAGGAAAATCTAATAATCATGGGTGATTGGAATGCAATAGTGGGAGAAGGAAAAGAGGGGAATACTGTAGGAAGTTTTGGTCTAGGAGAAAGAAATGAGCGAGGAAGCAGGTTGCTAGAATTTTGTGAAAGATATAAGCTAGTAGTGGCAAACACACTGTTTAAGAACCATGCAAGAAGAATATACACCTGGAAACGTCCTGGGGATACAGGCAGATATCAGCTAGATTATATCATGGTCAAACAGAGATTCAGGAATCAAGTTCTAGACTTGTAAAGCGTACCCAGGAGCAGACATAGACTCTGACCATAATTTGATAATAATGGAGTGCAGGCTGAAATTTAAGCGAATAAGGAAGCAGTATAAGCAGAACAGACTGGAAGTGAATAAACTGAAACAATCTAGCACAAGAGAAAAAATTTGCAGAAATGGTAGACTTGGGTCTAAGAAGTAACTCTGAAAGGAGCTCAACCGAGGACTGAATGGAATGCATTAAAGACCGAAATAATGAAAGCTGGTAAAGAAACATTAGGCTTTAGGGAACAAGCTGCCCGAAAACCTTGGATCACAGAAGAAATTTTGGAAGCTGATGGATCAGAGGAGAAGGTACAAAAATGCTCAGGATGAAGCAGGAAGAGAGCAAGTACAGGCAATTTAGAAATCAAATAAATAGGAAATGCAAAATAGCAAAAGAAAAATGGCTACAAGCAAAGTGTGAAGAAGTAGAAAAGGAAATGGTCGTAGGTAAAGTAGATGTTGCCTACAGAAAGATCAAACAGAATTTTGGAGAAATGAAGAAAAGAGGTATGAACATTAAAGCTGCCGATGGGAAACCTCTTTTAAGCTCAGAAGATAGAGCTAACCGATGGAAAGAATACATTGAGAAACTGTATGTTGGGGACGACTTGAACAATAGTGTAATGGAAAAGGAAGGTGATGTCGACATTGATGACTTAGGAGATCCTGTTTTGAGGATAGAATTTGAATAAAGCTCTGAATGACTTGAAAACAAATAAGGCAGTTGGAATTGATGAGATCCCTGCAGAACTTCTTAAATCCCTAGGAGAGGAAGGAATCGAAAGATTATTCAAGCTGATATCAAAAAGTTATGAAACAGGAGAAATTCCAACTGATTTTAATAAAAATATCATCTTCACACTTCCAAAGAAAGCACAAGCTGACAAATGTGAGAATTATCCGCACCATTAGTCTAACATCACATGCTTCAAAATTACTGACCAGAATAATATACAGAAGGATGGAAAGGGTAGTAGAAGAGATAGTAGGTGAAGATCAGTTTGGGTTTAGGAAAAATCGCGGTACAAGGGAAGCAATTCTGTCTTTAAGATTAATACTTGAAGGGCGGATCAAGAAAAACAAAGATACTTTTATGGCATTTGTTGATTTAGAAAAAGCTTTTGATAATGTTAGGTGGGACAAGATGTTCAAAATTTTAAAGAAGTCAGGTCTAAAGTATCGAGATAGAAGAATACTCTATAAACTATATAAGAATCAAGTGGCTATAATAAAAGTAGAGAATCACGAGAGACATGCATCAGTTAAAAAGGGTGTGAGACAAGGTTGTAGTCTATCCCCGTTAATATTCAACTTGTATGTAGAAGAAGCAATGAAGAAAGTCAAAGAAAAATTTCCATGTGGCATAAGTTTTCAGGGAGAAAAAATCAGTATGCTACGATTTGCTGATGACATTGTCTTGTTAGCAGAGAGGGCTGAGGATATTGAGAAGTTACTGAATGGCATGAACAAAATACTGAAGGAAGATTTTGGACTGAATATAAATCAAAGCAAGACAAAAGTGATGAAATGTAGCAGAAATGATACCAATACTAGTAGATTAAATATAAAAATAGGATCGGATGCAATAGGAGAAGTAAGTGAATTCTGTTACTTGGGAAGTAAAATTACAACCGATGGCCGAAGCAGGAATGATGTTAAAAGCAGAATAGCACTAGCAAAAAGAGCCTTCATGAAAAAGAGAAACCTTTTAGTTTCAAATATTGATCTAGGAATTAGAAAGAACTTTTTAAAACTCTTTGTGTGGAGCACAGCACTTTATGGTAGCGAAACATGGACTTTAGGAATACCGGAAATAAAGAAAATTGAAGCATTTGAAATGTGGTGCTACAGAAGAATGCTGAAAATTAAGTGGACAGACAAAGTAAGAAATGAACGAGTTTTGGAAATGATGGGTGAGAAAAGAAGTTTGTGGAAGAAGCTTACAGAAAGAAGAGACAGGCTGGTAGGTCATATTTTGAGACATGCTGGATTGGTTAATTTGTTAGTGGAGGGAACAGTCGAAGGTAAGAACTGTAGAGGAAGACAGAGATTAGAATATATGAAACAGATAATTGAGGACGTGGGCTGTAAGGGGTATGTAGAAATGAAGAGGTTAGCACAGGATAGGAAAGGATGGAGGATTGCATCAAACCAGTCAAAAGACTGCTGGTTTGCCTGATTTGAGCATTGCCTAAGTGTGAGACTTCTTGAATTCTGGGAGGATGATCCCAGTGTGCAGGATATTGCTGAAGAAACTCTTGAGCCATGTCCTTCATTGCTTGCCAAGATATCTTATGAATACTGGAAAACACCATCTAAACCTACAACCTTCTTTCTACATTTTTAGTATTTTGATGGCTTTCTCAACTACTTCGTTACTGAATGTACTGAAAAGAGTAGGGTTATTTTGGAGGTTGTAATCCATATCAATCATCTCTCTCTTTCTCCAACTGTTTCTTCATTGTGGGATCTATTGGGAATTTATCAGCTCTTGTTTTGATGTATAATGCCTTCTCAGTTGGTGTAATTCCTTGCTCCTCTTTGCTTGTGTTTTAGGCTACACCCAGTTTTCTGCACTCATAACAACTTACATTTTATTGTCAGCCTTTATTGACCACAATATTATTCAACTCTTACATGGCAGAAAGAGTAGAATAATATATTTTGATTAAAAGTTAAGATCATATATGCTACATGTTTTGACAGATATGGTCATTACTGTAATTAGTGTCCTTTCATTTGTCATCTATCTTTCAGGGCTGAAAGTTGGTGACTCATCAATTAACACACTGCACAGTCTGTTTCCACCAGTTTCAGTTTTCTCCTTTCCATGATATTGAGGTATCATCTGGTTTTTTAGACATCTTCAAAGTGATCATTGACTTTATACTTTTCCCTGGATGATGATTTTTTCCAGATTCTTTCTATATCACTGAAAAATATGACTAAAGCATTATAAAATTTGCTGGTACCATATAGATAACAGGCTCTTTTTCATATTCAGTTCTTTTAGAATGGCGGTGTTAGTTTTATTTCTCTAGCCCACAATATTCACAGTTTTCTCCTATATTCCCTCATCTTAAATGTATCGATTCTTCTACAGTCCTGCACCTTGAAGGCCCTTGTTTCTGCACTATAAGGAAACATTGGAAATACTATTGCCTTAAGTAGTCTGAGTTTACTATGTCTCATTAAGGAACAGTCTTTCCATATAACTTTGAGCTTTGACACAGCATCACTTCCAAGTGATATTCTTCATTGTGGCTCACTCCAGTGGGGGCAGGGGTTGGGCAGTAGAAAGCTGCAGTGGGCTACATGGCGGAAGGAAGGGGGTCCGAGCCAAGCCACGTGGCTTTTAATTCATATTATTTGTCTCAATTCAAATAAGGTACAGAACAAACAACAGCATCTGTATATTTATTTCTGTCATTTAGTTATTGCCATATATAATTTAGATATCCTATATACTGATAATGCCTTACATGCATGTGACTTGAAATAATAGCATTCGTTTGCACAGGACAGGCACATTTGAACTAACTGACATCCGATGACACATTAGGATTCGAAAAACATTAGACATACCATACCTAGAGTAAAATTCATTTACAGATGTCACCTGGCATTTTTCAAGGCGATGGTAGTTTGTATTGTCCTGATGGTTTAAAATAAAGCTGTTTTACATGTCATCACACTGTTCATTGAAAAAATAATTATATTTTTTCTTGTCAGTTTCAGAGAAACTTTAATTATAGTGCTGGCTGAAGTGTTATTAAAAGTGTGGTGTGAAGTGGCACTGAACAATAAATTATGTGAGATGTATCACAAATGTTTTTCCAATGAGATTTATTATTCAATGAGTTATAGAACTCTTTTAAGCAGATTAAAGAATCGTTCCCTAATGTAGCAAGAAAGGTAACAGAACTGAAACAAAAGAAAACAAAAAATGCAGCTTCTCTCAGTTTTTTTTGTGGCAGGTATGATTTGAACTATTTAATCAATTAATGATCAATGATGAATGGGATGGAACTGACAGTAGAAATTGTAAAAGCAGCAGGAGCAATGGGAATGGTTGTATAGAGTCATATGGAGAGTCTGTGAAGAAAGGAAAATACTGGAGGATTGGAGGAAGGGAATCATAGTGACTATTCATAAAAAAGGCAGTAAAATGAAATGCAAGAACTACAGAGGTATTACATTGATGAGCCACATGGCCTGAAAATATATCAAAAAATTATTCTAAATAAAATCAAGCAAAGGCTAGAGAATACAGCTAGAGAGGAGCAGTTTGGTTTCAGGCAAGGAAGATCTACAGTGGATGCAATTTTCACACTCAGACAAATCATAGAGAAAAGGTAGGAATAGGGCAAGGAGGCAGTAATAGCTTTCATTGACATAAGAAAGGCCTATCACAAAGTACTGACGGAAAGCATATGGCTAAGTTTAAAAAAGAGAGTAATAGATGAAGGAATTGTGGAATTAATAAAGACCATCTATGAGAAGTGTGAGAATTGCATGCGCATAGACAGTAAACATTCAGAATAGTTTCACATGGAAAGAGGAGTAACACAAGGAAGTGTGTTGTCACCTGTTTTATTTAATGCAGTATTAGATGTTATAATAGCTGAAGTCCAGGGATACAGAGATCCAACAGACCTGAAAATGATAGCATATGCTGATGACATCATAATACGAGAGGTGGCAGAACAGGATCTGGAAAGAGAATTATGGAAATGGTGGACTGCAATGGGTAAACATGGCCTGGAGATTAGTGTGGAAAAGACCAAAATAATGAAGATAATAAGAAACACTGGCCCTTCGAAGGATGTGTTACTTGACAGCAAGAAATTGGAATGGGTAGAATCATTTGTGTATCTGGGAAGCAAGGACCAATGGAAAGATGGAGGAAGAAAGTCAGAGATTAAGGAAGAGTGGACATTTGTATCAGCAGATAAAGGATGTAATCTGGAGGTGGAATATGGGAAGGATGCCAAAATTCTGCTCTATAAAGTATATTTCCAACCTATACTGACTTATGGTACTGAAACATGGGCTTGGACGGAAAGAGATATTAGCAGTTGGGACATGTTATGAGGATGGAGGAGGAGAGGAGGCCGAAAGTAGCACTGCTGAACAGTGGGAAGGAAAGGTGAATAGTTCGAAGACCTCGGGCAAGATGGATGGACCAAGTGAAGAAAGATGTAGAATCTAAGGGAGTCATTTGGAGGAAAGTGATGGAGGAAAAACCTTGGAAAGACCACCAGACTTGGAAGAGGATGTGCAAGATGACCCGCAAAAGTGGAAACATATAATGATTATGATTATGATGATGATGAATGGGATAAGGAGAACGTCAAGAAGAAAAGGATCACTGATTGTACATGAGAAAGAGATTTTTCCAAATAGTTGGTCATTTGCAGGAGTGGCTAGTGCCAACATATAATTCATTACAATTATAGAAAAGTACGTAATGCAAATTTCACTAGTGTTAATTAAATAGGCAATAATTTTAAATATAATTTGTTAAGAGAAAACAGTACAAAATGTATTCTGGAATTAATAAAGTACAGTACCACATGGGAGGGGAGGGGGGAAGGGTTGTGTTGACTCAAAAGCCACAGCAGGCTTTGTGGGGGAAGAGAGCAGTTTAAGGGACTCCAAAATGGATGCACATAGTTTATGAATATTCCCTTACGTTCCCCAGAACCTAGGCACAAAAAAGTGATTCATTTTCTCATGATCTCCCAATAAAACCTATCTGTGGTGAAGACTTGACCTGGTCTATTATCATAATTTTGGTTTTATCTTTGTTCACTCACAAGCCTAAGGCTCTGCTTTAATTAACAATTCTCTTCATCAATCCAATCATTTTAGCTTCCCATGCAGCAACAAGTGTGGTGTCATCAGTAAATCTAAGATTGTTTATTGTTTATCCTTAAACATTGAATTCAATGTTCCAATCATCTAGACATATTCCGTATGATATTCTCCATAGATATCGAATAGAACTGGAGATATAATGCAACGTGTCTAATTCATTTTGAAGTTTCGAAAGGTATGGAGTCAGGATTCTGCTTTAATTAGCCAGATGACTGCCTTAATATAAGTATACAGATTTCTAGTAAGAGTGATATGGTGTTTCAGAACCACTATTTCTTCTAGCATCTACCACAGCTCTTGCCATCTATGTCAAAGCCCTTACTGTAGTCCAGGGAGGGCAACTCTATCGGAGTGTTCTATTGTCTAAATTTCTCAACTAGCTGTCTTCTACTGAGGATCTGTTCACAATGAGCCTTTGTTTCTCACAACACCTGTTTTCTTTGGTGGTACATCTCTATCCAGATTGTATCTTAATGGAAACAAAGAAACTGCCATTAGGCACTGAAAATAAGATAGGATAGGGAAAAATAACCTATCACTTATCACAGATGAAGGCAGGAGGGCGAGATAAACACGTAAAAACACAACAAAAAAAAACACAAACAATGTTTGCAATATTTTTGTTAGTAACCATAATAATGTAGGAGGTGAGACATACGGCAGGAGGAAAGAAGACCTGCCCTTCTCACATCCCTATCTAACTTCATCCTCTCTAAAAACTACTTCTCCTTTAATTCCCAAATTCATCACCACTGCCATGGGTACCCACATGGCCTTATCTTATGACAACCTCTTCCTGGCTTTCAAGAGGAAAATTTTCTAAAAACTGACCCCTCAGACTAGTCGTGTGGTTCAGGTACATAGATGATATATTTATGATCTGAACCCATGGGGAAGATCACCTTCCAGATTTACTTAACTCACACAACAGTAGTCATTATATTAGTTTCACTTGATCATATTCCCACACCTGTGTCACCTTCCTTGATGTAAATATCTCCCTATGACAGGGTGCCCTTCACACCTCTATGTGCATCAAGCCAACCAATTTACAACATTATCTACACTTTTACACTTGCCACCCCTTCCACATCAAACATTTCCTACCATACATCCTTGCAATACATGGCAGATGCAGTCTGTTCTGTTCATAAATCACTTTCCATGTATTCCAAAAAACTATCCCAAGCCCTTGTTTCCTGCTGCTACCCCCATGATCTTGTGGAAAAGCAAATCTCCTGTGATATCACCAACAACCCCTTCCGCATCTCCTAAAACTGACCATGGACCAATATTCTTCACCAAGTTCTTTCCTGCCCTGGAATCAAACAACCAGATTCTTAGCTGTTGGCATGACTTTCTACAGGCTTTACCTGAAAAATGTGCACTTCTACCCAAAATCCTACCCACTGCTCCCCACACTTGCTTTAGCAGACCTCCTAATCTGAATAACAGCTTTGTCCACAAGTACTTTGCTTCTGACTCTCCTAGATCTCCACAGGGATCTTTATCCAGCAATAGACCCTGCTGTAAAACATGCAGCATGCATCCAGCCACCACTACTTACTGTAATCCAGTCACAGGAGAATCCTTTCCTATTATTGGACATACCACCAGCACTATCACTCAGCTTATTTATCAACTTACCTGTCTTCACTGCACTGTTTCCTAAATCAGTCTCACCACTCAACAACTATTCTACATGCCATAGTTTGTACTTCCAATCCATACCATCCAGTGTCAATTCATGCCAGCTCGCCAGCTCACATGATTCCAACAATTTTATCACCTGTTTCATGGTTAGAGCTGTCAGAGTTTTCCCAAACACCACCACCTCTTCAGAACTCCAAAGATGGGAACATGCCTATCAATAGAACCTAGACACCTGGGCATAAACCTAAGCTAAACCTGAAACTTACTATTTTGCAATTTTACAGTCAGTTTTCTTGTTTTATTCATTTACCCCTATAACAGATCAAAATTATATATGTTTTAAACAAATTTCATTTTACCTCAACTAATCATCACAGAGATTATTTTGTTCCACATTTACTGTTGGTCAACTTTCTCCCCCCACCACCAGTTCAGCCACCACCCTCCCACATGTTTCCTCTTTGTTTCATTCATGTGGTCGGTTGGGATATAATCACATCTTTCCTCCTGCCATATGTCTGACCTCCTACCGACTAAGATTACTAACCAAAATAATGTGAAGTTTATTTGTGTTTTTTTTACATGTTCATCTTGCCCTCCTCCATTCATCTGTTGTAAGTGACTGGTTATTTTCCATATCATATCTTATTTTCAGATAGTATTTTAGACAGCCATTGAAAATGTACAGATTTTTTATTGACATGTGATATTTTTGAAATAGTCCAGTAGTTCTGCCTTTCTGACAGAATGGGATGTACACTAACATGTTCACGTCACATATTTCATGAATCATATTGATTCCCAGTTCTCCAGTGTATTTGAGCATCTCTGTAGTTATCATGTCAAGTCTAGGCTCTTTGTTGTTTCTTAATTTGACCACGTGAATAAAATATCAAAATTTAGTATGATTTTAATTACAGTGAGGTTCCAAAGGTCGTGTCTAAAATAAATTTTAGCTGATCATAAGACTTTCTTCAGAGATAATATACACATACAATCAGCAACTACTTTTATTTGTGAACTCACAGTTTTCTATTGTACTGTATAAGAGGGAACTAGACAAATACATTGTTTAAGGTGTTCAATATAGTGCTTAGAAAACAACCACAATACCTTAAATGGATTTTTAATGTAATATTGTGTGAATATTTTTTTTTTTTTTATATAGAAAGTAAAAAAAAATACAGTTAAACAGATTTGTGGAAGTTATTTTCAAACAATGTATTAAAATATTCCTGAAAGTAGTGATGATAGCAAAATAGGAATATTGGAAAGCAAAAGTCATGAATGCAATATAAAATCAGACTATAGCAAATATATTTTATGAGCATTTATTGATCCTTTAGCCAATGCTAATTTCTCAAGAATACTGGTCAATCCAAAATAAAATCTATTCTCTGTCTTTTAAAGAAGCATTTTCCTATTACTATATAATTCATTTCACTGTAAATAGGAAGAATTATTAATTGATGCAATGTTGTTGCAAGACATTGTTCCTCAATTACTTTGTTAATTAATTGTTAATAAAGAATGTCACTACAAATGTTATTTATTTGTTTATTGCTATATTCATTTTACCTCTCATTGAGGCATCATCAACACAATACAATACATGCATTTTCCATACATTAAAATATAAGAGACTGGCTCTGTGAGATACAGAAAGTTGTCAATTTACAGATCAACTATTGCATAGCAAGAATTATTTACATTGTCCTCATTAGGGCTGGTACCTGCACATTTTTGCTTTGCCAACAAAGTGTGTTGCCAGCAAGATAAAGTAAAATACTATACTGCATACAGCTAGCAATATTTCAATAGATGGCTCTCTCTGTCTGAGATGTGCTTTGTGTAAAAAGCATAAATGTGCAGCTAACAACTCTAATAACACCCATACAAATAATTTGTTGCTGGTGTTGCCACAATGAGAGATAAAACATGTATGACAAAAAAAATTAAAAACAATTACTTTGATGTTCTTTATTAATAATTAATTAAAGTTGTTTTGAATTTTAAACACTACATGTTAGATTAAATCTGTTCATGGATGATTCTAGACACAAAATAAGTGATTTTTTTTCAGTCATTTACTATTAATGTAGTTATAAGCCAAGAATTATATCTGTATTTTGAAATCATTTAAAGAAAAATAAAATTGAAAAAGAGATTAAAAGAATTTGAGAATTGAAAACAATTTTAATAACAATGATATCAGTAACAGTTGCTCACAAATTAGATTCAGTTTGAAGTACACAAGAAAATTTTGTTTTTGACTTAACATGGCAAACTGCACTTCATATAAATTTCAATAAAATTTTTTTTTTGTTGTAACTTACCAGTGACAGTTAGTGGTAATGTTTGCGATGAAGAATGTCCTTGTTTATTGGTCGCTGTGCAGCGATATAAGCCCTTATCGGTGTCTTTCTGCACATTTTCGAGAAGCAAGGTGCCATTAGGAAACACTTTCTGACGGCGAGACACTGGAAGACGTCTTCTGTCTGAAACATCCCATTTAAATTTTTCCATCTAAAAGAGTGTTCAGTGATAGCCCATTAGTCAGAATATAGTTTAGATAACTGTTGATTTTCATTCAGTTTCTCTATTAAATTATATTATATATGTTCTTCAAAATTCACAGCAGTGATTAGACAAATAATGTCCAGTGTTACATAGTACATTTTGTGTGTAAGGAGAGGTAAATTTAAAATCAGGCACAAAGGAATGCACACTGGGATTTGAATAGGTAGAGCTTGATATACCCATCCTTAACCAGTGACACTATAGGATGTGTCAAGGTCAGCAACATGCTCTGATTGACTACTTCTACAAGGAGTCTACTCCCCAGTGTTAATAGGATAGGCATTCCTGATGTTCTGTTTCAAAAAAAAAAAATATTCTTGACGCCATCTGGAACCATACTGCACTTGTCCAGGCTATAATCAGATACTCTACCATGTTTACTGCAACATTTGGGCACAACTTTCAAAATACCATTGTTACTTGGTCCCTCCTTACATAGTTTCCCGATGATTTTATTTGCTGTCATCAGTATTTTGACTCGTTTGATGCAATCCTCCATCCCTTCCTATCTTGTGCTAATCACTTCATCTTTACATATCCCTTACAATCCATGTCCTCAATTATCTGCTTCATATATTCTAATATCTGTCTTCCTCTACGGTTCTTACCGTCAACTGTTCCCTCCACTAACAAATTAACCAATCCAGCATGTCTCAAAATATGACCTACCAGCCTGTTTCTTCTTTCTGTGAGCTTCTTCCACAAACTTCTTTCCTCACCCATCATTTCCAAAACACGTTCATTTTTTACTTTTTCTGTCCACTTGATTTTCAGCATTCTTCTGTAGCACCACATTGCAAATGCATCAATTTTCTTTCTTTCTGGTGTTACTAAAGTTCATGTTTTGCTCCCATAAAGTGCTGTGCTTCACTTTAAAAAAGTTCTTTCTAATTCATAGACCAATGTTTGAAACTAAAAGATTTCTCCTTTACATGAAGGCTCTTCTGGCTATTCTGCTTTTAACACCATTCCTGCTTCCACCATAAGCTGTAATTTTGTTTCTCAAGTAGCATAATACACTTACATCTCCTATTGCATCAGATCATATTTTTATATTTAATCTACTAGTATTGGTTTCATTTCTGCTACATTTAATCATTTTGTCTTGCTTTTATTTATAGTCAGTCCAAAATCTTCCTTCAGTATTTTCTTCATGCCCACTTCTCAATACCTCCAGCCTGTACAGCTATACAGACAATGTCATCAGCAAATCGTAGCATACTGAATTTTTCTCCCTGAACACAAATGCCAAATGAAAATTTATCTTTTAATGCTTCTCATACAAATAAGTTGAATATTAATATTGATAGACTACAACCTTGTCTCACACCCTTTTTAACTGATACATGTCTCTCATGGTTCTCTGCTTTTATTATAGTGACATAATTCTTATACAGTGTATAAAGTATTTTTCTATCTCGATATTTTAGACCTGACTACTTTAAAAATTTGAATATTTTGTCCCACCTAACATTATCAAATGCTTTTTCTAAATCAACAAATGCCATAAAAGTATCTTTTGTTTTCTTGATCCGTCCTTCAAGTATTAATCATAATGCCAGTTGCTTCCCTTGTACCGCAAATTTCTCTAAACCCAAACTGATCTTCCCCTATTATCTCTTTTACTACCCTTTTCATTCTTGTATATATTATTCTGGTCAGTAATTTTGAAGCATGTGATGTTAGACTAGAGTTGCAATACTTCTCACATTTGTAAGCCTGTGCTTTCTTTGGAAGTGTAAAGATGATATTTTAATTAAAGTCAATTGAAATTTCTCCTGTTTCATAACTTTTTGATATCAGCTTGAATAATCTTTGTTCTTCTCCTAGGGATTTAAGGGATCTCATCAATTCTAACTGCCTTATCTGCTTTCAAGTCATTCAGAGCTCTATTAAATTCTGTCCTCAAAACAGGATCTCTTAAGTCACCAATGTCAACATTGCCTTAATTTTCCATTACACTTTTGTTCAAGTTGTCCCCATCATACAGTTTCTTAGTGTATACCTTCCATTGGTTAGCTTTATCATTTGAGCTTAAAAGGTTTCCCACTGGCAGCTTTAATGTTTCTCCAAAATTCTGTTTGATCTTCCTATATGCAATGTCTACTTTACCTATGACCATTTCCTTTTCTTCCTCTGCACACTTTCTTGTAGCCATTTTTTTTTTTTTTTTTTTTGCATTTCCTGTTTATTATATTTCTAAATTGCCTGTATTGCTCTCTCCCTGCTTCACCTTGAGCATTTTTGTGCCTTCTCCTCTGTTCCATGAGCTCAAAAATTTCTTCTATGATCCAAGGCTATTGGTGGGTTGTTCCCTAAAGCCTAATGTTTCTTTACCAGCTTCCATTATTTCTCTCTTCAATGCATTCCATTCATCCCTGGTTGAGCTCCTTTCAGAGTTACTTCTTTCATCTAAGTCTACAAGTTCTACAAATTTTTCTCTCATGCCATATTGTTTCAGTTAATTCACTTCCAGACTGTTCTGCTTAAATTGCTTCCTTATTCACTTGAATTTCAGCTTGCACTTCATTACTATCAAATTGTGGCCAGAGTCTATGTCTGCTCCTGGGTATGCTTTACAGTCTTCAACTTGATTTCTGAATCTCTGTTTGACCATGATATAATCTAGCTGATATCTGCCCGTATCCCCTGGTGTATATCCTTCTTGCATGGTTCTTAAAACATTGTGTTTGATACAATTAGCTTATATCTTTCACAAAATTCCTACAACCTGCTTCCTTGTTCATTTCTTTCTCCTAAACCAAAACTTCCTACAGTATTCCCCTCTTTTCCTTCTCCTATTATCACATTCAAATCACCCATGTTTATTAGATTTTCCTCCCCCTTCACCTATCAGATTAGTTCTTCAATTTCAGCATATATTTTCTCCAATTTTTTTTGTCATCTTCCCATGACGTTGGCATATGCAATTGTACTGATGTGGCTGGGGCAGGCTTAGTTTCTAACCTCATCAAAATAATCCTGTACCCATTTCCCTACTCTGTAATTATTACAAATCCAGATGATTATATACCATCAATAACAGTTAATATTTTATTTCACCTCCTCTTTCCTGTTACACACTTATTACTCTCTCTGTCCTTATCTCTCTCTCTCTCTCACACACACACACAAAACTATTTAAGTTAGTAAAATAATTTCAGAAGCAGGAACTCTTTCATTTTGGGCTTACAGTAACCAGGTTTTTATACAAACATTTTACCTATACCTTGTACTATGGCCATGCATTCGAGCAATAAAACTGACATGTTCAGAATATTTTTTGACAAAAGACAACAATACAGTATGTATGCTTGCTTCTGGCACTGTAGGAATACTTTCTAAATCGATTCCTATACAATGTTAATGGGCTTAAATTATTCTTAGAGCAAATTTTTGTTGGTTGAATATTTGGTGCATTTGCGACAAATTCCCCATAAGATGCCATAAATAAGCAGGTAGTGAAAATATGCAAAATGCACTAAATTACTTGTATCTGTATTGGCTGTTCAAAGTTACTATTCTTAAAGAGAAGCTTTGCAGAACTATGCTTCTCAAAACACTATTGAATCGGTTGATTTGAGTTTAGTTTGTCATTTATGTACACACCTAGAGTCTTAGAGCAAGAGCACACAATTATTTCCCACCCCCTCAAGATTCCATATTATAACTGTTCATTATGTTCTGTAACAAATTATATAAGTTTCAGTTTTCCTATATTATACTCCTTCTATTTGTACTGATTTGTTGTACATTCTGCATTAATGAGTCTTTTAAAAGATCTATTGGTATGATCAGCTAACAGCATTATTTTTATTACTGTATTTCTATGGAAGAATCTCATTATTTATATAGTCCTACATTATAATATTTCTCAAATTAAAATAAACTGTTAAAACAAAACCCCAAATCAAGGGAAATTACTGTTTTTGGTATTTCCAATGGGGCCTGTAAACAAGCATCATGCTTATGGCAATGTGTTGCCAGTAAGTACTACATCTGAGTGGCCACAATGTTGTGGCACTGTGATGGTATAGCCGGGCCTAGTTATGGAATTAAACGTTGAGTTGCCCAACTATATGTTGGAATTGATGCCAGTACTGCTGAGTGTTGCAGGCATGTTGATGCTGAGATCTCTTGCTAACCATGCATTCATGGCATCTTCCTGCATTGCCGGGCTCGAGTCGTGTAATGGCTAGAATGCTGGCCTCATGTACCAAGTGTCACTGGATTGAGTCCAGTTGAGAGTATGGTTGGTTTTAATTAAATGTTGTCTTTGTCTTGAGTCATCCATACCCTGCAAAACATTAATGTGAAAAATATGCATACTTGAGCAAAAAACAAATACACAGCCAAATTCCAGGTTTTCTTCCGCCCCCCTTTTTTTTTAAATTATTAATTTCAAAGTGTCAAAATGTATAAGTGATCAACCAATTTCTAAATTTCACCATTGAAATACACTTACACCCTTAGTGGTGGGATATAGAAACATCTATTTACAAAGATCGAGTAAAAAAAGAAAGAGAGTTGGAGGTACATATAAGATTATGCATTCTTTTAGTCCTTCCATCAATGCTTCACACATCTATTGTGAAATACGAGAGACACATGAATCTGATACTCTGAATAAATATATTAAACCCTTGTATGAGTCACTAGAAATCATAGAGTGATAGCCAATGTGATAGCTTTCCTCATGACAGTATCATTATTTAAAAAAAATTCCAATCATACAAATCAAACTTTGAAATCAGTTTTTGACATTCTTCTAAAATTATTATCCAGTTCGGTTTCCGTGACAAAAGGAATAATTATATCTTGCTTAGTTAGGCAAGAAAGCAACTACTCTTTTTTCTTCCTTTCATCACTTTTCAAGATAATATATGCAACAGCCACAACAATTTCATACTCTGCCATGATGCTGATTCCCAAGCACACAATGTATGTAAACACAAAATGTTGAGCTGAAATAAAGTCCATCAAATGCCTAGCAATATTTGAGCAACACATTGCTGCATAATATATTGATCATCTATTGCCTGAAATGTTGCTGGACTACTGTTGAGCAATAGATTCGAGAAAGTTGCAAGAAAAGGATTCTCTTTTAAGAGCCTCTTTAGACCAGTACTTAACTGTCATCCTTATTAAAACTAGAAGTTTAAAACTGATGCTCCCATGTGCTGAATTTAATTCAACTAAAATGTTAGTATAAACATTAGGGAAAGAAGAAAATGCAGAGATGAAATGCACATTATGTTGCTAGAAATCCCATTCAGAAAGAAATATATGTGAAATACTGAATGACTTAATTTTGAAAGAGCTCATATTTAGAAGATATCATTGTTTCAAAATACAATAGCATAATATTTCTATAATGATTTACAGGTGTCAATTGAAACAAAATTTATAGCAAAGAAAGACAGAGATGAAGTTTTTGATTGTACAACCTTACGGTCAAGTGTTTATTTAACAGTTTGTTTGGAAGCAATAATGGATAGTGTTGGCTGAAACTTGTCAACTAAAACAAGCTAGATGTGATGTCCAGCATTCAGAAGGAACCAGACCTGTTGTTCTACTTCAAAAATCAAAATCTAGGTGTGCAGTTGCATTTCTCTGTTACTTAAAGCAAAGTCTGGAATAATTTCATAAATTAAACTTAAGTGTTGATCCTTCCCAACCATTTCTGTCCAGCAATGTGTTAGGTCAAGTTGGGTGCCATTGAAAGGAGGTGGGAGCAGGTTAGGTAGATAATGGGAGTGGCAGAAGAAATATCGATTCTAAAGGAAAATATGGAGAAGGAGAGGAACACAGGCTGAAGAGTTTGGCAGAAGGAGCACACAGTAGACCAGTAAAGGAGCAGGGATGTATGGAGAATGTCCCATTTTGGAGGACACAGGTTTGAATACCTGTACGGCCATCCAGATTTGGGTTTATCATTGTTTCCCCAAATAACTCCAGATAAATACTGGAAGCGTTCCTTCCGAAGGCCATGGCCAAATTCTTCCCATCCCTTGTCTCCTGTCCTTTCTCTCCTCTAATGATCTCGATGTCAGTGAGGTATAAAAAAATGGGGGAGGGAGCACTTGAGACAACTAAGCATGGAATTGATAGCAGTTTGTAGGGAGGATAGGGGGGCATCAATGAAGAATATTATAGATGGACAGGGATCACAGAATGATGCAACTAGAATGTGGCTAAGTTAAAAAAAAATAATAATAATAAGGGGAGGAGATGGTAGTCAGACAGTTATTGTAAGATAAGACTGCAGAAGATAGCAGTTAGACAATTATAGTTGGATAAGACTGCAGAAGATAGTTATCAAGTATATGAAATAGGTGGAGATTATAATTGAGTGCTTTAATGAGACTATTGTCATGCAGGTTTAGGATGAGAAAAATAGAACAGGAGCTTCTCCTAATGGGTTCTATGAATATTAAGAGGAAACTGGAAGAGTTATAAAAGGCAAAAGGAGCTCGTATGGATAATATTAATACAGATGTATTGAAGATGGGGGATATGAAACTGTATCATATTTGAAATATGACTTACTTTGATTACCAGTTTAATGATAATGCCAATGTAACTGTTTAATTTATTTATTGTTGCGTCGTACGCGTTTCACCTCTCATTGAGGCATCATCAGTGACGAATCTGTGTTACAGTTTTTATATAAATTTTTATCCTATTATTACGTAATTATGAGCATGAGATATTTTTATAGCTAATAGTTACTTACTATTTACATTTGTTAGTATGGTATGCAGCTGCGCATCTCTGTTTCCTTATACAAAGCATGTTTTGCCTGTATCATATTTACACAATTATGCATTCTCATCATTTGACTATTGGGCCAGCTGGTTTGTTTATGTCTTGTCTCTGGTGTGCTTTTGCATCCTTTGGTTGTCTGCTGTGGCCATCTTATTCGTATATGACATGTCTCGTGCTGATAGTGCGAGTTCTGAAAAGTGCATGTATGCGTGATGATCTTGTTAGTGTGTTTTGTATTTATATGTGATGTATATATGTGTGGTTTTATTATTTTAAATACAGTTTGTGTTTATTTTGTTTTGTCTGTCGAGTTTGTGTATATTAGATGGAGTAACATTTTATTTGTGAGGTTTCCTTGGTTGTTCAGTACGTGTTTGCCTTTATTTTTTGCTTTTTGAATATATAAGTTTTCCTGTATAGTGAGTGTGTTGTGTCTGTGGTTGTTTATAGTGAGAATTTGCATATCTGTGTTTATGTTTGTTGGTGAATGGTCATTTTCTATGAGGTGTTTGGCAAATGTGGAATGGTTACTGTATTTTAATGCTCTCATGTGTTCTTTGTATCTGATTTGGAGCTGTCTTCGTGTTTGCCCTATGTAAATTGCTTCACATTTTTGACAGGAGAGTTGGTAAACACACTCACTATACAGGAAAACGTATATATTCAAAAAGCAAAAAATGAAGGCAAACACGTACTAAACGACCAAGGAAACCTCACAAATAAAACGTTACTCCATCTAATATACACAAACTCGACAGATAAAACAAAATAAACACAAACTGTATTAAAAAGAATAAAACCACACATATATACATCACACATAAATACAAAACACACTAACAAGATCATCACACATACACGCACTTTTCAAAACTCGTGCTATCGGCACGAGACATGTCATATACAAACAAGATGGCCACAGCAGACAACCGAAGGATGCAAAAGCACACCAGAGACAAGACATAAACAAACCAGCTGGCCCAATAGACAAATGATGAGAACGCATAATTGTGTAAATATGATACAGGAAAACATGCTTTGTATAAGGAAATGGAGATGTGCAGCTGCATACTATACTAACAAATGTAAATAGTAAGTAACTATTAGCTATAAAAATATCTCATGCTCATAATTACGTAATAATGGGATAAAAATGTATATAAAACTGTATATAAAAACTGTAAAAGTGCTTATTCATAAAGGAGGGATGATAAAAAGGAGTTGAAAATTAAAGACTGATTTATTTTACCTCAGTGACAATTAAATGAATGAGAGGTCAATATGCAACCACATCAGAAAATTCTGTGATGAGAGAAAGTGGCTTATACCATTGGCAACATGGGATTATTTAGGAACAGGATATTAAGGTAAATCTCAATTACTGGGATAGGTGCAAGACACTTTGGATCAAATGGATATGGGAGAAAATATTAATAGTTTACCACTCCATTGGCACTGACATATTTGTCTGTAAATATTATTGTGGTGGATAAAAAAGTGACTTGCTGGGTGAAATAATTCTTAAAAGGCTGAATGCAAAGATATAGACTAGGAAAGACAATATCAAAAATGTGGAAACAAAAACTGAGGGCTGATATTTATTTTAATATGTAATTGTGTTGACTGTTCACAGTCAGAAGTTAAATTGTTTGCAGGTGACATTATGTTAAAAGTGGAGGGTCTAGTCAGGGTATCCAGTTGGGTTGGTTAATATAAATAACAAAATGCAGCAGATTATTAGCGATATGAATGCTTTTATACAACAATGGCTACCACATAGTGCATTTGATATTATTTTTTATCATTTCTCACCTAAATTTGTGTGGGAATAAAAATACTGTAAGTTCAACTAATAAGATTTATCAATTAGTCAAGTGTTTTAAGCCTTAAGTGATTGTTGGTTGATTTATAATATGGCAGAGTAAACAGTTGGCTTTGCAAGGAGTTAACATCACACTTCACTGAGAGTTGAGCAGAAGCCAACATCATACCCACGGTGCTATGCTGTTGTTGTACACTAACATCGGCAAGTTGCTGTAGTTAAAACCAATCTGCTGTTGTTAATATGGGTTTACAAGCAGGATATTTTTGATAGCGTTTATGAAACAAAATAAAGGAAAATTTTAAAACAAGTATGAGGATTTAGTCAACTATCTAATATGAAGATAGATTGTAAAGTAAGGTTCCCAAAATGACTGGGTCTTAGGGAGATGTTTTAGGAAAAATCCAGAAACACTGTGTGCAGTAGTTTTCTCACTCTTGATCCCACCATATACCACTATACAACATAGAATTGGTTCAACAACTGTTCATGATGCAGGTGCCGAATTCCACTACCACCAAGTGTGAAATTTGCACAGTAATTCATTTTTTAAATGTCAAAGTGGTTCGAACTATAGATATTCATTGACAGTTGATGGAGGTGTATGGTGAAAACTGTACGGCAGCTCAAAACATGTGCAAATGGTGTTAGGAGTTTATAGTAGCCATTTAAACAAACATAATATGCTGGCAAAGTTATTACAGTTGTCTTTTGGGACTAAAAGGGGATATTGTTGATTAATTTCATGCCTCATGGGACAACAATAAACTCAAGCAGGTATTGCAACATACTAACAAAATTCATACAGGTGATCCAGAACCACCGAGAGTAATGCTGAGTAACGATATCACATTGCTTCATGATAACGCTCAACCCCTCATCTTCGTCAAACCCAGGATCTGCTGAAACAGTTTGGATGGAATGTAATGCCCATTCCCCACACCTCTACAGTCTGCATCTAGCACCTAGTGATTACCTCTTGTTTCCAAAATTGAAGTAACACTTGGGTGGACAATGCTTCAACATCGAAGAAAAATTTAAAGAAGAGACAAATCGCTATCTCAATGGATTAGCAGCGGAATTTTATGATATAAGCATACAAAAGTTGAAGAAGCATCTACAAAAATGCTTGGATAAGAATGTAAATTATGTTGAAAAATAGAACAATGTTTAAGCATTCAAATCATGTATTTGGATTTATAAATAAATGTTTCTACTTATTTTTAAGAAATAAGGTAACCTCATTTTATGATCTGCACTCGTATCTGTGGACAAGAATTCTACACAGTTAGACTAAGAGAAGCAGAGAAGTTAAAGACAGGTAAGCCTGTTTGGTATTTAAAGCTGCTTATTTGGAGGGCAATTCAGATTAGTCTGAAAAAAAAAAAATACTTAAGAGAGAAAGCAACAACGCTGGCAAAAATGGGGAGCAATAAGCCCCAGATATGCTGGAGTGGCAAAATCTGGAGGACTGCCTTCTATGAGTCCAAAGAACATCTAATCTACAAAGAGTGTTGCATTCATCACTTCAAAAGGAGGGTATTGGAGGAGAAGAAGGAGAGAATCTAAAGCTACTGGCAGAAAGAGGGTTTTTTTTTTTTTTTTTTTTTTAAATTAATGAAAGGATGCAATATGAACTCCAAAGAGGAGGCTAACTCACCTTCTTCTGTGATATACCATGAATGACACCAGCAGAAAGCATTACTGAAGCTGTAATTTGATTCATTGATTTAAAAAAATCAGTGGTTAAGGTGTCTGACTGGAGATTGATATGTCTCTGGTTTGAATCCCTGTTTCAGCAGGGATTTTCATAGGCCCTTAACACAACCTTCACCTCTGGTACTGTTTGCGTTATTATGTGAAGTACGACAGAACGCTTCCATGGTTTGAATTCCACCTTAAACTGTAGGTTCCCTGCACCCAATAGGATTGCCAGGTTAGGGTAAAGCAGCTACAACAGGGGTGGAATGCGAAGCCAATAGAACTCCTGTTACCAGGTCATTATGACAACAAGGAATTATAATAATTATTATTATTGATTTTTTGCTGGAAGAACTACTAACATTGCAAAGTCCAGAAAACCAATCATATCTTTTTACAATTGTCACACTATTCATTTATTCTATATGCTGGATTATAAATTTGAAATTTTATGATTTCTTTTGTTATTTTATTGCCAGATATTTTCTTGATCCTTTCAGGGAGTAAACTGTAGATATTCACTTCAGTTCAGTCGGGTTCTGAATTTTGTGGTCCAAAATGCATTTTAAGTCAGGGTGTTATAGCTCCTGGTATTATTACAATGTACATATACTTGTCTCTTTCTGTGGTACAGATTGTAAAGAATGTCTTCTAAACAGGCTGGTACAGTAAAGATGTGCACCTGTGTATATATTGTACAGCATGACTCTCTAAGTTTTGCTCTGACAAGCAGGTGCCCTAATCAGATTTGAAATCATAGCATTTTTATAACCCCATTAGCTCCTCCCTACAACTGTACACCATATGGTTTCAAGCTATGGTAGAATGTAAAATAGTCCATTCTTAACATATCCTTAGGCATTAGCACATATGTCTAGATGAACTAATCTGCACATGGGGTTACTGGACAGCAGTAGTCTAAACTATGACCGTATAGTTCATGGTGATTATTGTGCATGATGCCTGTGATACCTAACTAGAAGCTACATGGGTTTATTCTTCGGTCACCAAAATATAGTGTTAATTGCCTGCAATAGTTAATGGGTTTGCTTAACAAAAAGAAAAGTCACAGATAATTTCTTTTAAAATACATGATTTTAAAGTCTTTGAAGTTAACCTGGTATCAGATCACATGTTTCCCCAACCTTATCAGATGGCAAAAACGCTTGAGAATACTGCAGATTATTCTTCAAGAAACGCAAACACTGAAGAGATATTGTTACAAACACCCCAAATTATTATGAAATTCTAAGAGAAATAACTGATAATTGTTCTGAAAACTGTGCTAGATTTTTCAAGTTAATTTTAAATTCATCTTCACTCGCCAGATTCTGTGTTCCACTGTACTTGAAAATATTCTAATTTCGCTACTAGTATGGTGAAATTTTCTACGTACGAGCACCTTCTAACAGACCATGAAAACATGACTGTCATGGACTATGCCTGCCTACATACTGCCATGCAAAGACAGTTTTCTATGTGTATTTAAAGCTTTTTGCCAAGGTTTCATTATTTTTTATCTAATCTTTTTAAAACTTTACTATTTTGTAGACCATTTCATTTTGAACTTCCCAGTTGCCAGATTTATAAATGGAAATTCAACTGTTCTGGATTCCCAGGTTGGTGTTTCATTGATGTTTTGTAGTTTCACCAACAGAATAATTTCTGTTGTTCATTAATCATTTGTACCCTTTGGAACCAAAAACTGTTTTCTGTAGGTATATGTCCCCAACTTGGGAATCCAGAACAGTAGAATTTCCGTTTATAAATCAGGCAACTGGGAAGTTACTCTCCGCTTCCCCATTCGTTCTAACAAATGGACTCATTTTCCTTCCTGCTATCAGATTGATAGGTTATATGCAATTCACACAAAACCCAATAATTAAGGGAGGAACAATCCGTTTCATGTATATCATTCGTGTGAATATACGTTTTGTGTAAATTAACTTTAAAATGTTAGTTTACTGTAAATATGTCACAAACTGTTTTAAAATCAATATAAGGGCTATCCTTTTATTATTCCTATATGACCCTACTTCAGTATTAACACTATATATCAACATAAATCACTTGCAAATCTTGTTTATACAAGTTGCTCTTTCATTACAGTTTCCTACCGTCTGGTAGTAACTGTTATTCCTCTATAATCTTAAACTTCAAATTATTTTATGTTCCCTAAAGAATAAAGAGAGATGGACTTCTCATTATTTATGAATGGTCAACTGAACAGATTAAATTAACCATCTGCCAATACACTCGAAGTGCTTTTCACCAAACTGGGGAAGGTAGCTTTTTGACTGTGATTTTCCAAATTTATGTCTTACTATGAATGTATTACTTACGATTTATTTATTTCTGGAATTATTTTTGTTTTGTTGTTATGGCTACTAAATGTAGTAACCTTATATTCCTTCATTTTGTTATTTACTTACATATGTCATATGTTTACTTTTTTTTGCAGCATTCTTTAAAATTGTGTTTTTTTGCATGCCATCCGTCAGTTCCTTTTGCAAAGAAGATTTTGGACTAAATATAAATGAAAGCAAGACAAAAGTGATGAATGTAGTAGAAATTGTAGCAGATTAAACATTAAAAAATCTGATGTGGTAGGAGAAGTAAATGAATTGTGCTAATTAGGAAGTAAAATTACAACTAATGGCCAAATCAGGAATACTATCAGAAGCATAACAGCACTAGTGGAAAGAGCTTTCGTGAAAAAGAGAAATCCTATACTTTAAAATACTGACCTAAGATTAAGAACGAAGGTTTTAAAACTACATGTTTAGAGCACAGTACTTTATGGCAGGAGGCATTGACTTAAGCAAAATCAGAAAGAAGGAAAATTGAAGCATTTGAAATGTGATCCTGTAGAAGAATGCTGAAAATTAAGTGGCCAGATAAAGTGCGAAGTGGGTGAGAAATAATGGGTTTGGAAAGAAGCTTGTGGAAGAGTCTGACAGAAAGAAGAGGCAGGATGGTGGTTCACATTTGAAGACATGTGGAGTTGGTTAATTTGTTAGCGGAAGGAACAGTAGAAGGAAAAACCTGTAGAGGTGGAAAAAGATTAGAATATATGAAGCAGGTAATTGAAGATGTAGGTTGTAAGCGATATGTTGAGATGAAGATGTTAGCACAAGATGTGAAGGGATGGAGGATTGCATCAAAACAGTCGAGTATCTGATCACAAGAAATATCAATACTGATATTTTAAATATGAGAGTAATTCTGTCTATCTGTTTGTTTCGTTCCAAGGAGTAAATGGCTAATCTGATCATGATGAAGTTTGACAAGCAGATGCTATTTGCCATTAGTAATGACATGTAGTATGTTTTTATGTATAAATAATATATATGTTCATGTGATTTTGAAAATTACTGAACGGCCATAGACAGGCGCATAGGATGTGTAAGTCTCTGTAGTACCTTCTGGTATAGTGGTCTGGTAGCTTAGTGATTAATGCGTTTGCTAACTAATGTTTGGAGCGTGGTCTCCGGTTCAAATCTTGGTGGAAGCAAATACTTCTAAGAATTGTTTTTGATTGTTTGAGAATGCCTGGATGGCCAATTGTTCGGATTCCATCTTAAACTGTATATCCCACAAATTTAGGGGTTCAGTGCGTTACAAATCGTATGCGGTCTAACAATGCTGTAGATGTACACTTCTTTACACTGTATTGATCCATCAGGCATTGTTTCTCTCCCAGTCAGCATGTGTGTGATCTGAACTAATAATATTATATAATATACAATAAATAATTTTTATTATAATAAATAATTATATTATTATATATTATTCAGTAAACTAACTTAATATAAATTATTTTTATATAACAATATTCTTTAATTGTTTACACTATAATAAAGGTTATATATATATAATTAAATAATCACCAATAAGTTATTAATATAAATATTTTTTTTAAACCTTACAAATAGGATTTTATACATCTTATAAATATATGTATATATATAAGTATTTATTATAATATAAATCTTTCTTGAGCTACTTTATATATTATAATATAATTATATAAAATAAATATGTTATTATACTTAACAGCAAGGAGTTCCCCCAAATTTAAATTACTTCACCTAATAATATTTGACCACACTAAAAGTATCTATCAAGAAAATTACACATATCGCATAATTAAAACATTAAAATATAAAATGAGGTGCCTGAATAAAGGGATATCTTGATAGGATAAATAATGTAGGCAACTACCCACATTATGTATTTAATAGATTTAAACTATTCCTCTAAGTATCAAAAACTTATGTGCTTCATACACCTAAATATAAATAAAAAGATAAGCTAACTTTAAGCTAATGGGTTCATATCCCATCAATAGAGATATTAATTCTCTTCTTTTTAGTGCACAAAAACACAATAAAAATTTTATTCCTTTCATTTTTAGTGATAGGATCTATATTATCCTTATCCTCCAATTCTTGACTTGGAGTTTGAATGGGATTAGAAATTAATATACTATCTATTACTCCGATACTGTCAAGATCAAAAAATTCAGCCATGAACGAACATCAATTAAAAATTTTATTGTTCAGGCTTTAGCATCAACTATGCTCCTAATAACAATTTTATTTATTCAAATAAACAAGATATTTTTTTGTAGAAAATAACACAATTTATAGTCTTAATAGTTTCGTCCAGACTATTAATTAAAATTGGAGCAGCACCATTTCATATATGATTTCCGGAAGTCATAAGAAAAACTAATTGGTTAAATTGTTCAATTTTAATAACTTGACAAAAATTGGCCCCAATATCAGTAATATCTTATTGTATAAAAATAAATACAATTATAGTAATAATTACTATTATATCAGTGATTGTAGGAGCAATTGGAGGTTTAAATCAGACATCCTTACGAAAATTAATAGCTTATTCATCAATTAGTCATATTGGGTGAATAATTGGATCAATAATTGTAAGAGAAACAATATGAGAATTTTATTTTATTATTTTACTCAGTTCTCAGATTAACGATTGTTATAATATTTAATCAAAATAATTTATTTTGATTAAATCAAATTATGAGATCCATAAACAATAAAAATATCAAATTTTATATTTTTATAAGATTATTAACATTAGGAGGTCTACCCCCATTTCTAGGGTTCATACCTAAATGAATTGTTATTCAATATATAGTAAGAATAAATCTCATATTCTTAGTATCAACTATTGTTATTATTACAACCATTAATTTGTATTACTATATACGATTAACTTTTTCTGCACCAATATTTTTAAATTCCGAAAAAAATGAATTTTTTAAAAAAATAATCTATCAAAAACAAATAATTATATAATATATTTTGCCGTAATAAGAAATATAGGTCTAAGATTATTCCCCATAATGATATTTATAACATAAGGACTTAAGTTAAATAAACTAATAGCCTTCAAAGTTATAAATAAAAGAACAACTTTTAGGCCTTAGTATTACTACACCATCAGAATTGCAGTCTAATATCATTATTGAATATAAAGCCATTGTGGTGAGAGAGTTTAACTCATAAATAGATTTACAGTCCATCGCCTTAATCTTCAGCCATCTCACCGCAAAAATGACTATTTTCCACAAATCATAAAGATATTGGAACATTATATTTTATTTTCGGAGCATGGGCAGGTATAGTAGGAACATCTTTAAGAATATTAATTCATATAGAATTAGGACAACCAGGGCATTTAATTGAAAATGATCAAATCTATAATGTAATTATTACAGCTCATGCTTTCGTAATAATTTTCTTTATAGTTATACCAATCATAATTGGTGGATTTGGAAACTGATTAGTACCTTTAATAATTGGGGCCCCAGATATAGCTTTCCCTCGAATAAATAACATAAGATTCTGATTATTACCACCATCTTTAACTCTCTTATTAATATCAAGAATAGTCGAAGGAGGGGTAGGTACAGGATGAACTGTATATCCACCCCTTGCTGGAGCAATTGCCCATAGAGGAGGATCAGTAGATCTAGCAATCTTCTCACTACATTTAGCCGGAGTATCATCTATTTTAGGAGCTGTAAATTTTATTACTACAGCCATTAACATACGATCTCCTAATATAACCCTAGACCAAACACCACTTTTTGTGTGATCAGTAGTTATTACAGCTATTCTTTTATTATTATCTTTACCAGTTCTTGCGGGAGCAATTACAATACATTTGTGCAGTTTTATTGTAAATCTTGTAGTTGACAGGTGTTGTAATTCACTTTTAGGAAAAGTTTCGAGTGATATACATAGGTTTTTAACATATTTTGTAGAAGGCTACTTTTGCATTTGACACACAAGTAGTTTATTAAAAAGTAAAAGTTTTTTAAAGTTCCTTTGCTTGTAAATTCTTAAGTTGTTTTGAAAGTATCACAATGGATACAAAGTGTGGAAACTGCCGAAGGATAGTAAAAGAAGGAGTGACATGCCGGGACTGCGGGCGCTGGTTTCACTGGGGGTGCAGCGATGTATCTAACAGTGACTCTTGTGTCAGTATTTCCTGGAACTGTCACTCCTGCAGAATTAGTGATCAGGAGCAGCGGATTCTGAAACTCCAGTCAGATTTGGCATCTGCAGAGAGGGATTTAAAGGCCCTGAAGGCAGAAAACTCTGTTCTTAGGCATAGGCGGAACAGTGAATGGAAGGTAGTCAGCTCTGGCAGGAGAGGTAGGAGACGCTGTCTGTCTGATGGTTTCCAGCTGGAGACATCCAATGTGTTTCGGCCATTGGAGGATCTAGATGGTGACTCTGAGGACCGTCAGGTTGGACTGAACGATCTGGGTTCTTGCAAAGTAAAAGGGAAAAGTTTTCAGGGTGTATCTAAAAGTAAACGCAGGAAGGTACTGTTACTTGGGAGCAGTCACGGGAGGGGAATCAGTGAGATGGTTCAGTCTGACTTGGGGCCAGATTATGAAGTCTGCAGTATTTTCAAACCAAATGCAGATCTTGGAAGTGTGGTAGCAAATGTGAAAGACCTAGTTAAAGATTTTTCAGATGAGGATTGTGTTGTAATTGTTGGGGGACCAGGAAATAGCCTTGATAAAGACCTCAATTATTCAATTGAGGGAGACATTGCCCACATTTCCAGGAACACACGTCAGACAAGTGTGAGATTTGTTGGTTTGCTTGAGCGTTACGATAAACCCTGGATGTGGCATAACATCAGGCGTACAAATGCATCCTTGGAAAGGGTTCTCTGGCAGCCGGCTAATTCACACATTGGTTTGATTGATGTGGCCTGCATTGGTAGGGACAGTTATACTCGCCATGGACTCCATCTGAATGTCAGAGGTAAGAGGAAGCTTTCGCTTCTTATTGCTGATGAGGTCAGAGGATGCCAGGTGAGTGAAAGAGGTATTCCTGTGATAAATGGTGTTAAGTCGCGGCCTTTTTTAGGGTAAATAAAATAGATTTATTAAGATGTCTTAAGGAAATTAATGTCTCTGATGATCATAATTTGTTGAAATTAAAAATTCCAACTGATATACCAGTATGTAATAATAAAATAAACAATTCAAAGTCATTGCGTCAAAGTGTTCAGACCAGTATTTTCCACCAAAATATAAGAGGAATATTTAGTAAAACTGATGACATTACCAGATTCAAAATTCCAGAAATTTTAATGTAGACGTTTTGTGTATATCTGAGCATCATTTGTCTGATACAGGAATATCTCAGCTGTCCATCCCAAATTATAAATTAAGCTCTCATTTCTGCAGATGTAAAATGGAGAAAGGGGGAGTTGCCATTTTTGTTAAAAATAATATTGAATGCAGTAGTGTAGTTGTAAGTAAGTATTGTATAGAACAACACTTTGAATGTTGTGTTACTAAACTAGAATATGATAAGGAAGAGCTGATAGTGATAGCAATTTACAGGGCCCCCTCAGGTAATTTCAGACTGTTTTTATCTCATTTAGAGTCTTTGCTACTAAGTTTTACAAATAGCAAACAAATAGTATTATGTGGAGATTTCAATGTTGACTTTCTGAATCACAGCAATGATAGATTAGATATGGAAGCCTTGATGTTGTCTTTTAACTTAACAGCACTTGTAAATTTTCCTACGAGAATACAAAATAATAGCAGGACTGCAATTGATAATTTTTTTATGGATATTTCTCAGTGCAGTAATTACAGCATACATCCAGTAATAAATGGTATCTCAGATCATGATGCCCAGCTATTATGTATCGAGTCCAGGAACACTGTTAAACAGATAAAGAAAAGCTGGGTTTATAGAAGAAATATTAGTGAAAATAATATAAAACACTTCATAGATACCTTAAACAATGAAAACTGGTTAGAAGTATATAATGCGCAGGGTGTTAATGCGAAATTTGATTCCTTTCTGAATATATTTCTAACACTTTTTGAAGGTAGTTTCAAAAAAAGGAAAATTCTCAACACTCCAAACAATGAACTGGGCATGGGATGGATAACAAAGGGTATTAGAATCTCTAGTAAAACAAAGAGGGACCTTTATTTAAAAATGAGAGAATCAGATAACTATGCGCTGAAAGTTCACTATAAACTTTATTCTAAAATACTAAGAAATGTAATAAGGAAGGCCAAGAACAGGTACATATCGGCGAAAATAGAAAATTCAGACAATAAAATGAGAACAATATGGAATATAATAAAGACTGAAACAGGAAAAACTGTAAATCACTCTAAAGACATAAAAATAGAACAAAATGGATATGTGTATAGCGAAGTAGGGGAAGTTTGTGAAATATTTAACAAACATTTTACGTCAGTAGTAGATAAATTAGGCATAGAAAAGCAATCCCCACATAGTGCTCTAAGGCTTCTTGAGACTGCTTTCCCAAATAGCTTTGTGGAGATGAAATTGCCACCAGTAACAGTCTCAGAAATAAATAAACTCATTAAACAATTAAAACCTAAAAATTCTTCCAGCTATGACAATATTTCAAGTAAATTACTGAAAAGATGTTCAGACTGTATCAGTCATGTACTTGCTCACATTTGTAATGAATCCTTAATACAAGGTGTTTTTCCCGATAGACTAAAATATGCTGTTGTAAAACCATTATTTAAAAAAGGAGAAGTAACATGTGTAGACAACTATCGTCCCATTTCATTACTTTCAACATTCTCAAAGGTTTTTGAAAAAGTCATGTATAGTAGAGTAATAAAACATGTTACACACTATAATATCCTAACTAATTCACAATTTGGGTTCAAAAAAGGATCATCCATAGAAATGGCTATATATTCATTTTTAAATAACACATTTGAGGAACTGAATAATAAAATGAATCCTGTAGGAATATTTTGTGATCTTGCAAAAGCATTTGACTGTGTAAATCATGAATTACTTTTGAAAAAAATGGAATACTATGGTATTTTTGGGACCGCAGGTAAATGGTTTAAATCATACATTGAAAGCCGAATGCAAAAAGTTTCAATTTTTGATTCTAAAATAAGTAAAGATGCTTCATCAGACTGGGAGAAAATAAAACATGGAATTCCACAAGGCTCTGTCTTAGGTCCCCTCCTCTTTCTGTTATACATCAATGACCTTCCTGGAAATTTATCCGACAAAGTTAAGAGTGTTTTATTTGCAGATGACACTAACCTGACTGTGCGTAAAACACCAAACAGTACTATAGAATTTAATGTAAATGAAGTACTTAGAGTAGTAGCAAATTGGTTTAAGGCAAATTCATTAAAATTAAATTTTGAAAAAACACATTATATTAGGTTTAAAACAAAAAACTATGCACAGCCAGATATATGTATAAACTATAAAAACAACACAATCTTAGAAACAGAGAGTATAAAATTTCTTGGTATTAAAATAGATCAGAAACTCTGTTGGCATGATCATATCACTACACTACTGGCAAAGTTAAGTAGTGCCACCTTCGCAATACGAACACTTTCTCTAACAGCAGATCTAGAATTAATGAAACAGGTGTACTCCTCATATTTTCATTCAGTAATGTCATATGGCATAATTTTTTGGGGAAACTCTTCACAAAGTAAAAAAGTTTTCATAGCACAGAAAAGAGCTATTAGGTTTCTGTGTAGGGTAAAACCAAGAACTTCTTGCAGACAACTCTTTAAGAAACTCAATATTCTTACAATGTATTCTCAGTATATATATTCTCTCATGAGCTTTGTCATAGAAAATTTTAACCTGTTTACACCTAATTCACAGGTACACAGTTTCAATACAAGAAACAGAAATAACTTGCATAAAACACAAACATCTCTGTCATTAGTACAAAGAGGAGTTAATTATTCTGGGATACATCTGTTTAATAAACTACCTAATCGTATAAAACAGCTTTCAGATAATAAAGATGTATTCAAACAAAAACTTAGAGATTATCTTATTGGCAACTCCTTCTACTCCATTCAAGAATTTGAAGAAAATAATTAATTGTACTCATTATGACGTTTGCAAAACTCAGTTGCAAAAATGTATGTTTATTATTATTTCTTGTATTTGTAAAATATGTATATATATATATTTACTATGATATGACTCATATTATGTGTATATGTATCAACAATGACATGTTTCACATCCCAGAGGTACTTCCTCAGCAGGGATCCATGGAACAAGATTGATAAATAAATAAATAAATAAATAAATAAATAAATATTAACAGACCGAAATCTTAATACTTCTTTCTTTGATCCTGCTGGTGGGGGAGACCCAATTCGGTATCAACACTTATTTTGATTTTTTGGTCATCCAGAAGTATATATTCTTATTCTTCCAGGATTTGGCATAATTTCACATATTGTATGTCAAGAAAGAGGTAAAATTGAAGCATTTGGAACATTAGGAATAATTTATGCCATAGCAACTATTGGAATCTTAGGATTTATTGTATGAGCTCATCATATATTTACAGTAGGAATAGATGTAGATACACGAGCATATTTTACATCAGCCACGATAATTATTGCAGTACCTACAGGTATTAAAGTATTTAGATGATTAGGAATACTATATGGAACAAAATTTAAATTTTTACCATCTATTTTATGAGCATTAGGATTTATTTTTTTGTTTACAATTGGAGGACTAACAGGATTAGTGTTAGCCGATTCATCTATTGATATTGTATTACATGATACATATTATGTAGTTGCACACTTCCATTATGTACTTTCAATAGGGGCTGTATTTGCAATTATAGGAGGAATTATTCAATGGTATCCACTATTTACTGGTATAACAATAAATGAAAAATGGTTAAAAATTCAATTCACAATTATATTTATTGGAGTAAACTTAACATTCTT
>CM061921.1:167000447-167147947 GCA_031002005.1 Vandiemenella viatica
TACAGTTAAAACAGATTTGTGGAAGTTATTTTCAAACAATGTATTAAAAATATTCCTGAAGTAGTGATGATAGCAAAATAGGAATATTGGAAAGCAAAAGTCATGAATGCAATATAAAATCAGACTATAGCAAATATAATTTTCTGAGCATTTATTGATCCTTTAGCCAATGCTAATTTCTCAAGAATACGGTCAATCCAAAATAAAATCTATTCTCTGTCTTTTAAAGAAGCATTTTCCTATTACTATATAATTCATTTCACTGTAAATAGGAAGAATTATTAAGTGATGCAATGTTGTTGCAAGACATTTTTCCTCAATTACTTTGTTAATTAATTGTTAATAAAGAATGTCACTACAAATGTTATTTATTTGTTTATTGCTATATTCATTTTACCTCTCATTGAGGCATCATCAACACAATAAATACATGCATTTTCCATACATTAAAAATATAAGAGACTGGCTCTGTGAGATACAGAAAGTTGTCAATTTACAGATCAACTATTGCATAGCAAAACATGACAGTGAATTATTTACATTGTCCTCATTAGGGCTGGTACCTGCACATTTTTGCTTTGCCAACAAAGTGTGTTGCCAGCAAGATAAAGTAAAATACTATACTGCATACAGCTGGCAATATTTCAATAGATGGCTCTCTCTGTCTGAGATGTGCTTTGTGTAAAAAGCATAAATGTGCAGCTAACAACTCTAATAACACCCATACAAATAATTTGTTGCTGGTGTTGCCAGAATGAGAGATAAAACATGTATGACAAAAAATAAATTAAAAACAATTACTTTGATGTTCTTTATTATAATTATTAAAGTTGTTTGAATTTTAAACACTACATGTTAGATTAAATCTGTTCATGGATGATTCTAGACACAAAATAAGTGATTTTTTTTTCAGTCATTTACTATTAATGTAGTTATAAGCCAAGAATTATATCTGTATTTTGAAATCATTTAAAGAAAAAAAATTGAAAAAGAGATTAAAAGAATTTGAGAATTGAAAACAATTTTAATAACAATGATATCAGTAACAGTTGCTCACAAATTAGATTCAGTTTGAAGTACAAGAAAATTTTGTTTTTGACTTAACATGGCAAACTGCACTTCATATAAATTTCAATAAAATTTTTTTTTTTGTTGTAACTTACCAGTGACAGTTAGTGGTAACGTTTGCGATGAAGAATGTCCTTGTTTATTGGTCGCTGTGCAGCGATATAAGCCCTTATCGGTGTCTTTCTGCACATTTTCGAGAAGCAAGGTGCCATTAGGAAACACTTTCTGACGGCGAGACACTGGAAGACGTCTTCTGTCTGAAACATCCCATTTAAATTTTTCCATCTAAAAGAGTGTTCAGTGATAGCCCATTAGTCAGAAAATAGTTTAGATAACTGTTGATTTTCATTCAGTTTCTCTATTAAATTATATTATATATGTTCTTCAAAATTCACAGCAGTGATTAGACAAATAATGTCCAGTGTTACATAGTACATTTTGTGTGTAAGGAGAGGTAAATTTAAAATCAGGCCCAAAGGAATTCACACTGGGATTTGAATAGGTAGAGCTTGATATACCCATCCTTAACCAGTGACACTAATAGGATGTGTCAAGGTCAGCACCATGCTCTGATTGACTACTTCTACAAGGAGTCTCCTCCCCAGTGTTATAGGATAGGCATTCCTGATGTTCTGTATCAAAAAAAAAAAAATAATAAATAATATTCTTGACGCCATCTGGAACCATACTGCACTTTTCCAGGCTATAATCAGATGCTCTACCATGTTTACTGCAACATTTGGGCACAACTTTCAAAATACCATTGTTACTTGGTCCCTCCTTACATAGTTTCCCGATGATTTTATTTGCTGTCATCAGTATTTTGACTCGTTTGATGCAATCCTCCATCCCTTCCTATCTTGTGCTGTTCACTTCATCTTTACATATCCCTTACAATCCATGTCCTACAATCCAGTAGGAATAGATGTAGATACACGAGCATATTTTACATCAGCCACCATAATTATTGCAGTACCTACAGGTATTAAAGTATTTAGATGATTAGGAACACTATATGGAACAAAATTTAAATTTTCACCATCTATTTTATGAGCATTGGGATTTATTTTCTTGTTTACAATTGGTGGATTAACTGGATTAGTATTAGCAAATTCATCTATTGACATTGTATTACACGATACATATTATGTAGTTGCACACTTCCATTATGTACTTTCAATAGGGGCTGTATTTGCAATTATAGTAGGAATTATTCAATGGTATCCACTATTTACTGGTATAACAATAAATGAAAAATGGTTAAAAATTCAATTCACAATTATATTTATTGGAGTAAACTTAACATTCTTCCCTCAACACTTCCTAGGATTGGTAGGTATACCTCGACGATACTCAGATTATCCAGATGCATATGTATCATGAAATGTATTATCGAGTGTAGGATCAACTATCTCAGTTATTAGAATTACCATATTTATCATAATCATATGAGAAAGAATAATTTCAAACCGAAAACTAATATATAATATAGCAAGTTCTAATGAATGGAAATCAAAATTATCCACCAGCAGAACATAGATATAATGAATTACCAATTGTATCTAATTTCTAATATGGCAGATAAGTGCAGTGATTTAAGCTTTACATATAAAGTTCAACCTCTTATTAGAAAAATGGCAACTTGATCAAATATTTCCTTCCAAGATAGTTCATCACCATTAATACAACAATTATCATTTTTTCATGACCATGCACTAATTGTTTTAATTGTAATCACTATAGTAGTAGGATATTTCATAATATATATATTGAACAATAAATTATTATATTGATATATATTACATGGACATTTAATTGAATCTATTTGGACTATATTACCAGCAATAACCCTAATTTTTAGTGCCCTACCCTCAATTCGAATACTATATTTAATTGATGATACTAATGATGCTTTAGTTACGATTAAAACAATTGGACGTCAATGATATTGAAGTTATGAATATTCAGATTTTAAAAATATTGAATTCGATTCATGTATTTTAAATGAAAGTGATTTAAAAAATGATAATTTTTGTCTATTAGATGTAGACAATCGAACTATTATTCCAATAAATATTCCCATATGTATTTTAACAACAGCATCTGATGTTCTTCATTCATGAACAATCCCATCAATTGGAATTAAAGTAGATGCTACTCCAGGGCGGCTTAATCAAGCCAGATTTAGTATTAACCGACCTGGTTTATTTTATGGTCAATGTTCAGAAATTTGTGGTGTAAATCATAAATTTATACCTATTGTTGTAGAAAGAACATCAACAACTTATTCATATCATGAATTAAGAAAATAATTGAATAAGAAGTTAGTTTAAAAAAAAAAAACAATTGAATGTCAATCTATAGATATTATTAATTAATACTTCTTACATCAGATGGCTGAAAGTAAGTAATGGTCTCTTAAACCAATATATAGTATATTAACAAATACTTCTGGTGGAAAACGTAAATATTTTAATTCCACAAATATCCCCATTAATGTGATCTCTATTTATTCTATTTTCATATAGTGTTTATATTATTTAATATAGTAAATTATTATCTGTTTAATACAATAAATCAATATTCATATCAATATATATTTACTAAAATAAATAAACAACCTAAAAATACATTAAACTGAAAATGATAGTAAATTTATTTTCAACATTTGATCCATCAACAAATATTATAAATTTATCAATTAATTGAATAAGAACAATAATTGGATTAATTATTGTCCCTATAACATTCTGATTAATTCCATCACGATTAAATTCAACATGAAACAAAATAATAATAAATCTTCATGTTCAATTTAAAACTCTCTTATGGTATAAAAGAAATAAAGGAACAACAATAATATTCATTTCACTATTCATTATAATCATATTTAATAATTTTATAGGAATTATTTCCGTATATATTTACCAGAACAAGACATATATCTGTAACATTCTCCCTAGCATTACCACTTTGAGTATGCTTTATACTATTTGGGTGAATTAACAACACAAACCATATATTTATACATTTAGTACCTCAAGGCACACCATGAGCCCTTATATCATTTATAGTATTAATTGAAACAATTAGTAATATTATTCGACCAGGTACACTAGCAATTCGATTAGCTGCAAATATAATTGCAGGGCACCTTCTATTAACTTTGATAGGAAATACAGGACCAATTATTACTTATCAAATAATTATTCTAATATTAAAAGCACAAATAATACTATTAATATTAGAATCAGCAGTAGCTATTGTCCAAGCATATGTATTTTCAGTTTTAAGTACATTATATTCAAGAGAAGTATATTAATTATGTTAACAACTCATTCAAATCAACCTTTCCACCTAGTAGACATAAGACCGTGACCCCTTACAGGGGCCGTTGGGGCAATAATTATAGTATCAGGATTAGCCAAATGATTTAATATATTAGAAATAAATTTGTTTTTAATAGGAATAATAATTACTTTACTGACTATATATCAATGATGATGAGACATAGTACGAGAAGGTACATATCAAGGACTCCATACTATTTCCGTATCTATTGGGTTACGATGGGGAATAATTTTATTTATTACATCAGAAGTATTATTTTTTGTTTCATTTTTTTGAGCATATTTTAATAGTAGACTTGCTCCTGCAATTGAATTAGGTATAAACTGACCCCCAAGGGGAATTCTACCATTCAATCCCAAACAAATCCCTCTATTAAATACAGTAGTTTTATTAACTTCAGGAATTACAGTTACATGAGCACACCATGGAATTATAGAATCTAACCATTCACAAAGATTACAAGCATTAATTATTACAGTAATTCTTGGTATATAGTTTACTGTACTTTAAGCATATGAATACTGAGAAGCAAATTTTACTATTGCCGATGCAGTATATGGATCTTCATTTTTTATAGCAACTGGATTCCATGGAATTCATGTAATTATTGGATCAACATTCCTATTTATATGCTTAATACGACATAAAATAAATCATTTCTCTATAAGTCATCACTTTGGATTTGAAGCAGCAGCATGATATTGGCACTTTGTTGATGTCGTTTGACTATTCTTATATATTTCAATTTATTGATGAGGCAGATATTTATCTAGTATAAATAGTACAATTAACTTCCAATTAAAAAGTTTGAAAAAATCAAGATAAATAATTATTTTATTAATAATTACAGCCTTAATCTCATTAATAATTCCTATAATAGTATTAGTAATTGCAGCAATAATTTCAAAGAAAATAATAAATGACCGTGAAAAAAGATCCCCATTCGAATGTGGATTTGATCCAAAAAGATCAGCCCGAATACCATTCTCACTTCAATTTTTTCTAATTGCAGTAATCTTCTTAATTTTTGACGTAGAAATTGCATTAATTCTACCAATTATTATTATTATAAACATCTCAAGAACGATTACATAACAACAATATTTTTTATTATTGTTCTGCTGGGGGTCTATATCATGAATGAAATCAAGGAGCTCTAAAATGATCAGAATAGGATTATAGTTAATTATAACATTTGAGTTGCATTAAAAAAGTATTGATAAATCAATTAATCTTAAATAAGAAGCGATTATCGCATTCAGTTTCGACCTGAAAAGTTGGTTCAATAACCCTTATTTAAGATTAATTGAAGCCAAAAAGCTCAGTGTTTTCGATTAAATGCTATGGTTTACATAAAGAAGATTTTATTCAGCAAGATTTTATAGAAATAGTATTTTTTCTAATGTGTTAATTTTTGTTTGTTTTTTCCCCCTACTGAAATTAAATTTTTTATACATATGCAGTGGGTATATAGGAATAGTTTCAAAACGAAAAAAAAAAAAAAAAAAAATCCCCTACATAGTTTTGAATCAGCGATTGTACTAGCACGCTGCTGATAGTCCAGAACCGTAGCCACTAGACCACACCGCTTGCTCTATGATTTTGCTCATCCTGCCCGTAAACACACCACCCTATATGGAACTTCCTGTCCAAACATCACTGAAAATTGTAGGCTTCTAGAATTTTCATATTAATATCCTTATGACCACTTGCATATCAACTAAAAATTAAGATTTCAGTGATTTGTGACTGGTCAATCCAATAGTTGGTTCATAAACGGATTTATGGATGATACGAAAAGCAGAAATAAGGAAAGAAATTATTTTAAAAAAATGAGAATAAACGCTTCTTTAGCATAAAAACAATAAATCTGAATAATGTAACACCCTGTCTACTCTTTGGTACTTTTTAAACCAATTCTCTAACTTACTTTCTCAACATTAATTTCAGGTTTAACAACATGTTGTTAGAAAAGGAATCAGCTGTAACTGGCATTGGCTGAAATATCCGGCCAATCAGACACTTCAGTGTGTGGATCTAAGGCACATATCTGCCATGTGCATTCGGTAACTTGACATTACGAAAGGAAACACCTGAAATATAGAAGGCCCTTGACTCAACATCAACCAATAGGATTCCATTATGGGAGGAGTCGAGAGAAGGGCTTCAGTTTTCTTGTGATGTGCTTGTGCTGTGATGCCAAAAGGTGCAAAATTAGGGAGATAGACTCAGACGAGACTGGTCACTTTTAATGATAAAGACTGTACCTTTGATACAATGGGTACAACTAATATTAGATAATAGGAAGAAGGATCCTCTTTTCTACATTTGTTCTTATATAAAGGCAAATTGACAGATACCTCCTCTGTTCTAGATATATACCATGCACAAAGGAGATACTATATCAGTAGCTATATTGTTTACCAAAAACTAGTTATGAAGCCATAAAAGTCAGTTGTGTATGTAGACCTGAAATTATTAATGCTTTGTACCACCTCAGCACTCATTAGAGAACTGTGGAATATTGAGTTCAAAGTTGGTGGTCTGCAATTATTTAATTGTTTTATACTTTATCTCTGTCTAGCTATGGAGCACCAGCTGTAGGAGCCTGCAAAAATTCCTTACACAGTGTTCAATGGGACTGAGTATTTTAATTTCTTGGCATTAGATATCAGTATGGACTGGTTGCATTTCCTTTGCCACTAATTTCTATAGCGTCCCTGTTTCTTCTCTTTACTTTGTTCTCTGAAAAGATGTCTCAGTACTTTGAAGTGTTCAATCACAAATTGATTGTTATTTTTATTTTCCATTTCAGTGGCTAATTGAATTCTTTATTTATGTATGTCCAGTTCCACATCCCATTGTTAGAGTGATGCTTAAGTTCATCCCTTTATACCGTCCATGGACATCAATAGAAAATAGCATTTCTCAGTATTATGAACTATGGAATCACCATCACTCATTGAGTAAAAATAAAAGTATAAAAAATTGTATTAAAGAAACAGAGATCCGAAGATGTTAGAAAATTTTTTAAAAACCAAGATCACTTTCAAATATAATGAATTGGTTACAAACTAAGTATGTAATAATTGTTACATGTTGCAAGTATCTCTTTGGTACATTCCTCACAAATTGCAGTTTATTATAAACTACGCTGATCTACAATTAATTACTAATACAGTAAAAATATATCTACCTTTTTCCCATATAACAGTCTCTATAGGATATCCAGAGACTGGACATGCTATGTACAAAGGTTCTCCAGCCACAGCAGATATATTAGGCATTGGCCTCACAAATGGGAGTCCTACACCAAACAAATCATATTTATCAATATAAAAAATAGTTTATTACAGTATAATATATTTATATAAGTCCAATTATTTCTCATTACTACCAAAAAATATTTATGCAAAAACATTACTATTAATTTATTCATAAGTCTTACATGAACAGTTGCACACTTCAAATTAAAAACATGGAGATTATTGTGTAATGAGAGGTGAGTTCGGGGATCTGATGTTATATATACATAAACACACACACACATTAACATCAAAACTGGTATCTAAATAACTCTCAGAGAACATAGGGAAAATTAAAGATTTATAGACATTTTCAAACTTTAAGTGAAGACATCCAGTATATTTCAATCCATAACAGTACAACAGATAAAAAAACTAAACATATTATTATTCACAGATTGCCATGTATATCATTATGACACAAACAAAACAATGGAAGATATACTCCAACACAATTAGAACCACACCATGTAATTGACTTTATTGTTACCACCTGACAGTTTACATCCTACTAACCTACCTTTCATTCTTAAACTCACCATTAGAAGTTTGTATTAAAATTCTTTTGTTTGAAATATGCCTATTTTCAATTAAAAGTACTACAATCACTTGAGTATTATAGCCTGTCAAAGAATTTTCTGTTGGAATTGTTATATATGCATCTAATTTAATTTCTTATATTAAATGCTGTAATCTCTACTTGCTAGAACTACATTAGTATTGTATTCTCATATTTAATTATTAGTTTTGTGCCTGGTTGTTATTTTATTAGTTAAATTTTCTTTAATTAAGATTTGATAAAGGTAAAATATGTTCAAATCTGTTCCTAGCTTTTCATTTTCGACAGATAATGCTGTAGTGAAATTAACACTACATTCAAAAAAATTGAAACTTTGTCTTTCCCCTATTTAAAGAGCACTTGCTTTCAATATAATTACTTTCAACAGCTTCGACGTTAATTTGTTGGATACTCACAAAATATTTTCCAATCACATTGCTGTTATGAAGTATTAAACAAGTCTGGTATCAAATGCTGTATTTTCTGTGTAATTTCCATCATGTAGTTACATTGCTGTTAATTTATTCAACAACAGTGACTTTATAGCTTCTTTATAACCACCTGGGAGTAGCTATGCTGAAGGGATTCACCATTCTTTCAGAAAATTTGATAATTTTGGATTATTGATTCGCCAATTGAATTTTTTGAGTGGCTACATTGTGTTGATAAAATATGCATGGGAAGGCTTACAGCAAACAAGTTTCTATCTGCTTATTTCAGTAAATTCAGGAATGGTAAATACTTGCCATACATAGCCAATAAAATATGCAGTGAAACGTTATTATATAATTAGCACACAATTTAGAAATAAACTGCACACAATGTGAACCAGTAATTTTTGAGTTATAAGCTAGATATATAATACACAGATGGGCAGAGAAACTGCAAATTTTATAATATTCACAGAAAGGATGTTTCAGCTCTACAAAATTTGAATACTTATTATATCCATCAAGATTTAGATGGCATATTACAGAGTTTTCTAGATGATGCTATGAGAAATACAATATAAAGTTAACTTGGAAAGATTTGCAACATAGCTCAATTTTTTTTCCAAATTTTCAACATAATATCTGTCAAATACTACACAGCATTCAAAGCCAGTCATCAAACCAACTTTTTAATGTTTCATCAGACAGTTTGGGACAACCATCATTCAGTAGAGTTAAATGGAACTCTTTGCTTGAAGACTGCTTTCCCTTGTGTGGAAAATATTTTTTCGTCGGTAAGTGGGTCAGGGATTGGAATAAGTTAGCAAGAGAATTGATGAATAATTTACCAAAAATGTTGAAACAATTTAGATGTGAAATTTGTAGAGGGGAAAATGGGTGTTTACGGAAATTGCCACCGGAGTGTGTGCTCAATCGCAATTAAAATAAACAGTGTAAACTAAATGGAGTTCTGTACAACAGGAAGGAAGCTCCAAAACCTGAAGCCCAGTATTTCCCAAACTTCACCACCCTTCACCAAATCAATGACCATTTAACAGGACTTTGAGAGAGTGCACTAAGCTGTCTTCCAGTGTTCATCGTGTTCTTCTGCTGATGAATCTTTATTCCAGAAATGCCTCTGTGTTCCTATGTTGGCCTACTATCATTAATGGTAAGTGGTGATTCCTTTTAAAATTCCTGTTTATTTTAAAACAGTATTATACTTCCCATTGTGGGTATTTGTTGAAGCCACCACCACACTGGATCGGGGAGGTACATTGTGTAGCAGTAAAGCAAGTAAAGCAGTAAAGGAACTGTAACGTGAGGGTTGCAAATATTTATATGTAAAAAGATATACATACACAACTAATACACAAAAATACCAGACCATAAACTACCCACCGCTTTGAGTGCAAATGTATACCTGAACGAGTGCCAGTGTTAGCATACATTCAGTGTCATGTGTAACAGTACCGGTGGCCTTGTCAAATAGTTGCAGATAGCTATGTCACAGCGAGAGAGTGTCAATTTTTTTGGTAGCAGAAATCTCAGTATTGTGTGTTAATTGTTAAGGAACTGTTTACGGTTACAATAGAACTTTCAAGAGTGAGCAAGAAACATACTCTTGGTGGAAGACTGGGAATATCTCCATCGTTTCATTAATGTTTTCCATTTGGTAGTTCATATCCATATATTCATGATATAAATTTGTAGATTGTAAGTGATATTAATATTTTAATGAGGAAAAACCAACCAGCAAGGATTAGTATGTTCTTTGAAAAATGAAGTTGTTTGTATTTATATTAGCAGTTATTTTAGTAATTTCGTTCGACGAATATGGCATTCTTTTGGAAAAAAATTCCTTTTCCCGTGACATTTTTCTGACCGGGGGGGGGGGGGGGGGGGGTAGCAGACCAGCAGCAACGGTACTACAACCAGAGAGTTGCAAATGTTTGTATGTATAAAGGTAACTATAGATTGGTCTGTGAAGTCCGTTAGTGGCTGATGGGAGACAAACAGTCGTGAAATCACAGTTGAACCGTAAAGTTTCGTTGTTGTAGACATGCATGTTATGAGCTTAGTCAGAATCGTGTGAGTGTTTCTCTTCCACTGACTCTGCAACCTTCAGGTGAAGAAGTCTATTACAGAATAATTTTGGTTGGTGACATCATCTGAGCGAATGTTTTATCTTGAAAGTGGAAAAATAAATCGTGTTTTACCTTAACTATGGATGTACTTTCGGGGGCACTGATTAGAAAACTTATACGCCAAGCTATCCTCACAAACGGAGTTTACTACCTGGATGTCGTAAATAACAAATAATTTTCTATATAAATATATATTGGAAGTGCAAAAGACTAATAATTACGCGTGAAAATATAGAGAAAGAAAATATTCATTAGCTTACATAGCGAAAGTGACAGTGACGCGTGCATAAATTAGTAGCGGAAATCTATATAACAGAATTGTTTTCAATTTCCGTGAAAATACGCTGTAAGAAAAATGAAAAGTAAGTTTATATTGGACTACGAATCATGGAGGAGATCAAAGACAACAGTTTGTAAGAGAGTCTACAATAAGTGTTAGTAGAGGTCGGTGCAAAGATTTCAAGGAGAAAGTCCATGGTAACGACGGTAATAGCGTCGCGATAGCAGCGCGCTTCCTCCATGAAGCAGACGGTGGGGGAACTATACAGTCGAGGAAAATCACTGCAAGGAACAACGTGATTAGACGAACAGCGACGTAAACGACGGCACGTGTTTCGAGAAGGAGCTGGGTGGATGAAGATAACGAAAAGAAAAGAATCATAACCCATATATTAAGCTAATATTTCAATAACTATTTTTCCTGAATAGTATTCTAATTTCATTTTCTTTGACATTACTTTAAGAAAGGCTAATTTTCCGATGCTGTCATCTGTGATGACAAAATACTTCTTGTCACAACAGACAAGGAAACCTTCGATAATTAATAAAGTTGAACGATTTGCTTTTGAGTAATTTTGAGCTTCATGTCCAATAGGTTTGTTTAGTAGGTATCTCAGGCTTGTTTACTTTCAAGTCTTTGCGCATTTGAGCAGAACTATTTTTCTCAACTATTTTTTCTTCGGAGTGAGTCATGATTGAGGGTGTCTCGAAAGGGAGTGATATATATATGAATGTGTGATTTATTCAACCTAATTCACTCGCAAAGAACACTTCCCTTAATAACTTATAAGAACGTTTCTGTTCACTTCAGGCAGAACTCAAGCTGAAAAATTGTAAATAAGTAGACTCGTTAAATTTGTCATTTGAGTCTAGATTTGCAAAGGTGGAGAATCGACTGTTGGAGCTGCAAGACAAGGTAGTCAGTAATCGATCTGAGTTGGTTGAGATTTTGGAAGAGTTAGGGCATTATCAGGAACTTTGCACTCTGCAGACATCCTTAGTGTGATATTCTCACAACCCACCCAAAGAAGATGGAAACTCATCTGATCTGAAAAAGTTTGAAGCAAATTTTGATGGTAAAAAATAAAAGGTCAATCAAATAAACCAAGGTTCTGATAATGTAAGTAATATACATGGTCTTAGAATTCTATATCTAAATATAAAATATATATCTAATAAACTTGAATTGCTTGAAAACTTTATGAATAATATTAGTGCAGATTTTGCTATAATAACTGAGCATGGTTAAATAATGAAAATATCAAATTTTGCAAGATTAGAAATTACAAACTGATAGACTTCTTCAATAGGACAGATCACAAGGGTGGAGGTGTTGTAATATATGCAAAAAAAATGTATTGAAAGCAAATAAATTGAACGGTGTTAATAAATTTTTCTGCGAAATGTCATTTGAGGTTGCAGGGATAACTATATCAAACATCTCCAGTAAACTAACTGTTATTGGTATATATAGATCACCTGGTTCTAAAGTAATTTATTTTATTGAGCAGATGGATCTACTACTACAGAACACTATTAGATGTAGCACAGATATTGTTTTGGCAGGAGATTTCAAAATAAATGTAGACGAAGCTGACATAGCTTACATAAAACTTACTGATCTCATTAATATCTACAATATTAGAGACACCATTTTCTCCCCAACAAGAATTACTGCAAATAGTTCAAAAATTATCGACCATATTGCTACCAATCTGAATGATAAACATATTCTGCCTAACGTAATAAACAGTTATTTGTCTGACCATCAGGCACATTACATTGATGTGTTAAATTTTACAACTAAAAGTGAAATATATGAAAAAAAGGGAATTCAGAAAAATAACAGATGAAAACACCAAAGAACTTAACAAACACCTGGTAAAGAGTCTTGGATGGATATATTTATTGCTGATAGTGTAGATAATAAATGGGATGCATTCTACAAAATTTTTAATAAATCATTTAACCATTTTTGTCCAATTGTAACAAAGAAAACACAGATAAACCATAAAACCAAAATTAAACTAACATAAAATATTATAGCAATACAAGAAAAAAAAATGAAAGATATGTACCATTTATATCAGTCATCAGGTCTCACATACTAGAGAAATATGTATAAATTTTATAAAAAAATGTTTCGATGTGAAATACAAAATTTGAAAGCTGGAATTTATGGGGAAAAAATCGTTGATTCAAATAACATTGGGAAAACCACCTGGGGTCTAATAAATGATGTAAGAAAGGACAAGCAGGAGATGGAGAATATTGAATTAAATGCAAATGGAAAAATAGAAAAAACATTAGCAACATGTTTAATGATTTCTTCATAAATGTAGGAGAACCCATGAGTAGCAATAGAGTTGCAGATAATAGAATTAATTACTCCATCAATAAATCAATATTTTTGTATGAGACAACGGAAGAAGAGTTAAGTAGTATTAAAAAAAATTTAAGAAATAAGAACTCTAGTGGGTGGGACGGCATAACTACCTTTATATTGAAACAGTGTAAGGAAGCCCTTCTAAAGCCATTGACATTTTTGATAAATGAATCCATAGCAAATGGGGAATTTTCAAACTGTCTGAAAATCAGCATAGTTAGGCCTGTATTTAAGAAAGGCAACAAGAAAGATGTTGGTAACTACAGACCTATTACTCTGACCTCTGTTCTGAGCAAAATATTTGAAAAAGTTATCCTAGTGAGATTAAATAACTTCATATTACAAAATAGCATCATTAATCCCTTCCAGTATGGTTTTCAGAAGGGTTTATCCACTACTTCTGGTGTAACTCAGTTTATACATGAGGTTTTAGAAAAATTAGATTAAAAACATAAAGTTGCTGGATTATTCCTAGACCTCTCAAAAGCATTTGATTGTGTTGATAACCACCTACTACTTCGCAGATTAGAAAATTATAGAATTAGAAGACTAGCTAATAAACTACTGTCACCCTACATCCAAAATAGACCTCAATACACAGAAATTTATTTTAAAAATGGCGAATCAGTAAGTAAGGTAAAATCAAAAATGGGTGTAGCTAGATGTGGTGTCCCTCATGGATCTGTACTTGGTCCTTTACTATTTGTTTTGTATATAAATGATATGGATGTATCAAATAAAAGTAGAATTACAACATATGCAGATGACACTACAGCAATTTGCTGGGATAGCAATGATTCCACATTAGAGACAACTGCTACTAAGACCTCAAATGAGTTATCAGAATACTTTGATGTAAATGGATTAATTTGTAATAAGAAAAAAAAACATGTTTAATAAAGTTTGAATTAAGAAATCTGATATAGACAACAAATTAAGATTAATAACTATTGAAGGAAGCATCTATGAAAAATATGAATACACGTTCCTAACATGGAATCCACATGTTGATTTTGTATGCAAAAAAGTGAGTAAAGGCATTTTTCTAATCAACCAGTTATCAAAAGTTTTGGACAGCAATATTCTAAAAACTGCATACTATGGAATAATCTTTCCACATATGATGTATGGTATTGAAGTCTGGGGATCTTGTTGTCATTCCAATATGCATCCATTGCTACTGCTGCAGAAAAGATGTATTAGAATAATGTACAAGCTAGATAGAAAAGAATCATGCAGAGAAATATTTAGACAGGAAAATATTCTTACGGTATTTTCACTATATGTATATTGGATTTTACTATTGATTCAAGGTAATCCTCACTTTAACCACACAAATAGTGAAATTCATAAATATAACACTCATACCAAGAGAGACCTTCATATCAAAAGACATAACTCTAAGGCAACTGGTAAGAGTGCCTATGAAATGGGAGCCAGGCTATATAATAAGCTTCAAGCTCATCTAAAGATATTGACTGGGAATGAATTCAAAATTGGAATAAAATCTTATATATGTAATAAGGACTTTTACAAACTTGATCAATTGTAAAAAAATATATGTATGAATGTACCTTTTGTATTGACTTTGCTAGAAACTTGTATCACAAGCATATTGGCAATAAAAAATTATTATTATAATTATTATTACAGTGAAAATTTCTTCTCAAGATTACCCGTACCAGCCAGATTTAAGAAAACGTTAAGAACAAGTTGAGGTAGTGCGTGAAGAAACAGGAATAGACAAGGAGAAGAAGATTGTTGGGTGTCCCGTAAGGGGAAAGCAATTATTACTGCTAGGAGTAACAAAACAAAATCAGTCGGAAACAGTCAAACAGCCAAAAACAGTCAAACACGTTTTGCAAATGGAAATGAAACCTTATATAACTCTAGGGCTCAATGTGGATTTCATGATGGGCAGTGACTGGCTTACATTAGTGAAAAGTAGTACGCCAGAGCTTACTGACCATGCCAAACATATGAGGAACCTGAAGAAGAGGTAAATATGTACGGAAAAAGAAATGTGTGCAATACAATTAGTTTCATGGGGAGATTCCAGGTTCATTTAGGCACAGGAAGATCATGTCTCGAGTTAGAAATAAATGCCGAAGGTGAAGTTCGGGAAGAGGATGAAATTCACAATACTCCGAACAAAACAGTGTACAAGAGGACATGCTATACCGAATTTTCCCTTTGATGGAACGCCCTATTCCGCGACTGCAACATTTTTCAAGTCGCATTACTCTAAAAACTGAACCAGAAGATAAATTCAATAGTCCATCTACTTGTCTTTCGGTTAAGTGAGCGAACATCTTTGCACAATCACCAACGTTATACAATCTCAACTAATACCAGTGGCGTAGCTAGGTCAACAAGGGCCCCGGTGCAAAAAATTTATTTTGGGCCCTCAGGCCAGACGGGCGACCTTTTTTTTGCTTTGTGTGCTGTGCTGGTAGGGGCCCCCTGAACTGAGGATGAGGGTCCTTGAATTATTCTTTAGGGGCCCCTGAGCAGTGGTTGGGGCCCCCCTGAGCATAGCGAGGGCCCTTAGTGAGGGGCTCTTGTACTCTCAGGGGCCCCTTAGACGACGGTATAGCTAAAAAAAAAAAAAAAAAGGTCGCCAGTTTGCCGTTAAGGCTCGTGGGGCCCTCTAAACTGCGCTTGAGGGACCCTAGAGGTGCGCTTTGGGGCCCCTTGAGGTATGCTTGGGGGCCCCCTGAGCGTGAGGGCCCCGGTGCACTGCACCGCCTAGCCCCATAGTAGCTACGCCCCTGACTAATACACAAAAATACCAGGTGAATACGCTACCCACCGCTTTGAGATGCAGTTGTATACTTGCAGGAGTGCAATAGCAACGGCAGAGCGAGCGAGTGTCAATTTCTTTTGGTCCAAATTCCAGAATTCTCAGTATTGCGTGTTAAATGTTGAGACTGTTTACAGTTACAATAGTATTTTCATGAGTGATCAAGAAGCTTTACTCTTGGTGGAAGGCTGTGAATATCTCCATCGTTTTATTAATGTTTTCTATTTGGTAGTTCATGTCCATATATTCATGATATAAATTTGTAGATTGTAAGTGATAATAATATTTTAATGAGTTAAACCAACCAGCTAGGATAAACCAACCAGCTAGGATTGGTCCGTTCGTTGTAAAATGAAGCTGTATGTATTTATATTAGTAGTAGTTTTAGAAATTTCGTTTGACGAATTCAGCATTATTTGTGAAAAAATTCCTCTTTCGTTACATTTTTCTGACAAGGGGGTGTAGCAGCCCAGATGCAACGGTACTATAACGTAAGGGTTGCAAATGTTTGTGTGTATGAAGATAAATATAGATTGGTCTGTGAGGTCGTGTAGTGGCTGATGGGATTGTAACAGTCGTGAAATCACAGTTGAACGGCGATGGTTCGTTGTTGTAGACATGCATATTATGAAGTCAGTCAGAATCGAGTGAGTGTTTCTCTTCCACTGACTCTGCAACCTACAGGTGAAGAAGTCTGTTACAGAATAATTTTGGTTGGTGACTACATCTGACGGAATATTTTATCTTGAAAGTAGAAAAATTAAATGTGTTTATCTTAACTAAGGATGTACTTTCGGGGGCACTGATTATAAAACGTATACGCCATGCTATCCTCACAAACGGTGTTTACTACCTGGCGGACGTAAATAACAAATATATTTCTATATAAATATATATTGGAAGTGCAAGAGACTAATAATTACGCTTTAAAATATAGGGACAAAAATACTTATTAGCTTACATAGCGAAAGTAGCAGTGACGCATGCATAAATTAGTAGCGGAAATCTATATAACAGAATTGTTTTCAATTTCCGTCAAAATACGCTATAAGAGAAGTGGAAAGTTTGTTTATATTGGACTAAGAATCATGGAGGAAGGAATAAATGGAGACTACGCAAGGGACCTTCGCCACATACTGGAGTGAAACCGGGTGGAGAGAAGTGGGGATGGGAAGCCTCCATATTGCTTGACAGGAGAAACGCGGGAAATAGGCACAAAGACTTCAAGGGAATCATAAGACAACCGTGGCACCGAAATTTGATGATGGATTATTATGTAACTCGACGAGACACATCAAAAATGAAGAATAAAATTTGTTGATATCGTGCTGAGTTCTGGAGATATACTGTCTCAAAAGCGTGGAGTTTCTGGTTGAAATTCAGAAGAAATGTGTCCCCAAAGTCAAATTTGGTGATAGAATCTTATGAGACACGACGATACAAATTGAAAATAAAGAATAAAATTTTTCGATATCTCGCTTAGTTCGCGGGATATACTGTTTCAAAAGTGAGGTTGTTAGGTTTTGAGGGGATTCAACAATAACCGCGGCGCCGTAATTTGATGACGAATTCTTATGTAACTCGATGAGAGGAACTGAAAGTAAAGAATATTTTTTTTTGATATCTCGCTTAGTTCTCGAGGTATTGTACCTTAAAATTGACGTGATTAGGTGAAATGCGGCCTGGACCAGAAGAAAACTTTCGCCATATCCATATTTGATGATGAATTCGGGCGTAACTTAATGAGCAGGTAATTCTTTTTAATTTGAATAACAAACTGTTTATTTCTACAGTCCTTAAATATTAGTTGATGTTCAAATAGGTTATATTTTCACATTCTATTTCAGTAATTGACAAAAAAGATTTCAAAATCTAGAAACATACTTGTAGACATATTAACAAACATATCTGAAATTTAAAAAATAGCATAAGTCAATGTTTAGAACTTTAAAAAAATTAATTCTTCATAAAAACTCATAGTTTCTGTGATTACTTAGAAGATATTGTACTGTTAGTGGCCTATATAATTTTGCTAGAAAAATCAGTGCAATCATAAATCAGAAGCTAACAGCTAATAATAAATAAATTGTTTGTTCTCTTCTAGTATACACCGCATTTCAACCTGCTAACATTTCCATTAATATTGCCGCTATAAAACCAAACTATGTAGACACATCTAAACACAAGAAATGCATCACGATCTACATTTCGGACAACAAAGTTTATTTCATCACGTTTAGTAGTTGGCACAGCACAAATTATCACAATTAATTTCATCGTGCACTTTCAGTGTAAACTTAAATGTGAGTAATGCTTGCAGAATACCATATTCACTGTGTCGCGATGTAAACATGACCAGCTTAAATTAAATTTCCAACACTTGTCTACAATAAGGCTAGCTTGTCAGGTGCAAAATAGTAACATATGCTAATTTTCTACACTACACTAACAAAAATTTGAGAATGATATGATCCTATTGAGAGCAATGAATAAATTTATAGCGAATGGACCTAGTGTTGCAGTTACCTGTCAGATACTTCAAGAACGATAATTACAATGTGACTTAGTTATGAAACGCTATTCCAGGTTTTTCCCTATCTCGTCTTTTAGTGCAACCATATGCAGCACAATTGGCATTGTAGAAAACTTTAGAATATTAGCAAATGAAATATTCTCAGCAGATGACACAGTGCAAACAGCCCAATGTTTTGGTACTCCTACGATATCAGCCGCGCAAGCGCAGTTTTTTCACGAGGTTTCACGGATTTAGCTTTATCTCGTCTCCATATATTCCTTCCTCCATGCTAAGAATTGGGAAACTGGTCAAACACAATAGTTCGTAAGAAAGTCTATACCAAGTGTCAGTAGAGGTCGGGGCAAAGAAGCCAAGAAGAAAGTACCGATAGTATTAGCGTCTCAGGCCAGCGTTAGCAGGCAGCGAGATGGGCAGACGGTGCGGCAACTATCAAGTCGAGGAAGCACACTGCAAGGAACAAAATTATTCGGCGAACAGCAACGTAAACGACGGCACGTGTTTCGAGATGGAGCCGGGTGAAAGGAGATAACGAAAAGATAGGAACTATAACCCATATATTAACCTAATATTTCAATAACAATTTTTCCTGAATAGTATTCTAATTTCATTTTCTTTGACATTACTTTAAGAAAGGCTAATTTTCCAATGCTGTCAATTGTGATGACAAAATACTTCTTGTCACAACAGATAAGGAAACCTTCGATAATTAATAAAGTTGAACGATTTGCTTTTGAGTAATTTTTAGCTTCATGTCCAATAGGTTGGTTTAGTCGGTATCTCAGGCTTGTTACTTTCAAGTCTTTGCGCATTTGAGCCGAACTATTTTTCTCAACTGTTTTTTTTTTTTTTTTTTTTCGGAGTGAGTGATGATTGAGGGTGTCTCGAAAGGGAGTGGTATATCTATGAGCGATTTATTTAACCTAATTCACTCGCAAAAAAAACACTTCCTTACTATATAATATGAAAATTTCTCTGCACTTTAGGCAGAATTCAAGGCTGAAAATATTAAATTAATAGACACATTAAGTTTGTCATTTGGGTCTAGATTTGAAAAGGACGAGAATCGACTGTCCGAGCTGCAAGACAAGGTAGTCAGTATTCGATCTCAGTTGGATGGGAGTAGGGAAGAGTTAGGGCATTATCAGTAACTCTGCAGATGGTGAAAATTTCTTCTCAAGTTTACCAGTACCAGCCAGATTTAATAAAAGGGAAAGAACAAGTTGAGGTAGTGCGGGAAGAAACAGGAATAGACAAGGAAAAGAAGATAGTTTGGTGTCCCATCAAAGGCAAGGTAATTGTTACTATTAAGAGCAACAAAACAAAAACAGTCAAAAACAGTCAAACACAGTCAAACAGTCATGAACAGTCAAACACGTTTTACAAATGGAAATGGAACCTTATGAAATTCTAGGGCTCAATGTGAATTTCATGATGGGCAGTGACAGGCTCACATTGGTGTGAGGGAGTACGCCAGAGCTTAGAAGTCATGCCAAACATATGAAGAACTTGATTAAGAGGGAATTATGTTTGGAAAAAGAAACGAGTGCTATGAAATTAATTTCATGGGGAGATGCCAGGTCAATTCGGCACAGGAAGATCATGTCTCGTGTTGGAAATAAATGCCGAAGGCGTAGTTTGGGGAACGCCTGAAATTACTCTACTCTGAACAAAACACTGTACAAGAGGACATGTTATACCGAATTGTCCCTTTGATGGATCGCCGTGTTTCACGACTGCGACAATTTTCATTCTAAAATCTGATCCAAAAGATAAAATCAAGTGAGCGGACACCTTTGCACAATTGACAAGTCGATTTATACGCAACTAATACGAGGTAATTACGCTACCCATCGCTTTGAGGGTAGATGTATACCAGCAGGAGTGCGAGTGTTAGTGTACATTCAGTGTCATTTTTAACTGTACTGGTGGCTTTGTCAAATGGTTGCAGATAGCTACGGCAGACCGAGCGAGTGTCAAATTTATTTTCGTCCAAGCACCAGAAATCTCAGTATTGTGTGTTAATGTTAAGGGACTGTTTATACTTGCAATAGTACTTTAATGAGTGAGCAAGAAGCTTTACTCTTGGTGGAAAAATGTTGAACATCTCCATCATTTCTTTAATGTTTTCTTTTTGGTTGTTCATGTCCATATATTCATGATATAAATGTGTAGCTTGTAAGTGATATGTATATTTTAATGAGGTTACACCAACTAGCTAGGTTTAGTATTTAATAATTATGTGTGAAAATATAGAGACAGAAAATATTGTTTTTAGCTTACAATCAACCCACATTTTCATCCTGACTGCATCCTACTAACTGCACTGGTTGCAGTTTTTAAATTTTTTACTGCAATCATATAGGTGGCTTCGAAGACTATCAATCTGTGCCTCATAAACTATAGATTTTCATATTTCACAATCAAGAATACCCTTATCATATAGTTCCTATGTTATAATTTCACGTTTGTAATATATTGTGTCACTTATACATAGCCTGATGTAAGAGCAGAGCTATCAAATATTTGTTTATTAACTTAGTGAATTAGTTTAACCTACACTTAATTAATGAATAGAGCATCTCCCATATAATGCACCTTTATAAAAGCACTAGATGCACCCTTGAACGCTAATCGATATCTTGAAACTGTCACTTGATGAGCTGATTTTTTTAATAATGCAGTGTGTCTATTTCAGGCTTAGAGAAACATCATTTTTTGTTTGTTATTGATATAACAAAAGTCATCACATTAATTACTTTATTCAATCAGTTTTTTGTTATTTCATAATGCACGCATATCTAACAATTGGATTTAACTGTTGTTAACATTAAAAATGTTTCATGCACTATTATTTATTGTTAGTGTCAATTACCATAGACTCGCATATCTGCAGAGTGACTAACTTCGCCAACTCTGTTTGATGCAGTACAGCTGTAGATTCCTCCATCTTCTACAGCCACATTGCTTATGTTCACATGACTGATGACATCACCATGGACTGTTACATACTGCCCGATAACGAACCTTTAACAAGAATAATACATTTTTATTAAATAACAGCTAATTACACTAAAAATTAATTGCAAAAGAGATCTGTAAGTACATACCGAGCTTTGTCTTGTTGTATCCCATTGCACTTTTGTGACAGCATAAATAAATTTTTTGCGGCGTTTGAAGGCTTAGATCATACATGCAGCTACTGAATACAGTTGATTTTTCTAGATTATAATATAATGTGGAATCTTGATATTTGTTTCCCAGACAGTTTAGATGTTAAAGTATTGATACTACACTTAATTTTAAACAACCATGCATTCATACCCTTTCAAACCAGTGACCTATTCAAAGTGAGAACACTGCAGTAGCTTTTAAACTGATATGATCAGCTACATAAATGGAAACATCACACCTACTATTTCAATGAAATATTGATCCTCTTACAAAATTATAGTTCAATTTTGTTTTGACTGGAGGTGAACAATAGTAGTAGTTGTAGGAAAAATGTATATAATTTTATATTTTTCATATAATAACAAAACCCATCTAAAGACTATTGTTATTGGTAATTAACCATTTTCATTTGTAATTTGTAGGTCTAACATCAAAATCTTTATGATCTAAAATAGCAGTAAGATAAGTGATAACAATGACAAAGTTTTATAATAAGTACAGTAATCTAAATTGGTTTTGTGCACATTAATTACAACATTGCTGTTCACACTGATATTTTGATATACACATAAGTATTTAAGCTGATGTTAATTCTTAAGACAAAGAAGATGTAGGGAGGAGGGTGTGAAGTCATTGTACAGAAATGGCAGTAGCAATATGATAAAAGAGGAAGTTCCACAAGGATATAACCAAAGAATATGAAGAATTTGAAGAATTGCCACAAGTCATGAATATCAGAGGTTAAAAAAGAAAAAAAAAAAAAAAAAAGCCTCAGATACAGATTTTAGTGAGCCTGTGTCCTATATTGTGGGGGCAGTCTTCCACATTCACATTCCTAGCCATGGCACTAAAATGAGTCAGTGTGGTAAGCACAACACTCAGGCCATTTCACCCACCAAGAATTCTCCAATTAGGATTTGATAGCATACAAGTCGGTGAAAGGAACACTCAAAATATTTAGATTTTAAGAAAAAGCTTAGGATTTAAATACAGGATGCTCTGTTCTTAGATGTTCCTTAAATGAGCCATGGAATATGACTGTAGTTTCTAGCGACTTGTATGAGTTGTTAGATTGAAAGTAGAGAGAGAAAAGGATCATTGTGTGGTGATAACAGGTAACATATAAAATGGGATAAATAGGTAAAGATTGTCAAATAGTTATTTCATTGTGTTGGAAAAGTGATATGACTTGCATACAAATAAGATAGAGGGTGTTGTATGCAACAGCTAGTAGATGAAAAGATTAAAAATGGAAATTGATCATGGTAGAAAGAAGAAAGTAAGAAGAAGGTTGAAGAGATTAATGGGAGTGCACAAAGAGCATATTGGTTATAAGGCATGGAAAGATATTGGTGGGAGAATTAAAACAGGTGGATGGAAGGAAAGAGATGACCAGACCTGAAGCTGTTACTCAATTTCAGGCATAAGTATGTGGGAAGATTTTCTTTGCTAAGTATAGGGGTTAGGGATTGGAATAAATTAACTTGCAAAATGATGAATAATTTACCAAAAATATCAAAATAATTTAAAGTTCAAATAACTATAAGGAAAAAGTATGTGGGAAAGGGGAAAAATAGGCATTTAGAGAAATAGACCGTGCACTTCATCACAGTTAAACTAATATTAATTACTCAAAAACAATGAAGGAATTTAAAGTGAAAATTTAATGGAACAGTAGGTGTGAGTAAAACCACTGGGTATGTGCTACATTGGAATTAGTAATAATAATAATTTCAGAAGTGGTGAAGGGAGAAAAGGGAATACTGTATGGGATTTTGGATTATAAGAAAAAAAAAGATTCAAACAATTAGGGGTGCATAGTGTATGAGAAAGGAATCCAAAATTTTCTCAGTCCAAATATTTGTGATCTAGAGGGAGGGGAAGGGGGGAGGACAAACTGGGCAATTGCCCTGGGTGGCAAAATCATGTTTGAAGGACGGCGGCAATTTATGTCACGGCAACCTTTTATATGTAGGCCTACTCATATATAGCTCCACTACTTCCCTGGCGGCGACAGTGGGGTGGCGATAATCAGGGTGACTCGAAAATTTCCTAGATGTGCCACTGGTTATGACAGAATATATTTAGGCAATTGAATCATCATTCTTAATTAATAAGATGTAGAGTACTGAATTTGTATTTGACTGTCAATACAGTTTAACTGTGATGGGAAAACCGGGTAGCTATAAGCAGGGCAGGCGCTAGGAATGGCCAGGCGTCGATGGGCGTAATCTTGGCTTCATGGCCTGAGGGCCCCTATAGTCGGTGATCGGGCCCCCCATCAGCCCGCGGGGCCCGGGTACTTTTGACCCGCTTACCCCCCCCCCCCCCCCCCTAACGCCGGCCCTGGCTATAAGTGAAGTGAGTGATGGTCTTATATACAAGATGTTTGTAGAAGATGATATAGCAATGGCTATTATGTGAAGAATTAAAATGCTGTTTGGAAATACAGTCAGCATTATGAATGCAAATATCCTTATTTTCCAAGAACGAGGAGGCTGGAAATTTTCATTAGCAAGTGGAGAAGTAAGGAAATTCCGCATCTGTGCAATGTTTTCTGCTAGCTACAAACAAATATTTAGAATATGCCATTTTCAAGTGGTTTCTGCAGCAACGTTCTATGGGAAACCGGATTTCGGGTCCAATTCTTTGTGAAAAAGCTAATTTCTTAGTTCAGAAGCTTGGTTGTTCATCCTTTAAAGCAAGTAACGGCTGGCTAAGGAATTTTAAGTCAGGCACAGTGTCCATGAATTAGATTTAAATTGCGAGATGTTAGAAATGTAATAAAATATTTACCGGTATTCAATGTTTGTAAAACAATTTTACTACCGAAATATAACCATCTTTTCAGTTTGTCAAACGAATCACCTAAAAAAGTAAGTTTTCTGTGAGTTGGACCAGTGTCAATTTTGGATGTTGCCTGACTATACTACCTACCGCATATGGTAGTCTTGGTAGCTGTGTATAATGGGTTGAACAAGTTAGAGGAGGGAATTCAGTTAGGAGCGATTCTGGCCTTTTGGATACATATGGCATGGTAATACATCTAGCAAGTTGATAAATAAACAGTGGATAGAGTTAATTTCATGGCGGGAAGTGCGGTGTAAAATATTTGTGTGTTGGTTTTACGTCTAATGGGATGACTGAGAATATTGAGGGGAGCTGCGTATTTCGTGACTGCCTGCTATAGCTCATAGGTGAGCGTCAGTAGTTTAATACAGAATTTGAATTGGGTCTGCGTTGAGCGTAAGCTTATATATTAGCATTAGATAAATATTAGAACTGCAATTCAGTACCACAATTACAAACTTGTTAGGACTGTATAATGTGCTAGTGCTATAATGTTAGGCCTAGAAAATAAAATGTTATTACGAGGTCTCCATACATTCTTTGTTTTCCTTCTGCAACTAGGGACTGAAAACAATGAGAGGCTTTAAAATCGGCGCAATGCACCCACTTTAGCGCACAGTATTGGTACTGCATACTAATTACATAGATTTCTCCAACCATAGTAAAATTTTACATTCTATCAGATTTACAGGACCATATTGTTAATCGAAAATTGTTCTGGTTATTTGAAAGTCTGCAACACGGCAATTTAAGTGGTAAATGCCGTGATACTAGAAACATAAAGCTTTCGAACAAAATTTCAAAGACAATTGCGTTCTCTGTGTGAGGTCATATGTACCAAAGCCACTTTTCTAGTAACGTGACAAGCGGACAACGTTTGTTTTAGGTCAGAATTCTCACGAGGGTAAAATTGTTCGTTGAAGAAATTTTGTGACCTGTTTCATTTCAATTCCTATATGACATCTTTGGATCTAGAATTTTATCGGACAGTACCGCAAAAATCCTTTCACGACCATCATGGGTAATAGCGACCTATCTGTAATTATAACTACAGTCAGCATGACTTTTGGTCGCCATCAATGAAGTACACAAATAAACACCAACCAAGCGTGAAAATAGCTAAGCTGTGATAGTACATAACCATCTCATGGTTGACCAACTTTCTAGCCGCTACTATTCAGCATCACGAGGATATTTTACAACAGCGTAGTGGCACAAATGTATCACAGAAATAGAGAACAGCACCATTAAAAGCATTGTTGCGTGAGATTCTATGTCAGTGAATCATTATACTTTCAATACAAGACATAGAAATATAACAGACGACTTTGTCGCGTAAATATTAACTGCCATGGAGATATTTCCTTTGTATCAGTTTCCTTGCACTTCTGCAATTCGCGAATTTTAAATTCAAACTCTCTTGCTGTTTGAAGTAAGTTATTTAACTACTCATTCTACAATTATTTCAATCCTTTAACTACAAATGAAATCTTTTTATTCCTTTATTCCCGAAATCAATTGCTGTTTTATCGTCATGGTAGTCGCTTTGCTTCCTCATATTACTCCCAATTTTTCTCCCAATATCCAGCCAGGCCTCATCACAAGTATACACTCCTAAAAATCTTCATACCCTCCTCCTATCTTCCAGCGATTCCCAACCCAGTTCTTTCATCATACCAGCTACTGAATTATACCATAATTTTAGCAAACAACTCTAGCTGCCTTCCTTTGTAAACAATCCAACTCCTGTATTTGGTAGCCATAATATGTGTCCGATACTCTCTCTCCGTACTCAAGCAGCGTTCTGATCACTGTGACCACGCTGAAACGAAGTTTCCCTCTCTCCAAGAGAAATTAGAGTGGTTTTTTTTTTTATTTTTATTATTTTCGTGATAAAAAAGAAATAAGCCCACTAACTGCAGGGACAACTACGAAGGCGGAAATTAATTAATTAAAAATTTGAGTTTGAATTTAAAAACATATCATAAGTAGGACGCAGAGAACATAAACGTTTAAGCTTTTGTTTATGAAAAAGATGTACAAACAAAAAAATAAGGCTTGCGTGTGAACGCATAAAAATGAACAGTCAATGTGTAACATATGTGGCATGTATATTATACCTTAAATTGTTTGGTGCCGTAGATTTTTACAAACAGGAGGTAAGCGAGTAGAGCAGTCGTGGTCATTTAGTTCTATGTGCTCGGTTTAATTAGCGGGAACAGAGGCCGAGTGGCCTGATGGACGCACTATTTCTCCACGTCACTGCCACGGGTCTTTTCCTTGTGCAGCTTGAAATAACTTGAGATTAAACTTAGTGTAGGAGACACCCATGGAAAAGTATGTATTTTCAGCGAACATCTATAGAGGATTCGAAACCAGTACACTCAAAACCGACTTAAAAAAATAAAATAATAATAATAATTGATTTTCAGTACCATATAATTCCTCAGACAGATCGCTGTAATATAGTTAACATGTATGTGATATCTTGAAATAGAGTGAGTAAGGTGTTAAATGGTGTTGGAATTGTAAACAGTTTTCATAAAGAAGCCTGTCTGAAGAATGGAGGTACAAGGCATATATAACAGTTGTGAGCATTGAATTCTCAAAAGTATAAATGCAACTTTAAGACAAAACGAATGAAAAGTGGTGTTAACCATTTAATTAATTACATAAATTTTTGATATATCTGCTAATAATTTATCTGCAGCAAACCGCAAACACAAGCCCATACTCTGCTCATGAAGAACCAAAGGTACTAAATCATACAAAAATTCATTAATCTTACTTGAGGAATACTAAGCTCTGTGGGACGCATGTTATTTATCATAAAAGTTTATTTCAGTTTTTTATTTTTTTAGTTATTCGTTATATTCCATTCACTTTCTACTGACGTGTCACGAGGTACCATCTCATATTTATAACCTAAAAAATAATTATTAAAATTCATTGAAGTTTTTCCGGTATTGACTTCGAGTGTAAATTTGGAATGATTTTCTGTGTTTACTACATTTTTTGGGGAAATAACTTAATTTTTTAAAATTTAATTGTGGTAGAACAAATCAATTTGCTATACCACATGAATAAGTCAGGTTAATTTATCATAATCTCACCTAATTTACTGTAGATATGTAAGAACATAGGCGTTATTACTTAAAAATATAAAAGTTCTCTATCGTGAGCCTGATTTACTTGTAATGAAGAAGGCGACAGAAAAAATCCAGTTAACCAATGAACCATCCTGATAATCTCTTTGTTTTTCATCCCGGGCAGAGAGTAATAACATGTACTATTTATTTTCAAAATGTTAATATGATTATAATTTGAACTGAATAAATGTTTTATACGAGAAATATATCAATTTTTAATTTATATTGGCAGAGAAAACTTATTGCGGAACTAACAGTTTAATCACGTACGTAATAAGTCCTCTGGAGCAACCATTTTCATTTTTTTTTTGTCGGAAATCAGTCCTGCGGCTTTAGATTCCATGCAAAAAATCACTTTAGGCTGAATTAATGTTTCAAGTGGTTCATAAAATACATCAGCAGCTACAAGTTTTCAATGAGTAAACATTCTATTTAACATGAAATTATGTGTCTGGCATTTTCTGTTGCCATCATATTGTTACTCCCCTCATACTACACCTCCAACGTTTCTTCGGTAGTTGAGCGCATTTATTCTGAACAGCCGCTCAGCTCGTTGTGTATTAGTAGTACAGGGCGTTCGCCGGGAAACGCAACCCACTGTTAGCGCTACAAGGAAGAAACTGCTCCCGGCGAGCGAGCGGTCAGTTTCCGGCATTGTTCGACCGTCGGCCGCGGACTATTTCATAATAATTACGCTTCATAAACTTCATAAACTTGTGTGCTAAGCATTTAAATGTGACGTAATTCATTAGCTTACCTTATAAAAGATGCTGGAAGTGTTGACCCTCTTGTGTAATGCACATTTCACATCTTCTGAACATATTTCGAGACACACGCTGCCGTAATTGACTTAATGATTTTTTGGGTGACTGTTCTAGTCGAAAAGCGATATCGTCAATTTTCTCCTCTGTGAGAATACGGTTGACCGACAGTCTCTTTTTGTTAAAAAATGAACCCGTTTCTCTTACTTTTTTAACCAGACGCAGAATTGTTGATTTAGCTGGCAGTAAAGAGCCAGGAAATTCGCGACGAAATTTACTGTGACACTTTTTAAACGACTTCTTCTTCACATATGTATCGTAAAGAAATATTCTTTGTTGCAAACTGTAACGTACCATAATTTTACTCACACTCAAACACGGTACAGATTAATAAGAGTATGAAGCCCCAAACCAGCCAAACCGCAAAGAAACGTTTATTCACAACACTGATTAATAAGAGACTGAAGTCACAAACTATCTACAATGCAAAGAAACCGTTCTTAACAATGTAAGGGTCACTGCAATGCACTGTTGGGGCAGCGGAGGTGTTAAACAGTGCGGTGATTCACGGTGCCGGTTGGCGGAAACTGCTGGCGGCACTGACCGAGCAAGTTGCCGACGGCAACAGACTGGGAGGGTAGCGTTTTCCGGCGAACGCCCTGTATTAAGACATAAGAAAATAGTAACGGCAGTTCCAGGACATCTAATAAGTTAAACATTCGCTGTCATAGTACGGAAAATTCTGCCGAAACTTTCTCTATTCCTACGAACTTTGCCAGTAAACAAGAGCGACTGACAAAGCCAACACATTAAAAAAAACCAATACTAATTTTACCGTTATTTAAAATATTAGGAATTGAAGTAAGTTATACCCTAGTTAGGATTTCAGTCTATAATCGCCTTGCTGTCACAAAACAGTGAAGTAATTCGTATATTTTCAGTTGTTTCGTTTATTCGAACAGATACTAGTTACATAAAGATAGAGCCAGCATAAGCTGTTTCATATAGCGAATTATAATAGAGGAACAAGGGAGAAATACAAATATCGCAATTTTCAATAACTTAGTTCTATGACGTTTAGGAAGCGCTAAAATACAATCAGTTTTGAGAGAGTGAAATCTAGACGATCACATCAGTGGCACAGAATTTTTATAGCAGATTTTCATAAATAGATAGGCGAAGAATGTATTTTATAAAAAATTTATTTCGTTTGTATCATTTAGTACCATTCGCAAAATTTCGTGAATTACTTTCAGTGCGATCAAAATTTTTGGTATTACTATGAAAAACTTTCTTTATTTGTTTGCTGTTATCGGGAAACAAAAGCTGTGAGAAGAGATAGTCTCTTAGGAACTATACAACTGACAGCCTGGTGCCAGACATGAACAATAAAAAATAAACTAAAAGATCCCAGAAACATTCCCACAAATATTTTTCGTCGATAATTAGCAAATAATCTCTTCAAGATATGAAACAGTGTATAAAATTTGAATAGGAATCACTGACAGGTAAGTTGGTCATCTAGGAAAATTATACTGGTAAACTGTAGAATTATAATGAATAAAGTAATGGAGTTTGCAAACCTAATAGAGGTACATGAACCTCAAGTGGTTATAGGGATAGAGTCCTTGTTAAAAGAAGGAGTACTAAACAATGAGGTTTTTCCCGATGGTTACAGAATGTACCGCACAGATAGAGGAGCAACTGGGAGAGGGGTATTGATAATGGTTAGCAAAGACCAGTTCACTGCTGTTCAGAGATCATGACCATGAGTTACTTGGGGTATACTTCTGGAGGGGGGGGGGAGAAGAAAAAGTCAGGGGGTTGCTGCATACCATAGTGGAAATATGAATTATAAAGATGAGGCTCTTGGGGAGAAACTAAACTCATATTCAGAGTTCAGAAGTGAGAATAGAATGATCATTATTGGTGGGGATTTGAACTTGCCAGGTGTCAACTGGGTAGGAAATAAGATTAATAACACAAAGGAACAGAGATTTGCAAATACCTTAATAGGGGAAGGAGGCTTTACGCAGGTAGTTGAGCAGGAAACAAGAGGATCAAACATGTTTAATATCTTCCTAATAAAGCCTGATAAACTTATAGAAGTCACAAATTTTGGAGCTGAAAAGATATTTGAGGGTTAATTTTATTAAATGGAAAATGGCACAAGTGCAGTGGAGATGAAGTGGGAAGAGTTCAAGGAAATAATAAAAAAGGGCGAGGAAATGAATATTCCAAAACAGAAAATAAAGAGAAGTACAGAATCTACGTACTATAACAGGGAGATGAGAAGGTTAATGAGATTGGTGGGACGAGAAAATAGAAGTAGTTAAGAAACAGCAAGGCAGTATTCTTGAATTAACTAACCAAGGAATTAATAATGTCAAGGAAACTGGCCAAGGATGAGCTTATGAAAAATATGATTGTAACAAAGGGACCTCTGACTTATGCATCTAGAATTTTCCTTAGCTATATCAGAAAACTGAGGGGAAGACTGGTTCAGTGACACCATTAGGGACAATAATTCAGGAACGGTAGGAGTTTTACCAGAAAATGAGCCTATCTGCACAGTTAGAATTGAGCAGATTAGAAAATATGAAATTAAATATGAAGATATCATGAAGGAACTAAGGAATCTAAAGAACCGTAAAGGGGCCAGTGTGGATAATATTACTACAGATGCCTTAAAGGTAGTAGGATGGGACATTGTAACTTATCTTGAAACATTATGTAAATTGAGTCTAGATACTTGTAGTTTACCAGATGACTGGAAAAGTGCAATAGTAGTTTCGGTCCATAAAGGAGGGGTGACAAATAGGATTGAAAACTATAGGCCATTCAGCTTGACATCAGTGGTAGGTAAATTAATGGAGAGATGAATATGTGACCATATCAGACGTGTCTGTGAGGAAAGTAATTGGTTTTCAAGGCGGCAACATGGCTTTAGACGAGGGTATTCATGCGAATCTCTGTTAGTAGGCTACATGCAAGATATTTCTGATGAAATGGACAGGGGAGGTCAAGTTAATAGTGTGGCACTGGATCTTAAAAGGCCTTTGACCGAGTGAGCAATAAAATGGTGTTAAATAAGTTAAAAACTATTGGAGTTGATAAAAAGGTGATTTGCTGGGTAGAAGAATTCCTAAAAGGTAGAAAGCAAAAAGTCAGGGTAGGAAATGCAGTACCATGAGAAGCAGTAGTGAACAAGGGAGTTCCACGGGGTAGTGTATTGGGACCATTGCTATTCATTACTCTAATAAATGATTTTGTTAGTGGTTTACTGCCAGGAGTTAGATTGTTTGCAGATGACATAATGTTACATAAAAAGATCTAAACAATAGAAGCCTGTAAACAGCTGCAGGGTGATGTAGATAGGATAACCAGCTCGGTGAGTCAACATGGAATGAAGATAAATGCAAAAAAGAGCCAGCTTATTAGGTACATAGATAAAAAGCTAAAGATTGATTATGATTATAAAGTATGGAAGGAGCTACTTATTGAAGACTCTAAATGTAAATACGTCAGCATAACATTTGACAGCAGACTTAACTGTGCAGGACATATTGGACAGGTAGTAGGGAAATGGTTCAAAATCCTTCACCTGTTGGAAAGAGTGATGAGGGGATGCACTAGATAAGTAAGGATATTGGAGTACAAAACTCGGTTCACACCACTGCTGGAAAATGGTGGTGTAGTATGGGACCCACATTTTGGGTATCAAATATAGGAGTTGGAGGGAGTGCAGAGAAGGGCTGCCAGATTTGTCTTTGGAAATTACCGCAAAACACAATTGGTAACTATTATTATTATCATTACTTCGCGATTCACTAAAACTGGGTGGAGTAGGGTGCATTGTATCTGTCCGAAAGGTAATAGTTCGGAAGGGGTATACGGGATATGGCAGGACATGCCCATGGGCTATTGTGAGGAACCATCCAAACATTCGCCTGGAGTGATCTGGGAAAACCATGGAAAACCCAGATCAGGATGGCCGAAGCAGTTTATCGAGAACTACTCCAGTCGGATTTTAAGTTTACTCGCCCAGTAAACCCTTTCTATTTCATTCCCAAGTCGCTCATGGTAAATTGGGTACAGAAATGAATAGGTTCTGGCCTTTGTCTTATTTTTTGGTCATTCCTAGATATGAATGTAGCTGGTAGCAATATTTGTTTGCTGTCATTCCGAAATAAGTCAGTCATGAATTTTTCAATTAGCTTCTGTCGAGAGCTTCGGTGTTCCAGATCATCCCAACCTAACTCCTTCAACATCACACATACGCTTTCCCTTCAACTTTATATACCTGTCGCGAATCGGTCGGCTCTTCTTTGGACCTTCTATAATGCCTCCATTAACCAATTTTGATGGGGACCTCATTTAGAACAACAATATTCTAAGTGAGGAAGCACTAGTGACTTGTATGCAATCGATTTAACTTCCGGAGTGCATTTTTTAAAAAAAAATTAAGACCTAGAAATCGGAGTATGCAATTTGCTTTCCCAGTTACCTTTTCGATATGCTCATTCCACGACAAATTGTTACGAATCATTACCCCTAAGTACTTAGCGGAATCTACCGTTCTAAGGACAGTACCATTCAGAGATAAATGATGTCACCTTTTTACTTACACGTATGACTTGGCACTTTTTAACATTTAACCCCAACTGCCAGTCTTTACACCGCGCAATTATCTTCAAAATAATATGATAAAGGAGCTGGAGTGGGATTGATGGAGGATAGAAGGAGGGCGAAGAGAGTTATGGTAATGTACAAGGCCTATATTGGTGATCAAGCGTGGAAAGATATTGATGGGATAATGAGGAGAGGTGCTTGGAAGGGCAAAGATAACCATGACCACAAGCTGGCTCTCGATTTCATTCATAATGTTGTGGGAAAATTTTCTTTTATAGGAAACGGTGGAAGGGACTGGAATAAACCGCTGAGAGAAGTGATGTATGATTTACCGAAAACGCTGAGAGAATTTAAAGTAAAAATTGGTTGAGGGCAATAGTGGGCTGGAGGAGGAAAGGAGAAGGATGGGTGTGTAGGGAAATTGGCACCGGAGCGTGCACTCCATCTTAATTTTATCAATTAATATTATTATAAAATTCTTAATTTTACCGAAGTTGGAAATCGGCCATGTTGAACCCTCAAACTTACAGTGAACATTCTATGAAACAGTTACTTACAATAGATTAATTACAAAATCATGCTAGAAACAGATAAAAAGTTTTGCAATATGTGCAGCAAAATTAAAAATCCCATAATTAGTAATAATAATAAAAAAATTTATTACTACATCATCAGATATCGTTTAGTTATTAGATGCTTATTTTATCGATTTTTAAGTCGTTGATTATGTTACCGCTGGTAAGGATCAATGAGATTTTCGTTTTATGACAATCAGCATCTTAAGATTTTTAACACCGACCATCATGCCCTGTTATCTTTTTTATGATTTCTATATATAGTTGTTTGCTGACAGGTTTCAAAAATTCTTCATTTTTATTTACTTTTGCTTCCCATTAAAGTTTTCATTTTTTGGACTTTCAGAAGTAATCTAATATACATTGTGTATATTTTGGTCCACTATCCAAACTTTGGAGGCGTGTGTCAAGTGTTTTTCAATGGTGACGGCCGAGATCTTTCCCCCGCGGATTGTGTGTGTAGACATCTGTGATGAGTGTAGATTTGCGTTCTATTTTATTTTGTATATGAGGATTAAAGAAACGAATGAGATGAAACCCTGTACCTGCCCACTGAAGCTTACTCTTCCAAGGTAAATCCGCCAATTTTTATATCTTCATCCGACGAAAGGCTCACCAAATGCCATACGCTCTGCGGAAAAGTTTGGGAGTTAATCCAGGCGTTTGGTACACAATGTGACCTTCGTGCACCACAGTCTCTCCTGCTAAGGCCCGAATGACGCTCTGCAGTTGAACTCCAACAAGCTAATTCGGTGACGAGTACCAGACACCATTATAGTTCTCAGCGGAGCGGTTAACTGAACATTATAAGATTTATTTAACGTATGAGATTTGAAAGGGAAACATAAAATCAATTAACTTGAAAACTGATGGTGAATATATTAAAATTACTATTTGTTGATTTCCTGATAGAAAAATATTTTCTTAATAATATAATATCCGCATCATATACTACGCGTTATGTCCTCATGCTTTGACAAGTTGTGCGGTTATGATTCCACTAAAAAGCAATTACATCTGGTTTATTGTTTTATATATATATGAAATGTGATAAAACGTTTGAGACAATTAACGCTTCATTTCCTATCCTAGACAAAGTAGGAATTGATTTAAATCTCTTTTTATATATCCATGTAAGTATTGCCCATTCTTCAGTCAATAGACCGCATGGGTACAAAAGCGAAGGATTTTCACATGATTTAATTTTAAAATTTATTAAGATGTTCCGAATAAGTAGTCTGGGTTTTTATGGAATTTTTCAGTTTCAGCCAATTGGAAGCGTTGGTGGAGTTTAAATTCAGCCAGTCAGAGTTCAAGGTCGTATGACGTCACTGGTGGCTGACTCAAATGGACCAATGGGGAAACTAATGGAGGGGCATAGGGAATAACGTCATAAACCCAGGCACGTTTCTGTCTTTCTGTAGCAGGTGTCTGGAAATCCCATTGACGTCATTGCCCTAGGCTACTCAGACATGTTTCTGCAGGTCAGGCTGCAGTATCTCAACACGCGCGTGACGTCATTAGCCCAGGCTACACCCTTATTCAGGCGCGCACCATAATAAAATCAAGCGCGTTACTTGTGGCGTCTGACTATTTCCAAGCAGCCTGGAATTTGCCATTAGCGATCGACAAGGAAATTTGCGACATATATCCTTTAAGCATCCGATTGGTGTGTTTGCTCGACATTGTGAAAGATGTACGCACTATAGCAAACAATTCCGGGTTATTCTTGGGCGTGCGCCATTACAGTCACCGCTGTTATACAGAAATGTTTCAGCCGTCAACCACGCATAGTAATTATATTTGAATTTTTGCAGGCATAAATAAAAAATAATGTAGACAAATGCTTCGTCAATTACGTACCATAATACGTGCTTCAAAACGAAAATCAAAATTTTTGTTTCCATGCTGATAGAGTATAAAACCAGCTTGACACATTCTAATTGAATAGAAACTAATATACAGATGATGCGGAAGTGTAAATTTTTGGTCTGAAATACGTAAATGGGCTAAATTGTAAAATCAGTGTTACTAAGCTATTTGACATGGTAGAAAGTCGAGGAGGATGTCCTATGGAAGCTGTTTTGTAGTGATTTCATTAAGTTTCCTCGGATTTTATTAATAGAGACCTATTTAGATGTTACAAAAAGACGAGAAAATGCTATTCTGCAGGTATTACTAATAGAACATTTTTTCTGGTTTATTGACATCCGCGATACCGTGTTACTACAGCCCTCAATTCGTTTCTATTATTTCAAATGTTTCTTTGTGCTAATTTTCCAAAGTCAGTCAAAAAATTACTTCAAAGTCTATGCGCATGAATTTGGCAATTTTATGTTCAACTTCCACACGTTTGTTGCCGCGACGCAACGCGGATAAGCTGTTGTAGTATTATTTACAGACTTATACAGGGCGTTCGCCGGGAAACGCAACCCACTGTTAGCGCTACAAGGAAGAAACTGCTCCCGGCGAGCGAACGGTCAGTTTCCGGCATTGTTCGACCGTCGGCCGCGGACTATTTCATAATAATTACGCTTCATAAACTTCATAAACTTGTGTGCTAAGCATTTAAATGTGACGTAATTCATTAGCTTACCTTATAAAAGATGATGGAAGTGTTGATCCTCTTGTGTAATGCACATTTCACATCTTCTGAACATATTTCGAGACACACGCTGCCCTAACTGACTTAATGATTTTTTGGGTGACTGTTCTAGTCGAAAAGCGATATCGTTAATTTTCTCCTCTGTGAGAATACGGTTGACCGACAGTCTCTTTTTGTTAAAAAATGAACCCGTTTCTCTTACATTTTTAACCAGACGCAGAATTGTTGATTTAGCTGGCAATAAAGCGCCAGGAAATTCGCGACGAAATTACTGCGACACTTTTTAAACGACTTCTTCTTCACATATGTATCGTAGAGAAATATTCTTTGTTGCAAACTGTAACGTACCATAATTTTACTCACACTCAAACACGGTACAGATTAATAAGAGTATGAAGCCCCAAACCAGCCAAACCGCAAAGAAACGTTTATTCACAACACTGATTAATAAGAGACTGAAGTCACAAACTATCTACAATGCAAAGAAACCGTTCTTAACAATGTAAGGGTCACTGCAATGCACTGTTGGGGCAGCGGAGGTGTTAAACAGTGCGGTGATTCACGGTGCCGGTCGGCGGAAACTGCTGGCTCCACTGACCGAGCAAGTTGCCGACGGCAACAGACTGGGAGGGTAGCGTTTTCCGGCGAACGCCCTGTACAAAGATTAGCTGCTTTACCCATCTTTGTTCACGTGAACTTTTAATGTTCGTACCTAACGCAGAAAACGATTTTGTCAAAGTTAACACACTACCAACGAGAAAGAAAAGCTTTATCTCCATTCCTTTGAACAATAAGATGTCACTCATACGTTGAAATCAATTTAAATGTGTCGACAGTGAGACGAAACTAACCCGACCAGTAGTTTTTGCTCAAATTGCGTTCAACAAAGTATGGATACTAATTTGTGGCATTTTATCTGAAACTTCACAACTTATGGAATTCCCATCAAATCGAAAGTACCCTCTATCACCGCCGGAACCATTCGCTGTACATAATCTAAGAGCCTATCAAAATCCGACCCATAGTTTTTGTGCGAATTGATGGGCACTTTAACTTAAATTTCTCAGCTTTGAAATAACCACATTTTACCCCCGAAATAGCCGCCGTATATTATTCCAAACCCCATCAAAATCCTATTCGTCTTTTAGGCGTGAATTTCGTTCGTGGAAACAGACAGACCCTTTTTTTAAGTCTATTACTTTTATATAGATCTTTCCAGTTTTCATTTAAACTGTGTATTTCTATACATAAGACACGAGAATGGAAATTTAATGACATGGATACCACAGTTTATTTCCTTAGCATATACATCATGCCGTTCCGATACAACTAAGTTTTCAGAAGACTTATTATGGAGAAGTTAAAACTGAAATTATATGGGTGTATAAAAATATCTTACTACATTTTTATGGTACTTCTTTACATATATACTCTACAATTAACAAAGTCGAAGATGGCAGAGGTTGCTTTGCACCAAAACTGGTTCTGTGCATTGCAGCTCCGAATTACACGAGGGAAGAAGTAATTCATATAAGCATCATTACGGTTCTCAATTTCCCTAATCATATTTCTCTTGTCATTGCGACCCAAATAGAATGGTGGACGAAATGTTTAGTTACACTCATAAGCGAAAGGCATTCTTTGCATGTTTACCAATAAATTTAAACCAAACCTACCCAAACAATTAATTAGCTACCGTTTACATAAGGACTGTGTGAAATTACCCCGTTAAACCAATGATAATGGTAAAAAACTTGTAATTGTAACACCTGAAGAAGAAGAAAAAGACGCTGTGCCAAAAATTAAGAAAACGAAAGTCATAAAAATCGTGTGAATAAAAAATGAGGAAAACCATTGCAGGGACCTACCTAACTCCAATGCGGAAATGTGCATACATGTAGAACATGTCAGCGAATACAAGTTGTGAAAAACATCAAACATTATATTCTAAACATGTTGAAAACTCTGTTTAATATACAGATACCAATGAATTCATTAAAAAGCTATAGCATCTCAACAGTATGCATAAACAGCATGGAAATGCCATAAGAAATACAATACCTTACCGATTTCATCCGTAACGCAGCTATTGCCATAAAGCGCTACTGCAGGAACTGATATTGTCAGAGATTAATATACCAGGATACAATGGTATAGTTAATTTTTCTAAATAAATGAAGACGAGGACAGCAATCCCTCCTAGCTTCATCTCTCTTCCTTTATAGCTGCTCTTAATTACATCACAAGGTTAGCATACTATGCTCCCTTGTATAAGTTTTCTGAGATTGAGGGCGGACACCGTTGTGAAATTCCGCACATGTTGATGAATACAAACAAACTCTTTTGCTTGAGATCCACCAGGCTTTCTATGTTATTGGTCAACCGCACTCACTTGGCGCGGTGGGTCATTTTCTATATTCCTCAGTATTAATTACTTATTATTATTCATCGCTCATTCTTTTACACACAGTCAAGTATTCTATATGGCGATTACGAGTATGAGAGAAGGCTTGACAGGAAAGCCGAGTGTGTACACCTTTACGAAATTCCGCTCTTGTTGGGTGAAATACCTTGCATCTATACTAGCAAACTCTTTTCTCTGCGTTCTCCAACAACATTGAGTCCAGCACTTCCAGATAGCTATATTTATCGTCTTCCCCCATGACACTTTCAATTAACTATCTTTCTAACAATTATTTTTTCGTTACGCTAACTGGAGAGTTAATCTTATAGGCAGTGGTTTGATTAACGTTTTACGTGTATTCTAACGTACTATACTTTTAAAAATTGAAGAAACCATAGTTATGAAGTCAAAAAACAAAACTAATAGAATCCAAAGGGTTAAATGTTTATCTGTGTTGTAGCATGATATTTGAGGGGTATCTGGCAAAGGACTGTTAATCAGAGTTGCAGTATGATCTGTTGCGCCTATCTGTTCTCAGCACGAACGAAATAGCATTTACTGCTTCACTGTCCGCTCACTTAACGTCAAAAGATAAAGCTTAGATTTTAAGCTAGAACATAAGCTTTCAAAGTGTGGAAACCTCATCTAAATTGGTTCTGTATTTTGCGTGATGCCTGATAAAGGGGCAGAAAGACGCAGCCTTTTTTACTGATTTATGAACACACTTTACAATATTTTCGGTAAAAATCCTTAAACTGGTAAGTACTGAGGCATGGGAAAAAAGATATTTACACATCCAGACTTAAATGCAGTAGTAGTACCGGTCCGCTAAGGAGGAGTGTAAAAATTACTGACCGATCAGTGGCAGGCAGATTAATAGAGAGAGTGATATGCAATCACATCAGATATGTCTGTGAGGAAAGAAAACTGATTTCAACTATATGGTTGATGGTTTGATATTCAGTACCCCAGTCACGAGATAGCCATTCTTTCATCCCCACCTAACAGGTGGAGGATTCCTAACGTCACTGGGGACAGCCAAAATGCCTAAAAGGCCTTTAAACCAGTCATCCGTCATAAGTGTAAATTTGTAATCAATGATTCACAAGAAACAGAGTGATATACGTTGTGGTATATACTAATACATCTTTTACCTTCTTTTTAAAGTGGGACAGAACTGTCCTGGTTCATTGTCTTGTTAGCTTTTCTTGTAATCAAGTTATGCTAGGATTTTACGTGAACTTTCTCATAACGTCTTGTTTATTCTTAACATTCAATGGCATGACCTGTATGACGAGATGATGCTTTTTTAGAATTTCTATTTTTTTTATATGTATACTGAAGTAATCATAAATACACCGATATATATGCCTCTTACATTAAATGAATAAATTGTCAGGTTATGATATTTTTAGTGTTTAATTGTTGAATGTCATTTCACAATCTCCTACTTCATAAATGAAGTTATCAAAATATTTAAATGATTTATAAAAATATGAATTTGAATATTAAAGTAATAATGGCTGTTGCCTTATAATAAGCATCCACCAACAACCCGATTTATTACAATCGGCATTTAAGTGTTGGACTTGGTTTATTGACGTCTTGTTATAAATTCGACAAGGAAACAATATGCGCAAACACTGTATGTTCTTTCACAATTTTCGAAATACAGTCAGAGTGTAATCAGTGCATGAGAATATTTTGTAAGTATTCTTGCATGAAAGTCATTAATTTATCCTAAACATGAAATTCAGCTGCTTGTGTTTATGCTGGTTCATGAAATTTTAATTTTTATATAGTTATGTGGTTTATATGCTCATAAGTTTCCAAACGATCTGAATCGTTTATAGCTACATTTCCGCCTGCTACTGATTAAACCAATTATGAACCTCTGCAAAGAGGGTACTATATGCTGTAGGTGGTATAGTCGGGAGACTATTCAAAATTGCGATTAATCCAACACACATAAAAAAAAAATATTTCAAATGTTTCATTTTATAAACTAAAATAGACAATATAAATCATAGATATAACTGATTTATATACATCTAATGACCATCTTATTCCTAATTTAGAACATTTAAGAGTAGCTATACGATCTAAAAAGATACTATTTTCGAATGAAATGATACGTCTCAATATATATTCAGGTACGTAAAAATGTAGATACTGAATCAATATTTACTAACATAAATTAATTATAAATTCATAATGAAATTCGATGTTCGCACTATTACATGTCAGAGAAAAGACACAGACTAATCTGAATGGGTTTTACAATTCATTGCTGAAAATATATATTTATTTTAGTTTCTTTTCCAGTAAGCTACTTGCCCACACATAATGATCTACTTGTTCAGCCCTTAAATCCTTAAATCTGCTTTATGAACATATAAAGCGTAAAAATACAGAAAAAATAATAAACATATGACTGTTGTTGCCCGACTAAGACGGCGTCTGCAAAATTAGTTTTGCAAAAAAATTAAATTGTAGTATCTGTATACATTTTACCATTCCGAAATTTATTTCCTGTGCTAATAAAGATTATTAAAGTTCAATGAACTATATTACTTTTAAAAAGTAAAAAAGGATGAAGTTGACTAGCCAAAAGACACAATTTCATAAAATTCAGTTGTCTGTGGGCTTAAAATATATTTTAAACAAAGCAATTATCGTACCGTCTCGTTCGTTACCCGTGACAAATTCAGGTAAGGGTTTTCGAGTGTGGTTGAAACGTTATGGTTGAAACTACATGAATACTGAGTCTCGTTTAAACTGTTACACTTTGTTAAAGTATCGTTCGCTTGTATTTACTTGAATTAGAATTACCGCCTTCTATACTTTAATTATATCTCTGTTATAGGATAGTTTGTACTCTGACCAATGTATAAACTGTTTCAATTGTTATTCCGTGCTAGTTGCTCTCATTTACATTTCTTTTATCTAGTTATATGCACTTTTTATACAAATAAATACTTCTCGTGTTAAATAATTACTTATACCATATTTAAAACTCAATAGGTTATGGGAAAAGTAGCCAGGCATATGTAAAAGTGATAAATATATGACGAAAGTAAAAATTACAACATAGGTAACACGCGACATTCCACAGTGTGGAAAATATGGGTTCAAACAATCAGTTGGCTTTGACTGAAAAACTCACTGGTCGAGGAAACTACTCGACATGGAGATTTGCTGTAAAAACCTGTCTGGAACACGAAGAATTATGGATCTGTATTGAAAAAGCTAGTGACGATCACGTCGATCCCAAACGCGAATTAAAAGCCAAATCAAAAATTATTCTGCTATTGAATTCCATCAACTACGACCACATTCAAGAAGCCAAGACAAGTAGTTTTGGGACAGCTTAGCAAATGCCTTCGATGATTCTGGATTAACACGTCGAGTGGGCTTACTTCGTGATCTGTGCACAACAACTCTAGTCGGATGGCAAAATGCACTTGTGTAGCCTCTTGATGTATTCTGGGCTACCAGATGACTCATTACAATTATACCCCTTAGAGCAGAGCGAGTTCCTTACAGATTACCGTGGTGTTGACATTAGTATGATTGAAAAGCTGGCCTACAATAATAATTTCAAGTAGCAGAAAGCACACAAATCGAGGAATGTACCAATGATTTCGTACATGTCCGCAAACAAGCATTATAATTTATTACTTACCAAATGTATTCAGTACACATCCTTGAATATTTACCGATAGTTTTTTGGTAATAACAGCCAACCAAAGTTTAAGCTGCCGTATGATTTATATCAGCAGCACCTGCACAATATCGCCATCGCGAAAAAGCCATATTGGTATTTTGTTCTTTGCCTGGTTATGAAATACAACTTAAGCCACAAGATGACAAGACTATGTGGAATATTGTTTTTATCTATTGAATCCTCATCGTGTTTTGTTTTGTTCTGGAAGGAGTGTTCAATGCGCTTTAAGCAGCTTTCGATATTAACGATTAGTGAATCTACGTTTTTTGACGCTAAAATACTGTCAACTCAGATTGTGTTGACAACATCTCTTGTAACCGACAACATTAATTCAGTTATACATTTTGCCCTAAGTTTCTAAAATAAGTTTAAATGTAGTAGTAAAAGAACAACATGTGTTAATTTCACACCGCAAAATTAGCTAACTTCAAAAATCTGCAATTATTTGTCAACTCACTCACTTAAAACTATCTTTACCCAGAAAAGTTATACATGAATGTAAAAAAGTAAAGGGAAGCAGTATTAATTGTTCACCACAAAATTGACTAACATTAAACATTTGCAATTATTGTCAACGCACTCACTTAAACCTATCTTTACCTATAAAAGTAACACTTTGGAAAATTGATTTTATCGTTAATATCAAATTATTTTATGTGTATTTAAAACGGAATTTAAAAAATCCTTTCACTGACGAAAACATGGAAAACATTCCCGCCTTTCCACGGCTTGTACAATTTGAGATAGACCCAGTACATACTGATAGTCTAGGTATTAGAAAGCAATTAAAGCTTCTGAAGTAGGGGAATGCACTGGGCACCGATGGTATACCAGTAAGAGTATTTTCCGAATATGCGGAAGAAATAGAAGAATTTCTGTCAGATATATTCCGTAAATCTTTAGAAGAAAGAAAAGAACCTTCTGACTTAAAAATAGATAGCGCAGGTGATTCGTGTTTTCAAGAAAGAGATCGGAGAGATGATCGGAATTATCGACCCAAATCTCAAACATCTGTTTGCAGTAGAATTCAAGAGCATGTCATATGCTCTACCATTATGAAGTTTCTAGATTAAAACGAGTTACTTATACCGTACCCACACGGATTTAGGAAGAACAGATCATGTGAAACACAACTGAACCTATTTTCGCATGACGTAATGAAAGTTAACGATGCAGGTTCACAAGTTGATGCAATTTTCTTGGATATTCAGAAAGCTTTAGACTCTCTACCACACAGCCAACCGACTTAGCGAAGATTCGAGTATACGATATATCGGATCAGATTTGCGAATGGATACGCAATTTTCTAAGTGGTAGGTCACAGTATGTCGTTGTTGACGAGGAAGCCTCTTCTAAGCTAGATGTTAGTTCGGGTGTTCATCAAGGAATTTTAATAGGGCCACGTCTTCTCCTAATATTCAGGTCGAATGAAGCGAGCCCTTACACTATGCGACGATTTGTGCACTTTTGTGGTACACTTACTGAAAAAGCTGCTGCACCTCAAGACGTGAAATTGAACATATTAATTCAAAGTCAATTCCAGATGTGCTATCAATGATTATTTTTGCAAAAAAAACAACAAATAAATTAGTTTAAAATTGTGCCTAAATGAGTTATACCACTACAGAAGACCGTTTTTTTAACAACTTCGGTTTAGCCGTGCTTTTTAAGGCGGTGTTCGTGGTTCCCATGACCGGCCAAATTTTGTTTGTTTGTATTTTTTTATTGCTGTTCGATCTTGTAGCATTACAAATTTCCTTTGAAACAAAGTATCCAAATTATTTGTTTTACTTTGAGAAATACGCAAATGATGGATGATGTAAATCATAAAACCCTTTGAAGCAAAAATTACGTGCACACCAAGAACATTTTATGACGGATATCCTTTCACGGTCACATACAGTATTTATTAATGACTAGCTGTTACCCGCGACTTCGTACGCATGGACTTAGAATTTGATTGCTAGAATTGGATATACAAAGCTGTAATGTACCTAAGGTAAGTTCCAAACAACACCGAGTCGGCATAATATGACGGGAACGGCATCGATATACCATACTACCGTCGAACGTGTCTCAAGACTAAAACTGTTATTCATACCGAAAAATAGTATCCTACAGGGTGGCGCAAAAAGGACGCATGAATTTCAAACTGTTATAATTGGCTTATTTTGGTCACACAGAAAATGTACTCACATCAATACAATATGTAATTTATCCAGTTTATGAATTTCACTTAACTTAAAACTTAAAGATAATTTCAAACAGATGACGGCCTTCTTCGTGTATAAATATTAAAAGTCTTTCTTGGAAGTCATCCATTGCTTTCTTCAAAGTATCATGTGCAATAGCAGCGATTTCTTCACCTATTGCAGCTTTCAGATCATTGAGTGTACGACGTTTGTTGCAGTAAACTTTACTTTTTAAGTAACCCCATAAAAAGAATTCACAAAGCGACAAATCTGGCGAGCGTGCAGGCCGAAACGTGACATCACGTGTTGTCGAAATATTTCTCGGACAACTGCCATGGAATCATTCGCCGTGTAAGCGGTGGCTCCATTCTGTTGGAACCACATCTCTGCCATGTTGATCCCTAAAGTGTGAAGTGCTGGCCGCAAAAAATTGCGTGGCATTGCAGCATAACGTTCAGAATTCACTGTTACACTAACACCACGCTCTTCCAAAAAAAAAAAAAAAAAAAAAAGCACACACACACATCATCATTAGCACGAACATCAAGCATTCTCTCACATAACAGTCTCCGTTGCTCATGATCACATTCGTGAATCTTCTGCACGATAATAATTTTGTAATGATGAAATTGTAACTCATTCTTCAGGATGCGCTGCAGCGAGCGACGAGACAAACCCAGAGTTGGAGCGCGCCGCCTAGTGGAGTGGCGAGAACTTTGAAGAACAGACGCTCTTACTCTGTAGACATATTCTAGGGTTCGCACCGTACGAGGACTGCTTCATGACATTTCCAGTTTTCCGAAAAGAGTTAACCCACCGAATTATTGTGTTGCGATCAGGAACCAAACCATTTAGCGGAACATTGAACTGTGTTCGGAAAAGACGTTGAACTGTGATAACAGATTCATTACTTTTGAAAAAATGTTCAACAGCGAAAAAGCGATGCTGCACGTACCGCTGTGCCATTGCTACTGAAACTAGATGCTCTAACCTACATAACAACGGATCCTCCACCCCTACATTCCACTCCCACCACTTATACTACTCAAATCAAATCCATGCGTTCTTTTTTGCGCCACCCTGTATTTCCTTCCCAAAGATACAAAGTATTTCCTTGTCATCGGTATACACATATAGTCACCAAAATGTAACAAAAAGACTGAGACTTACTTTCGCATATATAAAATTATTAGTTTAGATCACACACAAACTGCCTGTGGAACCAGTATACCGTGAATAAAGTAAACGATTAAGGCACTGTTCTACCGCCTACGATTTGTCACGCATTCCAGTCCTGAATTTATGGGACCTACATTTCAACATGGTATCCTTACTACAAAATCCCAGGCTTGGCTCAAACTATGAAAAATAATTCTCAAATTTTTTTGCTTCCAGCGGGTTTGAACCCGAAGCCGAACGGGGAATTTCTTATAAAGCAAGCAGCTTACCCACCACGCTACCAGCCCTCTCTGTCGTTATGTATTATAGAAACGTATAAATATTATGCGTCTGTCTTTCTCAGTTCAGACAGGTTTTCATAATTCAATGTCAATATGTACTATCTATACAGAAAATAATACCCTAAGTCCATCCTAAAATAGCATCTCCTTGTCAAATTTCATCACGATCGGATTAGCCGATTAGCACATGAAACGTAACAAACAGACAAACAGAGAGAGTTACTTTCGCATTTATAATATTAGTATAGATGTAGGAAAGCAAATTTCGTTAAGCAAATAAACTGTTCACCAAAAGAGTAGCTTTTGAGTTCGATGTTGACCTGAGAACTTATTCTCCAGAACGAGAAATATTGGTTTAATGTTTTGCATTAAAGATTATCTATGGTTATTGAATGTTCTTTGTAAATAAAGCTGTAACTTGTGTAAATATAGATGCAGTGGTTTTATAAGTATACAAAAAATCCCGATCCTTCCCTCAATCAGTTATCTAAATAACTACATAATTGTATTGATAGACTATGTAAAGTTTAACCAAAATCAAAATTAAAGAATAAAAGGAAGGTAGACCTAATCGGTATGAACTTTAATCGAAAATAACGTTGCCACAAACTAAACTATTGAGAGAAAATGAACTTATGCTCCAGAAAGAGAGATATTAATTTATTTTTTGTATCAATGATGATCTATGGTTGCTGAATGTTCTTTGTAAATCAATCTATGACTTGTGTAAATATAGATGCAGCAGTTTTGTAATCATACAAAGAAATCCCACTGCCTCCCTTAATCAGTTATTTAAATAATTGTATAATTTTAACGATAAAATATGCAAAGCTCAGTGGCAATCAAAATTACATAGAAAGTTTGAGAACTGTTTAACGGGAGAAATATGTTTCCACGTAACTGAAACAAACCAAAAATTCATACAGGTTGGTAGATTAATGAAGCCAAACACAAGAACCATAAGATATTTGATAAAACGAGAGGTCTTACTATACAATGCAATCACCCGGAGTCCACCTCGACAACACTGTCCGCATTTCAAAGATAATGGCTATGTCTCCAAGATCACCAAGCCACTGATTAAAATATCGACTAATTTCTGTTGGTAAAGTGACTCAACGAAAGCTGCTTTCATCACCGTATTTTCATAAAACTATTCCGTATTTTTCTGCATTTTCCCCCACTCACCTCGAATTGCCAATCAGCTAGTGCTCTGGCCTTGCATTCGGGAGGACGCGGGTTCGAATCCCCGTCCGAGCATCCGGATTTGGGTTTTCCATGGTTTAGCTAAATCACGCCAGGCGAATGCCGGGATGCTTCCTTCAAAAGGGTCTTGGCCGAATTCCTTTCAGTTCCTTGCCCCCAGTCCTTGCTAGAGTCCCACTATTTAAAAATGTTCTACAATCAACCAGTCAGTCAACTGCGTGATTCAATGTGGAAGAAGGGGCGTTATTCTGTGCTATTGCTATAGAATTGTGTGTCATACCTTTTTGATGTAGTAGAATGACGAGATGCGATCAAGATATTCAAGTTTTACGAAACGATTCAGATCGAGATAAGTGAGAACAGCGGACTATTTTTATTTGGCGATTAACTTTAACAGAAACAGTTTCTGCGTTATATGCGTGCAATATGCGGGTAACTATTCAACTTTCATAGAAGTCTACTGAATTTTTGTAATGCAAGCACAGTGGCTGTAATATTTATCTGCCACTGCTGCTCATAACTTTTTGAGAAATCGACGAACAAAATTTGCACGATAGGAGCAGCAAGGCACATGTATATTTCTGTCCTAACCACACTTCAAGCAGTCGCTATCCAGAAACGTTAAAGCAAAACTTTAATTTGTCTACTGAAAAAAGAAAAATAATAGGCGTCCACAGTTAGTTCAGTTGACTGTATGGTATCTGTATTTTTTCTACAAGAAATCGTATACATCATTCGGTAGGCAATTTCCTTTAGCTAATAGTAAATATGCATTACAACAAATGTTTGAACGTGAAAGCAAATGGAACTTTGGGATATTTCTGAACAGAAATGAAGTTAAATCTTTGTAAGTAGTTGAATTAGTATGATGACATTTCGGTCATATAGTATATTTTCCCTTGTGTTCGTTTTTCATATGATTCTCCACATACATTGGACGCGGGTTCGATACGCCGTCAAGAATTCAGTTCTTTGATTTTTTTTCAGCAAACGTTCTCCATACTATGATGAACTTAGGTAATCCTTCAGTTAAAATGTGTTTAAAATAGCTAACAATAATTTCAGTCAAGTTTGCATCGCTTTTAGTAAATAAAGATTTTTTGAGAAAGAAAAATTAATTCTTTTGATCAATCGAGTGTTCCTTTTAGATGGAAGTAAGGTACTAAAATGTTGGTACGAAAACAAATACAGACTATACATAAGTACCTCAAATATTAATTCTAACTTTCCTTTTTGGACCATAAAAACGAAGAAATATTTCTTCCAATGAATTCATACCTAATGAAAGCGCGTACAATTCTGACATTTTCGTTCTTTTATTACTATTCCTCCGATGGCAAACCAATATAGTATCATTCATCAATTATGTCCCATTAAAATTTTTTCCGATCTGGACCTGTGTCTACAAACTTTGTAAGTCAGAATCTTTCACTGAACTTATTAGAGAGAGCGATACTAGCCAACAATTTTTAGATTTTTGTGGTAAAGGTTTTGAAAAAAAAACTACTGTTCGTCTAGACGTGAAATTGAAAATGAATTAGCTCGCCCTAATAATTCTAAGTCATCTTTGTATATGTAATCAATCATTATTTTTGCAGAAAAATTGTAATAATTTTTATTATTTTTATTAGTGTATATACGTAATGCCATGAGTGATAATGGTTCGCTTTAAAAATTATTTTCATTCAACTTATGAAAATAGTGATTGTGTTCCGACCCCATCCACAACTAAATTTTGTAAAATACGGAATATCACTTGTTCAAGAAAACTATTTTCATTTCAATTAGCTTCCGCAATCACAATTCATAAAGGTCAAGATTTAGCATTGGATAAAGTTGCTGTAGATATTGGAGAAAAAGAAACTTTTGTTGGTTTAACATATGTTGGGTTATGGATGGTAAAAACCTTAGATTTTCTTATGACGGAATCAGTAATATTAAAAATTCAAGTATATTAAAATGTAGAAAACAGGAAGAAACTTAAATAAAAAATTTTGTATCTGATTAATAACAAATTAAATAAATTGATATTTTAAATATTTAAAGATTGCGCCTTATTAAAAACGTGCCTAATATTTTTTCAACATACTAAAAACACGGATTTTTATGATAGTTCATGAAGTTTAAATATTAAAATCCTTATGATTATTATTTAAATTTTTAAATGTACATAATATTAAAAAAAAAAACTCCGCCAGCCACCACAAAGCTGTGCTTTTAGCTAGTTACAAACGATCTCGGTGACAACGTTAATTGCAGGATGCGATTGTTTGCTGATGATGCACTTAGCTATTGGGAAGTAAGGTGCTCTGACGATTGCTTAGAAATTCAGCGCGATCTGTATGTTATTTCGGAATGGTGCTATAAATGGCAGCTTACCCTTAACTGCAAAAAGTTCAAGGCTATAAAAATAAGTAAAAAAAGACTCCGATTGTTCACGAATACAATGTTAACAATTCCGTTGTTGACACAGCTGATTCCCTGAGTTTCTAGGCATAATAGTACAAATCAACATGAAATGGGACTTGCACATAACTTCCGTCGTAGGCAAAGCTAATTCTAGATTACGATTCATAGGTCGTATTTTGAGAAGTTGTAACGCTCATACAAAGGAAATAGCATACACAACACTAGCGCGTCCGCATTTGGATTACTGTTGTGGAGTTTGGGATCCGTATCGCAAGGGACTAATTGGCTTGTTTCCACTAAGAATAAATCGGGTGTAAAGTAGTTTTTAATGATTAATCATGCTAAGGAGATAACAAAAAACAACCTTATTTAATATAAAAGATAAAGATTATAATTATTTATAGAAAATAAAATCGACAAAATCAGCCATAGTAACACGTGACCGCGAACGCCAATGAGAAAGCATTACGTCATAGCGTCCCTTGCGCCACAGAAGTGGTTGACATTTACATGTAATAGAACACCTTGCGTAGTAAATTTTTCGTTTGTAGCAACTTCTGTGTTGCTAATTTAGTTATTGTTAATTATATGGCGAAAGAGAAGTCTAATTCATTGTGGAACAAGGTTTTAGCAAAGCAACCAGTTGTAATTTGCCCAAAATTGACGCCGTAGCCGTTGGAAGATTTTTCGCCTCAAACATAGACTTCTGCTCGTCGGAATTCCGCAATGTAAAAACTTCCACGTAAATATATACAAGTGTGAAATATATATTATAAGCTGAAATCAGTTTCGTAAACAATAATCTATTGCTTAGACGTACGTTTATAAGTTAATTGATATGGTTTTGATGTTACTTTTGCGAAGTATAAGCAACTGTTAGGGAATTCTATAATTACCGTGACGTCGCAATCTGATAACGAATTCTTGTAGAATTCGACGAAACAAATCGTAAATAAAGAATAATGTTTTTTGATATCTTGCTTCGTTTTCGAGATATAGCACGTTAAAAATGAGATATAGTTCTTTGTTCGGTACTATTATTTCTGTGCCGTGTCTTAACTTTTCAGCTGCATCACGCCTAAGATATGTTTCTTTTTTTTATATATATAAACCATTTCTAGAAAAATATATCCTCAAAAACAGGTGTGGTAAATTTTAAAGGTATGGCACTGCCAGTTTCCAGACTGCTCTGGAGACCATCAGACGTGTTCAGAACGGATTTCGATCCTCCGAGTATATGTTGAAGGGAATAACTCCATATGTCTCTGTTACAATTATTTCTTCAAAATGAGACCTACATATCGAGAAATTAACGCGCAAACATTTGTAAATATGTGTTTAAATATTATAATTTTAACATGTTGTTTAGTAGTTTCAGCGTGGCGTATCGGTAGTGCCCTTGCTTCCCATTTTGCGAACCCGGGTTCAAATCCCCATACTAGCAAATATTTTTATTTCTTTTTTTATATGCAGTAATCATTGAGCATTGATTTTATTTCATTTAAAATTCATTTACGAATTTTTATTATGCGAAATAACTATTAAAAGATTATTTACAATAATATAATTACTTACAGTAATATAATTACTTACAATAGATAAAATAACCAATTTTTATTACAATGCTACTACCATAAAAGAGATATTCTGTTAAAGTTCCATTTCCTTTGTAGAACATGAAATATACCTGTTTCATAAAAAAGAAAAAAAATCAACAATAAACAATGAATTAATGATTATATATAAAAAAGTTGGGACTGTATATTCTGTAATATTTTGTTTTAAAAGTTATTTCACATAATAAAAATTTGTAAATGAAATAAAATCAATGCTTAATGATTTCTGCATATAAAAAAAGAAATAAAAATATTTTCCAGTACGGGTTCGCAAAATGCTAAGCAAGCACGCTACCGATACTCCACGCTGAAACTACGAAACAATACACTACAATTATAAAATTTAAACAATATTCACAAATTTTTGCGCGTTAATATCTCATTACCTAGGACTCATTTTGAAGAAATTATTATAATACAGACATATGGAGTTATTACCCTTCAACATATACTCGGGGGATCGAAATCCGTTCGGAACAGGTCTGATGGTTCCCAAGTAAGCTTCATATCAGCTTAACATCATCATCTTTCAGTTACGATATCTCGAGAACCAAGAGAGAAATTAAAAACAATTATTCTTTATTTTCGAATTGTTTCGTCAAGCTGCTTAAGAATCTATCACCAGATTGTGGCGCCACTTAATGATGTTTATTCTATGAAAAATAGCACTAAGAAAGATTTTATCACATAAAACCAAAACAAACTCAATTCATACCTTATTCCATTATCATTACTTGAAAAGTAGTGGTTCTGCAAAATTCTCATTTTTGCTTTGGATTTAGAAATATATTATGCACAAACACTTACATCAAAATGGTCTTCACAAAAATAGATACTTCGGTCTGCAGGTAAACTGTGAGCATCCTCCCTCCTTGCAAGTTTTAACCACTTTCTCCGTATTTTTTCATTGTTTGGAACATATATAAATAACTTATCTGGTGTTTTTATTGTTGTGCTTCTACACTTCGGCACTACACAGTACTTATAAAACGAGGAACTAAAGAAAATCTATACCTGCCATATAGGTACACGACTGTTTACATTCATATCAGACGCTATGACGTCATCCAAGACGCCATGACAGTCTAGAGCGTTTTTGAGCTATTTATTTATTTATTTATTTATTTATCAATCTTGTTCCATGGATCCCTGCTGAGGAAATACCTCTGGGATGTGAAACATGTCATTGTTGATACATATACACATAATATGAGTCATATCATAGTAAATATATATATATATATATACATATTTTACAAATACAAGAAATAATAAACATACATTTTTGCAACTGAGTTTTGCAAACGTCATAATGAGTACAATTAATTATTTTCTTCAAATTCTTGAATGGAGTAGAAGGAGTTGCCAATAAGATAATCTCTAAGTTTTTGTTTGAATACATCTTTATTATCTGAAAGCTGTTTTATACGATTAGGTAGTTTATTAAACAGATGTATCCCAGAATAATTAACTCCTCTTTGTACTAATGACAGAGATGTTTGTGTTTTATGCAAGTTATTTCTGTTTCTTGTATTGAAACTGTGTACCTGTGAATTAGGTGTAAACAGGTTAAAATTTTCTATGACAAAGCTCATGAGAGAATATATATACTGAGAATACATTGTAAGAATATTGAGTTTCTTAAAGAGTTGTCTGCAAGAAGTTCTTGGTTTTACCCTACACAGAAACCTAATAGCTCTTTTTTGTGCTATGAAAACTTTTTTACTTTGTGAAGAGTTTCCCCAAAAAATTATGCCATATGACATTACTGAATGAAAATATGAGTAGTACACCTGTTTCATTAATTCTAGATCTGCTGTTAGAGAAAGTGTTCGTATTGCAAAGGTGGCACTACTTAACTTTGCCAGTAGTGTAGTGATATGATCATGCCAACAGAGTTTCTGATCTATTTTAATACCAAAAAATTTTATACTCTCTGTTTCTAAGATTGTGTTGTTTTTATAGTTTATACATATATCTGGCTGTGCATAGTTTTTTGTTTTAAACCTAATATAATGTGTTTTTTTCAAAATTTAATTTTAATGAATTTGCCTTAAACCAATTTGCTACTACTCTAAGTACTTCATTTACATTAAATTCTATAGTACTGTTTGGTGTTTTACGCACAGTCAGGTTAGTGTCATCTGCAAATAAAACACTCTTAACTTTGTCGGATACATTTCCAGGAAGGTCATTGATGTATAACAGAAAGAGGAGGGGACCTAAGACAGAGCCTTGTGGAATTCCATGTTTTATTTTCTCCCAGTCTGATGAAGCATCTTTACTTATTTTAGAATCAAAAATTGAAACTTTTTGCATTCGGCTTTCAATGTATGATTTAAACCATTTACCTGCAGTCCCAAAAATACCATAGTATTCCATTTTTTTCAAAAGTAATTCATGATTTACACAGTCAAATGCTTTTGCAAGATCACAAAATATTCCTACAGGATTCATTTTATTATTCAGTTCCTCAAATGTGTTATTTAAAAATGAATATATAGCCATTTCTATGGATGATCCTTTTTTGAACCCAAATTGTGAATTAGTTAGGATATTATAGTGTGTAACATGTTTTATTACTCTTCTATACATGACTTTTTCAAAAACCTTTGAGAATGTTGAAAGTAATGAAATGGGACGATAGTTGTCTACACATGTTACTTCTCCTTTTTTAAATAATGGTTTTACAACAGCATATTTTAGTCTATCGGGAAAAAACACCTTGTATTAAGGATTCATTACAAATGTGAGCAAGTACATGACTGATACAGTCTGAACATCTTTTCAGTAATTTACTTGAAATATTGTCATAGCTGGAAGAATTTTTAGGTTTTAATTGTTTAATGAGTTTATTTATTTCTGAGACTGTTACTGGTGGCAATTTCATCTCCACAAAGCTATTTGGGAAAGCAGTCTCAAGAAGCCTTAGAGCACTATGTGGGGATTGCTTTTCTATGCCTAATTTATCTACTACTGACATAAAATGTTTGTTAAATATTTCACAAACTTCCCCTACTTCGCTATACACATATCCATTTTGTTCTATTTTTATGTCCTTAGAGTGATTTACAGTTTTTCCTGTTTCAGTCTTTATTATATTCCATATTGTTCTCATTTTATTGTCTGAATTTTCTATTTTAGCCGATATGTACCTGTTCTTGGCCTTCCTTATTACATTTCTTAGTATTTTAGAATAAAGTTTATAGTGAACTTTCAGCGCATAGCTATCCGATTCTCTCATTTTTAAATAAATGTCCCTCTTTGTTTTACTAGAGATTCTAATACCCTTTGTTATCCATCCCATGCCCAGTTCATTGTTTGGAGTGTTGAGAATTTTCCTTTTTTTGAAACTACCTTCAAAAAGTGTTAGAAATATATTCAGAAAGGAATCAAATTTCGCATTAACACCCTGCGCATTATATACTTCTAACCAGTTTTCTTTGTTTAAGGTATCTATGAAGTGTTTTATATTATTTTCACTAATATTTCTTCTATAAACCCAGCTTTTCTTTATCTGTTTAACAGTGTTCCTGGACTCGATACATAATAGCTGGGCATCATGATCTGAGATACCATTTATTACTGGATGTATGCTGTAATTACTGCACTGAGAAATATCCATAAAAAAATTATCAATTGCAGTCCTGCTATTATTTTGTATTCTCGTAGGAAAATTTACAAGTGCTGTTAAGTTAAATGACAACATCAAGGCTTCCATATCTAATCTATCATTGCTGTGATTCAGAAAGTCAACATTGAAATCTCCACATAATACTATTTGTTTGCTATTTGTAAAACTTAGTAGCAAAGACTCTAAATGAGATAAAAACAGTCTGAAATTACCTGAGGGGGCCCTGTAAATTGCTATCACTATCAGCTCTTCCTTATCATATTCTAGTTTAGTAACACAACATTCAAAGTGTTGTTCTATACAATACTTACTTACAACTACACTACTGCATTCAATATTATTTTTAACAAAAATGGCAACTCCCCCTTTCTCCATTTTACATCTGCAGAATTGAGAGCTTAATTTATAATTTGGGATGGACAGCTGAGATATTCCTGTATCAGACAAATGATGCTCAGATATACACAAAACGTCTACATTAAAATTTCTGGAATTTTGAATCTAAAATTTAAATTCGCTTTTACAAATGCAAAATACATAATGTAAATGTTCGATTCTTTACAAAATAAGATGTTTTTTTGAGTAAAATAGATAATAAGGTGAAGTATTAACCTATTTTTCAAATTTAGTCAACTACCCAATTGACATGTTAGAGAAAGTACAGAAGAGAACCGCTCGATTCGTGACTGCTAGTTACAGTCCTTACGAAAGTGTCACAGAATTGATACATAGATTGGGCTGCGATTGTTTGACAGACAGACGACGTCGTTTTGGTTAGAATTTATTGCAGAATATGCGAAAATCTTTAATTTACGAGTGCAACGAAATACTTCTTCCGCCAACCTATTTAGGTCGCAATGACAGGAGGGATAAGATTAGAGAAATAAGATGCCGTACTAATGCTTTTATGTATTCTTTCTTTCCTCTTTCTGTTCGGGATTTGAATGCATAGAATTAGAATTGGTGCTTAGAATTTGTGAATTGCAGAGTGTAGATGTACATGTAGATGTTATCATTGTAGTATTGCGCAACATTAATATATGGTCCAGTGGGCAGGAATGAATTACCCATACATGCCAGGACCGGAGAATAAAGTAGAATTTTTGAAATGTTGGCTGTGGCTTTTGTTAAAAACTAAAGACATACTTTGGTGCACATTTTTGTGGTAGTTAAGAGATAATTTATGCACACGTGATGGGCGTTCGGCGGTGTGCATGTTTTTACTGCCTCCGTAAACATAATTGGTAGTAAATAAGGACTCTTGTTTGACAACAGTGTTGCAGATAATGAAAGTTGTTATAAAATCAATTATCACAAAGCATACCATTAAAAAAACTGCCTGATATTCGCCCTTTCTACACTACTCGATTCAAATCCACCAATTTTTGATAAGATACCGTATATGCAGAAGTAGAGACTATTCATTGTATTCATTTAAAAGATATTAGTTTTAGAAATTTCAGTTAAATACTGTTGAATAAATTGTAATATTGTTTCATACCACACTTTGTGTTTTTGAAAACTGTCGATGAACTTGTATCAATACTATGTAATAAAACTCTATAGAAGTTGTGTTTGTTCATGAAATTTATTTAAAAACTAGTATCTGCAATATAAAATACTGATTTTAGAGATGCAAAAACCGTGTAATTAAGAATTTTTCTAACTTTTTCCCTCCGCGCGTCACTCAAAAACGCATTTTAACGAATCTGCACATATTGATAGCTTATGTCATCATTTAACATATAGAATACCTTTTATCCAAATTAGTGCTGTATTTTGTCTATGATACAGAAGCCGAAACAGTGAATTATGGATTTTTTGTAGGTGTGTTCATGGATCAAGAAAAATCAACCAATTTAACGAAACTGTACGTAATGATAGCTTATGTCACATTAGTAATAGATTACGTTGTTTCAATGTTATAGCGACACGCTGAGAAATAAAAAAGCCTTCACTAATATAATATTTCTGTAGAATTTATCATTTAAATATTCTTTGGTGAAAGTTTTTTCGCGGTTGAAATGTTTACCACGATTGAATATAAAGAAGTACAGTGCAAAATATAAATAGTGGTGGCATAAGAGTGGAAGAAGGTACACATAATAGCTAATGGTCTATGTAAGTTTGCAAATTACTTTTATTGTTATTGATTTTTATCCTCGATACTAAATCAATACATCGTTCGCATATATTGTTAACTAGCTGACCCGACAGACGTTGTCCTGTCAAAATTTCAATAAATTTCTTTGTGATCGTTTTGTGAACTTGTGAAAATCTATTGAAAATGTGTAACCAAAGTAAAAATGAGAAAAAAAAACCTATTTCTGAGTGATCATTGTGTTTATTAGCGATTGTGTTCATGAATATTCAGTTTGATGAGGAGAACATTCAGAAGTATTCCACTGAGAAATTTTACATTTGAGATGAATCCTTTCGGACGTACACCACTGAAATGCTGGAAACGTGTGATGTGTCTGGAATTTGATCGACTTTGAACCGTGAGATTTTGTTCCAGACTTTATGTCACAACTGAGTTAGGTCAGTATTTCATGTTAACCAAATTATTTATTTACTTCTATTAAATTTGAAATCTAAAGCTGTTTTACTTATATTTTGATCATTGCAGCACCATGAATATCTTGCTCGTTCGGTACAATGCTTCCAAAGACTTCTTATGTGCGTATATTCATCACAAACGATTAATTTGTGTTATTGCATAAACATGGCCCATCGCACAGTTCTTCGAAAAGTTGTACGTTGGATTTTCACTGATGAGCATATTCAGTGGCAGCCTGATTGATGAATGATCCGTTTGACCGTCTTCCAATAACGTAGCTGTAATTCCTGATGAAGCAAGTGCAATTTCATTCTGGGATCAAATCGTTGCAAAAATCAATGAGATCAAAAGTTTTTCCAGTTCTACCGGGAGCTCCCAAGAAGAAAATCCCTCTAGTTCCATCGTTTACAACTTTCATGAGAGTGTCGTACGCATACTTTTGTTGCCGATTCAACAGCGGAACGTTCGTTCGAACTGATTCTCGCAATGCATAATAATCATATTGCTTTTCACGTTTCTACTCTTGATGACGTGCGTCCTGCGTAGGACAGTTGGGCGCTGTTTTGCCTAATTGAGGTAATTCCTTGTTTGATATCATCAAGCCCATGTTCTCAAATAATATGACTGGGACAGAAATAAAATAACTATATTTGATGGACAGATCGCGAAACAACGTAACAATAAAAGCAAAGGTAATTTTATTTTAATTTAGGTTGGAATACGTTTTTCCAGATATTTATCCATATCTACAAGCTTTTTTCAATAGAAGAGTTATTCCATCACGGGATCATAAGGATAAAAAAAAAATTTACGCATGTACATCGATCGAATCGTGAGTTATTGTTTTGTGTACATAAAAACAGTCACATAGAAATAAGTACTTTCAGTTTTTTCCAAATATTCCAGTATTTATTTCACAAAAACCTTATTCGGACTATTACAAAGATTTTTGTTAAAAAAATATACAAATTGGTCCATAAAAAAACTTTCAGTTTTCCAACTTTCTGGGCAATTTTTTCATTTTTTTTCCCTTTAAATCTTATTCGAATTATAAGGAACATTTAAGAAATTAGGTACACTGGTCTATAGAAAAATAACTTTGAGTTTTTCCTGAATTTTACAATTTTCCGGGAAACTATTCTTCCTTTAAATATCTTTTTCAGACCATTACGAACATAAAAAAATAGGCAAATTGGCAGATAGAAAAAAAAAATTCAGTTTCTTCGCGAATTTACAGGTCAACTTTTTCAATTTTTTTTTTATCTAAAAACTTATTCGGACTATTACGAACATTTAAAAAATTAGCCAAATTGGTACATAGAAATAGATACTATCAGTTTTCCCGAATTTTCCCAAATTTTCCCAAATTTTTTTTCGAGAGTCCTTTTTCGGATTATTACGAACATTTTTTAAACTAATTAGCCAAATCTGACCAGCCATTCTCAAGTGATGCATTTTTATTTATATAGATAAATTAATGATGAGAAATCATGACGTATGTAATTATTTAGATTACTTTAGTTCCATTCTGAAACCCCATTTGATTGATATTTATCCCTGGTGTTGATTTATCACAAATTTCGTGCCAAATGTTAATACATTAATGATGGTAATTTACAAGAGGAATGAAAAATGACCCAGAGCTTTTCTGGTTCACCTAAATGAAGGCGCGGCCTCTGCTAATCTAACAATAACTTTGCTGGAATCAACGAATATTGTAGATTATTACTGACATGAAGCTTCAACAAGAACTCCGAGTACTCCTATACTTTGTGCCTCGTACCCTTTAGTCACATGAATAAATTAGGAAGTTACGTAACTTCCAGAATCGTTAAAAACATGATTATTTGCTTTTTTCTTACTGCGCTAATCTATTAACACATGGTTAAGACTGCTATTCCGTATTTAGAGGTGGACCGAAACTGGGTTGGGGGCTCAGTAATTTCGCGTTTATAGGCTTAAATGATGCACTCCTCTTCCTCGATGATCACGTCTTGGCGACATTATAGAGCGGTATCGAGATGGCTTTGTGCTTGGCTAAATAAGGCAGTATGAGGTACTTACCGATCAGAGTGAGGCAACGGAAAACCATCAAGTCGCCAGGTGATGTGAGGAGTAGGGTTGCCGGTAGCGATACATTTCAGCGATACAGCAGGGCCTGGCTGCACAGTCTGGTTGATAAACTTGTACACAAGCTGTGGCTTCGCAGCTGGCAACCATGGAACAAAATTGTATTTCATTATTAAACTTTTTATATTAGTGTCTCCGTTCTTACCATACTTGCCTATTATAAATTATTTCTAGAAAGTAAAAAAGGTGAAATCCATACGCAACCAAAATCGATAAATGAGTTACCATTTTAAAAATCAGAGATTGTACATTGTATTGTTTGTTTATAATTCGAAGTTTTGGACCATTTTTATATCAAATTGGTATGGCTGCTGTTAGTTGGGAGTAGTTCTTACAGGCAGCAGTACTTCATCACTATGCCTGTAGTTTCACCATGTCGGCTGTTTTTCTATTAGCTACAGCACATGGCAACAACCTTTCGTCTCTCCAACTGGTGGTTTAATCACTATGCATTTACACACACCGCTTCTCCGAAGTGTGGTATTTCCGCGCTGTCCCACTAATTCTTACAAAATGAGAACTATGGGGTCAGGTTTTATATTCTGACATAATGGTTCTCTTCAACTATGTATCGGAATTTATATTTATAACTCCAGTGATAGTTTAATGTGTGCATGTATGCGTGACACTGTATTTGTTAGCCTGCATATGGTCCAATTATCATTTGTGATTTTATCTATAAGTCACCGTAAAATTTAAATGAAATATACTGTTATAATTTTTTAGGAATGACAATGAAACCTTTATAATAGATTATATATTTATAGATAATATATTTCCGAAACTAATGGCGTTGTAAACATTATAAAATTTTAATAAATAAATTACGCCAATGCAATTGACTTTTTTTGTGTTTATTTGTCTCCCGTACGCGTTTCACTTCTTTTGCAGAAGCATCTTTAGCGGTTTTTTTCTGTTAATTATGTACAAAAGTTTGTAATCAGGTTATGTTTGTGGTTTGTACAGTGGAATGAATTATTATCTAAGTTATAATCTACTTACATTTATTGGTCTATTGTATTTCTTTCAGCTCCATTCTCAGCATCAGTGCTTTTGCATTAACGGTGGGAAGTGTCTTCATGTTTGAGATTCACAACACTACACTTTTGCGCTGCACTATGTGTTTGTTATTACTTGCAAATGGCCGTTCTGTTTTGTTTTCTAAGCATGGAGTTTTTGTAGTTATGCGGTGCTGTTTTGTTTTAACTACAAAAACTCCATGCTTAGAAAACAAAACAGAACGGCCATTTGCAAGTAGTAACAAACGCGTAGTGCAGTGCAAAAGTGTAATGTTGTGAATCTCAAACATGAAGACACTTCCCACCGTTAATGCAAAAGCACTGATGCTGAGAATGGAGCTGAAAGAAATACAATAGACCAAAAAATGTAAGTAGATTATAAGTTAGATAATAATTCATTCCACTGTACAAACCACAAACATAACCTGATTACAAACTTTTGTACATAATTAACAGAAAAAAACCCGCTGAAGATGCTTCTGCAAAAGAAGTGAAACGCGTACGGGAGACAAATAAACACAAAAAAAAGTCAATTGCTTTGGCGTAATTTATTTATTAATATTATCAGCAATTGAGGAAAATGATCCACAACATCCAGATATTATAAAATTGGTTAATTACAATCTTCTCTTAGGACATTCAGTTATTCTTATGAAGAAAACATGTTTTAGAAACCAATGTTATGCAACTTCCCAGTATTGTTGGCATTTCCGAGGTCTTATCTGTTTATATTTTGGTTTTCATACTTCTTTTTTAGAGGCTTTAAAAAAAATATTATCCTGGAATTTCATTCTTTGCTTCACCAGTATCCTTCAAGTAACTTTCAACTAGCCGACAGTGAACAGTAAGACTATAATTCCCATTCATTGAAACGACCGAGCGTGGTGGCTGGCCTCGCATTTGGGAGAACGCCGGTTCGAATCCCCGTCCGGGCATCCAGATTTGGGTTTTCCATGGTTTCCCCAATAAAATCCAGGCGAATTCCGGGATGCTTCCTTCAAAAAGGCTATGGCCGAATTCCTTCCCGTTCCTTGTCCCCAGTTCCATCCCGCCTCTAATGACCTTGACGTTGACGAGGCGTAAAGCCATAAAAAAAACACATTGAAACGTTGGACGTTACTTTCCCAATTGTTTTTCAATAATATAATACTATTATTTTTACATGCGAATGTACGTTTCAGACATTTTATCACTAAACTTAACCCACAATAAGGAAAGAAGCGTGGAACGGTATGACACAGTACGGTACAGTTTTTGTTTGTTAATTCATTTTACTAAGGTAGCAGAAACTAACTATATATCACCTGCATCTCAAATATTCATCCTAAATGAACCTAAAAAATTATGATAAGCAAAGTCTTACCTTGAATAAATGATGAGACGTACATTTATCTGGTCGTACCTTGTGAGAATGAAACAACTATTTTAAGAGAAACTACTGAGCTCTCAAAAAGGATTGATATCACAGAATTAAGTTTCACTGTATTTTAGTTAAGAAAGAGAAACTGGTAACAGCATAAATTTGAACCATCAGTGTATATGTGCACACTATTTTCATATAGCACAAGAGTTTGCGACAGTAGGCTTATATTCCGTGCCGTGTTTTCTGTAAATTATATATCCAATTTACCTCCATTTTAGTTGTAGCTGATTTGTATGAGCCTTCGAAGAAGGGCATTTTCCTAGAGGAGAGAATTATCGATTGATATTTTACTAAGTCCATGTATGTCGTAACGAATAGCAGTATTTTTTTCTACGCCAATAACTGTCTGCGCCAGTGTTTGTATTGCGTCTATTAAGGGACTCTTTTGGAATTGTATAATATTTAAGACGAATTTCGGCGGATGTTCAGAAGTGGTTCCTTGGCCTCTACCGAGAATGCATTTGTGGGGGTAGAGTGCATTGCACCGAAACATATGTGGACTGCCTTGTGTCAGACCTTATCTATTTGGCAGAGCAGACTTTCACGCTGCGGAGATGTAGCAGGGGCACCTGTAATCAATTATTGGTGGCTCCAGGGATCTGTGGAGGAACAGGAGTGTTTCCGAATCTGCGACCCACCAGCAGCCACTTGTTGCATACAACAGATTGATCGTCTTTTAACATTTGTTTATTTTATATGTGTACACCAGCTGAGTCTGGAATCTATTTGCATGCCCAAGTATTTGATTAACTTTTTATTTGGATAGAGGTATGGACCGAGTCGTACAGATTCCATTAATTCTATTCCGTGTCTCATGTACACTACTACCCCTGATTTTTCTGGTGTAATCTGCATTCCATTATCCTGAAACCATTTGTTTAATCTTTCCATTATGCTGAACAAGTTTACACGTTCCGTCAAGGTTTCGCCTTCTGCATACATACCTAAGTTATTGGCGCATTGTGAAATATATACTTCCCTGGTTAGAATTTTGGCCAGGTCGATGGAATATATATTGAAGAGTATCGGTGATAGTATCGATTCTTGCGGCAGACCCTGGCTCGCGTGTCGTGGTCCTATAGTCCCTCCGTTATGTTTTAGGACAAAAATTCTTTTCTCCAGCAGTGATATGAGGGTATTTGTAAAGGTCTCCGAGAAACCCATACTCTACATCTTCACTGTCAGTAGATCGAGGCTGATGTTGTTGTAGACACTGTTCAGATCAGTGTAGAGCACCATGAGGTAGCGTTTTGCACTTAGGCTGGATTGGATATCTGTGGTAAGCCTTACAAGGGTGTCGTTTGTGCCTCTTCCGCGTCTGAATGCCCACTGGTGATCTGGTATAAGACCTTTGTGTTCGACGAAACATTCAATCCTGTTCTTCTCCATCCTCTCCAGTTGTTTATATAGACATGACAGTAGTGCAATTGGTCTGTATGCTGTAGCTGTTGTCGGGTTTCTCCCCGGCTTCAGGATCGGGATTATTCTTGAAGATTTTAATCCCGCGAACTGTTATCTTTTATTCCATAGATACATTAGGACTTTTAGGATTATTTTTTCCCATTTAGCTGTAGATTTTCGATCATTCCTTAGTCAACGTTGTCCATTCCTGCTGCCGTATTAATGGGTTTCTTAGACGCTTTTCAAAATTCCTCCATGTTAAAAGGTCGTGACATGGAGTCGTGGCTCATTCTCTGGTGGGGAGTTACGAATAAAGTTGACGTATGGGGGCGCTAATGTTATTAGTACTTTCTCCAACATCTCCTTGATTATGTTTGGCGTCGAGTGCGCTATGTCACTTAGTTGTTTGTACTTTTTCACTTTTGTCCATAAGGTACTAATTGGGTTGTTCCTATTGACTGATGGGCAGAATTTTTTCTATCCTTCTCACTTCCTCTGTTTTAGTGTTCTTTTTGTACGGGCTTGTACCTTATTTAATTCTACGAAATTTTCGATATTGCTGCATTTGCGATATTTTCGAAGCGCCTCTTTCTCTCTATAATGCTCACATTCTTCATCCCACAAAGCTGGGTGGTTCCTAGTTGTGTTCATTTTTGGCTTGTTTTTGAGGTAAGCCTTGTTTGCGTGGTTTATAATCCGGATAATCCGGATGAGGCTATAATAATCTTCTTCCGTCTCTCCACTCTCGTTTAGGCTATTTAAACGTATCCCGGCAGTATTTGCTTATATATTCCAGTTTGCCTTCCTGATATTCCATTTGTAATCTGATGTTGCCTGCGTTTTTTGTTGGGTTGTCTCATAGTGATCAAAATCGGGTAGTGATCCGATCCCAGGGGCTCATGGATCACTCTACTGTCGAGCAACGATACAATGTTCGAGGAAGCCAGTGCCACTACTGATTTCTGTTCAGTCGGGTTACAAATTCTTGTCGCTGTACCGTCACTGAGTATGACTAGGTTTCCTTCTTCTATTATCTCTAGTATGATTCGGTATAGGTGGATTGTTTTTTCGCTCCCTCAAGCACTGATGTGTGCATTCAGGTATCCAGTGATAGTGTATGGGTTAGTTAGTTGTTTTGTGGTTTTGTTAGGGCTGTGTTCGACGGTATATATACCGTCCCTATTTTCAGCCAGATATTGTTAAGTATGAGGGATATATCGCAGGCTTCGATCGTTAGGTCTGTGGTGTCTAGCTACAGTGTTGTACGTTGTCACCTATCTTACTAAGATAGCAGTTCACCCATAGTCGTCCTCACGATCGCAACAAATAATGCCTTTGATTCTAATATTGTCAGTTTGTTTTAACCATGTTACAGCGATTGTAACAATACGCTCTTAATGAGACTTTCCATGTTAGATCTTAGTGAACGAGCGTTCCATTGCAGTATTGTATTCTGTCATCCTTGGGTCATGAATTTCCTGCAGTGGTTTAGTTCCAACCCACTAGAATCTTTATTTACCCTAACAGATTATTATCCTGTTGGGAGGCAATTTGTGTATAACGAAAGAATAGAACTGATCATATCTCTCAAATTTTGTGGGGTTGACTGTTGGAGTCATGTTAATAATGAGGCATATTAATTCACAGATTTTGTCAACTATAGCGTCCAGCGATGATGTCATTGTTGGATTATAAGGGTTAGGAGGTAGGGTGCCAGTATGTGGTCGCTTGTAGGCAACATAGTACATACTGTACAGCAGAGGTCGAAAGCCATGCTGTCTGTTCTTCATTGTTTGCTGCCGTTGGAATGACTGGTGCAGCTGGTCTGGATTCTGCCATTGGGCTGATCGGTGCGTCTGGGCTGGATGTTGCTACTCTTTTTGACTAAGTGGTGCAATATGGTTGAGTGGTGTTGTTGTTGGTGACATCCATTAGTGGTGGCCTTGTGTTGTTCAGATTGAGGGGTTGGTCTCTGTGATTTCTGTAAGTCCAATTCTGCCTGTGTTCACTGTTGACACTCCGGGCTGTTTGGTGGAGTGAAGGCTTGTCTGGTACTGTATCCCTGTATCCCGGATTGCGATGAAAGCTGCATAGTGAGCTGCAACGTTGTCAGATGGTAGCTGCTTGTTCGCAGTCCATCAACGGTATGAGGGCGGGATATGCTCATACTGTGATGTTGGTTAGAGCCGGGCATCTGTCAGGCGCCGTCAGTGATAGGTATTGTTCTTCTGCAGGTGTTGTCGGTTGTTGTCCCATGAAGCGTTCAGATGGAGTAACCTGGGCCGGTGGGAGCTCTAGCTGAGGAAGTGAGCATATAGTATAGACACGTCGTGGCACGTTATCCGTACATCTTGCGTGGATGTTGCCACCTTCTTAGTTTACAGCTTGTTCAAAGTTTTCCTTGGCATCTTGTCCTGGTAGAGGTGGGAAGGCGTTTTTAACATTAAGCTGGAATGTGGGTACTGCATGATTAGCATGCCGTGGAGAGGTGGCTATTCGAGAGTAGGATGAAGGGCTCTCTCGTGACAAACCTTCTTCTAGGGTCATATTGTATATAATCCGTTTTTGTTTCAAGTATTATGCGCATTCTCACTCATTTGCTAGATGGTTGGTGTCACAATGAAGGCACTTTCGAGGTCCAATACACGCGCATTCTGTTGCCTTATGAGAGTCTGAACATTTAGCACCCTGATCGGAACATCAGCATTGGTTTCCAAAATGAATATAACTTAAACAGTTAAAACATTGTGTCACCCTTTCCAAATATGGTTCAACTGGGCATCTTGTGCTGAGGATTGTTACATACTGCGGTAGTCGTTGTCTTACGAATGTCAGTCGTACTAACTGACTTAGTATAGGTTCGTGTAAGTCTTTCCTTTTAACTTTGCTCACCTCCAAAACTTTGATCGGGGATTCGATCTAACCTTGTGCCTTGCTTAGAAAGGTTTGTATCCACGTTTCTTATATTTCCCTCTTTCACAACGCGCATCCGTGGGACGTAAAACTTTATGTTTTTCTTATGATGCTGAATTGACGCTATACTATCTTGCATTGTTGAGCTGTATCGTGAAATGGTTCTTTCTCTTTCAGGCGATATTGATGATGGCATTCTTCATATCCGGTGATACATCTCTGATTGTTTTCGCTATTGCCATTGGGAGCAATCTGTCCAGGTTGTGGCTCGTGGTTCCTATTGCTCAATATATTCGCCGTAGACGTAGAATGGTCCCACATCGTTTTCCTGTTACTGGTAGGATGGTACCAAATTTTCCTCGCGCATGTTGTTGGCCACGTTTTTTTTTTTTTTTTTTTTTTTTTTTTTTTTTTTTTTTTTTTTTTTTTTTATGGCTTTCGGCGACTAAGCCATTCAGCCAGCTCAATGAGTTTTATGATATCTCTTCATGTGAATTTTAGTTTATCCAGTGCGTTTATGCTTCCTATGTATAGACACCACAGGACGGTCAGGACATTCACACAGACACACAACACTTAAACATCCATGCTCGCGGCCGGATTCGAACCGGCGACCTTCGGCACGTGGAGCTAGTGCTCTAGCCCCTACGCTACCGAGGCCGGCGTTGGCCACGTTATGGTCCTCTCTTCTTGCTGCGTTTGGAACCGAGTTAGGGATATTATTTTGTACTACTTTTATACTCATTTCCGTGGTTGGCATAATGTCAGTTACTGTCTGTGTCACCTCCATATCTTCACTCCACGAGATACTTCTAACACGTTGGTTGCCCCTTTTTGCCTGTAAAATTGTTGTATGGTTTTTCTTTATCCTCAGTTTGATTAGATTCTGCTTGGACATAGTTTAATTGGTTAGACTTTTGCGTCTCAAGTATTTTCACTTTGACCACCGGCACGTGAGTTTTTTCCTTGTCTTTGCTCTTAAATTTAAATCCAATCGCACTTTGCGATTTGCTACAATTACTGGGTACCGATATTTTATGAGGCTGCATTGCACTTACTTGGTTATTGGTCCGTACCCAGCTTAGCATACTGTTAGTGGCGTGTTTACTGCCTCCACCGTTTCCATCATGGTTATCATTAGTTGCTTTGGTGTATGTGTAAAGGCTTCTGCCATTACTCTACCACTTTCTTCTGACATCACTGTCTGACTCTAGGGGTCATACAAGCACTGCAATAGTACCTAGTCGTCTCTTAATTACACAATCCCTTCACAGATGCTGAGGTGCAGTTACTACACAGAAAAGTATTTTACAGACCTCGCGACAAACTACACACAACACGTTATTGTTAACTCCACTGTGTCTCTGCTTCGGAACGAGGAAGTTACAGCCTCTAGCGCTCGTGTTAGACTGTGCGGAAGAGACATTAAGTGTGGAGAGCAGGTAGGGGGATAGGAATGGTGGATTGTTGAAGGGGAGATGTGGGAGGGAAGGCAGTCTTCCAACAAACCTGTCAACAACTCCGCGGGGGTCCAAGTAGTACGCCGAATTGGGCTCGCCTAATTTGCAAAAAAATAGAAGTCCTAATTTGTGTATTCTTTGTATTTGAGAACAGCCAATTCCCTACTACGTTCCTACTTTAAGCCCAAGGAATACATTCCAGAGAATACTTTTATTTTTCTGTGGGTGTGGCTCATTAGAGGATTGTTAATAAGAAATGTGAAGAAAATCGTACCTGGTCTCTTTAGAAAAACCAGCAAAAACTCGCTTGGAGTGATTTCGGGAAACTAATAAATTTCTAAATCATGATTTTCATATCGTGAATCTAACCCAAATCTTCCAGAATCCCTAATCCGAACATTACCCCTCAGTAGACGTTGCATGGCTAAATATTATTAGGGTAATACTCTATTGTGTAAACAAAGAAAGAGAGTGTGTGTGAGAGAAAGAACGAAATCTTATCTATAATAAGAGTCAAACCTCAGATATAAGTGAGGGAGTATTTCAATGTTCGCCGGGAGACCCTGAAGGGTACTTTGGCCGCCGGCTGATAGAATACGATTTTCCGTGCATGCGCCTTTGTCTTGGCTGCCCTATCCTTACCCGGAAATGTAACCAGTTATAGGGGACCTACAGTTTTTCACGGAATCCGAACCACGGAGCGTACTAGCGCACTTCACATCAGCAAAGCAAAGCATTACTTTCGGTGAAGGTCAGTTTTAAGGCCCGTAAAATTTCCAGTAGAGACTTGGATTCGAAACGATTTGGCAATTACATTTGTCCTAATCTCTACACCTACAACGGTTAGAAATTTCTGTGAACATACTAATTTTTGCACCATCACGTTGCAACTATATACACTACTGTAATAACGAAGAGTTGAAAGGAGTTGCAAATAAATAAGATGCTCTCAGACTTCCAGCTGCATAATACTGTCACTATCATGGGACGTTTCGAGAGAACCAATCTCTGTGCTTATTTTCAACCTGCTGCAGCTACCGTTTGCGAAAACTGTAATAACCAAGATGAATGGTCTAAACCACTCCAAAACGGAAGATGTGTAGAACAGTGGAGACATATCGTGATTAAAATTACAGAGAGTAGGCCCAGCAGCGCTCTATTTTCTAAACCTAGACAGGTCAATGTCACACGACGCTCAGTCGTTACAAAGCCGTCAAACGAAGTTGAAACGAGCAAGTAAGTGTTCGTATGCCAGGTCGACATCAAAAGGTGCAATAACAGGATATGAGTGAGTTCGAACGTGGCAGAGTGATTACTCTCCGGGAAAGGCGGTTGCAGCTCGTAAAGGGCACGCAGCTCCACAGTGATGCCTGTGTGAAAACAATGAACAGAAGGGGTCGCACAAAGCGACGAGCGGGTAGTGGTGCACACAATGTAACCATAGCGCCGGATTACCGCCATCTTCCCCGCATGGCCGTAACCGATCGAACGGCTCCGTCCAAAATGTTGGCTCGACGTTAAATCTCTGCAACGGGGATGGACATGTCCGCTACGACGGTTAGACGCTATCTGCTGAGAGCTGGACTGGTGGCACTCTTGCAATTACGTCGGCTTCCACTGACAAGAAACACCTCCAACTTTAATGGGTATGTTAACGACATCACTGTCGTGCAGAGTGACAAAATGTAGTGTTTTAGGACCAGTTCCCCTTTAGCTTTTCCTGCAGTAATATATTAGACGCTACCTTGGTGGACGCATTTGGGTAGATGGTATTGCTAATCGGCATAGCAGACAAATGTCAAGTGTTTCGGGCACCATTTGCTATATACAGGCTATCATTGATTCCATGCCACGACCCACGATGCCTGGCGGATCGTATTGCATCACATGCTGGCTGCATACCATACTGAATTCTGACAGTCAAAGCGTATGCACAGTTCTGTGATTCAAATCATTTGCGTATTATCCGTAATCTGTGGAATAAATTTGACTGTAATCACACGTCTCTTTCTTGATGATGTAACACCCTTTGTCTGAAGCAAATCGAAGGCCACGAATGTCTTTCTCCAGGGATTCAAAAATATGAAAATCGCATTGGAAGAGATCGCTGTTTCTTCCTGATTCCCAATAGAGGGCGGTTGTGTACACACACCTACCTGCGTTAACAACGTTCATGCTATGCTCGTTATATAGTCTGTCACGTTATATTTGCCTCCCCCTTATAGTTTTAAGCATTCTGGTTTTGTTTTATTTAAAGGAGATCAAAACGATCAAGTATTTTGGGTAACTGTTCTGAGATTATTTGTTGTTTTTCGAATTGTATATTTAATTCTCTGCTAATGAAACCACTTTATTATTAAGGTATATGCAGCATATCTCAGTTTTAGTTTTAGTCACGTAGGATTGATGTGATAATTATCACAAAGAATAGCAAGATATGTTGCAATGATTTCTTCTGCGTCTTCCACTGATATCTGCCTTGAAGCCAACACCCAGTTATAAGCGTAACCAAACTTTCTGAGAAGTTTTTCTCTGGTAGGTGTATAAAGTTAATCGTCTTAATGCTGTTGCTCCTGAACACTCCGTGTTCTAACTATTGGGGTACTTTCCGTGTGGCTTTGCCATTTTCTTGGCAGTACTGCCTTTCTGCCGCTACTGTGATTGCCAAGATAAGCTTCCAGTACGTTTCTATGCTCGATTCTTTTACTGAAATATCCCCTACCAATATCCTATCCTAGGTATAGTTTATTTAGCACCCATTCCTCTTTGTTTATGTTTTGGAATCTCATTGTCTTGTGTTCAATCAATAATTACTTGGTAAGACTTTCTTTTTAGTTTAATATAGCCCATTAAGTATTTTGGATAAAAACAAAATAGCCAAACGATGATTATCTCACTGCTGTTTAAAACAAACCATTATTGTAAAAAACCATAATCGAGCGTGGAATGTTAGAAGTCTGAATAGGGCAGGTAGATTAGAAAATATAAAAAGGGAGATGGAACGACGTAAGTTATGTGTTGTTGGGATTAGCGAGATTAAATGGAAGGACGCACAGGATTTCTGGTCTGGGGAACACATAGTGTTGTAAAAAAACAGTTTTTTTTCTGACGTGAAAAAAAACATGAAAAAAACTGTGAAAAAAACATGTTTTTTTTCTGGGACATGTTTTTTTTCATAACTACTAAATTTTAAATTTTTAAGGCATTTATCATTTAATATGACTGTTTTAGAGTTTATACTAAGTACTTATCTTACTTTTAAATCTACTATATCTTTCTGGTTCAGTAGAAAAAAGAATTACAAAAATATTGGTAACATTGACTGAAGTTTTCTTTTACGAAAGGGGACTTCCCGAAAAGGCTAAGTTGCGTGAGAAGGAATCCCCGTTCGGCCGTTCCCCATTGTTTGGATTGACACTCGCTATTTGATCTAGTGCTGCCAGGCCCTACAAATTTATCTGTAGACCTGTAGGAAATTTTTGCCTCTTTTTATTACTTGTTGTGCTTTCCTTATATTTGTATACTTGTTAAACTCGTAGCGTATAGTGATAATACTGAGTCATTGTCAGTAATTATGAATAATTTCCTTGCAACCGTTGGCGTAAATCAACGATTGAAAACAAATAAAGCTCCTATTTTGTATGATAATAGATTTAAATTCAAACTTAAAAGACCGTAATACAGGACTATCGGCGCAGTCTTCATTCACAGTGTGTACTTTGCTCACAATTTAAAATTGCAATCTCAAAAGATTTTGCATGTAATACAACCAGTAAAAGAAAATGTAACTATTTCTGAAGTTACGGATCTAGAGGGGACAGAAGAAGAAACAGAAAATTCCGATACCGACCGAACTAGTGTTGGTAGTGCTGATACTAGTGAATGTGGTACCGACATAGAAGATGAATAAAAAATTATGTTACCTATATAGATACATTTATGAATCATTATGTAAGATATTTTATGATTTAGTAAGGTTTAAAATACACATATAAAATGTAAGTTCCATAACTAAAACTATAATTTATCAAATATATTGTTTTCTGAAAAAAAAAAAAAATTTAGAAAAAAAACGAGGGTGCTAGGTTTTTTTTCATGTTTTTTTTCACAAATATGAAATTTTAAAAACATTTTTTTTTTTTTCAGTTTGCAACACTAGGAACATAGTATAATTAGCACACAAACTGTCAATGGCCTCACTGGTGTAGGATTTGTAATGAACAAGAAAGTAGGGAAACGGGTGAGTTATTATGAACAGTTCAGTAACAGGATTATTTTGATGAGTTTAGAAACTGTCCACCACACCCGGAAACGTACTGGGGATACAAGCAGATATCAGCTAGATTATATCATGGTCAAACAGCGATTCAGGAATCAAGTTCTAGACTGTAAAGCATACCCAGGAGCAGCATAAGCAGAACAGACTGGAAGTGAATAAACTGAAACACTCTAGTACGAGAGAAAAATTTGCAGAAATGGTAGACTTAGGTATAAGAAGCAACTCTGAAAGGAACTCAACCGAGGACGAATGGAATGCATTAAAGACCGAAATAATGAAAGCTGGTAAATAAATAAAAGGCTTTAGGGAACAAGCCGCCCTAAAACCTTGGATCACAGAAGAAATTTTGGAACTGATGGATCAGAGGAGAAGGTACAAAAATTATCAGGATGAAGCAGGAAGAGAGCAATACAGGCAGTTTAGAAATCAAATTAACAGGAAATGCAAAAAAGCAAAAGAAAAATGGCTACAAGAAAAGTGTGAGGAAGTAGAAAAGGAAATGGTCGTAGGTAAAGTAGATGTCGCATAGGAAGATCAAACAGAATTTTGGAGAAATGAAGAAAAGAAGTGTGAACATTAAAGCTGCCGATAGGAAACCTCATTTAAGCTCAAATGATAGAGCTAACCGATGGAAGGAATACATTGAGAAACTGTATGATGGGGACGACTTGAACAATAGTGTATTTGAAAAGGAAGGCGATGTCGACATTGATGACATGAGATCCTGTATTGAGGACAGAATTTAATAAAGCTCTGAATGACTTGAAAGCAAATAAAACAGTTGGAATTGATGAGATCACTGCAGAACTTCTTAAATCCCTAGGAGAAGAAGGTATCGAAACATTATTCAAGCTGATACCAAAAAGTTATGAAACAGGAGACATTTCAATTGATTTTAATAAAAATATCATCTTCACACTTCCGAAGAAAGCACAAGCCGATAAATGTGAGAATTATCGCACCATAGTCTAACATCACAGGCTTCAAAATTACTGACCAGAATAATATACAGAAGAATGGAAAGGATAGTAGAAGACATAGTAGGTGAAGATCAGTTTGGGTTTAGGAAAAAATCGTGGTACAAGGGAAGTAATTTTGTCTTTAAGATTAAAACTTGGAGGGCAGATAAAAAACAAACAAAACAAAAAAGATACTTTATGGCATTTATTTATTTAGAAAAAGGTTTTGATAATGTTAGGTGGGACAAGATGTTCAAAATTTTAAAGAAGTCAGGTCTAAAGTATTGAGAAAGAAGAATACTTTATAAAGTATATAAGAATCAAGTGGCTGTAATAAAAGTATAGAATCATGAGAGACAAGCATAAGTTAAAAAGGGCGTGATACTAGGTTGTAGTCTATCCCCGTTAATATTCAACTTGTATGTAGAGGAAGCAATAAAGAAAGTAAAAGAAAAATTTCAATGTGGCATAAGTGTTCAGGGAGAAAAATTAGTATGCTACGATTTTCTGATGACATTGTCTTGTTGGCAGAGAGGGCTGAAGACATTGAGAAGTTGCTGAATGGAATGAACGGTGTACTGAGGGAGGATTTTTTTACTGAATATGAATCAAAGCAAGACAAAAGGGATGAAATGTAGCAGAAATGATAACAATACTAGTAGATTGATTGTAAAAATAGGATCGAATGCTGTTGGAGAAGTAAGTGAATTCTGATACTTAGGAAACAAAATTACAACCGATGGCCGAAGCAGGAATTATGTTAAAAGCAGAATAGCACTAGCAAAAAGATCCTTCATGAAAAAGAGAAATCATTTAGTTTCAAATACTGATCTAGGAATTAGAAAAAACTTTTTAAAACTCTGTGTGTGAAGCACAGCACTTTACGGTAGCTTAATATGAACTTTGGAAATACCGAAAAGAAGGAAAATTAAAGCATTTGAAATGTGGTGCTACAGAAGAATGCTGAAAATTAAGTGGACAGACAAAGTAAGAAATGAACGAGTTTTGAAATGATGGGTGAGGAAAGAAGTTTATGGAAGAAGCTTACAGAAAGAAGAGATAGGCTGGTAGGTAATATTTTGAGACACGCTGGATTAGTTAATTTTCTGGTGGAGGGAACAGTCGAAAGTAAGAACTGTAAAGGAAGACAGAGATTAGAATATATGAAGCAGATAATTGAGGACGTGGGTTTTTGGGGATATGTAGAGATGAAGAGGTTAGCACAAGATCGGAAGGGATGGAGGATTGCATCAAACCGGTCGAAAGACTGTGTTGACAGAAAAAAAAAAAAAAAATTAAATAAATCTGTTGCATGCCTTGCCTGGATTTCTACCAATACCGGCGGAGGTAAGGCAATGTTGAGGCAACTGTGCCGTTAGTGGGCCACATTAGGAGTAATTGTGTACATAAAGAAGGCCGCCGAGTTGGCAGGGATGGTGGTCGGTGGAAGGTAGTAGGACGGATGTCGCACGGAAGATATTGCCGGGGCGGGCGGGACCTGCCCTGGCCCTAACACCAGACTCCGAAGCCTCACCACTGCCCATATACTTTGTTTGTCCAGACACTATTTCATTCATAGCAGTAAAACATGCACTCCTGCGCTATAGACCATAACAGTCATTATCTCCCGCCAATTAGTCAAGCTACTCGACCGAATGCTTCCATAAATAAACTAATGCTCATTTGTATCCAAACGATCTGAATCGCTCATCGCTATATTTCCTCCCAAAGCTTATTCAACCATTCCTACACATCTGCTTATACAGTGCTATACCTCGTAGGTGGTATACTCACGTGAATATCCAAAATTTAGACTCACCCATCTCAGAAAAATTTGTGATTTATTTTAACATATTCGCTATAAAAACGAATATATGAATTATATTTCGTTAATAAAAGAGTGATGAAGACATTAAATGCACTTCATTTTAGTTTTTAAAAATATTTAAGAGAAATTACTGTCCATGTTGAACAAAACGTTAATGTTGAACAAAACGTTAATGTTGAACAAAACGTTAATGTTGAACAAACGTTAGGATCAAAAGAAAGGAAGACGTTATACCGATCATTTATCACTTAAAATAACTAGATATTAATGATAAAATCAATTTGCGATGTATTACTATTGTGGGTAAAAATTGTTTTAAGTGAGTGCGTTGACAAATAACTGCAGAATTTTGAACTTAGTTAATTTGGCGGTGTGCTATTAAGACTTTTTATTCTTTTACTACTATGTTTAAATTTATTTTAGAGACATACAGAAAAACTTATAACTAAATTACTGTTGTTGGAGACATAGATGTCGTCAACGCAGTCTGAGTTGACAGTACATTAGCGTCAACGAACTTATTTTCACCTACCATTAATATCGAAAGCTGTTTAAAGTGCACTGAATAATTCCTTTAAAACAAAAACAAAACACGATGGATGAGGGTTCAGTAGATAAAGACACAATTTCAGATAGTCTTGTCACCTTCGTGGTTTTAGTGGTGTATTGTATGCAGGCAAAGAACAAAACCTAAAACAAAAACTAAATATCCAAGGACGTGCACTGAAAATTATTTGCTAATTAATAAACTGCTGCCTTTCCTAGCGGACATATACGAAAACATTCGTTCACTTCGCGATTTATACGCTTTTGCTACTTGAAATTATTAAAGGAGACCAACTTTTTAACCCATATTAATTTTAATATTAAGGTTGACTCTTCCGACACTAGTCTGTAAAGAACCCTCATTTAAGGGGTAAAACCGTTACGAGTCACCTAGTAACCCAGAATACAACAAGAAGTTACACAAGTTACAGAAGTTGTTTGTGAGACATCGGGGAAATACACAGGAAACTGGGAACGAGGAAACCTAATGCTGGCCAACACGTGTATAAGGGTTGTTGCCCCCTCTGATTCGTCTTCGTAGGTCTGTACGTGAGGTGTTGTTCCGGAATTCCGGTCATCCCCTCTCCCTCTGGTGAGATTTGGTCGGACAACCCCTCTAAAATGTAGTGAAATTTTTGACAGAGAAAACCCTCCCCCCCCGCTCCTGCCAATCGACCTCAACGTTTTTGAGATATTTTATTTTTCGTGAGGTTTCGTGAGATTTCACCAGAAAATATGGGGGCGGCCCCCATATTTCACTACACGTAATTAATGAACGACCCTTTGTTTATTGTATATATTTTTAAATGTAGCGGAAAGATTATATCCCAAGAATTGGAAACGAATCCACAACGGTATTTAAATATGAGTAGTCCTCTGTTAGCGTGAAACTGTTTCAATAATCCTCTGAAAACAAAAATATGAATTTTGTTGACCATGGCATACACAACATTACTGAAATATATACTTGAAAGTGGACATCCAAAATGCCAGTACCAGCAAAACTGGTAATAATTTCATGCGAATAAGTACAGCCTCCGAGGCTTACTTTTAACATAGAAAAACAAGCCAAAGATTCGATTTGATGGAACTAGTTTGCGTAGCAGTTACTGATACAAAATGCTATTCAGACATCATATTTATAAGAAGAAATTGTTCTACTGCGTTCGTGGTATATCCCTAGATAAGTGACGTTAAAGGTAAAATTATAGTCAGAATCGATGAACTACTTCATCATAAAATGACTAAAAACTTCGGTCACATCGCTTAAATCAGTTAATGAAGGTTTGTTATACGGATCATTTCTTTCTCCACTAGTATGCTAAGTACTAGAAAGAAATTATTGGTTGATATTCACCAATCTAAACTATGTTTCAACAAATTTGTTGCAATCACAGTTAAGCTTTGAAGGCATATTCCATGGTCCGTCAGGTGTGATTGAAACCACACGTATCTTATAATATAGGAAAAAAATCGGAAAAGACAACTGGTGGTGGACGTTCAATAGGAGTTTTATACAGCCTTGTCTGGAATTGATCTCACGGTCTTGCACGAAAAAATAAGCTGGTAAAAGTACACGTCACATTACTGAACGAGAGTAGTGCACGTTGAAAGAATGACCTACATAGTGCACGATGGTAACTTTTTACCGTCCTAAAGCATCTAAGCATCTCATATAAATAAATTTAAAAAAATTGTTACCTGTAGCCGGATTTGATCTGGCGACGACTGGCTTATGTGGCAGGCAGCTTGCCGGTTGCACCATACCCTCTTGACACCTTCTTCACGCAGGAGTAATTTTAACTCAACTGAATAATTCAATGTCGATTTTCTCGACAACGGCGAAGAAGCGCACTATACCTCTGGCTAAGAGCTTTTATTACACAAATTATGCATCGAATCTGAATTTTACAGTTGGCGGCTTCCCCTTATGAAAGGTAGCCACTCGGGTTTAAGCTGCGTCGAAATCACGTCGTCTGTCCTTTTTCAAACTTGCACACCTTTCGAAAATAACTAATTTACAATAGAAGTAACATCCTCTTTCAGAAACAATTACCTTATTGTTGGAATCATTTCTCCAATTCTGTAGGTGAACAACAATGATTGTGCAATGTCGTCAAGGAAAACAAAAAAAAATATGAAAAAAACATGAGAGGAAATCGCATAGAACAAAATATTAGAAATTTAATAATTATAACGACCATTGACATATAAAAACCTACAACCAGATTAGGACAATTCTTATATAACTGGCATAAGTGAAGCATTTTCATTGAGAATCTGGGATAGAAGCAAGGAGATCTTAAATTATCGTTTTTTTTTGTTGTTTTTTTCGTTTTCTACCAGCTGTTAGTGGTTTCTATACACAATTATCTTAGGTGCTTGGCAGCATTGAGTTTTCATACCTATATGGGTGAAATTGTAATTACTTAATAAAGTATGAAATTTTATGTGTTATTCTTTGTTTTGCGATTACTTCACTATAATAACATAAATAAATACCAGCATTCACCAGTTATTATAATTTCGTATCAGAAACATACAGTTACACAATCACAACATCAAATTATACTGGACCAGAACTTGGCCACTTCCAGTGCATTTTCTGAAGCCTTATACAGGTTAGCTGCCGAGCAGGATGCTGGACACAGTCGACACTGGAGCGTGTGCTTGACAGTCTGTTCTTCACCACAGTCGCACTTGATATCATAGCTCTCAGCATAGCCCCATCTAGCTAAGTTCACTTTGCACCTGCCCACTCCTGATCTCAGCCTATTCAAAGACTTCCATGTCAACCATCCCTTGTCATAACCAGGTGGCAAAGATTCAGACACTCTTCCCCAGCCATGCGGAAGGGGAACCTTAGCTTCCCATAGTTGTAACGTGGCTTCTTCAGTTGTCGTTGTAAGTTCCTGAGATCTTCTTACGAAACTTTTCCTGGACTTCAGTCTTTGCCTGTGAGGAATATGCCCATATAGTGGATGAGATTTTTCATGGTTCACTTTCCTCCTTTCCTTGTTCACTGCTATTTCCCTTCGAACAGTAGGTGGTGCTATTCCTGCGAGACGGTGGAGCCATTCGACAGGAGTTTATTTTATGCAGCCTGTTATGATTCTGCACGTGTCATTAAGTACAATGTCTACTTGTTTGGCATGGGTTGAACTGTGCCATAGAGGACAGGCATACTCTGCAGCCGAATAACATAGTGCTAAGGCAGAAGTTCGAATTGTTTCAGGTTGGCTGCCCCACTGCGATCCAGCCAGTTTTCTTATGAGATTGTTCCTGCTGGAAACTTTCAGCTTGGAGTTCATGCAATGTTTCCTGAATGTAAGTGATCTGTCAAGGGTCACTCCTAGATATTTTGGAGTGTCACAGTGTTCTAGTTCGACCACCGACCATGTTACCTTTAACCTACGAGTTGATTCTTTATTTCTTAAATGAAAAGCACATACTTGTGTCTTCGTAGGACTTGGTTTAAGCTGGTTCGTGCTATAATACCTTGACAAATCTTCCAGAGCGTTGGTAAGGGTGCTCTCCACTGATTCAAAGTCTTTGCTCTGTGAGACCAGAGCAAGATCATCAGCATACACAAAACTCCTGCATTTGGGTGGTATAGGCTGATCATTGGTATATATGTTAAACAATAATGGGGCTAGCACACCTCCTTGGGGTAGAAAATTCTTCTGTGACCTCCAACGGCTACGCTGTCCTTGGAAGTCAACAAAGAATCTGCGGTTCTGCAAAAGAGTAGCAATGAACTTACTAAGACTGAAATTCCTGATCAGATTGTAGAACTTGACTAGTAGTAACTGATGGTTGACGGTGTCATACGCTGCTGAAAAATCAACAAATACCACCCCTGTTACCTTAAGAGCTTCAAATCCATCATCTATAAACTGCGTGATATTTAGTAGTTGTCCTGTGCTACTTTTACCCGGGCGCAATCCAGCTTGTTCAGGAATAAGCAAAGGATCAACTATAGGCAACAGCCGGTTTAAGATCATTCTTTCAAGCAGTTTTTAGAGGTGACATAAAAGTGCAACAGGTCTAAAATTCCTTGGACTGTTTTCTTCTTTGCCAGGTTTAAGCAAGGTGATCACTCGGCTCTTCCGTCATATCTTTGGAATTTGACATTTACTCATACACTTGTTAAAGAGCTGAAGCATCCACTTCTTTGTTATTATGCCAAAGTGCTTAATTTGTTCTGTCCTAATGTCATCCAGGCCTGCTGATTTTCCATTTTTGCAATTTCTTATAGTCTTATCCAATTCTTCCATGCTGAATGGTATTGTGAGGTCATTATTCTCCTCTTGGCCTTCTTTCCGCAGTTTCTGCATTTTGAACTTGTGATTAGCTTTTCCATTTAATAGCAGTTGGTGTGCTATTTGGTTGGCAGTAACATTATAATGAACTTTGGCCTTAGTTGGATCATTGTTTAGATGCTTCAGTAGTCTCCATGCTTTATTGCTGTCTCTTGCGAAATCTAAGTTTTAATCCACTGATTCCGCTTTGTTTCTTTAATAATGGAAATGAGGTTGTTTCCTGCTTCCACTGTTGCTTCACCAAAAGGATCTTCTGTAAATAAATTGCTGTATTCTTTATGTAGAACAGCTTGATCCGATGTGAGACCTGGAATGTAAGATGTCCGACAACGACGAGGGATAGACATTCTGGAACATCTCTTTACAGCCGTGGTGAAGATGTCATAGCATTCTGGTGATGGTTCTATTGAAAGAACTTCGGAATCCAATAGTTTTGAGAATTCAGACCAATTTGCCTCTTTGAAGTTGTATCTTCTACGGAAAGGTACTTCCTGTGGTCTAACTGCGGCATATATTTGACACATTATTGGTCTATGCTGTGAGTCGGGTATTGGGGATCAGAGAGATTTAACGCACTGGTGGCTAATACTGCTACTACTGAATATGAGGTCAGGGTTGAAAGCACGCCTCCACCGACCACTGTTGAATGATGCAGGTAGTTTTGCATCATGGATTAGAGAGAGGTGATTTATTTCAGCCTATTCTAGTACTGCAACCCCATTCTCATCTTTATGGTCATAGCCCCAAACATTGCTATGACTGTTGAAATCACCAATCACAATCTGTATGTCTTTATTGTGGAAATTAGGTGGTTTCTTGACAGTGAATACAGCACCAGGTGGTTTATAAAAAGACGAAATGGTACAGTTCATTTCTAGAGTGAGAATTCCAATGTCATTTTGTTCCGTGAATGAAGTGGACATTACTTGTACATCTAGACGTACAAAGATTGCACTTCTGTATTTATTATGAGGTCTTTCTATAGCGAGATGCATTCCGTTTATTTTTGGTCTGCGCATTTCATAGCTTCTGTGTGTTTCCTGTAGGCACAATATATGGCACTGATATTGACTGCATAGGTCTTGTAGCAGCTATCCTTGGCTGGTGACATGCCTTCTATGTTAACAGAGATGATTGTTAATTGTGGCCCCGAAAAGGGCTTGGGTAGTAATGTTTCTGGTGTGAAAGGATTAGCCGTCAGGTCATTTCGATTCATTCTCTGACGTTGTCCAGAGTACGCCTGATTGCTATTCTTCGCTTGGTCGTTTAACATTGCAATCTTCGAGGAGGCTCCTTTCCTGTACCCCAGCATTCACCAGTATTCACATGGAATGATTTGGGAAAACCTTGGAAACCCCAAATTTAGATGGCCGGACGAGGATTCGAAACTGTGTCCTCCCGAATGACAGGCCAGAGCGTCGTTGCTTATCCCACCATGCCCGGTCATTCACAAACTGTCACAGTATCTACAAAAATGCGTGGTCCGAAATAAGAAAGAAAAATAGATAACTCTTCAACCTTTAAAATGATGTATACATTACAGGAAATAGATTTATTTTGTCTCTATAAATGCTTTGGGAGACCTTTCTTTTTGGGTTGCCATCGTAAAATTAAAATGGATTCCATCCATATTTATTAATGCCAGCTATGATTGGCAACCATACTATATAAGTTAACTAAATTTGAAAAATAGGCTAATACTTTACTGTAAAATTCAGATTCGATAATTTGTGTAATAAAAGCTCTTAGCCAGAGGTGTAATGCGCTTATTCACCACTGTCGAGAAATTAGGCACTGAAATATTCAGTTTCGTTTAAATGCTTCCTGCCTGAAGAACTTGTCAAGGCGGGTGTGGTACATCGACAAGCTGTCTGCCACATCAGCCAGTCGTCGCCAGATCAAATCTGGCTACCGGCAACAATTTTTTTCAAATTTATTTATGTGAGATGCTTAGATGCTTCATGATGGTAAAAAGTTACCATCGTGCACTATGAAGGTCATTCCTTCAACGTGCATTACTCTCGTTCAGTAGTGTGACGTGTACTTTTACCAGCTTATTTATTCGTGCAAGACCGTGAGATCAATTCCAGGCAAGTTTGTATAAAACTCCTTTCGAACGTCCACCATCAGTTGTCTTCTCCGATTTTTTCCCTATATTATATTATTCAATCACACCTGACGGACCATAGAATATACCGTCAAAGTTTAGCTATGATTGCAACAAATTTGTTTAAACATAGTTTAGATTAGTGAATATCAATCAATAATTTACTTCCAGTACTAAGCTTTCTACAGGAGTCAGTTGTGATCTCATAACAAACTTTCATTAACTGATTTAAGTGATGTGACCGAAATTGTTAGATATTTTATGATGATGTAGTTTGTCGATTCTGACTACAATTTTACTTTTAACGTCACTTACATAGTCCTATACCACGAAGACGGCAAAACAATTTCTTCTGATAGTGGGAGGTCTGAATAGCATTTTGAATCAGTAAACTGCTAGGCAAACCAGTTCCATCAAATCGAAACTTTGTCTTGCCTTTCTATGTTAAAAGTAAGTCTTGAAAGCTGTACTTCTTTTCATGAAATTTTTACCAGTTTTGCTGGTACTGACATTTCTGATGTCGACTTTCAAGTTTGTATTTCAGTAATGTGGTGTATGGCATGGACAACAAAATTCATGTTTTGGTTTTCAGAGGATTATCGATATAATTTCAAGCTAACAGATGACGAGTTCATATTTAAATACCAATACCTGATTCCTTTCCAATCCTTGGGATATAATATTTTCCGTTACATTTCAAAATATATAAAATAAACTAATTTATCGATACATGCATCCTCTCCATTCTTTTAGCTTCTCAGTTGGTGTATGATGTGACTTTAGTGATCCACAGAACAGTCAACACAAGAAGAACCTAACAGTTCGTGAAAATCACTTATGTCTGTGGCTGGACTCGAACCGTCTACCCCAGAAACTACCCGAACGCTAGCCACCATGCTTCCGGGTCGGCAGTAACACCCACGGCGCCTACACACCTACCAAGTCGAATCAGAAGGGACAATAACTCTTACACACGTGTCGACCATCATTAGGTTTCCTCGTTCCCAGTTTCCTGTGTATGCCTCAGAAGTCTCACAAACAACAGTTACAAAATATAATAAAAATTGTCCATGAATATTGATGTGCACTAGTATCAGCTTATAAATTTTTCTCACTTGTGCAACTTCTTGTTATATTCTGAGTTACCAGATGCCTCGCTACAATTTTACCGCTTCAATCAGTGCGAACTCTTTAGGGACTCATAAGTGATAACCGTAGTAATAAGATCAATATGGGGTGAAAAGTTGGTAGTTAATAATTTCAAGTAGCAAAAAGTCTATAAATCATGAAATGTCCGTTAGGAATGGCAGCAATTTGTTAATTAACAAATGTCCTTGGATATTTACCAATAGGTTATTTTTTGGTAAGAACAGACAACCAACATTTCACATGTCGTTTTAAGTTTTAACAGCAACACCCACAGAATATCGCTATCGCGAAAAAGCCGTATTGTTTTCTGTTATGTGCCTGCTTACCAAACACCACCAAAACCACGAAGGTGAAAAGACTATGTGAAATTGTGTCTCCATTTGCTGAACCCTCATCCATTGTGTTTTGTTTTTGTTTTAAAGGGAGTATTCAGTGCGCTTTACGCATCTTTCGATATTAATGGTAGGTGATTAAGTTTTTTACGCTAAAATACTGTCATTTCAGACTACGTTGACGACATCTGGAGCAGTTAAATCATTTTTCAACTAAAGGGTGATTTTAACGATCCGAAATGTCAAATGATAATGATATCTACATTAACAAAAACAACTAAATTATATATTACCATACATTTAATTCACCCTTTATGACAGAGTCTTTTATAATATTTTTGTTGAAATAACTAGGACAAAGTTTTTAATCAGTTTGATAACTGCCATACTCATTTGCAACAAAAATGTTAATTTCAATCTTTCTTTACAATCTCGCAACAATTAACTGGTTTTTTGAAGCAACAAACGTACAACATCACTTAACGCGCTATTTCAGTATCAGTTTCAGATAAGATTAAAATGTTAAGTTTAAAAAAATCTTCTATTTAATGGAAACCAGCTAAAATATCATATTACTAACAGAACATAATTAAAAAAAGATCATGAGTAAAAATATGGAAATAACATTACCTGCCATGAATCAAAATAATGTACTACGGGATCATTATTTGTACTATACTTTCTGTGATCCTATGCCCTATATAGCTTTAAATCTACTACATTATGCAATAAAAATCAAATCTCTCTTTTTATATTAGCTAGACTAGCAAATAAGTATTTGTTTGAGATTCATCCTTTATTCCGAAAGTCTCCTAATAAATATAAAAAATTATTAATTTATGCATTGATTTCGTATGATCTTTGTTGTATTTTAAATAACACCAAATCACTGATTTTGAATTCAGTCAACACAATCCTCTGGACGTTTCTTCCTTTCCTCAGCAGTTTTCAAGTTTTCCCTAACCTTTCTGCTCATAATTGGTTTTGGAGGTATTTTTAGTAATTCTGAGACCAAGTTCGGGGCTTCTTTATCCATCATTATTCGGTAAGGAGGATAACCGCTACAATCATGAACTATACTTTTTATGATATGTTAAAAATCTTACATGTGCTCAACCCATTTCGTGTGTTTATGCCTGCAGAACGTTCGAAATAATCGTCCATATTCCCTCATAATTCTATCTGCCAGATTACTTTCTGGATGATAAGGAGATATCTTGATGTTTTTAATCTTCGACTTTTAAAAATACTTTTCCTACTTCTTAGAAACAAGCTGACTGCCTTTATCTGACTAAATTCACTTAGGTCCACTAATTTTTTCAAAATAATCTGTTTCAAGCATATACACCAACGATTTTCCGGTTGCTTTTCGAATAATATACAACCTGATGGATTTTTAAAGCACGTCTATTGTTACGAAAATAAATATAAATCCGCCTTTTGCCTTTGGAAATGTTTCATAAAGATCTATAGCCACTAGATCCAGTACATTTTCTGGTTAAATACTCTGTCCCTAACTTGCTGCTGTTGATACTTTCTGGCATCTCTCAAAGCCTGCTAATCTCCTTGCATTTTGTTGAATTTTACAATCTCTTTAATTTTCTGTGTACATTTTCTGACACTGAAATGTCTATAACACAAATGTGTTGATCAATGATTAAGTCCACATTTTTCCGGGCAGCAAACCTTCCACTCTTCACTGTTCTCATCTCTTCTCCGAAACAGCACTACTTTGTACAATATGTAATCATTTCTAAATTTATTACACTGCAGAGTTACCAATTTTTGCTTTACTAGTTTTTGACAATCGTCTTCATTCTGCTCTCTCCTCATGTGTCTACATACTACATACTTCCTTCATCGCCTTTTCAGTATCCACCTTGTAATAAGTCGCGTTCCCAAAGCTAGGCAGTATGGGACGAGCGAGGGAAAGCTGTTTATCAGTGATCTGCAGCCGCTCGTGCGTCAAGCCACCCACCTGCTGCGCTGGGCCGGTAAGAATGGAGCAGGGTGTCAGCCCTCCAGGAGGGTCACGCCGTCACGGTAAAGTGATTCTAACAGTGCGACAGGTTGCAACATATCATGGCCCGGAAAATACCCCTGAGCAGCTATCCAGATTAGCTAGAGACTTGTTTGAAAGAGCCAACTGAGCTAGCCATCTGCAAAACCATTCACATGTCAGATTTGATGTCATTTAGTTTGTTTAATAAATTCATTTCTTTGTGTGAACCCATTTTTAGTGTTCTTGTAACCCCTGAGGCGTGTCATGTGTGAGGCTCAATGTTAATATGTTAATAGAGAATAAAAACAAGTCGTTTTAATTGCTGACTGCCATACAGTGCACCTAACAAGTTTGAAGTAGAGCCACCACCAAGAGTTCATTACATTATGGCGCCCAACGTTGGCACCAACTGTTTTGATATGTTGCAAGCAAGTCGTAGTAGTGAGTAGAACTCTCTGTGTTTTCAGCATTTTCCGGTGTGGTAGTAACAGCAGCAATCCATCATATGTAGTGATCAATGATCATATATTTCAGGTGTAATGTTTGTATATTGTAACAGCTAGGATTTTTAAGGGCGATATAGACGCTGTTATAGTCTGTATATGTGTGATTTTCACAGCCATTATTCATGTATACTGAAATATGTCATGTTGACTATGTTGTCCGATTATGGGAGTTGATTGATGAAATGATTGCTATCACTTGTGTGGTATACGGAAGAGCTGTTTATCAGTTGTTTCCACACACGTTTTCTATGTATTTTTTTAATAATAATGGTATTTTTGTTGTGAAATTTGGTTGTGAGAGCAGAGGTGTCAATATCTGACGGTTGAAATAGAGAGATAGAATGTGTATTGGGGATACACTGATGTGACCTATGTTGATTTTCATGCATGTAGTTGACATTCTTTGGAAAATGTCATGTTCATTGTGTTATTCTGCTGTTGAATTGGAGTTAAAAAAAAAAGGTAATAGCTGATTTGTGTGTTTTATATTTAAAAGATATTCGTTGATGTTCGCAATTGTTTCGGTGCTTAGAGAATTTCATGTTGGTTGTGTTTTGCTGGAAGTTGAGTTTTTCATGCCTGGTGGTCCGGCCAAGGTGATAGTTGGTACATGTGCTTTATGCTAAAGTGTAGTTTGTTAACGTTTCAATGTTTGACGATGTTTATTGGAGATTTTGTGTTGCTGGTGTTGTCCTGTTGTGGAAGAATAGTTGATGTCTGACAGATCAGCGTTGAAAAGCTCATTTATTCTCAGTTGTGTACCTCAATTTACGGTTTTTTTGTAGTAGAAAATAATTTGCATTCGATGTTGTGGGCTCCTTTTGGGAGTATCTGATTCCTATGAGGTCTGGGAAGATAACACATGAGTTAACTCGGGATTTCAAGTTGCGACGAAACTATGCCCGTTTCGCGCATTTTGGGCATAACGAGAAAAGGGGATGAGAGTACCATGTCTTTTTCTGGAGAAATGGTTGCCCAACAGCCGGAGCCAGCTAAAAACCCACAGAGTGAAGGAAAAAAATTTGATCTTCTGTTCGCGGTGATGTTGAATATAAAGAGCGGACAAGACCCGCTGAAGTCCGAAATAAGCTTACTCAAGACTGAAGGCACAGAAGAAATGGCATTACTCATAAAAGAAGAGATTGAAGGCTTAAAGAACGCCATGTCGGAAGGACTCAGGGGAGTCAAGGAAATAGTGAAAACGATGCAGGAAGAACAAAGCAAAATCTCCAGTGCCCTGAATCGCCTAAGCGAGCAGTCAACAGAGATGTAAAGAGAGATGTTGGAATCGAAACAACGGACGGAAGCAAAAGCAAATCAAGTAGAACTGGGAGTCGCTGATGTACAAACAAGTACAGAAATAAGGATGAATCATATCGGAGGACAGGTCAAATGAGGTTCGCAAGAGTATCGCTGAGTGTAAAGTAGAAAACAAAAGTCTCGGTGAGATGCAGAAGAGTCTTTCCAGATAAGTGGTAAATGAACTGCAGATCTTACTGGATCAGAAAGAGAAAGTAAATGTCATCACGAATGGAGATGCAGTAATCGATGAAAAGGCTTCTGGTAACCCAGAAAATGTCATCTGTGTGTAAACGAAGAGAAACGCAGTACAGAAAGATGACCGTAAGTTCACTGGTGTCTTCAAGCATGTTTACTAAGATATGTCAAGCCTCCGAAGGTGACGCTTGTGGGAAGTCAATGTATGGACTTGCAGTACATTCATCTGATTCAAACAGCAAAGTCATGTTCAGTGGTTGGGATTTCTATACTAGACCTGTCAGATGGCCGAAAGTCTAAGTATGTCTTGAATGAACAGGTATTTCACGGTATGGGTCTGCCCGGTGTTAATAAACTGAATAAAAAGATTTCGGCACAGGTGCCGAAGATGAATGGTTTTTCACGGACCGCATTCCACGTCAACGTATATTCAAAAAGCAGCATGCCGCAACATAAGCGTGAAGTATTTTGATTTCAAGGCTGGAAAAATAAATATGCGATTTCATGAATTGGCTTTTGTGAGTGTGAGGCGGAACGATTGTATGAAGGTCGTTTCCAGACGATTGAAGTCGACCGCTTAAAAAGCCGACTTTCTACGCTTTCTCGATGGAATTGACACTGATGTGAGTTTGAAGATACCTTGTTGGTTGTAAATATGGACCCTTAGTTAAGACATAAGCAGGTAGTATAGTGGATTTAAGTACAATAGTCTATTCTGTAAACGGTAGTTTTGTAAGAAAATCGTGTATACACATTCAAGAGGAAATGTGTGAGTTCTGATGAAGAAGTAATGAGAGTTCACGTAAGTTTTGTTGACCCGATTGACTTCGCTACCGCTTTTAAAAACTGAAAAACAATCTGAATATAAAAGTTGGAACAAAGAGGAAATAATGTCTTGATATGCGGTGAAAACGCTACATCCTGAAAAATAATCACGCTTCGTTGCGTGGGAATGAAAACCAAAAGTGTTCATTTGCAAGAAAGAGAATAATCTAGCGGCCAAATTCAGAATTAAATATGACGATAGAGTTGTGAACAAAGTGTCACTCGCGGGAGTAACCAATACACATAAGATGGTCTTTTCAATGAAAAGAGAACTTCCTTTTTGTCTACGTAGTGTGTCGGAGAGAGGTATGGCGTCAGAAAGGCGCAGATGTGTTATGTGCAGATAGGCTGAAGTGGGAACTGAGTGTCTACAGCAGTCTTCTAATGTTGCAAATAAGTCCACCTCATTAAGCTGGGCAGCTCAATCCCTGGAATAGCCAATAAGCGGCAGAAGCAAATTGTTGCTTTAATTAAATAGAGAACAGCCTCTCGCAGAGAGGTACACAACGGATGGCGTGATTTAGTCATAGGTGCGGCACAGTATGCCCAACAGTGACCGGTAAACTAAGAAAAGGAAGCTATCAATTGTTAAAATTCATAATTATCTTATGTTCCTGAAGTTCTGGTAATTACGCCCGCGAAGATGTAAATGAAAAAAGGGAATACCAAAATGAGTTGGAGAAAAGCAAAATCTTAAGTATTAAACATCACCCTCTCCATGTGATAGGCCGCATAGATGAGTAAAATATCCCCACCACATCGCACTTATATCGTTTCCCAAGTATGTTCTGCTCAAAAAGACTGGTGATATACAGAGGTAACGTAATGTTAAAACAAGCAAAATTATAGCAGTAACAGAAGGTTAAATATGCTACTGAGGAATTTGGAATACCAAGAAGAAACAGGAGAAAGTGGCTTGTTGCGAATCTGGTAATGTCAGCTGGGGCGGAGGTTGTCGCTGACAGCGGGTGGTCGACAGTGTTTGTGTGAACTTCTCGGAATAGCGGGACCAGCAGGTAGACAACTCCCGTGGTCTTTTCAGTGGAGCTGATTAATGCAGGTGTGTGTCCTTCACTTCGTTCTGGGTGTATGGACTGGGGAAGAAGCCCATTTTTTTGGGAAGAGACAACTTACCTTCGCGTAGTAACGCTTGATTGCATTCTTGTTTAGAATAGTGTTCCATTATCAATTGATGGTTCGTGTTAGCAAATGCTGTTAGATTCGAGGTATGTGTACAAATCTTGTGATTGGTGCATCATCTGTCGTTAGAGTAATTGTTTTCAGCATGGGTTTTGTTAGTTTTACAGTTTATGTATACTACTAATAATACTAGAAGCCACTGATTGATATTAACCCCCTGTAGTCTGATGTGATTATGTTCTAAGAAACTATATCATCAAGTTAAGATTTTACATGATGGCTGGGTGAAACTGATTCATAATGCCACATGTTTTCATCCACAATTGTTTATGTGTGAAGATCAACGTAAATTATGGAGTGTAATGATTTATTTTGTATTGTAGATTTGTGTTTGGTAAATCTGAAGATTATAATGGTCCCTCAGAGCTCCATGTTCTAAACTGATATTTTAGAACAGTAGTAAATGTATAGATTACTGTTTTTTAAAGAAGTAGTGAAAGACTTAAGCTGTGTAGATAAGTTGTGGAGGGACAACCTGGCGTAAACATATTGATATTGTCTTGTTTTTGATGAACCTGTAACGCTTAAAGACATTCCATTGTGCATCTATAGTGAGTGCTTATGCACATGATAAGTACTGTGAACCGTTGGGTTGTTTTATTCTAATGTTGTATGTTTTTTATGTTATGTGTATAATTTATAATGGTAGATTAAGGTTGGACCCTGCTGTTATGTGGATGGTACACTTTGGATGACTGATGCATTGGGGAGTTTTGCACACGAAACGAGTTGTATTGTAAACATTCATAGTTTGGCACTTTTGACGCGTCCTCACATGACATTTCCGCAGGGGAATTTGTATGAAAATGGGTGAAGGTTATAAATATCTTATGAAATTGTAAGTATGCAGGGTTTTTATGGCTTTGTAAATCAAGGGTATTGCTATCAAGACTGCAGGAACTATACTGTGAATAAAGTTGCAGAAAAGAATTTATAAAAAATATTAAATTCCATGAATTTAAATATTTGGTTGGCAAGCTATAATAAGTCGCGTTCCCAAAGCTAGGCAGTATGGGACGAGCGAAGGAAAGCTGTTTATCAGTGATCTGCAACCGTTCGTGCGTCAAGCCACCCACCCGCTGCGCTGTGGTCGGTATGAATGGAGCAGGGTGTCAACCCTCCAGCAGGGACAAAAGCTTAGAGAAATATGGTGACAAGTGACAAGCAACCCAGCTTTCGGAGGATTCTTCACCTTCGAGGACCACAGGGCCAGCCTATGAGAATAGGGACACACCACTGGGATATTTCCGTTTATTTTGTTTCATGGAATGCTGCTCCGAGGCGGAAGTGGAGATGAACCACTTGCAGACTGTGTGTGGATGTGAGTGGACGGGCTGGCCGGTCTACCGCGATCCTCCGAGTATCTGAGGTGCGCATCACGTCGCCGGCGGTGTCGACAGCAGTGCGCGGACACGGTAAGTGATTCTAAAAGTGCGACAGGTTGCAACATATCATGGCCCGGAAAATACCTCTGAGTAGCTATCCTGATTAGCTAGAGAAGTGTTTGAAAGAGCCAACTGAGCTAGCCATCTGCAAAACCATTCACATGTCAAATTTGATGTCATTTAGTTTGTTGAATAAATTCAGTTCCTTGTGTGAACCTATTTTTAGTGTTCTTGTAACCCCTGAGACGTGTCATGTGCGAGGCTCAATGTTAATATGTTAATAGAGAATAAAAACAAGTACTTTTAATCTCTGACGCCATACAGTGCGCCTAACCAGTTTTGAAGTAGAGCCACCTCCTTGAGGTAGTATACCTCAAGATCTTTACTTGTATCTTCTATTTCACCCAACTTGTGTTGATCAATAGGTAACAGTAATCGTGTTTCTGAGACTTTGTCGTCATCGTCTTTTATATGTTCTACCGCATATTAGAACTGTTGCTGTAATAATGCCCAACGGATCAAACAACCGTGCATCCATTTATACACTTGAAGAAATGTTAAAGCCGTGATCCGTGTACACTACCATTATATTTGCCCAAAAATAATAATTGAACTTATAGGAAGCACACATAATAGCAACAGCTTCTTATATTGGAAACCACATACTTTCGCTCATGTTTATTTAAAGTTCTGCTGCTAAAAGGTATGGTCCTGCTCAGGGGCGCCGACTCTGTGGGTGCTCGGGGGCTCGGGCACCCATGAGAGGTAAATAGTAGGCGCCGAGCACCCATGAGCATAGTTGTCAACAGTAATCAATAATGGACTTCGAGCGACACCTGTATTACCTACGTTACGCACCGCCTGTCGAGGCAATACGTCTCGACAGGGTTGCACTTGCTTACGATGTGAGTGTGCATGTCATGCCAAAGGAGAAGATAAGCACTGCGTAAGGACATACCTAACACTATCTACTGTGTGGTAAGTGTATGTTTGATTCGTCAAGAGCCGCGCACAAGCAAATCGAGCAACTCGACCCCGCAATACCACGCGCAAATTTACCCCGCCATCCACCCGCTTCGCAGCCAACACTTTCGCAGCCGCGGCTCGCAGACTGTCTCATTTGTCTCACTCGTTCTTAGTCAAGCTGGTAAACAAAACATGTGCTTTAAGAGCACGCTGCGCTTGATGTTATCGTGTTAATTTCTGAAAATTATTAGTTTCCATATATAAATTCGTCCTTCGAAATCGTAACCTGAAGAACTCTCCACTAGTAGCTCTTCTCAGCTTAGTAAAACTCAGCAAATCCAACCAGAAGATGTTATTTCTGCAAATTCAGTTGAACAGAAGAAAAGGCACAATTTTCAAATGGCAAACAATTATTTCATGGCCGCTAAACTGATGAAGATATAGGCAAAGGGGTTTGCCAAACCTGTAAAGAAACCATGTTTAGTGGCATTAACTTTGTTGTAGGCCATGTTCCGCAGTTGTTGCATAAATATTTTTTTTTTTTATTTTTAATAAAAATCCGTCTTCTAACAACTGGTTTTATTTCTAACTTTCATCTACCAGACGCGTTTCGCCCTTCTGGAGTGGGGCATCGTCAGTGGCTATAAATAAACATAATATTTTGATCATATTTGTGTATGCGAATCTAGTACATTAATTATATACATATATTCATGCTGTAATATTGTATCATCTGTAGGTTCAATCTGTTATAATTATTCTATATATTGTTTTCATAGTATCTATGTTCAAACATAAATTCACTTCTTAATACTAAATTATCTGTATGGTTACAAAGTTATGTACATACACTCTACTTACTAAAAATTGTAGTGGCTAGCACATGTCAGTCCAGAACAGCACCTTCCGCATTTTTCTGCACCGGTATGCCTTCCTACAGTTTACCATTATCTCCTTTAATATTGTTCACTTCACTTTATTTTATTGTATTTTCTGTTAAATTGCACTTTTAACTACACCAAAATAGTTATTGTGTCTAAAGCGATTTGTTTGTTTTGTATATACAGTTATACCAACCTATTTCTGTTGTTTATTGTTTTGTTCACTCTATGTTAAACTATATCTTTTTTTTCTTATTATTTTTTTATTATTATCTTAACAATTATTTGTGATTTGTGAGTGACTGTGTTGGTTTACATGTGTTATGGTGTTTTCTGTTGCTTTGTATAATGTTTTGTTTGTTAAATTTGTGAATTCATTTAGGACCGTTTTTCCCTGTGTAATGGCTTTGTGGATTTGATAACTTTCTTGCACTGTTAATAATTGTTTCCTGTGGTTGTTGATTTTTAGAATTTTCATGTCTGTTTGTATAGTTGTGGGTGGGTGATTGTTATCTAATAAATGCTCGGCATATGTCGAATGGTTTGTACATTTTATGGCTCTGATATGTTCCTTGTACCTAGTGTTGAAGTTCCTAGCTGTTTGACCTATATATATTGCTTGGCACTGTTGGCAAGTCAGTTGGTATATTCCTGACTGTTGGAATTTGTCAGTTTCAGTGTTGGTATTTAGATGGTTATGTATTGTGTTATTTGTTCTAAGTGCTATTTGAATACCTTGCTTTTTGAATATATTGCTTATCCTGTGTGTATGTTTGTTGATGTATGACATTGTGTACCATTGTTTATTAGATTGGTTCTGGATACTGGTGTGTACTGTGTTGAGTGATATCTGTTTGTGTGCTTTGTTCATGATTTTATTATTTAGTTGTTTAATTAATTTTTCTGTGTAACCATTATTCTTAGCAATTTGTACGATTGTTCTATATTCTGTGGTATAGTCATTTTTAGTTAGTGGTATGTTGTTTAATCTGTGTAGCATATGTCTGAGTGCTGCTTGTTTATGGTGTTGAGGATGGTTGGATGTATTGTGTATTATGGTATCAGTGTATGTGGGTTTTCTGTAACTGCTGAATGTATGTACTTGATCTATCTTGTTAACTGTTATGTCAAGGAAGTTCCGTTTATTATTTTTCTCCATCTCTATTGTAAATTTAATATTTTTATTAATGTTATTTATTTCATTGTGGAACTGAGAGATATTTTGTTGTGATTCATCTATGAGACAAAGAATGTCATCTACATACCTATACCAATAAATTATATTATATTTTGTGTGTCTGAAAATGTGGTGTTCTATCTGATCCATAAAAATGTCTGCTAGGATACCTGATACTGGGGATCCCATGGGTAGTCCTTCATTTTGAATGTAGTATTTATTATTAAATTGGAAGTAGTTTTGTGATGTGATGAGCTTTAGTATTTCTACTATTTCTTTGATGTGAGTGTTAGGAACTTTGTTGTGTGTTGAAAGATTATTCTGTATGATATCAATTGTTTCACTGATTGGGATGACCGAGAACATATTTACTACATCGAATGATATTAGCTTTGCGAGATAGATCAAGTACATACATTCAGCAGTTACAGAAAACCCACATACACTGATACCATAATACACAATACATCCAACCATCCTCAACACCATAAACAAGCAGCACTCAGACATATGCTACACAGATTAAACAACATACCACTAACTAAAAATGACTATACCACAGAATATAGAACAATCGTACAAATTGCTAAGAATAATGGTTACACAGAAAAATTAATTAAACAACTAAATAATAAAATCATGAACAAAGCACACAAACAGATATCACTCAACACAGTACACACCAGTATCCAGAACCAATCTAATAAACAATGGTACACAATGTCATACATCAACAAACATACACACAGGATAAGCAATATATTCAAAAAGCAAGGTATTCAAATAGCACTTAGAACAAATAACACAATACATAACCATCTAAATACCAACACTGAAACTGACCAATTCCAACAGTCAGGAATATACCAACTGACTTGCCAACAGTGCCAAGCAATATATATAGGTCAAACAGCTAGGAACTTCAACACTAGGTACAAGGAACATATCAGAGCCATAAAATGTACAAACCATTCGACATATGCCGAGCATTTATTAGATAACAATCACCCACCCACAACTATACAAACAGACATGAAAATTCTAAAAATCAACAACCACAGGAAACAATTATTAACAGTGCAAGAAAGTTATCAAATCCACAAAGCCATTACACAGGGAAAAACGGTCCTAAATGAATTCACAAATTTAACAAACAAAACATTATACAAAGCAACAGAAAACACCATAACACATGTAAACCAACACAGTCACTCACAAATCACAAATAATTGTTAAGATAATAATAAAAAAATAATAAGAAAAAAAAAGATATAGTTTAACATAGAGTGAACAAAACAATAAACAACAGAAATAGGTTGGTATAACTGTATATACAAAACAAACAAATCGCTTTAGACACAATAACTATTTTGGTGTAGTTAAAAGTGCAATTTAACAGAAAATACAATAAAATAAAGTGAAGTGAACAATATTAAAGGAGATAATGGTAAACTGTAGGAAGGCACACCGGTGCAGAAAAATGCGGAAGGTGCTGTTCTGGACTGACATGTGCTAGCCACTACAATTTTTAGTAAGTAGAGTGTATGTACATAACTTTGTAACCATACAGATAATTTAGTATTAAGAAGTGAATTTATGTTTGAACATAGATACTATGAAAACAATATATAGAATAATTATAACAGATTGAACCTACAGATGATACAATATTACAGCATGAATATATGTATATAATTAATGTACTAGATTCGCATACACAAATATGATCAAAATATTATGTTATTTATAGCCACTGACGATGCCCCACTCCAGAAGGGCGAAACGCGTCTGGTAGATGAAAGTTAAAAATAAAACCAGTTGTTAGAAGACGGATTTTTATAAAAAAAAAAAAATATGTTTAGTGGCGTTTCTGCGCTGAAAACATTATCAAGAGGAGAGGAGTACATTAAGGCACTCACTCAGGTGGTTTTTCATCATGAAATAAAGCTTTAAAAAGCATAAAATCCTGAAGTTCACTATTGTGTACTGCATAAAGCCAACTTAGAACGCGGCGTCAATGTACACTGAATGCTATCAAATAGTAAACTACACGATATAAAGCAAATCGTTTTTAGTGACTGGGAGCTTAGCCATAAGGGACCACGAGGACGAATATTCAGATTGCATTCGATTTTGAAGCTGTGAGCACAGGATATTTTCGAGTTAAAACGTGGCAACAAATATGGGCGGTTGTCATACGATATCACTAACGAAGCAATTTTGAGTGACGAAATACTGCATAAAATAATAAAATTACTGCAAAATGCGGTTTGTTATTCAGTTATGGTTGAAAAAAACTAACGATTTTCCCAGTAATGAACAAGTCACACCCTTCTCTTGTTACGTGGACACAAAGTGTAATATACACGAAACTTATCGGCTTATATGAAACGGTATCAACAATATCCGTCAAAATTTGTTTGAATCTTGAATGACTACAGAACTAAGAAGATTCGACATAAATATCAAGATGTGTAGGGGTCTATATACAGATGGTGCTTCTGATGTTGAAGCGCATACTGACCTTCAGTTGTGGATTAAAGCTATCGAAGCAAGGGAAATTCATGTGCATTGTACCGCTCACTCGTTAAACCTGGTTGTTCAAGAGACTGTAGAAGAAGTAGGTAGGCCTACTCTACAGGCAGCTAGCAATGAAACACTCTTTGAGGCCTTTTTGACCAACAAGATAGTGTTGTCGTATATCTTCCTTAAATACTATCCTAAACAATTATAGTGTGCTGCTATGTTTTTTTGAACGACACAAAAAGTCAGGAAGATAATACCTGCGTGAAAGCAAAATGGATTTTAAAAAGTCTTCAATCTTCAGAATCTCTTTTTATTATCGTTTCTGACAGAAATTCTCGTTTTTTTTTGATGCTTTAAACGCAAATTTACATAAGATTTCTTTCCATCTGCAAAAATTTGTAGATAATACTGTCAAACACGTCGTATCATCACAACGAACTAGGGAAAAATTTCAAAACCCTTGTAAATCGAAACGTGATTCAGTTTTTAACATTAATAACATCAAAAATAAGGAGGATAACTAGACATATAGACGATTCATCAAGTGAACCTCATTAATTTCCCTCGCGCGCTGACTTTTAGTTTTAGATAAAGTCATTGGCCATAGCGACCAGCAATTTACTAAAAATGCTTTCACACATTTGAGTAAGGTGGAGCTATTTCTTACTGATTAAAATGATGTGGAACGTTTGGTTCCTCCTCGTGCTATTAGCAATTGCATGAAGAAACAATATCAGACTGAACAATGTGAAAAACGATTATATATAATATGGTATTGCGAATCTACCCAAAATATGATCCCTGAAATCATCAAATTGTTAAAAATCGTATCAACTATGCCAGTATCACCATGCATCTCAGAATGATCAGTTTCAGCTTTACAGAGAAGAAAAACTTATTCGAGGAGTACTATGGCTCATCAAAGATTGAATGATCGCATGGTAGTGCACGGAAACCGAGAAATAGCGGATGATGTAGACCTACAAGATTTTGCTAATGCATTTATAAATAGAGCTGTAGTTTGAAAAAATAAGTTTTCATTGAAAAACTGATATTATATAAATTAAAAATGTAGCTTCTTAAGAAGGTTTATTAATGTTGATTTGTTGATCATACAATTCTTAGTAAAACTGTGTACATGAAGTAGGTGCTAATACATATATCTAGCTAATAAAAATTATCCTACACACTGATAATATAATGATTTCATTTTTATATTATTATTATGATAGGTATCCGTTCATTTTTGTTCGATCTAGTATTTTCTACACATCTTTTTTCCATCTTCTCTGTATATTAATTACTAGCTGTAACTGCGACTTCATTTACGTAGCGATCCTTGCGGACAGAAATCAAATACAATAATAAACTCCTTATTTCTAATAGGAACACACAAGTTATTGGTTATCTATCTGTTACTGTTATAAAATTGAAAATCTATAACCCATTTTAATGAAATTTAGTTTTTTTTTTTTTCCTTGCCTGGAATAGAATTTAGAAAATGCAAACTCTTTCTTTCCTACTCTGACTGTCTGTTCGCTTATTACCTGAAATCTACTGGATCGATTTAGATATGATTTTCACTATTATGTAATAATATTTGTTGCCTCTGACTTCATTCATGTTTGTCAAGGATTTTGAAGATTTTTATTTAATTTGAATGAAATCCTAAATGTTTTATGGATAAAAAGTAGAGTATGTTATTCTGTCAGATCAACAATCCACCAGCGATAGTCTCGTCGAAACTAGTTCCACTCTTTGCCGGTTATATATACAGTATATATATATATAATATAATGTGTGTGTGTGTCATCAAGTGGGCATGAGCACCCACGAGGTTTTCTAAAACTCGGCGCCTCTGGTCCTGCTTTCCTTTATTCTATTTAGATTAACTAGCTGAAACAAATGCACCCTAGTCCATAACTGCTACTATCTGTAACCATACAAAAATGAAAACCCACAACGGGGTGATATAACATTTTGCTATTCAGAAATTTATTCTTCAGCTTGTCAAATGTTATTTGGCAGCCTGTGGTCCATAATCAAGTGACTTTAATTTTAATAATCTATTTAAATGGGAATTGGTAAATGATAGTTCTAAAACAATTTTCTGATAAAACCCACATAAACCAAAGAAGGATTTAACTCTTTGGACTAGGAAATTTAAAAATTGTACCAATCTTTTTGGATCTGGTTATATCACATTTGAATTTATTACACTGACCAGCCAAAACATTATGACCACCTACTTACTAGCATATTGGATCACCTTTGGAACGCAATACAGCAGCGATTTGGCGTAGCATGGATACTACAAGTCCTTCCAGATTTATGTGACATCGGATTTCTACGCACAGGTCGTGAAATTACGGGTCAGTGGTTTGTGGGCGCGCCCTCTGGAAACGAGCATCTCGGAAACGAAGAGGCTGGTCGGCTGTTTGTGTGCTACTGTAGTGAGCATCTATGAAAAGTATTTGAAGGACGGTGAAACCTTGTGCGAATTTGTGGTGGACAACCTCGCAACAATGTGGAGGTCGGAGGCTTGCACGCTTTGTAAAGCAAGATAGGGGTGACAGGTTGAAGATTTGACGGCAGAGTACAATACTGGTAATTTCAGAAGTGTGCCTCCGACCTCCACGTTCTGTGATGTGGCGTGGGTGTCCACCACATTATCGCCTACTCGTGGTTTCACCGTCCTTCAAACACTTTCCTAGATGCTCCCTACAGTAGCACGCGAATAGCTGACCAGCCTCTCAGTTTCCGCGACGCTCGTTTCCATAGCCGCGCGCACAACCTGCTGGCCAGTAATTTAAGGGAATTTCATTACCTGTGCGTAGAAATCTGGTGTCAGATACCTCTGGAAGCCTACCGAGGACTTTTGAATCCATGTTACGCCGAATCGCTGCTGTATTGCGTTATAAATGTGGACTAATATGCTACTAAGTATGTGGTCATAATGTTTTGGCTAATCAGTGTCCATTTCTCAGGAATTTTATTTCTTTGTTAATGAATTCGCATTTCGCTAACTTTATAGTCATTCCCCCTCTTTTTGGTGCAGTGAACATCTGTTCCATTACATCACAATGTTCCTTCCAACCCTCTGTAACTGTTATTATATCCTCCACGTTTATTAATAACCTGCTCAACTGCTGACTTCCGACAACTTGGTTTAAGGCTCTAAAAAACACAGACACATTCGCTTCCATCTACAACCCATCTGGTTCCAAATATCCCAAACGATGCTGATTCATATATAATATCTTCAAATCTCCCACGTCTTCTTCATTCACCTTTAAAACTTGTTTTGCCTTCCACATCTTTCCACGAAACTTAATTTTTCCTTCTTCACAATCGATTTTCATCTTGTGTTTGAACATCCAATCCAAACCCAAAATACAATTTATAGCCAGGTTTGTTACTATTAGAAATCCATGCTCTATGTCCATTCCGCCTATTTTTAGTGGAAACCATATTTTTGTGGCACCTGTTTGCTTACCTTCCCTGTTGCCCCCACAGTCTTTATTCCAGATATAGGCTTAGCAGTTACCTTTCTCTTTTGTAATGGTCCACATTTCATTTAACGATAAGGACAATTTATACTTATTAAGAATATATTAATTATTAACATTAGCTGGTTAGAAATACCCAAAAGATTTCAAAGTATCAAACGGGGGCAGTTCATTTGAAAAGATCCGATGAACCAATGCTGTTATTCACGCGCCAGCAATCCTTTTGTCGGCGGGAAAAGGGTCCCTTCATGCGGGTTGGAATTTTCTAAGACGAGCTCAGATAATGGTACCTTGCATCTCGAAGCCACGCTCAGACAATAAAAAGCACTCAAGGGCCCGTTATATTGAAAAAGGACTGGCTATTATAATTTTGGAGAATTTAGCGGCGCAAAACGGTATAGAAACGAAGTTTTGGCCATTTTCTTGAACGCGTATATTCCACTGGCTGCCCAGTAGTCATGTTAAATGTTTTTTCTGTTTCCTGGTGTGGGTATATATAAGTGGAAAACTGGAAGAATTCACCTTGAATGTATATAGATAGTTTCAGATACTATAACTGGTTTATAAAAATTAACAGCACATTCTATTTAATCGTCGCATGCCACCATCCGTCGAACGAGTCTGATTAAAGAGCAGACGGTTGAATCTTGGTTCTGCCTGTGCTTAGTAATGGTATGTGCATTTAATTTACCGTATCCACTTGCTCACCTGTTTGGGATACGATAAACTTCTCCGATCTGGTACCCGGACTGCCTGTGGCTGCTTTCTGCATTCAACAAGATTACGGTAAACTACACCACTGTGACAATGTTATTATCATCGAGATATGCATCTGGTGTCGAAAGCTAAGAGCATAATAGAGTATCGAACCTAATGGATGTGCAGTAAGGTTCTGATCTAAATTTCGCGATGATATCCATAATCCACCACAGTTTTACAGTCAAATTTTCTTTCGTTCCCCAAAACTTAATCGAGGCGAGTGCTGTGATCATTACATTGTATTAGATTCGTCTTCCTTTCAGAGTTACTTTTTTTTATAAGCCGATCTAAATATCAAACCTGGTGGGTGAGTTTTTAACGTTCGGGTCTGTCATGCAGGTGGTGGAGGGTTAGATTTCCGGTCCGGCTTTTCATTAGTATCTGTTGTAGTAGTACTTTAGACACAAATAGCCGTTTATCGCCAAGAGTCACTGCGAACACTTCGACAACGTAAAACACCTTTAGCGGCCTTTGTGCCGATAGGATGGGATGAGTTTTTATTTGTAGCCATTTGAGACAATGGTTTTTTTTTTTGTTTTTTTGCCGGGAGTTTTCGCATAGTTATTCATACTCAAAAGTAACAGTTTAGTTTTGCCGCGCGCTCCGTCTAAGTCGTGGCTGCCAAACCTACAGTATTGCGTTTCGGCATGGGCAGAGAGGACGTTAAATATTTTCGTTGTTGTAAATAGGTGATCTAATCTTCACTCTTCAGCTAGCAGGATGTTAAAATCGTGAAATTTCTCTCACTTTACTCTGATTTCAATATCCCTACGGTCGCAATATAGGAATTCACCGACGACAGCGTCCACTAAGTTGTAAGATCGTTCGTGAAATTTTTTATCAGTTCCAGTGTGCGAGTCTGTTCCGAAGTCTAAACGGATCTCGTGTACAGCACCCAAAGGGCGGACGAATGCATACTTCCTGCAGAAATAGCGGTTACAGGTGCATATTGTCGGTTAGTGGGAAAGTGGAAGAATGCATACTACTTGTAGAAATAGCAGTTACAGGCACATATTGTAAGGAAATTGGTACATATCTAAATTTTTCATGAACTGCGCCACTCAACAACAAGATAGAAAAGTCGTGTTTATCTTTAGTACTTGGAAAATTGGAAACTACAGCAGTGTCGAGGATCACAACTATCGAAAAAACATTCCACAATTTCTTGAGTTAGCGGTCAGGTCCTCATTCTATTCCTATTTCCCGCATATTTTGAAAAGGTGTAAAGTAGGCAGTCGGAAAAAATTGAAATATAGATGGTTGGGCGGGGATTCGAAGCTGCTTCTTGCCGAAAGCGAAGCCAGAGTGTTGCAAATTGTCCACCAGACTCGGTAACATATCATCGTAAGCCCTCTATTCTCTTACGCACTCTATGGCCATGGAAGTAGATGCCTCATAATCAGCAATTTCGTGGTAGAAAGATTCCACCTTCAGGAGAACCAATCTGTTAGACACATCTTACACCACCACCCCTCCTCCCATAGCACGTGGATGAATTGTGGGATAGAAGGTCTTCCATAGACAGGATTTAACCGGTTTGATCCCCGCCACAACTTACACTCTTCCCAACAGTTCTTCAGACATGGCCCGTCAGGTACTGTCAGAGTATCAGCTGAACGCTGGTGATTCAAAACATTTGACGATAGGTTTATCGTCTAAGCACAAATTTGAACCTCTTGCAGTGCTCGAGAAAGTCGGGAACAGCACCAATGTTACACTGAATTATGAAGAATGGAACATGCGGTTCCAAGTATTGGATGTAGTGTCCGACTTATTCAAACCTCCTGCGCTCAGACCGAAGTTCCACTCGGTGAGCACACCGTCTCTGGCATAACGGTTGCCAAGGTGAATATAGTGTGGTTTTACCCAAATACTGATCCTGCCAGCGGTGTCCTCTTCGGCGATTCGTCTTGAAGGAACCTCATCAGGGCGCTACCAAAAGAACTCAAGAAAAGTAATTAGGAAAAAACATTGTAATGGACACAAATTTTGTAAACAAAATATGTACTTTTGAAAATTTATTTATAAATACGTTATAGAAGTGTGTATTACTCAATTCAATTACAACAGGTTTCTAATTGCGCGAGGTTATCAATTACATACAGGCTGCCTACGCGGGGTAATCGATTACAAACCGATTGCCGGCGCGGGGTGTCAGTAACATTATGCAGTGAATTCTGAGATTAAAGGGGTATCGATTACAATGTGCAGTGAGGCGTGAGGTTATAGGTGTATCGATTACACTTTTTTGGTCCAGGATACGGGCTGTCACGCAGGAGTACTATTTACTTAGCAACTGGATTCTTATATATTTTATAGAGTATCTTTCTATCCCTATATTTATTACAGCCACTAATTATTATTATTATTACTTCGCTATTCACTAAACGTGGATGGCGGAGGGTGCATTACACCGATCCTTTGGGTGGCGGAGGGTGAATTACACCAATCCTTATGTGTAACCATTTGTGCATAGGAAGGGATATATGGGATACGGCAGGAGGCGCCCATGGGCTATTTTTAATAACCATCCCGGCATTCGCCTGGAACGATCTGGGAAAACTATGGAGAAACCAAATCAGGATAGCCGATGGGGTTTATAGATACCTACTCCTATCGGAATCTAAGTTCTCTCACTCGATAACTTCTTCCTATTCCACTACCAAATCACTCGTAGAAAAAACGAGTATAGAACTGAATCTGTTGTGGCCCTGATTTCTCTTATCTTATTTTCTCGGTCATTCCTGGATATGTATGTAGCTGGTAGTAATATGTATTTGCTGTCATCCTGAAATAGGTCAGTACTGAATTTTTTAATCAGTTTTTGCTGAGAGCAATGTCTTCGGTGTTCCAGGTTTTCCCCCACCCGACTCATTCAACATCGCACTTACACTTTCCCGCCACTTATACCTGTAACGAATCGAGTAGCTCTTATTTGGACATTATTCTCATAAGATAGACCTGACTTCTTTAATATTTTGAATATCTTGTCCAACCTAACATTATAAAACCTTTTTCTAAAATAACAAAAGACATAAAAGTATTTTTGTTTTTTTGATTCACTCTTCAGGTTTTAATGTTAAAGCCAGAATTGCATCCCTAAGCCAAAACTGATCTATACCTACTATCTCGTTTACTATACTTTCAATTCATCTATGTACTATTCTGGTCAATAATTTTAAAGCAAGTGACGTAAGACTTATTTTGCGATAATTCTCACATTTTCGGCTTGAGCTTTATTTGGAGGTTTGAAGCTGGAAATTTTATTAAAATCATTTAAAATATCCTCCATTTTATGCCTTTTTGACATCGTGTTAAATAATGTCTGTATTTCATCTTCTCCTAATGATTTCAGAAGTTTTGCAGAAATCTCATCAATTACAACTGGCTTATTTGATTTCAAGTCGTTCAAAGCTCTACTCATATCAAACTCTGTCCTCAAAACAGGATCTCCTAAGTCATAAATGTCGTCATAGCTTCTCTTTTCTGTTACGCTGTTGTTCGAGTCATCCCCATCATACAGCTTCTCTATGTATTCCTGCGCTCAGTTAGCTCTATCTTCTGAGGTTTCCCATCGGCAGCTTTAATGTTTATACATGTTTTGTTCATTTACCTAAAATTTTGTTTGATCTTTCTAAATGCCACATCTACTTTGCCTACCATTTACCTTTTGCTTTATTTTGTATTTCCTGTTTATCTGGTTTCTAAATGGTCTTTATTGCTCTCTTCCTGCTTCATGCTCAGCATTTATGTGCCTTCTCCTCTGATCTATCTACTCACAAATTTCGTCTGTTATCCAAGGTTTTCGCGGGGCTGGTTGCCTAAAGCCTCGTGTTTCTTTACAAGTTTTCATTATTTCTTTTTCAATTTATTCAATTCGTCTTCAATTGACCTCATTTCACAGTTACTTCTTAGACCCAATTCTACCATTTCTGTAAATTTTTCCCTCATGTTAGATTGCTTCGGTTTATTCACTTCGAGTCTGTTTTGCTACCAATTTCCCTACTTACTTCTTCATTACAATTCGTATACCAGTAACTCCACTAACAGCTTTAGTGCTAATCATCCGGTGTTCCCAGACCAGAAATTCTGTGCATCCTTCCACTTAATCTCACTAATCCCAACGACATCTAAGTTAAATCTTTCCATCTCTCTTTTTAAGTTTTCTAATCTACTTCCCTATTCAGACTTTAACATTCCACGCTGGGACTCGTAGAATGTTTTATATCCATTCTAATGACTCCTCCCTGAGCAGTCGCCATTCAGAGATCCGATTTGTTGACTATTTTGCCTCCGGAATATATTACCCAGGAAGAAGCCATCATACTATATGTAATTTGTGAGAAGTGCATAGCCTCGGGATACCCTTCGGGTAATGCCGTTGCTTCCCGTTGCTTCCCGTTGCCATCTGCATCCCCATGCCGTTAATCGTTTCTGATTTATCCCCCTTTGGGGGCTGTTTCCAACCCCAATGGGAAGAGAGTGCCTTGAACTGCTTCTCGTTCTTCCTCCCTCATTTAGGAGGCCATTGCCAAGCAGAGTCTGGTCATTGCGAACAAGGTGCATCACGTGAAGGAGAAGTTGACAATTTGTTGGAAGAGGCTCTCCTAAACCCTCCCACCCACATAGCGAGTTATGGTCTCGAATTAATAAAAATCCTATAGAAAAAAAGCACTTTCAGGTTATCCCAAGTTTTTCAATTTTCAGGCAAATATTCCAAATTTTCTTTCTCTTAAAACCTTATTCGGACTATTACGAACATTTAAAAAATAATAGCGAAATCTGACCAGCCGTTCTCTAGTGATGCGCTTACCATGAACAACATTTAATTTTTATTTATGGAAATGCAGTATTGATCTTTTACTGAATTATTAACAGCAACCCCAGGAGGCCGATTGTGGCCACTTTTGTAAAAACCCAGGCTCTACCAGTGGTATACGTTGACGCGCTATGGAATTTAGCTGATTAGAGGCCAAGTATGTATCTTGTCACAGGTTAGTGGTGGAGAGGGGGGGGGGGGAGAAAGCGGGTGATTGAAATGGAACAATGGGGAAATTTGGCACCAATTGCGACCCTGGCGGTGGTGGGGCATGGTTTGTCCTAGGACCTGGGAGTATTCTCGGTCGCTCCATCTCTCGCTGGGTTTTCCAGCGCCTGAGGCTCAACAGATTTCTCGTAACGTCAGTAGTTTGGAATGGCGTTGATTATTTATAGCGCGCGCTATTGCGACAGAAATTCATTACCACGCTGCCTTCTGACACCTGGTGAAAGCATACGCATGACATCACAGCGCTGTCCGTGAGTAAATAAACAGTGCGTCGGTCGAGTGTCGACCTCACTGTTCGTTTATTGCCGGTCATGTGACATTGCTAACATGTCACAGGACTTGGTGGGAGGTAAATTTAAAAACTTAAAATAATACATTTTGTGTGTGTTCATCAGCGAAACTAAATATTTAATTATATGTTGTATATATTACGGAACTTCCAGTACTTTCATCTTCCGAGATTGAGGACTGTTTCAACAACTGTAAGTATTTTTCTTTTCAATCGACTTTTTTTTGTATGTATGTTCAGCGATATATTCGCCAATTTTGAACCGATTTAAATGATATTTTTCAGTGGATAGGGTATACCTACAAAGTAGTCCGATATTAGTTTCATTGAGAAACCACCCCTTCTACCCCTTTACACCACTTAATTTTTATACAAACCCATATTATTTTATCCGATTTCGATGGAACTTTGGACATCTATGGTCAAAAATAAAGAGAAAAATACTGTCAACATTTGGTTTGAAAAAATTGAACCCGTCTCCCCCTATCCACCCCCTTAATTTTTTCCATTTTTCTTTATACAAAGCTACTGTCGACACCATTTATCTGATCTCTATTAAAGTTGGCATATACATGTTATTTTTCATGGAGAAGGTTTCTGACCAAAAATAAAATAAAATGAAAAGCATCCTATACACCCCTTAATATTATAGAAACCTTCATTTCTTATCTGATTTTTTATTTAACTTTGCACATGTTTAATTTAAAACAAAGAGAAAAATCCTGTCTGCATTTCGTCTGCCAAAGCTCAACCCTCTCCCTCCTTCCACCCCTTTAGTTTTTGTCAATATTCTTTATAAAAAGCTACAGTTGACACCGTTTCACTGATTATCATCAAAGTTGGCATACACACATTATTTTTCATGGAGAAGATTTCTGACCAAAAAATAAAAAAAACCTCTCCCCCTTTACATCCCTTCATTAAAAAAAAAAAAAAAACACATTTTTTATCCGATTGCGATGGAACTTCGCATGTGTATACTTTGAAACAAATAGTAAAAGAAAAATACCGTCCACATAACTTTCACAAAAACGCAAACCCTATCCCCCTTTCTACCCCTTTAATTACTGCCAATTTATATAAAGCTACTGTATACTTCAAAACAAACAGAAAAATGCTATCTACATTTGGTTTCGAGAAGCCAAACCTCTCTCCCCCTTTACACCCCCATAATCTACACAAAGCTACAGTTTTTATCCGATTCTGAAGCAGATTTGCACATGTGTACTTCAATACATTGTGTTTAAATTAGGTTGCAGAAGCCCAACACCCCTTCCCTTCTACCCCCACCTCTCCTAATTTCCGATGTTCTTTATAGATACCCACAGTTTTATCAGATTTCAATGGAATATTGCACATGTATACTTAAAAACAATGAGAAACATAGTGTCCACATTCTGTTTACAAAACACAACCACTCAATCCCTTACCCCATATAAATTTTGCAAATATTCTTTACACAAAACTACAGTTTTTATCTGGTTTCGATGGAACTTTGCACATGTATACTTTAAAACAAAGAGAAATCCACACTAGCTTTTCAAAAACCAAACTACTCTTTTCCTCTACACCCCTTAAGTGTTTTTTATACATACCTAAGGTTTTTAACTGATATCTATAGAAATTTACACATGTATACTTTAAATCAATCCGTAAAGACAATCTACATTTGGTATACAAAAACCCAATCCCTCTTCCCCTTCACTCCCACCCCTTTTAATTTCCCATATTCTTTACAAAAATCCACAGTTTTAAATCATGTCAAAATCAAGTAAGCTATTTTTAGGTCATGGCAGAATATTTGTAAAATAAATGTGTCCTAATGTCTCAATATGTACCTCAGATTTCAACTTGGAACCCAAGCTTACACGTTGTGAAAACCAATTAAAAATCTATAATATCTGTGTGATGCCAGAACAAACAGATATATTCCAGAGACAGATTTGTGTATGTGGTATGTATTAATGCCCAGATGTTATATGTTTCGTTTATCGAGCAGTAGCTTTAACAGATGTTATGATTAGATCGATACACGGCCTGGACCAAAATGTAAACTGACGTTTCTTAACACATCCAATTCATCCCGTTCTGGAAGATGTTGGGGTACAAAACAAACTATAATACCACTAAAAATTTAATAATTGTTTTTAAAAAAACAGAAATACCGCCTTTAAAAAAAGCACACTAAATTATTTTAAATAACTTTATACCCTGCTTCGAAGAAAGTAAATCTAAATGGACAATATTTTATATTACTGTTATTGAAATTTTTACATTAATTAGTTATTTTTGGAGTCGGTGCCAGCTAAAGCAAGAAAAACAAAAAGATAAAAACAATAATGAATAACAATTATACATAAAAATCATGTTACTACTTACCTACAATTAATGCCAGAAACATATTTCAACTTAACTAAAACATACATATGATATGCCAATATTATACTAACTGTAAAGTGTTTACTGCATGATGCAGCCTACCAACTGACACTGTAGCGCCAGACATATGCCTGGATGACCAACAAGGTCAAGCCACAGATTCAAATACTGTAAATTTGTTTCAGTAAGCTGTCACCCGCAATAACACTTTCTTGTTTTTTCCTTATTGCTTTACGTCTCGTCGACGGCTCATGTCATTAGCGGCGGGATGGGACTGGGGACAAGGAACGGGAAGGAATTCGGCCATGGCCTTTTTGAAGGAAGCATCCCGGCATTCAACTGGAGTGATTTGGGGAAACCATGGAAAACCCAAATCTGTATGCCCGGACGGCTATTCGAACCCGCGTGCTCCCAAATGCGAGGCCAGAACCACAAATAACACTATCTGCCTCACGAAATTCTGTAAAATATTTGAAACTTTTGTTCGTACTCCCCGTTTCGCCTCGAGCACCAAATAAAGTTTAGTAATTCAATCTTCACGATGTGACAGCTGGCACCGACTCCAAAAAATAAGTGATTAATGTAAAAATTTCAATAACAGTAATGTAAAATATTGTCCATTTAGATTTACTTTCTTCTAAGCAGGGTATAAAGTTATTTTAAAATTATAGTGTGCTTTTTTTGAAGGCGGTTTTTATGTTTTTTAAAACAATTAGTTTTGTTAACTGTGTTATTTTAAGATTTTTTTCCTTTATTTTCATGGGTTTTCTTCAGCTGCCTGGCAGCCATAGTGAAGAGCTATTGGGTGCAACAGCTGGTAAGTATTAAATCTTGTTTTTTTTTTTTTCATTCTATAATTTTCTCTGCCTGATGTTAAATATTTGTTCCAGACTACTGCACCGCATCTTGGGAAGTTTCTTCATGTTGGTCTATGGAGTTCTGCTATAACTGATCTATATTACAAAATAATGTCTCTTTAAATAAGTTCTTCAATCACTCATAAAATTTCTTTGGAGTGTGCGGTATGTACCTGTGATGCCAATGTTGTAGCTTCAATCTTTCTACGAATATCATTTTGATCGTCCTAATACACATATTCGTTCATGGAAAGAAGACTACAACTACGCTTTACCTGGTGGACTGAAATTTACTCCGTGAGCACTCTTGTTGTTTAATATTTCAATATAACTTTTCAAGTGTTTGGCAGTATATGTTTAGTTTTCTTTTCTTTTTTTAAAATAAAACAGTTCCGTTAGCCCTTTTGTGCTTTAATATTCAGTACCATCGATTACAATAATATCTTCGTCAGTAGTAACAGTGGAATTTCCAATCATTAGTGAATTATTCTTCTTTTGAGCACCATACATGGAATCATAATCTCACTCGCTTCAACTTAGTGCCCTCAAGAAATATTTAATCAAGCCAGAAGACTGTTACCGCTGTATATGTCACTGAGGCAAGAAAACTTTCTCTATAGCATTCGTCACAGGTTTTAACCGATCCTTGAAAAATGTATCCAAGTCAGTCTCAACCGTCTTCATATCAAGTAACTACCATTGAATTTCATTCGAGGCCTTTATAATGCCCAGTTTGGTTGTTGTTTTGTCCATATTTATACACCGAAAAAAGCTCGAGTGTGTTCAGTGTGCTATTTTATGTTTGAAAAATGCATAAAGGTTGGTAGAATGTAACTTTTTAATGTCGGATAAGACCTGGATTTCTGTGGGATGTTGCTTTTTACGGTCGGTTACCTGAAAACTTATTTTGTATTGTTATTTGATTTCAATTCATCCAGAGCTCTATTAAACTCTGTTCTCAAAGCAGGATCTCCTGTGTCATTAATGTTGACATCGCCTGTTGTTCAAGTCATTTCCATCATTCAATTTCTCAATATATTCCTTCCAAAGAATAGCTCTATCGTCTGAGCTTAAAGGGATTTCCCATCGGCAACCTTAATGTTTACACATCTTTTGTTCATTTCTCCAAAATTTTGTTTGAATATCTTAACTGCTACATCTGCTTTATCTACGACAATTTCCTTTCCTGCTTCTTCACACTTTTCTTGCGGCCAATTTTCTTTTGATTTTTTCCATTTCCTATATATCTGATTTCTGAATTGTCTGCATTGTTCTTTTCATTTTTCATCCTCAGCAATTTTGTGCCTTCTCCTGTTATCAGTGAGCTCCAAAATTTTTTCTGTGATACAGTTAAAAATATGGTTGAGGTGGTTAATATAACTTACAATTTGGAATTTGACTAGTTGGTGGCGCGCAAAAAAGTTTTTGAGTAATCAGCCACATACACCTTACACATCTGAAAACAACGATGAGATTCAGATACCTATTCAGAACCAACATTTATATACACTGTACTCTTTCAAACTTCCAAGTGCTGTGTATTAAAATACCACATCGAAATATATTTGCGAGAAGCTGGCACAGATAAGCAGAATGCGAACAATAGATAACGGTAACTGCCCGGCTGCGTTCCGGAATGAGACCTTGGACCCAGTAGCCCTTAGTGAAAGATGCTGCGTGCCGATTGGGTCGCGTGGTCGGGATGGTACATTGGATTGCGAGCTGTGTGGTGGGTGCGTGGTCAATCTGAGAAAAAGATGTGTGGCGACTAACTACGGTACGGTGTGTAGTTGCTCTTGTGTTTCCATATCGTTATGCTATTGAACGTCGCTCTTCGACGGCCAGCAGAAAATGGAATCATCGGGTTGGACGACTGCGAGCAGCAGACTTGGCGTCTTCTGCTAAATGGTAACCCCACTCTTCATTATCCTATTGATCAACCTAGGGTCGCTCTAGAGATTAATGAATGGGCATTAAGAAAACCCTTAGAAGTGATGTAAATTGAACCCATTGTTGTAATTCGAGATGTTTGTTATTTCATGAAATACTATTTTTAACAACATTCGATGCAGAAAAATTTTGTAATAAATGTATATTAATGTCAACTGTAGGTATAACAGTGTTGTTAATGTGCAAAGCAATATACCGATACCTGACATCAGCAATTTCAATAATTAATAATATTTTTATTGATAATTTGTGCAAACAATAATTAATATAATTTATAACGAGAGGGAGCACACCTCATTTGCCACCGAACGTTGATCACGAAAAACATTTCAAAATTCAATACGATACATTTGCGCTGAATAAATTTTCTTATGTTTTTTTGGTTTTCTTGCCTTCCATGAATTCGAGAGGAGAGTGGCTGTCTGATGTAACATATAATGTGCATGTGAACACGTATTATTAATATCACATTACAGTTGCGAGTAGGCAGATGTATGTACATCTATGCTGATTTTCGTGTTGATGTTGGTTATGTTGTTTCAGAGAATTGTATTTGAGATTACAACGTTGATATATCATACCTTTGGTGAAAGCGTGAAGTTCATAAAAGTTTGTAATAACAGACTTTAAGTATATGAATTAGCGATGAGGAAAAGTGATAGCTGATTCAAGGGAAATGTCGAATCGCGAGGTGGAAAATTTAAATATGACAGGTAGAACCGAAGGTGAGTAACGTTCAAACGTAGTGGACAGTTGATATTCAAACTAGTTTACCGAACATTAAAATGTTTTACAACAAATGTTCACACTACTTACATCACAAATTGAGTTAGTAAGAACAGATACAAATATACAATTTCAAACATTCTGGAAACAAATAAATACTTTAGAAGTCAATCAAACTCAATTGACTGAAAGACTTGAAGATACATTATCGGATTTTCGTACAGAAATTAATAAAAAATTTGTAGAAATGCGGAGTGATATCAAGGCAAAAATAAAAAAATGTGCGACATAAATCGGAGCAGGTCACCGAAAAATGTGAAGGGTTGCGTGTTGTTCAACTGAACTGGGAATCAAGGATAGTAAACGTAGAAAAACAAAAGAAGAATTTTTGTAAAGAAGCTGCACATAACAATGAAGCTTCCGAAACACGCAACATCGAGATAGAAGAACGCGTATCTGAAAATTCTGAAGGTGTTACGGAATGTAGAAAAGAGATCATGTCGAAGTACGTCGAAATCGAAGGGAAAATTGCTGCAACACAAAAATATGAGAGACGATGTGGGCCGGAAGTAATTTTTGACCGAGCGTGTTGGTGTAACAGTTAGCGTTCTGGCCACGCATTCGGGAGGACGGCGGTTCGAATCCCTGTCAGGGAATCCAGATTTGGATTTTCCATGGTTTCCCCAAATAACTCCAGGTGACTGCCGCGATGCTTCCTTCAAAAAGGCCATGGCCGAATTCCTTCCAATTCCTTGCCCCCCCTCCTATCCCGTCTCTAAAGACCTCGCTGTTAAGAGACGTTAAGCAGTTAAAAAAAAACAAGTAAATTTTGGCAGCTCTACACGCGTGAAAATTGAATATTAGTAGAAGCAGGAATGTATGTCAGTAATTGCCCTGCAGAAACTAAAGTAAACTTTATTTACATTGGGTACGAGCATAAAATTTGTAAATGCGGAGGAGCTGCGACATCATGTCATTGGTAGTAAAATGTTAAAGATGTATTTTGCGTGCAGCGGCGCGATGTTATACATATGATAGTGGGAGAAGTTATTTTGAAGAAGTTATTTGTCGACGCTAAAGGCGCACTTAGGAGGCGTCCATTTATTACGAGAGGTGTTTTTCTCCCGGAAATCCGGATTCTCCCCTTGGTGATATCTCGAGGTACCTCTCCCCCGCTAACGCCCTCATAATTTTGGAGACCTTAATTTTTTTGGCTCGCCTGTTCTTTAAGGACAGTGAAACCCCTCTCCCCCTCCCCCCCCTTACACAGGACTGAGGTGCGAAGTAGTTTGGTGAAACCTTTTTTCCCTCTATTTGACCTCAGGTAATCAATGGATGACCCCTTATAATGAAATAATGAGTATAGAAATTGAATTTTATGCTGGTGGGGAGCATGTAAACCCAGCGAAATTTAAGTCCTCGCAATGATGCGGCATCGTTCTATTAATTAAATAGTAATCGACGGAAGAATTGAAAACCGCGTGAAAAGAATGTACGCTTGCTCGTATATTGTAAACGTTGAAAGTCGATAAATGGGGTATTGGAACTGAAATCATAATTGAATACTTCGTGTAGTTTCAAAAGATAATCTATGGAAGAAGGGAACATGTAAGCTGGTCCGACTAAATTAGAAACTGTTATACATTTTGCTTGATCGAAACTCTGAAATATATTGTTGTGAAAGAAATCAGGAATAAACTGATTTGATCTGAGGCAATAAATTGGCAAATTAGCTTAGATTTGATTTGATGAAAAATTAAATAATAGTAATGAGGCATATTTAAATACACATTGTGTATGGGAAAATAGTACTTAGAGGATGATATAAGCATGTATTTTTGGTTAATAAGTTGTTACAGTAAAAATAGATTTAATAAGCAGACTAGTAAAAATAGGATTTAAATTGTCTATCTATTAGAATAGGTGTTTCATGTTTATTATATGTCCTTAAAACTTGTATGTTTGAAATGAACGAAAGGCTGAGCACGTTCGGAACCATGAGCTAATGCAATCACTGTGCGGGAGACATAGGAATAATTGATTACATCTATCAGTATTGTAGTTTTTGTGCGATTTCTATTGGCATCAAAAGGAATGGGATGGTGTTTTGGACAACGTCATACTTGTAGTTAACTCTTACTAATTGTAAATATTTCGATAAAGTAATCAATGAGATTAAAGTGAAGAAATTGTTAAAATCTTTTACTTTTGCAGTGCTCATATGAGATAAACAGTGGGGTTAAATGACTGAATTATCGAGATTAACTCCGCATCTTGATAATATGCAAAGACACGGTGTAATGCAGTGTATTGCCACATACATCGAAATATATTTGCGAGAAGATGGACCGTAGCTCGCATAGATAGGCAGAATGCGAACACTAGAGAAACGGTAACTGCCCGGCTGCGTTCCATATTGTGAATTTGTGCCAAATAGGACTCAGTGAAGGATGCAGCTTGCCGATAGGGTGCCACGGTGGAAATGGTTCAGTGGATTACTAGCCGTGTTGTGGGTGCGTCGCCAGTCTGAGATAGAATTGTGCGGTGACTAACGCTGGTACAGTGTATGGTTGCTCTTGTACTCCATGTCAATTTCGGAGTGGACATGGGTCTCCGACGGGAAGCATAAAATGGAATCATCGCGTCGGACGACTACGTGCAGCACACCCGGCGCCTTCCGCTAGATAGTAACCCCGCTGATATGGTGATCACAGCAAATCATTATCGTATTGATCAACCCAGTGCCACCCTAGGAAAAATCTCAATGTTTCGCTGAGCTTAATGAATAGACATATAGAAAACCCTGAAAACTGATAAAAAAATGAACCAATTTTGGGGTTTCAAGATGTTTATTTAATTGTGTCATACTATTTTAAATACTCTTTGATGGAGAACAATTTTAATGTCAAACGTAGGCGTACAACTGTGATGTTAATAGTTAATGTGCAAACAAACATCCCGATTCCTGTTACCAATAATTCAATAATTAAATAATATTTTTATTGATCAATTATGCAAACAAAAATTAATTTAAATCATAACGAGATGGGTGTGAGACAATGTTGTAGTCTACCGGCATTAATATTCAACTTGTATGTAGAAGTAGTAATAAAGTAAGTGAAAGGAAGATTTGAATGTGGCATAAATCTTCAAGGAGAAAAAATCAGTAATCTACGATTTGCTGATGATATTGTCTTATTAGCAGAACAGGTTGAGGATACTGAGAAGTTATTGAATATCGTGAACAAAATACTGAAGGAAGATTTTGGGCTAAATATAATCCAAAGCAAGATAAAAATGATTAAATGTAGCAGAAACGATACCAATACTAGAAGATTAAATATAAAAATGCGATAGCAGAAGTTAGTGAATTTTGCTACATAAGAAGTAAAATTACAACTGAAGGCCTAAGTAGGAATGATGTTAAAAGCAGATAGCAGTAGCGAAAATACGCTTCATGAAAAAGGAAAATCTTCTAGTGTCAAATATTGAAATAGGACTCAGAAAGAACTTTTTAAAACTCTATGTATGATGCACCGCACTTTATGGCGGAGAAGCATGGACTTTAGGAATACCAGGCAGAAGGAAAATTGAAACATTTGAAATGTGGTGCTATAGAAGGATACTAAAAATTAAGTAGACTCATAAAGTACGAAACGAACGAGTTTTGGAAATGATGGACGAAGAAAGAATTTTTGTGGAAGAGTCTTACAGGATGGTAGGGCATATTTTGAGACATGCAGGATTGGTTAACTTGTTAGTGGAGGGAACAGTCGAAGGTAAGAACTGTAGAGGAAGACAGAGATTAGAATATATGATGGAGATAATAGAGGAAATAGGTTGTAAGGAGTATCTTGAGATGAAAAAATAGGAAGGGACGGAGGATTGCATCAAACCAGTGGAGAGACTGATGACAGCAAAAAATAAAAAAATAAAAAATAAAAATAAAAAAAATAATGAAGTGCATTAAGTAGTCTGATTAAGGCGATTCTGGGACGAAAGATCTTAAACCGGCCCCCGAAGAGATTCCACTCGTCCGCCTTACTTAATAGTTTTAAGTTCTTTGCATGGTGGGAAATTAGAATGGACAAATGCCGGCCAAGCTCACATGACGTCACACCGTGAGATGGCAAGACCTTACGGCAGAACTCCCAATCTGCGCAAACATTTCACACTGTAACGAGTTCTTCTATCCTTTTCTGACACTGGAAATTCCTCTGCCCGGGGCAGCAGGCGTGTTTGCACAGGTGTACTCAGGCTAGTACACGTCTGGCTAGCATGACGTCACAGCCCCAGACAAGTTACTACAGGAACCCTATCGCGCGTCATTACGGCGTGACAATAAATGCCATCACACCAGCCAGCTCACCCTCAGTTCATCTAGTGCAGTTTACTACGGCTAGTGAGGTTCTCCTGTTTTCAACATGCTACAAGTTACACACCAGTGATACCATCGGCCCACTGTAGGTTTGTCACCTAAACTGGAAATTAATCCAGTAGTTCTGTTGTATTCGGAAAAGTTGGGTACAATAAAGCCACGCTCACACATTAAGAATTGGATGTACTGAGATAGCTGGTCTATACAATTGGTGGCTTTTTCAACAACAGTGAGCATCTGCAAACGAGAGTCTCACTTGACAACTACCCCATCTCGTACCAAACAGTGGCTGCAGCGAAAACTATATGGTTTTGCAACAATGCTGTTCCTGCCTATGGTGTTTTATTGGCATGGGCCAACATGGTCGACGCCCTGCCAGCAGTGACCAGCGCCATCAACACGATGAAGCCCTGAAGTAATCAAATTACCAGTTAGTACATCGGGTTTGTGAATACATTATCAGTGAAAGTGATTCGCGACTACCACCGTTGTTCTATGCAAGGTTTATAGATTTGCATTTTGATAATGTTCACGTCAATGAAGTGTCATACAGCCACACTGCAACAATAGTTATGAAATTTTAAAGTTAGAAATTAAAGCATATAAAAAACTGTTAGTGTGTGATGATGTTAAGCGCAAAATTGTACAAGATTTAAAAGGAAGTGAAGTATGCGGTAATATGTAAATAAAATAATCTTACCCGATTTTTGTTTTGTTTATTTCTCCAATCCTAATTAAATAATAAGAAAGAATATATTGTTTAAAAAAAATTCTTTTATTTCAGCCTCCAATTGGCGATTAAATATACATTTTCAGCAGTACACATATCATTACAAAATATATATAAGTTAAAAAGTTTTGTCAAATTAGTTTTCGTAGGGGTGGACATCCCAAATCTTCTATGTTGTAGCATACTTTCTTCGTGATAATTTTCTGGAACCACCGAGCCTTCTCCGTCCTTTAACGTAAATAATTGAATCATCTTCATTGGGTATTGCATGTAGAATACGACACATCATGATGAAGGATACGCCATCAGCATTCCAAGGTATTCCATGGTAATTATGTGTCAACCATCTAACCACTAAGTCGTTACCTCCATGTGATGGCGAGGATACACTAATGCAATGTGTAGCAATAAAATTGTCAGATCGTGTTATACACACAGCAACTTCTTTGAAAATAAACACATCATCCTTCTTCTTGAATCCCTGTGCGTCCAGAAAGATGGTCGGCATGGTAATGAATGGTAATTACTGGTGTTACTTGATTTTATGTCAGCTTACGCACGACACTTGTTAGAAGTAAGTATTCTATAACCCAATCGTGCAGGATCAGGCATAATGCGGCTGTGTATGGAGGAAAATTCTCACAGCTATCAAATTCAATACCTATAGACCCCGTTGTAGCCGACTCCTTTTGGTGTGAACAGTCAATTACTGCGATAGTCGCAGTTGTGATAAAATCTTCACGGTTTAGTAGTGGCGAAGGATGACTTCGTTTGTAGTTGACTGTTAGAATCTTGCATACATGTCATACGACACTGTGGTAGGGTTTTTCTTAAAGTCTAGATTCGTGTTCTCGTACGGATATGCCACATCATTTAGGAACAGTCCGACATTGGTGAGGTTTCAGTGGTCAAACAGCGCTGCACTTAATGCCTCATTGCGTTTCCAGTTTGTTTGAAATCCCAGAACCACGAACCTAGGTTTCTCCAGCTGCATTAATGTTTTCAAAGACCAAATTTGTGTCTTTCTTATAAGAAGCAAAGGGTACTCCAACAGATCCCAACTTCTGAAATAAATTCGAATTGGCTTCCCGCCATCTAAGCAGTGCTAGTTTCTCTCTTTCGCCTACTTGCAAATTAGGCATCACCCATGCGAGTTTATTGATGGTAAATTTACTTTCCTGAGGATGTGGATTGGCTTGTTTGTATGAATTTGTATCGTTCCTAGATCGAATCAGTATCAGTTCTTGTTTTACATTTGCAAGTATCCTTTTAAAGTCTTCGGAAAAACCCAAAAGCATATTCAACGTTATACATACATCAATGTAACCATTTCCAAGATCACGTTGGCCCCATCCTGAATGGTTCAACACACTAGCTTGTTGAGGATCAGCAGAAATAAGCGCTTTCAATGTACTTGTGATACTAACGTTTTTATTCTGGTCAATTTCGGCTCAATTAAGTTCGTACCGAATTTCCTCAAACAGAAACGCTAATGCATTCGATGTGACAGTTGAATTTGTAGCTCCTGACTCATCTGATTTGATGAATCTTCCTTCAATATGCAAATAACTTTCGCACGGCAGTGTATATGTATCTTGGTTCTGAATAGGTAACCGAATTTCAACATTGTTCTTAAAGGTGGATGGCGTATGTGGCTGATGGCTCAAATATTGTTTGCGGGTCACCAATTCGTCAAATTCCGCACTGGAAGATATGTCGAGCACTTCATCCATGTTTTCTAACGGTATAGGCTAACGACTGTAGGAAGATCACGTTCTCAGGTGTTAATCCTTTCACTGTTGGTTCACGACTGACAAGTTTGTGGGGCTGACGCTTCTTGTTATAACGAGCGCCCATTCTTTATATGTAGTCTCAGAGTAATAGTTTAACCTATAAAATCCACTAGAGCACCGTTCCGCTAGACAACTCTAATGTTGATGTTGCTGAGAGTGTAACTGTTATTGGTCGATAGATGACATTAGCCGGTACTTCCACAATCTTGTATCCTGTAAAAAACTCGTGTAGCGTATGTCCCAGCTAATCGTTGACGTAATTTGCTGTACATACGCTGCTGCAATCTATTCGTATTGCGTTAACTTTGAATTTCTGCACAGTATCTGCATAGTACAGGTATAGTCTGAGATATGAAATCCAGGTTTTAACACATGTTTAGAAAATACGAGCAGAGATACAATTGAGTTTGGTTTATCGAAGTCTATTTCTACAGGTGTTTGTATCTCCACACTTGAGTGAATTGTTGTTTGCTCTAATTACTAGCTTGTTGTTTTTAGTGTGCCGAACCAAATAATTTACCAAATCGTAAATATCATAAGATCCTGTGGGTATGTCAATTACCTTATTCTTCAAGTAATTACATTTACAATTTGATTTGTCTATATTCGAAATCGAATTGTATGTCTGCAAGTCCACCAAGCCGATCGTGTAATTGCCTTGGCTCAAATCTATCGGTGGGAAGTAATGACAGCCCAAGACTGAACTGCTGCCTGACAAGCAGAGAGTCACAGACATTTGTTATCTTGTCCAAGGTTCGGTCGTCATATAATGCAATTTATGTAAAATTAAAATCAATGCCTCAAAAGTCAAGCCATCATTTTCACCAAAAAATTAAAGTACCTTGAAATTAAGTACCTTGGACTGCGACTGGATAAACAGCTGACGTGGAGGACCCACATAGTTAAAACAAAGGAAAAAGCCAAAGCCAAGTTTACCAAACTCTACCCAATCCTTAGAGGAGATGGTATAAGGACGGAAAGCAAAATACTCACCTACCGTGCCATTGTCCAAACGACATTCTTATACGGCTCCGAGTTATGGAGTATGGCTGCCGACTGCCACATCAAAAAGCTACAGACACTCAAAAACAGAACCCTATGTACCATTGTTGGTGCAACACGTTACCTTCCAAACTGGAGAATCCGGCAGGACCTCCACTTCGATCCACTGACCACAACCATCAAAAACGCATTTTATAGATTCTATTACCGATGCGAAAACTCAAATTACCCTGAAATTGTCATTGGCAACATACCACCAGAAACTTTACAGCGTCGAAATCCCAAACAAACCCTAAACCGGCAATTATAATTCTGACCACCATGCCCTCCACTAGTTGTAAATAGAACCCCTCAACGTTCTAGTAGGCCCCTTGTAAATAATCAGCATCCTGAAATCATCCTCCACTAGATATAAGTAGCATTAGGAATAGGCATAGGATAAATTTTGGCTGTTAGGTACCCCTCCCCCCCCAAAAAAACCCTCCATTAGTTGATAAGTAGGTATAATCATCCATCAACAAACATGAACATAACCAACCCACATTAAATTAACTAGCTTAGGACAATTACAATTAGGTCAGCTTCTGAATTCAGACATGGTCATTTGCCATAGGATGCCCTGGTGATAAGGATGACATGCAGTTTATGTCTGCGACAAATCACGGATGCATGGAACGTTGTAATATGCTGTTCGTCAAACTGAGAGACACATTACCCGTGAGTAATGTTGATGCTGGCGGCACTAATACTATGCAGAAGAACGGACCTCTGTTCCTTGAGACAGTGAGGGCAATAGTGTGTGGTCCATCAAATTGTGGAAAAACCAATCTTGTGCTCTCCCTGCTGGAACGTAGATTTGAAAATGTATACGTGTTTTCCAAGTTGTATCAGCCAAATTATCAGTTACTGTGGAAAAAATTAAAACCCATTAAATAAATTCAGTATTTGACATTTAGTGCTAATCAAAGTGTACGTCCTTCAAGTGAAGCTCAACCTAATTCTGTGTTTGTGTTTGACGATGTTTCGTGTGAGAAGCAGAATAATATACGAGATTACTTCTGCATGGGCAGGCACAGATCAGTGGATTCTTTTCACTTGTGTCAGACATATAGCCAGATATCGAAACAGTAGGTTAGAGACAATGTTAAATTGATCGTTCTCTTTATACAGGACGATATGAATCTCATACATATTTATAATGATCACGGTATGACATTCAACGAGTTTAAAAACCTAAGTGGGTCCTGTTGGAATGAGCGTAAACATGGATTTTTGGTTATTGAAAGACTGCGACATGTATCATGGAAGATACCGCAACGGATTTGATTCATTTTCGAATAAATAGCCGAACACCCTATATGCTTGTATCATTACAAGCATGGACAAGTTTGGTAGAACTTCAACGACACAGAACAAGAGGATATAGGTGTACCAACCTCAACACATACTTCTTACGAATGAAGGTAATTTGGATTATCAGGGTAGAATACTGAAACATGTCGCTGACCCCTTCAACGAAGATGATGCTGCTACCAAACGATATGTTGATAAACTAGGAAAATTTATCGAACAATTGAAGACGGCAGAAGTGACTGTGGTTGTAACTATTGCGGAAACAGTTATGCTTCAAAATCACGCATACATACTAGAGACAGGTCTAAAGTATTATGAAATACCTATCAATGGTGTAATCGTCTCAACAGACAAACTGCACAGGGTTGAGTTAAGACTGAATTGGGTGAAAGATACAAGGTTACTCTATGTGAAGAGAGGTGATTAACTTAGTTTTTTTCCAGCAACTGTAAATGGTCAACCAAACAAACCATTTACAGCAACATTAACAATAAGATATAAAATAGTACAGTGAACACCACAAGCTTCATTCGGTGTGTAAACATGGACCCAACAAGAAATAAACGTGGTACGTTGAAGGACCAGAATGTAATTCGACGAAGGTTACTCGAACTGAAGACGGGCCAGATTGAGAAATTTTCCAAAGATTCATTAAGACCTATGACAGATATTATGGAAAGTGTTTTCTTACCTCAGCGACATATACAGCATCATCAGCAGCAGCAGCAGTCTCCTCTCATGGTCAAAGATTTCTTGAAGTCACTAAGTCGAATTGAGCGGTTTTTTTTTTGTGCTTTAAGGCACTTTACGAATTGAGCGAAATTATGATTCAGTGTATGGTGTCCGAAATAAAAATGATTCATTAGTGAATGGAAACTAGCCTGTTAGTATTGACGAAAATGTTATTGTAATCGATGGTAATGAATATAAAAGAACAAGAGGGTTAATGAAATTGCTGTTTTTGAAAAACCCAAAACAGTATACTGCTAAGGACTTGAAAAACTATTCTGAAATATTAAACAACAAGAGTGCTCACAGAGTAAAATATTTAGTCCATCAGGTAAAGTTTTGAATCCTGCTACCAATATTAAGTATAAAAACATAATCTCTGAACTTGACAATCAAAGGACTCGATGGTCTGTGGCAAGCTGATATTGTGGAAATGAACCCATACTCTTGTAAAAATAGTGGCAAGTATATACTGATGGTGATTGATACTTATTCAAAGTTTGCATGCTCTCTACCTCTCAAGAATAAGACAGCTAGTGTTTTGGCTGATGATATGAAGACAATACTAAGTGGTGGTTGTGTTCCTAAAAACTTACAGACTGACAACGGAAAAGAGTTTTAAAATTCGAAAATCAAGAATCTCATGACTAGCTATTTTAAAAACCACTACTCAACATATACTCATCTTAAAGCATCAATAGATGAACGACTAAACAGAACTAATAAGAATGAGATGTGACAAGCTTTCAGCAGACGTTGTTCACATCGTTGGATTGCACTTCTTCCTCAGTTAATGTAAAATTATAACAACAAATGGCATAGCACCATCAAAATGAAACCCTGTGATGTGAAGGACAACTCTCTACTTTCAACAGTGTAATTCCGTGTTAAGACTACCACACCAGCAATATTCAAAGTTGGTGACCATATCAGGATCAGTAGGTTTAAAGAAAAGTTTGAGAAAGGTTATCTATCAAACTGGTCAACTGAAATGTTTACCATCAGAAAAGTGAAATTATCAAATCCTGCAACTTATTTACTTAAAAAGAATATCAGGTTAAACATTCTGTAGGAAGATTTTACCAGCAAAAATTACAATTAACAAAACATCCAAGCACGTTTCTAGTTGAATGAGTAATAAGGAAAAGGAAGAATATGACATTAGTGATGTGTTTACGTTCTGATAAATCACATAGCACATGGATAGATGTAAAAGATTTATTTAAATTATAAATTTTTTGATCAATAAACAATTGTACACCACATGTTTAGTTTTAGCCCATTCATCATATCTATAATTACACTATTTTTCAACATATATATAGATAAAATACTTATACAGATTTTTTTTACAACAGATGTAACATAGCTCATTATTTATTAGACTACGTTTTTCTTCAGTGCATGGATAAAGTATTTGTTCATCGGTTATATTCATTAACAACACATTTGAGTGGTACAGTTTATTAATTAGGTTCTTTACTCAGCACAGACAATTGATTCCTAATACTAAATTGCAGTGCACTGGCAAAATCCCATAGCAATTTACCACAGGTCAAATATAAAATATTCATAAGCTAGATGATCGCACATCAGCATCAACTATTTACAACAGATGACCACACATAATGTTTGCCATCAGACAAATCACTATCAACTACATACAAATCATGTTTGCCATCAGACAGATGACAAAAATAAATTATTTAAAATATATTTACAACCCACGCCACCTTCCAGTTCACTGTAATATATACACACGGATATACGCTATATTTAATATCTAATCACACATATTTACAAACAGTCACACACACATAGGTAGGGTCCCAAAATATAGATCTTATCATCCAATTTAGAGAGACCCAGCTTGGATACTTCAACAGTTTTAATTTTGTGGAGGTTTGATTAAAAACGTTGTTGCCTGATACTTGGGTGGTGCTCCATGCAAACATTCTACATATTCTTCAATGGTGAGCTTTTTTGCTACCGTGCGCGCGAGACCCCTGCCCCGTCTTGAGGTCTGGACGGATTCCATTAGGAATTAATGCATTTTCGACCTTCGACCCGCAAATTCCACAATCAAAGAACCATTCGCCTCATCCTTTATAACCCCAACAACCTTCTCGTTATAGGGCTCTATATCGAAACAATTGTTGGGTTTGTATCCAGATGGTCGAATTCCCCAATATTGTGTTTCTTTACTTCATACAATTCACAGCCATTCTCCAAATAGATGAAAGTGTCAGTGTCAGTATCAAGTAATTTTGGGCATATAAACTGCGGAATGGCGAATTCATAATGAAATCGGTACATCCGCAGTTTAGATAGGTCGAGAATGCACATCCAGATGTAGAGCGGCTTGTTGAAAAGTATCCGCACTTTCGCCATCTCCAGAGCCACAAAGTCTTTCTCCAAAATAGTCATAAGTTTAAAGTATGGTGAAGCTACGTGTTTACGATGACCGCGGTGGCCCGCCCAACCTGTACACAATTTCACGTCGCGGTGTTTTCTAATGTTCTCCATGGTTTTCCAAAAAACTGAATTATTCATAAGTTTGAAAATGTCTATCTCAATTTCTGACTTGGCTGACTGACGAGACCACGTGTTTAGAGAGATGTGTTCTTTCAACCACGGTGAATGATTGAAAGATATTACCCGGTGTACCGTGCCCAATTTCATCCCCAAGCCTACATATTGCTGGAGGACTTAAGAATGGAGAACGTACCGAAACTTATCCTCCAGCATAGTCATCAGCTTGGGGAAAGTATATCCAGGGGTGGCTTTGTGGTCTGGACATGGCGGTAGATCTGCTAGAAAGTCGTGTATATCCTGGTGAATAGTCAGATAACCAATAACCATCGAAACCGTCCAGAGGGTAGGTGCTCTGACATGGCCCAGCCGTACAGATTGTTAACATCAACAAAATGAAATTTTCAGGTTCGGCATGGTTGTACTCAGCCATGTACCGATTATTTGCCTTGGAGTACCTATGGACGCACTGGAAAATACCACCACGAATTCTACGTTCAAAAAAGACAAGCATGTCGACATCTGTCAAAAGATCCAGGTCGACACTAGTTCTCTTTAAAATGGCCTGCCACGAAAGGCCTGGAGCTGTGAAATAGTGGGCGGGATCCACGGTGTACTTCTCCAAACATACAGCCCTAAATTTTTCAAACAGATCCACAAGTAGCAGTACATATGTCCCCATGTGCAAACTATCATATTCACCAAAGTTTTGGAACTGGAATGTCCGCCACACGTGTGTCGCGTGTTCGTAGTCATCGTCTGAAATTTCACACTCCGACAACGAACTATAAAATTTTTACTATGGAGATAGCGTGACCACTTTGAGCTTCTCCATCGAATCCATGTATTCGTGAGGGAAGACTCCTTCTCGCTTAAATTGTTGGAACTTGTTGGGGTCCGCGAAATGCGCACTGGTAATGTACATCTACTGAGGACTGCATGAAAAGTTACAAGTCCAAGAACCACAATGTGATTGACATGCGATTAATATTTTTAGAAAACGAAAAGTAACGTTCAGTGTTGATGGGCAGGACATCCATCCCATCTTTATCGAGGTGTGGTAAGGCCCTAACAAAGAAGAGCGCATCATACCCAGACAAATTATGTCTCCCAGTGCAAAGCCGTCAACACAAATGTGGCATACCATAGCACTGGTAAATTGTGCTTCATCGTCAGCCGACAAGAGGTGTGACCCACTTCTAAATTTCATCAGCTTCATGGGCCAGTATCACGAGTTGTTCCACCAGCCACGTCTCGGGGTTTTCCCCCTATAATGAGTCAAATCAGTTCAGCTGAGGGTCGTATGCGCAAACGACCTGGTATTCCGTAGCAAATAGGGTGTGTTCCTAGACTGCGGTGGAGTGAGAGGCGTTGGTGTCGTGTCCGCACGTATCAAAGGGTTTCAACAAACATTCAAAGTCCACGTAAACGACAAAATGGTTCAAGCTTTTGGTGCACAAAATCCTTAAACTTTAAGGTTTTGACTTCGTTGCCTGATAGGTCGACTCTCACAGCGCCTACCCTTGCGCAATCAATCTCGTGTCGGCTTAATAGATCTTTGCTCCAAAATTGCTGCAGACATCTATCATAAATGTGTGTTTTATGTTGATGTTTTGATACAGATGTCCTGACTATAGTCGGAGTCATGAAATTAGATCTTCCAAGGTCATTTAGTTTCCACTGCCTCCCCTGCCCGCACCAACCCTCTGTCCCTTGGTTCGGCTGGCGACATTGCCACATTAGTTTTTGCCGGTCGTCCATGCGTATCTTTACACGCGGTCACTTTATTTCCTTAGTTTAAGGCCTATTCCAGTAATGTTAATGGTGGTGATGTTCAGGAACATAATCATGCAATTAGTGTATTAACAGACAGAAGTAATATTAGCGAACCTGCAGGCCACCTGGGCACTGGAAACCTAATTAAAATTATTGTAGCAGATATTTTAAAGTATTTTTAAGGAATATTACCAATAACTAATACGCAAAAAAAAAATACTTCGATAAATTACAAACACTGACATGGAGGTATCTGTGGCAGTCCCTTATATTTGATAAATTAATTTTCGTTTTGTCTTTGCTTTTGAAGATTTCTCGCGAAATTTGTCATATATCTTCCATTGTGTACAATGACAATAATAATTCTTACAGAAGCTGAAAATAGCTTTTCTGTGGAGGACAGAAAATATGTTTCTCAGTCGTAAACGAACCGACTGACCAGCCGGCACTGGAGCATGCGCTGCGCGCAATCATTCGCGCAAATATAAACTGTGAAACAATCCAAAAGGGGTTGTCTGAAGACGTTTTGCCTGCTGCCAGAATTAATTTCAGTGTTTTCTTAGAAACTTTCTCGCTGGAAGTTTTTACGTAAACAAATAAAACCGAAGTTAGTCAGCGACAACATTTTACATTACACAGCCGAAACAACTAAGCGCTTCGTGTAACAATTTTTTTTTATTCAAATTGAATAGAATGTATTCGGTATGAGTCTGTTAACTTTCAGGAAGGAGCATAATTATTGCTTATTCTGTCGGTTGAAGTGAAAAAGTATTTTGATTTCTAATTTTTATGGAAACAAATTAATATTTTTTTAAAAACAGTCACACAAATGTTTGGAATTATAAAGTACATCACCTTGTTCCGCATGTTAAGTATTATGATTTGGAAATTTTTTCGCACGCATAATTAAAAATTGATTTTTTTGCTGATTTGCAACACTGTTAGGATACTCCGTGACCTTCACAGGACTAATTTCGTGACTGCCACTATAACCGCTGTTGATCCAGCAGTAGTGAAACTTATCTACACCCCCGTAATCAACAACATGTTAATATAGAATCCGCGTTTGACTGCAGCGTGATTGAGGGGACCTACAACTCTATGTTTTTTACCTTCTGGATCCAAGCCGTTAACAGTAATGGAATATTCAGGATTTTGCCTCTCAAATTAAGAAATGTCTGTCATCTTTGCAGGAAATTCGTTGCCTGCAAAATCTAATTCGTACCTGGACTGTACTTCAATATAATGATTGACTCTTTCCGCGTAAACGTGCACCTGTTCGTGAAGTGCCAGGATCATCCAAATAAAACAATATTCATCATTGTTATCAATATTGATAATTGCTTTCTATGCTTGGATATCGGATGGAAGTGCTATAAATAAAGAGCCCCGATACAGCAGTTCGAATTTAGCTACATGGATGTCGAGGGAGCGAGGCATTTACAACTATCCCGATCCTGGAATTCACTAAGTCTCTTCTTGATATCTTGAATTACATAGACTTCATACAATTCCTTCAGGGAAGTGCTTAATGTGAGCTCTCGCATCTTGGGCATAAAACAAATACTGGGGAAGTTAATGTCATCTTTCTTCTGAATTTTGAAATGGCAATCCAACCCCACCCGGTGTTGAAGGATTTGATATAACCGCGGAAATCTGCTCTTTGAAAATGCCAAAACATGTCCTGATAAAAATGAGTGTGTCTTTAAAATTTTCAGAATTTTTAACATTGATATGAAGTAACCTATTCCTGTAAGCACTCGCCCCCATAGTTGGCTTTAGACGCGCGGCATTCGGCTCACCTGTTTGCCCCACATTAACGCCGGACTCGGTTTCGGGTGTGTTGGGCAGCCACTGGGACGAGGGATCATCGATGACCCACTCTGTAGTGTCTGCTTGAGGCATGTCCACTGCAAACGTCGGTATGCCCACAATGCTTCCAGGTCCGGCGGTGAAAATGGATTATATTCACCTGAAAAAAAAAAAAATCAGATTATACATGGCTACAAGTGAATGGCAGAAATCAGATTATACATGGTTTACAAGTGAAAAACAGAAATCAATGAAAAAATTTACATTACCTGTAACTTTTCTCCTTTTGAATGGAACATCATCAGACTCTTGCAGTCATTTTCAAGCATATCTGCAACAAATAAATACAGTTTCAAACACATGAGGAAATATATATTCATAGTTTTATGCAAACAAACACCTACCACTAGCAGTATCCACTGGCCCTTCATTCAAAAGCTCATCGAGGAGCACAGGAAGATCTACAACAAAAACAATTGAATTTGTAGTTTAAAAATAAAAAATATATATATTTCAAAAAATATTAAGTTTTCGACAGGCAAAACTTGCCACAAGTTTTATCCACTGTCTCCTCACTATGCCGATCAACATCATAAGGACAAACTGTGGAAAAAGGAAAAAAAAAAAAGGTCAGTCTTAATATATTTAGATAAGGCTGAAACTATTAGAACTAAGAGAAGGAATTTAACTCACAGTTCGTGAAATATTTTGATATTTCAGGAAGATCTATAGCGACTACCCCCTCGTACCAATAACTGGAAGTCGTAGGAAGTCCTAAAAAAAAAAAAAAAAAAAAAACGAAAAATCAAAAAAATTGAATCTGTATTTTGAAATACACAACACATATCAAGTTTTATACACTTACCGTTAGTAGTATCCACCGCCCCCTCGTTCCAATAATTGGAAGTCGTACGAAGAGCTGAAACAAAAAAAATATTGAAAAAATCTATACCGAAGAGAAATTATGATAAACACCACCAGGCAGGGAAGCCAAAGATTCATCACGCTCCTGACGACAAACTGTGGGAGAGAAAAAAAATCCGTCTTAAAATATGTACATAAAGTGTAAATTTTGCAAAGTTAAGAAAAGAAAAAAATTAACCTACCATTATTTAAAAAAAAACTCCTCAACCTCAGAGGGGGATAGTACAGGCAAATCTAAAAAGAAAAATAATATCAGTAGAAACAATAAAATACACACACACAAGACTAATAATACTTAAAGTCACTATATATTACCTGCATCAGAATGAGACTGCGACATTGTAGTAAGCAAGCGAGAGAAAAATTTTCTGTAACACATCGAGAACCTCACACTACGATAGTCAGACTGGCACAAAGAGCGTGCGAGCTAGCGAACTCGACTCGCCAGCACCTTTTATACCCAATGGCAGTTCTGTGACGTCAGCCGAGTTCCGCATTCCCACATTCCACTCCTCAGCTCCACGACTCAGCTGCACACCGAAATTAGGGAATGGAATAGAAAGGATTTACCGGGCGAGTAAACTTAAAATCCGACAGGAGTAGCTTTCGATAAAATACTCCGGGCATCCTGATCTGGGTTTTCATGGTTTTCACGGATCACTCCAGCCGAATGGAAGACCGCTATCGTAACTCCAGTGTTTAAAAATGGGAATGTTAATGATCCTCAGAATTATAGGCCGATCTCGTTAACTTCAATATTTTGCAGGATTTTAGAACATATCATCTATTCGAATGTCATGCGGTTCTTGGATGAAGGTGAGCTTTTAAATCCAAATCAACATGGATTCAGAAAAGGCCGATGCTGCGAAACACAACTTGCACTTCTAATTCACGACTTGTGCCGAATTATAGATGAGCAATCCCAGGTTGATTTGGTTCTATTAGACTTTAAAAAAGCTTTCGACACTGTGCCTCACACTAGGTTACTTAGGAAACTTCGCGGTTACGGCATATCTAGACAAATATGCGACTGGGTTGCAGACTTCCTGAAGGGCAGAACACAGTGTGTAGTTCTCGACGGTGAGCGTTCATCACTTACTGAAGTGGGGTCTGGAGTTCCCCAGGGAAGCGTGTTAGGGCCTCTGTTGTTTCTCATATACATCAATGATCTATGCGACATAATAGGGGGAATGAAAAGATTATTTGCCGATGATGCTATAATTTATCGCGAAATCAAAACCCTGGACGACTGCGCTTTGTTACAAGACGATATTACGAAAATAATTGCGTGGTGTAAAGATTGGCAGTTGGAGTTAAACGCTAAAAAGTGCCAAGTCATGCGTGTGAGTAAAAAGGTGACACCATTTAATTATGAATATACGATTAATGACACTGTCCTTAGAACGGTAGATTCCGCTAAATACCTAGGGGTAACAATTCGTAATAATTTGTCGTGGAATGAGCATATTGAGAATGTAATGGGGAAAGCAAATCGTATACTCCGATTTCTAAGTCGTAATTTAAATCAATGCACTCAGGAAGTTAAATCGATTGTATACAAGTCACTAGTACGTCCTCACTTAGAGTATTGTTGTTCTGTATGGGGTCCCCATCAAAAGGGGTTAATGGAGGCTTTAGAGAAGGTCCAAAGAAGAGCCGCCCGATTCGTGACAGGTATATATAGTTGGAGGGAAAGCGTAAGTGCGATGTTGAAGGAGTTAGGTTGGGAAGACCTGGAACACCGAAGGCGTTGCTCTCGACGGAAGCTAATTGAAAAATTCACGACAGATGTATTTCGGAATGACAGTCAGCAAATATTGCTACCAGCAACATTCATATCTCGAAATGACCGTGAAAATAAGATAAGAGAAATCAGGGCCAGAACCGATTCATTTCTGTACTCATTTTTCCCACGAGCGATTAGGGAATGGAATAGAAAGGATTTACCGGGCGAGTAAACTTAAAATCCGACAGGAGTAGCTTTCGATAAAGCACTCCAGCCATCCTGATCTGGGTTTTCCATGGTTTTCCCAGATCACTCCACGCGAATGCGGGGATGGTTCCTCACAATAGCCCATGGGCGCCTCCTGCCATATCCCTTATAACCCTTCCAAACCATAACCCTTCTCGATAGGTGCTATGCACCCTCCGCCACACACTTATAGTGAATCGCGGAGTAATAATAATAATAATAATAATAATGCTGGGATGGTTCCTCACATTTGCCCATGGGCGCCTCCTGCCATATCCTGTAAATCCCTTCCAAACTATTAAACTTTCGGATAGGTGCAATACACCCTCCGCCACGCTCTTTTAGTGAATCGCGGAGTAATAATAATACCTAGATCCTCAGTGTCAAGAGTGTGCCGTGAATATGTAATTTCAGGCATTAACTCCCACCATGTACAACGCAGTGGCCGACAATATCTACTAACTGAGAAGAGCGACGTCTGCATCGAGATGGAATTGTTGATAGGCAACCAATACTGCCAAAAACAACAGAAGCACTCAATGTGAAACGTACTACAGACGTGTCAGTGCAGCAAAATTTGGCGTTCAGGGGATATGGCAGCAGAAGACAGACGCGAGTGCCTCTGCTAAGAAAGCTCCATAGGGTGCAACTCTCCTGGGCTCGTGAACATGTCGGATGGACCCTAGATGACTGGGAAAATGTTGCGTGCTCAGTTGAGTCATGATTACAGTTGGTAAGAAATGTTGGTAGGGTTCAAGTGTGGCTCAGAAACCACATTGCCATGGACCCTGGTTGTCAGCAAGGCACTGCGCAAACAGGTGGCTGCATCCTGATATGTGCTGTGTTTAAATGGCATCGATTGGGAAAATATGAACAGTTCATTGACTGGGAATGGTTATGTCCAGCTACTTGAAGACCATTCCCAACTATTTATAGACTTCATGTTCTCACACACCGATGGACTTTTCTAGGAAGAGAATTCTGGACCATTCCAGCTTATGATTTGGGCACCTGGATCGCAAGACATGAATCCAGTCGAACGTTTCTGGGACATGATCTAAAGGTCAGATCTTGCAGCTGCAACACTTTCGCAATTTTAAATGGCTGTAAAGGAAGCATGGCTGAATATTTCTTCAGCGCTTCCGACGAATGATTGAGTAACGCCATGTCGGTTTGCTGCACTTAGTAGGTCAAAAGGGGCTCCCACACGATACTAAGAGGTATTCCATTACTTTAGACGCGTATGGATATATCAGTACTGTCACGAAAGAAACTATTATTAGGGAAGACTCATATAGGCCTCACTATCCAGAATGATTCCCAAGAAAAATAACAGAGCTAGACGACGGTAGAGTAACAAGACATTATTTGGCACTGAGATTGTAATCATTTCTGATTTGCTGTGTTACAGATGCTATCAGGTGAGCTATGAGATATCAAGGAAATTATTTCGATAAGGACGCTCAGTAGATGACTTATGCCTGTTGTGTTTATCCATTTTAACACATTGACTGCCACGTGAGCCAATGTTGGCTCACAGTTGCATGGGTTATGACGCCACGTGAGCCATATTTGGTTCACGTATACATTGTGCAGTGAGCCGCGTGAGCCATAACTGGCTCACATGCAGAGTTGTGTTTAGAGGCCTCGTGAGGCTCATGGGGCTCACAGATAATGCGTTTCAACTATGGGTTTAAAAGTGGTGGCTCCACTGAACACTGTGATGTTCTTAGCAATCAATATTTTTGCATTTGGTAGCCCTGGTGATTCCTAACTGCAACCGTCAGAGATCAACTTACGACGACTCAGCTGTAGTACTGTTTTGTTTTGTTGATTGCTCGTGTATGCTATTTGAGGTTACGTTTGTGTATTTGGTTAGTTTCCTAGTTTATTGTTATGGCCAAAAGAAGACAAACTTTTGAAGAACTTGAACAGCTAGTGAATGAGGCTATGCAAGATAGCTTATCAAGTTATCAATTTTATATGTAGCTAATATAAGCAAATATACTAAGAGTTTGAATCATTTCTTGAAAAACGATTTTTTTTTAATACCTATTGTGTTTTAAATGATGTGGCTCACGTGGCCACAGATCGTAATTGTGTTAAAATGTAGTTGTTGGGCCACGTGAGCCATATATGGCTCACACCTGTTATCAATCCAGATCAGTCATAACTTGATATTTTATGAAGTAACTTAGTTCTACATGATCAAAAGAAGACATCTGATGCAAAAAATCAATTTGGCCTCACAAGTAATATTCGTGATTTCAATGTGGCATAGCAATACATAGTCCAAGTTTCACCATGGCAGTCAGTGTGTTAATGGAGGATTTGAATGAAACCAAACCATTTGACCAATAAAGGCGACGTTACTATTGTAGAGGCATCTGTATATCTGATTAGCCTAAGGTATCGAATGAATAGTCATTGTTTACTCTTCCGTAAATCCGTAACGAAATGATTAACAGAGCACAGTCCAACACACGTGTCTTTTCGTTATATATTATATGATTATTTCCAATAAACGCATTATTTTACATACTGAGTTTTTGTTACTTCCCGGTTGAAGACTGTTCGGTCCTAGTGTGAAACATCATGAATAAAAGGGACTTACATAAATTGTCCACTTCTGTCGTGAATGGAAAAGCTCTCACAAACTGTTGCGTCATAGTTGAGAATATCATTCACTTGCATCAAATTTTATAGCAGATAACTATTTACTTGATTACAAAGCTTTAATGTCAACTAGGAAGAAAGAATATATCAACGGTATTGAAACAAGTTCCAAATAAACTTTTGGTCGGCAAAACTATTTTATATCTATGATGATGACCTTCATCATGGTGACCCAGGCATAAGCGCTTGCCAGGGCGACTTACCCCTGCATGACAACTTTCTTAGCAATATTTACTGGAGTAGTTTCCACTTGCCTTCCCCAGCGAGGCAAGTGCACGTATATATATTCCATGTGGACGACTGTTATATGTGTGTTTTTAGTGTGATATATTTTTTTAAATTGTGAATGAAATAATACAACAAGAATACGATGCATTAAGTTTTGAGTGAAAAAAAAATCGTTTTTAATCCCTTACTATACTCGTGCGATGGAATGCTTACAACCGTTCGAATGGCGTCTTATTTCTCTAATATTATACCTTCTCTTTCGTTGCTCATATCTGATGGATGACGAGAATAGAATTTCCCAACAGTCTGAGATCACGTATTAATAGGCGATTTTGGGAGTAATTTAAGATTTCCACCTTGCAATCTTCTACATACAACCTTTCTGTGAAGTTCGCCGTACTCTGATATCAGCTTGTTGTGTTACGCAGGTGACAGGAAGTATTCTCACCCATTTTGGATACCAAGACGTTCAGTGATAGTATACACTGAGCACGTACAGAGTTTCACAACACCAGAAGCACAAGCACAAGCAGATGTAAGGCTTGGTACCAACTTAGCGAACTAAAATAGAAGAAAAAGAAGAGAAAAAAGACTCAATCAATGAGATGTCTTCTGCGACATCAATTAAAACCTGTGGTCCTATAATATGTCTCTATTACATGTTTGAGTGAATCAACATGTTACTAATAGTTTCTTTACCCGCTCCAAGTGTCCATAAAGGCAGACGGGTGGGGAAATGTGAGAAGAGGAAATTCAATCGCTGTTTACCAGACTCTATTCCGTCGTAAGCCGAATGCAACATCAAGTCTCCAGCATTCTGCAGAGCCTCTGCAGAGACAAATAGGTTTCAGATCGCCCTTCACTGCTTACCGGTTGCGAAGTCAAGCATTAACAATTGCAACCACTGTCAATTGAATATCTCGTCCTATAACGTTAAAAACAATCTCACATGCACATTGATTGCAATCAAATTTATCACATTTTTTTTAGAGTAAAATTTCCAAATTCACGACATAAATGATTTGTAATAAATTTAAACCATACTTCTTTTCTCATATTAATTGCTTTTTGGTTTTATATCATACTAGCTGTTACCCGCGACTTCGTACGCGTGGTCTTAAACATTTGCCCCAAACAACATCGAGTCGGCATAATACGACGGGGACCTATCACTGTACCATTCTACCGTCAAACCTGTCTCATGGAGGGAATCAATCTCAAACATGTTTAAAAACAGAAAAAAAACGACGGTGCTGGGAGTTGGGGGAGGGAGGGGGCGGGAGTTAACCTAGGGCAGCTTCAATTTCAGCTTTTCTTCAGTAACTTTAGCTGCTCGTACTCTGCTAGAAATACACCTTAGGTATGGTTTACGCCTGTGAGACATTTAAAAAAAAGAAGACAAAGTAAACTGATGCCAGAAACTTTTGGGCAGACAGTGCAGAGCAAATCGACATCAGTACTAAGTAATGTTTTGTCTGTAAATGAAATTTACTAACAGATCATACACTGACTGCGAGAGAAGCACAGCCTGAGCTACCGATTTAACATTACATACTTACACACGCATCGTCTGCCGGTCACCATTCGAAAAGTTATCAAAAGGTCCTTGACTAAATCTGTTATTCATAACGGAAAAATGTATCATGTGTCATTCTTAAAGATATAAAGTATTTCGTTGTCAAATTCCATCAATATCGGTATAGCCATTTAGTCGTCAAAACGTTACAAAAAGACAGAGACTTACTTTCGCATTTATCATGTTATTAGTGCAGATCACACACAAACTGCCTGCGAGGGAAACAAATCCTGAGAGACCAGTATATCTTGAATAAAGTAAACGCTTACAGCACTGATCGGCCGACTACGATTTGCAACGCATTCTACCCATGAATTTATGCGAACTACATTTTAACATGGAATCCTCAAGACAGAACTTCCAGGCTTGGCTCAATACAATAAAAAACAATTCTTAATAGTTTTGGTCCCAGCGGAGGCGTTACAAAGCGAGCAAATTATCCATTGCGCTAGCCGTCCACTCTATTCGAAGCATTGCAGAGACGTTTTCATGCTATGCGCTCTGTCTTTCACAGTTCACTTAGTTTTCTCTTAATTCCATGACAATATGTATTATCTATACAGAAAACAGTATCCTGTGTCCTTCCTAAAGGCAAATAGCATCTCCTTGTGAAATTTCATCACTATCGGATTAGCCGTTTAGGTCCTTAAAACGTAACAAAGAGATAGTAGGAGTTACTTTCACATTTATAATATTAGTATAGATTTCATAAATGGTGCTATCTCAATATTTCGATCGTGTAATTAATTTATTTATTCATGTTCGATCCTTAGAGATTCAAATACAAACTATTAGGGACAAGCGCAAAAAACGTACAGACGAATGTATGTACAGTGACGTATTGGTGCAACCCAAATGAATGTTGCTGTGCATGGAAAATGACCTTCTGCGAGAAAACAGCACATTTTATTATTTTTGGAGTAGCCTGTTCTGGAGTATTATTCAAGCAATTGCTGCTTAGTGACAGAAATTTATTTCGTAGATCAGCCATAGGACCCTCGAGTAAATAATTCAAATATAGAATACTGTGATCAAGAAAGCGTAGGACTTGTCTCGCGATGTGTTATTCCTAAGAATTAGACATGCAGAATGGTGTCTACGAAGAGTGAGATGTGGTACCTCCAAGCTGCAGCTGGAGCGACGCCTGGGCGCTCTCCCCGTCAACACGCACGACACACTGGTACATGCCGGAGTCTTCGCGGCGTACAGGGGACAACGTGAGAGTGTCTCCAGTGACGCCTAGCAGCAGGGAGTCCTTGAGCCAGACGACGGCGGACGGCGGCGCCCCGGACACGACGCAGCGTAACTCAGCTACCGATCCGACGTCCGCCGTCAACTTGGCCGCGGGCTGCATCGAGACTACGAGAGGCGCCGACACGTGCAGATTGTGTCCACGCGCTCCTCGCCCGCGGCGTTGCTTGCGACGCATGCCCAGTGACCACCGTCAGACTCGTCAGCGTGAGTGATCGCCAGGCCGCCGTCCACTGGGAACATCCGCTCGTCAGGGGACACTTCTTGTAGGCCGTGACGTTCCTGCCGGAACCATCTGCTCGACAAAACATAGGTGCTTGTAATTTTCATAATTACAAAATTCTATCAGGGACAAAAGTTCATCCCTTATACCCTTTTAACTTTGTATATGCTTACATGTGTGTGTGTGTGTGTATTCCTGTTGTGTTTATTTGTGTGTGGTGTACGTGTTTTTGTATTGTGATGTATTGTGGTGTGAACGTGTGTATAAGCACCCGCATGCGTGTGCCATATCTTCTGTGACCATAATAATTCGTCTAGGATACATCATTTCTGTACAGAAATCCTTATTTAGTTAACGAATGTGTTTTGTTTAGTATCTCTTCTATGTTTCTCATTTGCGTGAAATCTGATTGTTGAAATTAAAAATTTCTTGTGATCGTTATCTCCAGGTGACAGAGTCTCTAGTTGCCACTTATTCCGTCGTTAGTAAACATAACTCCACGCCTCTGCCGATCGAAAATAACCTACAGTTTTAAGTTAAATCTGAACTATGAAGCATCATAGCGTAATCTAAAACGAGGCGCAAACTATTGTCACACCTAATGTTCATGAAAATTTCCGACCGGAACTCGACTTGGCAACCAAAATCTTAAGACTGTATCTACTCGATCTGATAGTAAATTCAGACAAACTTTGAGATCAGGACACCATTGACCTATCGTGTGATTGCAGACGCAAGTTACCTTAGAATGTAGCCAAACGATGGACTTTAATTCAGAAGATGTACAGTCGGGGACAGAATTCGAGAGACCCCTCGCCTTTCGATTATGCTTCGTTCTAGACACGAATACCGCATGGGACAGCATAACTGGTAGGTGGTACACTAAATTCATGATAAAATAGACCTCTCATACCCAGCAGTTTACCCAAGACTGAAAAAATAAGCCCGCGCAGCAAGAAACTCGCAGACGCTCAGAGGGAAAGTTCGCAGTTCTGCAGTAAACATAATCACGAATATCACCATTTTAGTCATAATAATTATTTAAATAACCAAATTGATTAATTATAGAGAGATGGTAACACTTTTTTCGTAATTTTGATAACCGTTCCGTATTTTTTTTCCCTCGAATAAACAGTTAACAATTCGCTAGCAAACGCAATTATATGGCGAATACAGAAAAGAATCGCTAAATTACGCACGGAAAACCAATAAGAGAGTTTGAATGGACTTAGTTACACTTTCTAACGCTGCAGCGTTATAGAACTGTGCGTGTGACAAATACACACAAAGGTTAAGGGTAAGTAGAAAGAGCATTCACGAAAGAACTCTAATGGTAAACTAAGTCACGAAATATAAATAAACTATTCCTAGAAAATTAAATGGTGCGGAATATTAACACCTTAATTTTGTTTTCATCATACCATATTTAGAAGGTAAGCTAAACTTGAACGCAGTAGCAACAGTTTTAGTAGTAATAATAATCATTAAGAACAGTAAATAAATCAAAAAATCCGTCTGCAATGTGAATTAGCGGTTCCACATTTTAAATCTGGAAGATGGAAGTAGTAAAACTATCATCTCTCTCTTTGTTTCTAACTAACACTGATACTTCTATAAAATTTTCTGTCAAGCTTTATTTCCTGCCGTCCAAGCCCGATTGGTTATAGGTAACACTGTTACCTGGCATTCGGGAGGCCGCGAATTCAAACCCCGTCGGGGATCCATTTTCAGTATTCCATGATTTTCATAAATCTCTCCAGCTGAACTCCAGAAAAGTTCCTTCAAAAAGCGGTGGCTGAAATTCTTACCCGATCCTAGTTTCCAATACTATCAGGATTCATATCACATTGTCGCCGAAGATATGACGAGGACATGACAAAAAAAAAAAAAAAAATAACGTGGTGGGTATGTGGTATCAGCTTTCGGGAGGTCGTGGGTTCGAATACCCATCTAGCCATCCAGGTAAACGTTATAGATGGTTTTCCCAAATCACTCCAGGCGAATGCCGGGATTGTTACTTCAAAAGGCCATGGATGAATTCCTCCCCATTACTTGTCCCCAGTCCTTTCCTGCCTCTAATGACCTCGATTAGATGTAAAGCTAGAAGCAAAACATAATTGCTCAAATAAAAATAATTACATCTCTGTGGTGTGTTTTAGACCTTTTCCTTGTTGGATTTATCTTATTCGACGACCGAACATGGTAGCGAGGGACTAGAGTGCTATTTCCACATGTGGAGAGTCTCTAGTTCGGTGTTGTATTAGGGCTGGTCGACGTGGAAATCACTTATAGAGAGAAAAGGACTTGGGGCATGTTTCGGGAAGGAATTCAGCCTTGGCCATACCAGAGAATCATCCCAGCACTCACGGAGTGATTTCGATTAATCGGTATTGTGGTATGTCTTGTATCGTCTTTCAATTGTATGCGCAAAAAGCATTTGGAAATATATCAGTACACAGGATAAACACACAAAATGGTTTAGCTGGATGAATGGCTATCGGGAGGAATGCCATTGAAAATTTAATGACATTTTTATTGAACCAAAAGGCAATTGACCTCCTTCAAAAATATCTCGCTGGTCCACCTCATCTCACAAAAAAATATTCCTTGTTTGGTGCCAACTAGTAACATGGCTGAGTTCTAAACATGTATTAGGATAAAAAATTTGGAAAGTAGGAGTACTATAGTGAATCTGTTTAGTGCACACGGCAGGAGTATTTAATTTCAGTTGAGTGTATAGGATTTTAATCTCTTTAATCATTATGCGTGGTTATTTCGTAAGAAGAAGATCTTCCTGCTGGCTCAGTTCAGACGCAAGGAGGAGGAAACCGTCCGACAAACGTTTCGAGGAAGTGTTTATTTACCAGTGGCTCTGAGGAAGTGAAGAACACTTGTTCAGTAGAATTAGCTCTAATAAAATTTGTGAATATGACCATCCGCACACGAAATATGCCCATTTTCGTATTACGAGCACCTACAAATACAGTGACAGTCATTTGCCGAAAGTAACAGAAACAACTTCATATAACATATTAAAGTTACTTCATCATAATTAGAAGACCGATGAAAAGTTGAAAAATAACATTGAACTAATATGTATAGGTCATTAAAAAATTCTGAAAATTACTTCTCGAGGATTTTAACTTCAGCATACCCTCATTGCGTCTTGTAATGTTCTACTTGCACTATTTGATTACAAAATTAATTAATCAATATTCCGTGATAATGGAGCTATTTAAAAAGAAGAAGAAAAAAAAAACTGGAAGTGCACGTGTGCACGTTATTGAAAATTGACATGCCTCCATCTGCTGATGTAAATATTTATGACCTTCCGTGCCATTGACCATTCAACCTGCTGACTATTGTGTCAGCCTTTGTTGGAGGTAATGTGGAATTCTATTGTGAAGTCAACACAAGACACTACACTCATTCAAAAGCAACCATATGCGCAGAAGAACTCGAATCAGTGACCTTTATTATTCAATAAAAGTTTCTCGGGAGTCCAGCCGGATGGTGTCATAAACTTTTATTGAAATCAATACACCGGGCAAGTCTCCATTTACATACCTTTATTATTATTAATAAATTTCTCTCGGGCTTTCCAGCCGTGTTAAGATGTTACATTTGTGGGACGTTTCGAAGGCGTCCAACTCTGCCTTCATTCTCAACCAAATATCAATCATTAAGGCAGAGTTGGACGCCTTCGAAACGTCCCAAAAATGTAACATCTTAACACGGCTGGAAAGCCCGAGAGAAATTTATTAATATACAACGCCGTGAAAGATTATGATCTTACTTTATTATTAATACTCTGCGATTCACTAAAAGTGTGTGGTGGAGGGTGTATTGCTCCTACCCGAAAGGGTAATGGTTTGGAAGGAATATACGGGATATGGCAGGAGGCCTTTACAATGCGATGACAGTGTTCTAGCCCCTACACTGCTAGCGCCAGCTTAAGTATCTTGGTCGGGACTTGCGAAGGAATTTGTGAATGTGTCTGCGGTCGTGGTTTGCCAACACGGAAGACAATTCCGTAGGCCCACAGAACAAGGAAATTATCAGACATTTCAGGCATGAGATTTTCCTCATCCTCGTTCAACTAACTTGCTAACCTGAGGCTCACACAGATAACAGACGAAAGAATTATACAGGTTTAGAACCGTAGATCCTCGAGGAACTTTCTGAACTTTTTTAAAATTTGTTTCCAGCTTGACATCTCGACTTTGAGGTCATGGAGACGGGAATATGGGACTTTTTGGTGAACTATACCGACGTTGCTTACAGTGATTTGGAAAAAACTGTAGAAAATCCAAATCTGGATGGCCAGAAGCGGATTTGAACCCGCATCCTCTCGAATGCCAGGCCAGAACATTATCGCTCGTCCACTACGCTCAGATTTTTTAATTGATCGTAACATATAGATATATAGGAAACAAATGTTATAGACTGACTCGGCCATGAATCATTTTAATATATCTATTTTTGCAGCCTAGTAGTAGACGAAAAAATATTAGATCAACTAAAGATGCCAGATCTTAATCACATCGTTTCTCACGAACCCGGAAACAACCATAATACACCCTTTTATAACCACATATGTAACGTTTCAATTAGTTTATCGAAGATAACATCATTTTACTTTTACATATCCAGCGTATTCCAGTTTGAAAAGCAATCATCCTTTTCCTTCAGAATGCAGGCATAAGAATTTTAAAAGCTCCACTGCATATGGAATTAGCCAACGTCATTAACTGTAAGACTGACAGCAGTCTTTTTCCAGGACCATTCTTGCTTGTAGAAAATGCCATGGTGGCTCCCAAAAGTGAGAAGTATTACTGCGCCGGTTCAAATTCCTGTCGGCTATCAAATTTCGTTTTTTTCCATGTTTTCTCAAAACCTTTGCAGATTAATGCCAGGATGATTCCTCTGGAAGGCATTGATCAACTTGTATCATGTTCTTTGTTCACAGTTCTCTCCTATATTTATTTACCTCGACAGTAAGGAGGCGTTTAGCCCTAATTATTAAAAATGTTTAATGTATATAAAAGAAGAACTGATGTGCAATTTTCAGACGTGAAATTTTAATTCCAAAATACTGTAAAATAGAAATTTCAAATATACACAAGTTATATATATATAATATTTCTGTATTGACAGGTATTTGACGCATATATTATCACAGCAATATCTGAAAACTTATTTCGGATATTTTTAAAAATATTATCTTTTCTTAGGCGGGGTTAGGGGTAGTAAACGATTCTTGTTTAATTTTTCTGCAGCGCGTCACAGCGCCTAGTATTTAAAAGTTATTCACACATCGATACGAGATAATTCTTTGCAGTCATCATTTTGTAAACGAATCTAATCCAGCAGTATTCTTGTCAAACTTTTACAATTACAAAATTTTATTTTGATACTGCTTTGTCTAGGCTCTAATGAAGGAAAATGTAGTTTTATCTCGATGGCAGATGATTCCGAAGTCACAATACAAGGAAATATGCATCGTTTCCTGCCAGAAGAAATCACTCCGTGAGTGCTGGGATGATTCTCTGGTATGGCCAAGGCTGAATTCCTTCCCGAAACGTGCCCCAAGTCCTTTTCTCTCTATAATGATTTCCACGTCGACCAGCCCTAATACAACACCGAACTAGAGACTCTCCACATGTGGAAATAGCACTCTAGTCCCTTCGCTACCAAGTTCGGCCGTCGAATAAGGTAAATCCAACAAGGAAAAGGTCTAAAACACACCACAGAGATGTAATTATTTTTATTTGAGCAATTATGTTTTGCTTCTAGCTTTACATCTAATCGAGGTCATTAGAGGCAGGAAAGGACTGGGACAAGTAATGGGGAGGAATTCGTCCATGGCCTTTTGAAGTAACAATCCCGGCATTCGCCTGGAGTGATTTGGGAAACCATCTATAACGTTTACCTGGATGGCTAGATGGGTATTCGAACCCACGACCTCCCGAAAGCTGGATACCACATACCCACCACGTTATTTTTTTTTTTTTTTTTTTTTTTGTCATGTCGTCGTCATATCTTCGGCGACAATGTGATATGAATCCTGATAGTATTGGAAACTAGGATCGGGTAAGAATTTCAGCCACCGCTTTTTGAAGGAACTTTTCTGGAGTTCAGCTGGAGAGATTTACGAAAATCATGGAATACTGAAAATGGATCCCCGACGGGGTTTGAATTCGCGGCCTCCCGAATGCCAGGTAACAGTGTTACCAATAACCAATCGGGCTTGGACGGCAGGAAATAAAGCTTGACAGAAAATTTTATAGAAGTATCAGTGTTAGTTAGAAACAAAGAGAGAGATGATAGTTTTACTACTTCCATCTTCCAGATTTAAAATGTGGAACCGCTAATTCACATTGCAGACGGATTTTTTTGTTTATTTACTGTTCTTAATGATTATTATTACTACTAAAACTGTTGCTACTGCGTTCAAGTTTAGCTTACCTTCTAAATATGGTATGATGAAAACAAAATTAAGGTGTTAATATTCCGCACCATTTAATTTTCTAGGAATAGTTTATTTATATTTCGTGACTTAGTTTACCATTAGAGTTCTTTCGTGAATGCTCTTTCTACTTACCCTTAACCTTTGTGTGTATTTGTCACACGCACAGTTCTATAACGCTGCAGCGTTAGAAAGTGTAACTAAGTCCATTCAAACTCTCTTATTGGTTTTCCGTGCGTAATTTAGCGATTCTTTTCTGTATTCGCCATATAATTGCGTTTGCTAGCGAATTGTTAACTGTTTATTCGAGGGAAAAAAAATACGGAACGGTTATCAAAATTACGAAAAAAGTGTTACGATCTCTCTATAATTAATCAATTTGGTTATTTAAATAATTATTACGACTAAAATGGTGATATTCGTGATTATGTTTACTGCAGAACTGCGAACTTTCCCTCTGAGCGTCTGCGAGTTTCTTGCTGCGCGGGCTTATTTTTTTAGTCTGGGTAAAGTGCTGGGTATGAGAGGTCTATTTTATCATGAATTTAGTGTACCACCTACCAGTTATGCTGTCCCATGCGGTATTCGTGTCTAGAACGAAGCATAATCGAAAGGCGAGGGGTCTCTCGAATTCTGTCCCCGACTGTACATACGCTGTCATCAGCTTAAATTAAACCACAAAAGAACTCGAGCAATGTCTGCCTTGTAAAAATGCAGGTACAATGTTATCTGTGAGGAAGTACGGTAAGATTCAATGTCAATTGTCATTTGTGGAAGACTCAGGGCTGATATTATACTGTTTGATTCCTGAAGACATCCACAGACCAGGATTTCATGCTGAAGATATCAAAAAAAACTTTATGCATACTACATCGTGTTTCATAACGTAATGCAAAAACGTCAAAAAAGATTTGGTAACAGTTGCAGTGACAGAATTTGGGACGACTTGGAAACTGAGAGGTTCGTTGTACTACATACTTCCAAAGTTTGATTGGCCGACCCCGGCAGCGTAGGGGTAGCGTGCTTGCTTCTCGTTGCAGGGGTCGCCGGTTCGAGTCCGGCCTAGGGCATGGGTGGTTTTAATTAAGTGTTGTGTTTGTCTTGTATCGTCCTTGCACATTAGAGAAAATAATCATACTCATAAGAAATCTGTACATTGTGAGAGAAACAAACACATTGAGCTGGCTGAATGGCTAACACGGCCGAATGCCATTTAACAAACAAAAACAAAAAAGTTTGATTGGATTGAAAAAGATTTGTACGCAAAATAGAAAAAAGATACCGAAACTTCATAAGGAAAATAAATATTATGAACTGTTATAGACTTACTGAAATTTATTAGTATTAAATAATTCTACACTGTCTATATTAGACCAATTCATGTAATACAAAAATTATAATTTACTTACTGCTAATAATGCTCTCGGCGGTGAGAGTTCATCACTTACCGAGGTGAGGTCCGCGGTTTCCCAGGGAAGCGTGATAGAGCGTCCGATGTTTTTCATATACATTAATGATTTGTGTGACATAATAAGGGGGATGAAAAGATTATTTGCCGATGATGCTATTATTTATCGTGATATCAAAACCCAGGAAGATTGCGCTTTGTTACAAGACGATATTACGAAAATAATTACGTGGTGTAAAGACCGGCAGTTAGAGTTAAACGCTAAAAAGTGTAAAGTCACGCGGGTAAGTAAAAAGGTGACACCATTTAGCTCTGAATATATAATTAATGGTACTGTCCTTAGAACGGTAGATTCCCTTAATTACCTAGGGGTAATAATTAGTAATAATTTGTCGTGGAATGAGCATATCGAGAATGTAATTGTAAAGCAAATCGTATGCCCCGGTTTCTAGGTCGTAATTCTAAACAATGCACTCCGGAAGTTAAGGGGCTCCGGTAGGATGGAAAATGACGAATTTTGTCATTTTCGTTTTTTTTTGCTGATTATTGATCTTTGGAATGTCCTCTTTAATTTGGTGTATAATAGATGCATGTATCTAACCTAGAAATGCTTTTAAAAAGGTTGTGTGGCAGAGTCAAAATGGAAGTGATGAAAAGGATTTTTGAGAGGTCAGCAGCTGATGGGGTACAGTATATAAATTACCTAGGGGATGGGGATTCAAAGGAATTCAAGGCAATTGAAGAATTGATACCTTATGGACCAGATGTGACAATAAATAAGCTAGAATGTATTGCACATGTACAAAAAAGAATTGGTACCCGCGTGCAACACTTGGTATCAAAATGGAGGGGTAAAATGATGGATGACAGTAAAGGGTTGCAGGGGGAGAATAGACTTACAGAAGGCATAATTAATAAATTACAAAAGTATTATGGATTAGCCATTAGACATAGATACAACAGTGTCGTAGAAATGAAACTATCTGTTTGGGCTGTCTTATTTCATGTTGCTTCAACTGATTCTGCTCCCAATCACGGACTCTACCCCAAAGGAACTGATACATGGTGCAAGTACAACAAAGCACAAGCAGCAGGCCAAACAATTGTGCACAAGGATGGTTTACCATATCCTGTCATTGAGGAACTTAAGTCTATATTCAGGGATCTATTTCATGCACAGCTACTGAAGAAGTGTTTACATGGTCGTACCCAGAATCCAAATGAATGCATCAACAGTGTTATTAGGTCAAAAATTCAAAAAAAACTTTTTTGTATCAATTAATGCTCTTCATTTTGGTGTTTATGATGACTTTTAATAATGACAATGTGTCAAGGTGTGAGGCAGTGAAGAAACTCACTATTAGCGTTGGGTATCACACCATACGATCTATACACAGTACAGGCTTGACCAGGAAAGGGTTAGGGCGTCAGAGGGAGCATTGTGGGAAATTGAAGAAAAGGCACGAGAGAAGACAAGAAGACTAAAGGGAAGGCTGGAAGAAAGCTATCAGGATGATCCAGATCACCCTAGTTATGGTTCTCGAACGCACTGAAACAATGAAAGCATTTTCCCGTAAGTTTACTTTTTGATAGTTTTAGTGTACCTTTTCTTGGAAACTACCAGCAAGAACTTCCTAAAACTTTTACAGCCTTGAAAGTATGTATCTGTGAGTATTTTAACACAGGGATATTGTATTATACCTTATAGTTTGTAAATTATTGACTGGACAGCAATTCCAAAAGGGCAAAAAATTGGAATATTTTTTTTTTAATTATTTCTCCCAAACCAATCGGGAAATCCCTGTGTTAAAGTATTGTAAAACCATCATAGATTCACCCTATTTTGTTTCAGATATGTATTACATTTAGTTGTTGAGAAAAGGTACAATGAAGTTTGCAAGAAATACGGGAAAGATACACCTTACCGGAGCCCCTTAAATCGATTGCATGTAAGTCACTAGTGAGTCCTCACTTAGAATATTGTTGTTCTGTGTGGGGTCCCCGTCAAAAGGGATAAATGGAGGCATTAAAGAAGGTCCAAAGATGAGCCGCCCGATTCGGGACACATATATATATAGTTGGAGGGAAAGCGTAAGTGCGATGTTGAAGGAGTTATGTAGGGAAGACCTGGAACACCGAAGGCGTTGCTCTCGGCAGAAGCTAACTGAAAAATTAACGACTGTCATATTTCGGAATGACAGCTAACTAATATTGCTACCAGCAACATTCGTATCTCGGAATGACCGTGAAAATAAGATAAGAGAAATCAGGGCCAGAACCGATTCTTTTCGGTATTCATTTTTTCCACGAGCGATTAGGGAATGGAATAGAAAGGATTTACCGGGCGAGTAAACTTAAAATCGACAGGAGTAGCTTTCGATAAAGCTCTCCGGCCATCCTGATCTGGGTTTTCCGTAGTTTTCCCAGATCACTCCAGGCGAATGCTGGGATGGTTTCTCACAATTAGCCCTGAGCGCCTCTTGCCATATCCCGCTTATACCTT
>CM061921.1:167150454-167378678 GCA_031002005.1 Vandiemenella viatica
TTTTTTTTATATAACATTAGTTATAGCATGTTATGTTAGCATAGGGAAATAACATTGTATGTACCATAGGAAATGATGAAAGGGATGTAATTGATATGGTAAAGGAAGGCGGTGTTGATAAGTTAAAATAGTCCAAGCGAATATAATTCCAGAATTTTCATCTAGGAACGAATGTAAGAGTGCAAGCGAGCATAGAATTTGTAAATGCGGAGGAGCTGTGACATAAGGTTATTGCTTTGCTAATAAATGTTGAAGTATTTTCCGCGTAGTGACTAGAGGATATGAAGTAATTTGTCGGTGTGAACGTCGCATTTAGTAAAAAAGTGGAGTTTCATGCTAGGGTAGAGCATGTAACTTCAGCGAAATTTTAGTCCGCGGAATGATGCGGATTACCCTATTAATTGCATAGTTAGTAATCGATGGAAGCAGTAAAACCGCGTGAAAAGAAGTATGCTTGCTCGTATAAAGTCGGTGAGGAAAGAATTTAAAAAAGCTATGAATGACTAGAAAGCAAATAAGGCAGTTGGAATTGATGAGATCCCTGCAGAACTTCTTACATCCCTAGGAGAAGAAGGATTGGAAAGATTATTCAAAATGATATCAAAAAGTTATGAAACAGGAGAAATTCCAACTGATTTTAATAAAAATTTCATCTTCACACTTCAAAAAAAAAAAGTACAAGCCGGCAAATGTGAGAATCATCGCACCATTAGTCTACCATCACATGCTTCAAAATTACTGACCAGAATAATATACAGAAGGATGGAAGGGGTAGTAGGAGAAATATTAGATGAAGATCGGTTTGGGTTTCGGAAAAATCGCGGTACAAGGGAAGCAATTCTGTCATTAAGAATAATACTTGAAGGGCGGATCAAGAAAAACAAAGATACATTTATGGCATTTGTTGATGTAGAATAACCTTTTGATAATGTTAGGTGGGTTAAGATACTCAAAATTTTAAAGAAGTCAGGTCTAAAGTATAGAGATAGGAGAATACAAACTATATAAGAATCAAATGGCTATAATAAAAGTAGAGAATCACATGAGACATGCATCAGTAAAAAGGGTGTGAGACATGTAGTCTATCCCCGTTAATATTTAACTTGTATGTAGAAGAAGCAATAAAGAAAGTCAAAGAAAAATTTCCATGTGGCATAAGTGTTCAGGGAGAAAAAATCAGTATGCTACGATTGCTGATGACATTGTCTTGTTAGGAGAGAGGGCTGAGGATATTGAGAAGTTACTGAATGGCATGAACAAAATACTGAAGGAAGATTTTGGACTGAATATAAATCAAAGCAAACCAAAAGTGATGTAATGTGGTAGAAATGATACCAATACCAGTAGGTTAAATATAAAAATAGGATCGGATGCAATAGGAGAAGTATGTGAATTCACTTACTTGGGAAGCAAAATTACAACCGATGGCCGAGGCGGGAATGACGTTAAAAACAGAATAGCACCAGAAAAAAGTGCCCTCATGAAAAAGAGAAATCTTTTAATATTTATATCTTTTAGTTTCAAATATTGATCGAGGAATTAGAAAAAAATGTCTTAAAACTCTTAGTGTGTAGCACAGCACTTTATGGTAGCGAAACATTGACTTTAGGAAAACCGGAGAGAAAGAAATTAAGTGGACTGACAAAGTAAGATATGAACGAGTTTGGGAAATGATGGGTGAGGAAAGAAGTTTGTGGAAGAAGCTTACAGAAAGAAGAGAGAGGCTGGTAGGTCAAATTTTGAGACATGCTGGATTGGTTAATTTGCTAGGGGAGGGAACATTTAAGGTAAGAACCGTAGAGGAAGACAGAGAATGAAATATTTACACTCCATTCTACTTGCAAGGAGTAAAAGAGCAGATTTATAAAATCAGCAAATTGTTGTATTGTTCCAAAGTACGATACTTTAATTCCACCTAATTCTTCTTAAGCTTTACTGAAGTACATAGTTGATAAAATTTCGGCATATCGTATAAAATAAGTTCCTTCTAATATCATAATTTCTTAATCTACTACCTTTTATGAAGACGGCAACCTACGGTAATTTAGCAACCGGTTTGAGCTCTTTGCTCACATAGAATGAGACGTAAGACACATTTATCTTTTGATTAATGTCTTTCAAGATTTGACTCTCGTTCACACATGAACGAAAAATATGCGTCCACATTCAGACATTCTTCTTTTAATTTCTTGGAAAAAAAAGACTGCTAGAAATTATTAAAGTCACTGATATCAAAGAGTTAAATTAACTGATTTTTATGGAAAGATGAAAATTTTCACAATTGATGTCCACGAAACTGATCAGATTTGCTTTTTATTTTTGGTTTAAAGTTACTTCATTACATAGGAGGATCAGTAAAACAATAGCACCAGACTTTAGATTTAAGAGCTGCTTAAAAAAAATAAAAAAAAATAGCGTTTCTGAATTGAAGAATTGCATTGGAAACTTATTTTCTGAAAGTCCATTTCTGATGTTATATTTTCAGTAACGATTTAGAAATTTGTATTAAGTAGAATTTTCATTAATTTTATGTATGCCATCATAGAACAAATACGAAAATGAATGAAAAACCGAAATCAACGAACGTCGACGAGGCGTGAAGCCATAAACAAAAAAAAAAATCCTTCATTTGAACGGAGAAATGGTTGCTTCTTACATACTGAGGCCGAATTCCTTTTCTTTCTTAATCAACTAATGTTTTGTATGTCCTTGCAATATATACCAAGAAGAAAATAACACTATATCAAAATCAGTCATGTCCGATGCCAGACTCGATCCGTGTACCGAGCGTGGTGGGTGAACGGTTAACGTTCTCGTCTTGCATTCGGGAGGACGCCTGTTCGAATCCCCGTCCGGGCATCAAGATTTGGGTTTTCCATGGTTTCCCCAAATTACTCCAGGCGAATGTCGAGATGCTTTCTTCAAAACGCCGTGGCCGAATTCCTTCCCGTTCCTTGTCCCCAATCCAATCCCGCCTCTAATGACCTCGACGTCGACGATGCGTAAAGCCATAAGAGCGCAAGAGCTAGGGAAAATTATTTTACTTCCCGGTGCGCCTCTGCGACCTCTGAAAGCCCCAGCACGTGAGAACCACCAAAGATGGCAGCTAACAGCCACACGTTTGTCTGCTCAGTATTAGATTTCCTCATTCATAAATTTCCAGTTAATTGTTTCGAAGTTTAATTTTCACAGACTGCAATACCCACTAATGAAAAAAATGGGCAATAATAATGTTTTCGTTAGAATCAGCTTAATATCCGTATTCCGGTATTTATGTATTGTTTTGTTTTAGAATGTCACTCCAAAAGAATTTTGTGGCTAACTACTTAGCGAATCCTTTGCGAAATTCTGATGGTAGAGCTCATCGTAAGGAAATGATAAGATGTTGGTCCACAAATGTAGTTCCATGCCATGACTAACGCGCACTTTGCGAAATCAATCAAGCAAGCACTTTGATTTGTTTTGTTTAGGTGTTAATTCAAATCTTGAAATACCGTAAATACGTAAAACCTAATTAGAATCGTTTGAACGCATTTAAAATAAATAACTTTCATGATAAATGAATATCGTATTTTTGGCACAGGAATCAAACCCTGTACCTTTAGTTGTTGCCTGAAAGAGCTGGGCACAACATTAGAGTGTACCTTAAAATACTCTTTCAAACCACACAAAAGGCTGCCCAGTATGAAGCACTACAGAGAGATTTTAAACTCTTCACAAATGGTGTTTCGTATTAAGAAAAAAAAGTGTATTCCGTATGCTTCAAGCAAATGATCTTATTAATGATGAGTGAAAATACGTTTGGTTATGCTAAATTTAAAATAGTTACTACTTCTATATTACTGGACGTCGCACACTGCGTTGATGCTTTCTTAAGTTACCGATAGCAGTTAACAATTGATTTATCGTAGCTGTGTCTAATGGGTTGAATAAGCTACAGCACAAAGCGATTCAGGTCATTCGGATACATATGAGCATGGTAGTATATCGTTAATGTTTTTGTGATAAACGGTTGGCGAGATACGCATCGAAACATTCAGAAACAGTGCGTTGAACACAGCTTTTTCCGCCGTTTCACTCCTCTCTATACTCTGCATCATTCTGCCAACTTGAAACAGTATGTTGAGATTTTATGCTCTTGGGTTGATAAATGAACTGGCATAAATAAACCTAGAAAATGAAGAAACGTTAGGCAGAACAATTAATTAGTGTGAAATATTATTAAACAATAATCATTATTTATTACTGAACTTGTTGAATGACATTAAAGGTTCAGCTGAATCATTACATGTGACATTAACACATGCAGATCCTATGCAATGCCCACACATTAGCGTACACTTCAGCCCAGGACGCACGTATTCACACTGATTTCTGCAAATGGTCTTGCAACTGCAGGGCCACTTGTTGAGGAGATAATTCAGAGTTCACTAGACTGGCACTAGAGCTAACCTATTAATTCATTGTCTTCCTTTACGGAGATTTTTCCTTTATGTTACTCTCCAAGTGAGAGGGTTCAATGAGGAATAACTGCAATTGTCGACGGAGGCTATCCCCTAAACGCTGTAGTTCGTCCCAGACCAACAACATTCAGTCTGCTGTGCAAATTGTACGGATTTTTCGTGGTTAAAAAGTCATATTTATTTTCAATCCTAATTTTCGATGAATGCGAAGACATGACAACGAAAGGGAAGGAGCGACGTCGACGAACCGGAGTAAAAACTTCTGCCAAAGTTTTCGCTCACCACAACGCGGTGGTCTCTACACATCAAGCTAAGTATTTGAAAAACAGTCGTAACAAATATCAGCTTGTCGAGTGAAGGCAGTCAGATAAACGTATTTCACCCTACCACAGCAAAACCACTGGTACGGTCTTCAACATGGCTTGTCCGCATAGCAGATAAGAAAACACTTCACGCTTTTGTCATGCATTCACTGGTGTGATACAGCGAACGTCCTTTTCGGCACAGGAAAGTCACACGGCTTGAAGCTCTTGATGGGTTCTTCAGTATTGCGTAAAAAACTGAAGGCTTTGTACATACCAACGCACACAAAGAAGAATAGTTATCCTGAAGAGAGAAGTTTACCATTACCTTCCACGAAAATTTTAAACGGACGAACATCGGGTGGTAAAACACAGTCGGAGGATCGCAATCTAACCAGATACTGCGTCATTCGAACTTGCGTCCCTTCCGCCAACGTCTGCGTCGTGCGAGCAGGATTCTCTACGAGTATACTTACAAGTTCAGGAATGGTTTAACAGTTCCTTAGACAAGAAGAATTGGAGATGGTAAATTAAACATGGAGCTCTAGTGCCAGTGAATACCTGACTCCTACATACTCCGTATCATCTCTGTAATTTGCGGAAATCAGTGTAAATAGGTGCGTTCTGGGCTGAAGTGTGCGCTAATGTGTTGTCTTGTAGAGCATCTGCATGTGTTAATGTCATACGTAATGGTTCAGATGATGAGGATGGTGATGAAGCTGAACATTAAATTTCGTTCAAAGAGTTCATGAATATACTATTGTTTCATGAATTTACACACTACTTTACAGTTCTGCAAAATGTTTCGTTATTTTTTGGTTCATTTCTGTCAGTTCATATACTATTTCAAGAGCATAAAATCTCAACGTACTGTTCCAAGTGGGCAGATTGATGCAGACAGAGGGTAGAAGAGAGTGGAACGGCGCTTTAAGCTGAGCTCTGCGTACTGTTTCTGAATGTTGTGATGCTCATTTCGCCAACCGTTTATCACAAAACTATTAACGATGTACCACTCTAACCTGAAAATGCGTTCAACAACTTTGATAATAGGTCTTGACCGTACAACTTTGAAAAATTTTCAGCAAATTTAGGTTAATTATAAAGCAAGTCATCTTTCGCACCTACTTCATGATAAAATGTGAGTTTGGTTTTACTTTTAGACAATAGTTACGTCAAAAACTAAACGTTGATTCAATGGTTAGCGTCTCAAAATTACTTAGAGAGCATTGAAATGATACTAAGGCTGATAGTTTAAGTGCTTCAAGACGTTCATACTGACTATAGCATGTAAGACATACTTATGCCATTTTGCCAAAAAAACAAAAAAAAAATGACTATGACGCCTACACCTCAGAGGCGGGGACCTTGCAGCACTTGTTTCGTAGGTACTAAATGCCATCTTGACATCTGTGCCAATTTTCAGCTCTACATTATTTTTTTCTGAGGTTCAAACGTGGAATGCCTGAAGACCAGCGTGGAGCGCTCCCGGTGCAGCGCTGATTCATTTGTAGATATTTCGATGCGTATCTCGACAATGATTTGTCACAGACAGACAAACTGCATACCATTTTAACGCTGAAACAGTGAGCTACAACTTTAGTTATGTGTTTTGGCACGGTAAGTTTGATAATTTTTATCTATGCAGAGTTTTTTTTTTTTAATAAAATAAAAATAAGAAGTCACGATTTCTTAGAAATTCAGCGTGATCTGGATATTATTTTGGCATGGTGCGCTGAGTGGCAACTTACGCTAAATTGTAAAAAGTGCAAGACAATGAGCATAACTAACAAAAATAATCCAATTGTTCAAAAATACGAGTTAAACAATTCAGTTATTGATATGGTTGATTCTACGAAATATTTGATAGTAACAGTACAAAGGAACATGAAATGGGACTTACACATTAATTCGTTAGTAGGTTGAGCTAATTCTAGGCTGCGATTCATACGTCGAATCTTGAAAAATTGCAATGAACAAACAAAGGAGATAGCGTACAAAATCTCTTGTGCGTCCACTATTGTTGTGCCATTTGGGATCCGTTTCGTAAGGGGTTGATCGAAAGTATAGAGAAAGTACAGAGAAGAGCCGCTCGATTCGTGACCGCTTGCTACAGTCCTTATGAAAGCGTCACAGAACTGATTAGTAGACTAGGCTGGGAGTCTCTGGTAGATAGACGACGCACGTTTCGTTTCAACTTATTGGTAAACATGTGAACTCCCACTTTCGCTCACGAGTGTAGTGAAATACTTCGTCCACCAACCTATTTGAGTCGGAATGACAGGAAAGATAAGATTAGAGGAATAAGGTGCCGCAATGATTCTTATATGAATTCTTTTTTCCCTCGTACCATAAGGGATTGGAATGCACAACAAAGAGATTAGCTTTGGTTCTGAGCACCCTCTGCCACCCACAATTTTGTGAATTGCAGAGTATATATGTAGATGTAAATGTAGATGTACCGCCTGCATGGTAAAATGTGTCCTGTTGCTTTCATACTATAATTATGCCCACATATTACACTTTCATGGAATGGGAGGCTCTTCTGATTATCTATGGTTCAATAAGAAGTTACTAAGTCTGAGATTTTAATGTTACCACGAGTTTACAATGATTTGGCACTCAGTCCCTTTTTAATTAATTTTGAACTTAAAAAATCTATGACGTGGACACCTTAGAGACTAGGATTTTTCAGGATTTGTTTGTTATGTACTAAGGAATGTCTGTGCTTTATTTGAGCTCTGTATTATTGTTTTTGAGGTACGCATAAAATCTGCTTAAAATGCCTGGGCGAATGTAAACGCCAAACTCAAAAGAATACTCAGCAAACATGTATATTTGCATACTCCGTTATTCGCACTGAATTCGAACCCACAACCGACATTTATTAACGGAAATGAGATAGATGGAATGGTTACGCCAGTTTTTAAAATGTAGCGATGAGGGATTCAGGTGGTTTAGATACAAATGAGCAAGATAGTACAAGAAACTATTCTGCGTTACCAAAATATATGCCTTCCAAACTTTTTCCCACTCTGTTGTTTTCAGATATGTTTGCACATTTTCTCGTCTATGAGACGTTTGAATCTGAGTTCACGGTTATTAACAGGCAAGGGGGCATCCATTAATAACGTGGTGAGGTTATTTTTCGGAAATCCCCCCCCCCTTTTTGGTTAGTTGTAGGAATGAGCGATGACATCGCGATACTAAAGATCCGCATGATGTCATTCTTTAACTTTTAAGTGATTACCAGCAATCTTTCATAACATTGCAGTTATTATTGCCCAGCGTCTCTTGGGGCCATTCTAATCTTTAATTTAAAATTGTAATTGATAATCTTTAATGATGTGATGTAACGCTATTGACTGGGCCGTTTTCATCTTTGTTTCCATTTAGTTTCGTAGAAAGTGTAAAAATTGTAGCTTGCTCAAAACGCAGTTCAACAAGAAACAAAATAATGATAGGCGTCCGTATATCCAGTTTTTTAACCTGCTCCTGCAACCTTGAAAAGCGACCATTCCTTTATAATTCAGTTTTAACAGGCTAGGTACCCCGCAGAGAACATGAAAGATTATTCCAACAATAACCAACTGCACAAGGAAACGATCGTGTATCATCGGCCACTAATACAAATTGTAAAATTCAGATTCGATTCATAATGTGTGTTATAAAAGTTCATGGCGAGAGGTGTATTAATATATTTATTTATTTATCAATCTTGTTTCATAGATCCCTGCTGAGGAAGGACCTCTGGGATGTGAGACATGTCGTTAATGCACATACATACAATATGAGTCATAATCATAATGAAAACAATCATATGTTACAAAGACAAATACATAGAATAAAAATAAACATTTATTTTTAGAAATGAGTTTTGCAGAAGGTCATATTGAATACAATTAATTATTTTCTTCTAATTCTTGAATGGAGTAGAAGGAGTTGCCAATAAGATAATTTGTCAATTTGTCTTTAAATATATCTTTATTATCTGCAAACTGTTTTATACTCTTGGGAAATTTATTAAACAGACATATCCCAGAATAATTAACTCCTCTTTGTACTAATGACAGAGATGTTTGTGTTTTGTGCAAATTATTTCTGTTTCTTGTATTGAAATTGTGTACCTGTGAATTAGATGTAAAAAGTTTAAAATGTTCTATGACAAAGCACATGAGAGAATATATATACTGCGAAGTCATTGTAAGAATATTGATTTTTTTTTAAAAAGTTGTCTGCAAGAAGTTCTTGGTTTTACCCTGCACAGCATCCTAATAGCTCTTTTCTGTGCTATAAAAACTTTTTTACTTTGTGAATAGTTTCCCCCAAAAATTATGCCACCACTGAATGGAAATATGAGGAGTACACCTGTTTCGTTAATTCTAGATCTGCTGTTGAAGAAAGTGTTCGTACTGCAAAGGTGGCACAATTTTTTTCTTCAGTTGTGAAGTGATATGTTCGTGCCAACTGAGTTTCTCATCTATTTCAATACCAAGGAATATTATATTCTTTCTAAGATTGTTTTATTTTTACAGCTTACTTGTAAATCTGGCTGTGCATAATTTTTTGTTTTAAACCTAATATGCGTTTTTTCAAAATTTAATTTTAGTGAATTTGCCTTAAACCAATTTGCTACTTCACTAAGTATTTCATTTGCATTAAATTCTAGATTACTGTTTGGTGTTTTTCATCCAGTGTCATCTGCAAATTAAACACTCTTAACATTGTCATATAAGTTTCCAGGAAGGTCATTGATGTTTAACAAAAAGAGGAGTGGACCTAGGACAGAGCCTTGTGGAATTCCATGTTTTATTTTCTCCCAGTTTGATGAGGCATCTTTACTTATTTTAGAATAAAAAATGGAAACTTTTTGCATTCGGCTTTCCATGTATGATTTAAGCCATTTACCTGCGGTTCCATAAATACCATAGTATTCCTTTTTTTTCAAAATTAAATCATGATTTACACAGTCAAATGCTTTTGCAAGATCACAAATTATTCCTACAGGGCTAATTTTATTATTCAGTTCCTCAAATGTGTTATTTAAAAATGAATGTATATCTATGGATGATCAGTTTTGGAACCCAAATTGTGAATCAGTTAGGATATCGTCATGTGGCATTGCTGTAACGTGCGTTTTCCCGCCGTTTTCGAGAAAATCGGCATTGAGATATTCAGTTGCATTCAAATACTTTCTACGTTACGAAGATAAAGTCGTGAGGTGTGCACTTCTTCATAAAACCATCGTTGCATGATCGAATCTCGCTGCTGGAAACTTTTTTTATTTCTTCAAATATGTATGCAGATAATTCCCGGCAATCATTTAAAAAAGCATTCATATAATAAGTTTTTTAAATGCCATTTTTGTAAAACCTGACTTCATGGAATTGTTCACAAAATTATATTTCAAAAATAGAAAATTTTGTTGCGGCATGTATCGAATACATTTATCGTTACTCTACTGTTACAGCAGAAGGACAGATGTTCATTCCCGCACCAACGGACGGGAAGGTCAAAAACGAGACGACGCACAGTGGTTCAGGATTGGAATATAGTGGACATTCGACCTACGTCATAATATCGACCCAAAAAAATTGCTTTAGACAGCATTTGCTGTGCTGATAAAAAATTGTTATGTTCAATTTTTGATAAAAATGAGGGCTTTACACTTAAAATAAAAAAATGTATGGGTGGAAAGCTATTTTATTTTTTCACGGCAATATTTCAAAGTGTCAAAGTCAAGCCTAATGCAATCATAAGTACCTATCCTACTTAATATTAGAACATAAAAATTTCTTGCGTATACTAGCCGCTTTGACAACAGGACGCAAGTGAATTTCGGGGATAAAATTTAGCGAACTAAAGTCATAATATCGATCCAAAAAAAATTGCTTTAGGTAGAATTTGCTGTCCTGAACAAAAATTACTTTGTTAAAAATTTTTTTATCCATATTATAAGTTTTGTTCGAATCTCCACTATTTTTTAACCATGAAATTCACTTGCACGCTGTAGTCAAAGCGGCAAGGACACGTAAGAAATTTTTATGTTATAATATTAAGTAGGATAGGTACTTATGATTGCATAAGGTTTGACTTTGACACTTTGATATAGGGCCATGAAAAAAAATAGATTTCCACCCATACATTTTTTTATTTTAAGTGCGAAGGACTCATTTTTATCAAAAATTGAACATAACAATTTTTGATCAGCACAGGAAATGCTATCTAAAGAAATTTTTTTTTGATCGATATTATGACTTTAGTTCGAATGATCGCTATATTTTATCCCCGAAATTCACTTGCGCTCTGTTGTCAAAGCGGCAAGGAAACGCAAGAAATTTTTATGTTGTAATATTAAGTAGGATAGGTACTTATGAATGCATAAGGTTTGACTTTGACACTTTGATATAGGGCCGTAAAAAAAAAAAAAATTCCACACATACATTTTTTTTAAGTGCGAAGGACTCATTTTTATTAAAAATTGAACATAACAATTTTTGATCAGCACAGCAAATGCTATCTAAAGCAATTTTTTTTTGTATCGATATTATGACGTTAAGTTCAAATGTCCACAATATTCCAATTCTGAACCACTGTGCGACGTCAGGTTTTACACAAGAGGCATTATAAAACTTATTATATGCATATTTTTTTAAACTGATTGCCGGGAACTATCTGTATACATATTTGAATAAATAAATAAACCTACCCGCAGCGAGATTCGATCCAGCGACGAAGGGGTTGTGAGCTGGACAGCTTGCTCGCTGCACCACGCGCCCCTTGAAATCTATGAAATATTTCAATACCGTCTTTCTCGACAACAGCGAAGAAGGGCATACTACTGCTTTGACACCTTACACCTCTGGCTATGAGCTTATATGGCACACAGTATGAATTGAATCTTGTAACTAGTGGCCTCCCCTTGTTAGTTAAAAAAAAAAAAAAAAAACTTTTAATAACAAGAATTTCATTTTTTTTTTTTTTTTTTGTTTTTTAGTAGAAAATTAACAAGCGTAAAATTGTAAACAAATATTGCTTGTTATTAGTTGCTGAAGGAATGAAAAAAAGTGTTTTAACACACCATTTCATCAAACATTTATTGTTGATGGAAGAGAAACAAAAAACTCATTTATTTGGACTCTGGAATATGTATTTCTACGATCAGCTAGAATTCTGGAAAATTACTTTTGGTGATGCAGAAATTTAACATCTGATAATGTTATAAAGCTTAATTTCATGGTATTCAATTAGTCAAATCCTTATCTGGACTCATCTATGACAAAACACGCGAGATTCGTTGCAAATATGGACAGCTTGCGTTTCCTTGTGCCATTTTTCCCATTAGAAATTTACCGACAAAAATTTGCATGACGAGCAGTATTTGGCCGTAGTAAAAGAATTAATTTTTTCACCTTCTCTCCCGATGGGTAATGACCTTGCCCTTATTTTACTTATTACCATCGGGTTAATAGATTCACATGTTACACTAGGAACATGTGCAATTGCTTTATTATAAATTAGCATGCGTACGTACATGACTTATACTAGCACTTGCACTCAAAGTACTACCAGTTTGAAACCTAGCTTCCAATCCAATTGGAGTCAATGTTACCCACAATGTTTTCAAGAAACAATTATTAGGTAATGCATTAAATTGAGCTATACTTAAAAAATGACTTAATCTATTAGCTATAAATTGTGCTCCTGAAGTAACAAGACGTTTTGCAATTACTTTTTTGGGGGGACCATAACGTGAAACCACTTTTAAGCTCAACCCCAAACAAAGAACGCATGAGCATTAGTAGTAACTACTGAGTTTTGTTTAATTTGTTCTACTGCTTTCCATAGAACAAACAGAGTTGATGTTATAGATTCTTGACTGCCACTAGCAGACTCTCCACGAGTGATCGACTGAGTTAACCGAGCCATTGGTACCGGTTGTGTATTCATTTCTACTGTGGCTGGCGTTGGTGGAATGTCAATACTGCGTTATGGAAATCCTCTATCGGCGGAATTTGAAGCACGTGATGTACCAGGTTGAGGATGATTATATGACGAATCAGATTACAAATGTTTTGAAGTATTTACTTCTTCAGGAAATAATTAATCTATATGCAACTTTTGTAAATGATCAAAAATATCTTAATCACCGTCGCCGAGTTTCAATGTTTCATCTAAACTATCTCTTTTTCGTTTAAGTAATTCTTGATCCTGTATTCGTTTTTTGTTTATTTCCACTATGTTGATCCTACTGAGCTGTCTAGGAATTTTTAGCAGCTTATATACATATGTTCTAATCAAAGAGTCTAACTAGTTCCTTGCCAAGGGCCACCAACCACCAACCGACCACCTGCCAACTACCTTACGTGTTTGCACGTCGAAAGACATGCGCCGAAGTGCACGGAAAGGCCAGCCAGTCAGTTGTTAAATTGTCAGAAGAATGATACTCCAGATGCCGTAAAAAATTGTGAACTGAATGACCTGGTAGCCAAAAACATCACCACATTTCCACGATTGTGAGATGTCAGTTGATAGATGCCTGAGTTTTTAGTAAGAAATAAACCTAACAGATACATGCACTCACACACTTACATAAAATTAGAAATAAAATAACAAAACACCAATCTCCCAGTACAGACAAGAAGACAGTTTAAAACCAGATACAAAGATCGCATGAGGGCACTTAAGTACAGCAACCACTCCACATTCGCTGAACATCTAATACAAAAGGATCACTTACGAACAGACATTAACAAAGACATGCAAATACTCACAATCAACAATTGCAGACACAATACCCTCACTCTACAAGAAAATTACCACATACAAAAAGCAATAAAAAATGGCAAGCAGGTACTGAATGACCACATAAACTTAACAAACCAAACACTGTTCAGACTGGTAAACATACAATAACCCTTTCAGTAAAGAAATAGACCTAACAGATACATGCACTCACACACTTATATAAAATTAGAAATAAAATAACAAAACATCAATCTCCCAAGTAATTTCAAAACTGGCGCCGTCAGCGCACCACAAGCGAATTGTAGAAGACGCAATGTCTATATCCTGTACCCAACAGCAACGACAAATGGCTGTAACGGAAACATTCTTTGGAGAAAAAGATGTGTTGTCACTATCCTAAAATCCAATTATGTAAAAAGTAAGTGTAAATAATAAGAAAATCTATCAATTTAGAATTATGTCAAACATCATATCATAAATTTGTAAACCCAATGTAAATTTTAAAATAGATTCGTCGCTGATGATGCCTTGATGAAAGGCGAAACGCGTACGGCAATAAAGCTACAAATACAGTTGCATTGGCGTCATTTTATTCATTAAATTTTGTTATAGTTTTATTTCGCTGTTGGTTTTTGACCGAATTTTATCGTCGGTAAACTTGTATTAATTAATTTTGTTAAGAGTTATTTTAAATATGTTGTAAATCGCTTAAATTTTCATTTATTTTTAACCGATAGCTGCAGCGAAAATCATTTTTATAGGTTACCTTCTAAAGTTAAACACGTTCTATAGGGGAATCACGTTTTTCTTGTAGAATATATTCTGCTAACCAAAAATTAAATACGCTGTAATCTCTTTTATTCTATTTAAAAATCTATGCATTAAAATTACTTTCAATAGCCTCCGTAATAATTTACAGGCCTCGCAGTAAATGTTTTTCAACTAAATTACTGTCATATATTATCAGTTATATCTCCTTTCAGTGTATTTTGCATTGCGAATTCTAATAGTTATCTCATATTGCTTATTGGTTTTTGACTCATTTAACTCACATCAAGAAGTGGGTTAAACAAGTCTGTGATAAAATTCTCATGAGATTCTAATTGTGAAAAAATTGGACACGTACTAAAAAGATAAATTAAACGTGCCGTAGTTTGTAAATTGGAACATCAGCTGCATATTGTGTGAAACGTTTTCTGAAAAAAGAATAAAACTAATATAAATGCCATACTGCAACAATAAAGTGAGAAGTATATGAGGCGTCTGCGAGCAGCTTGTTGGAGGCAGAACGCAAAGACTTGCATCATAAGGAACGTTCATGTTCTGAATAATTGAATAGAAGCGGAGTGGGCGCCGTCGAGAATATGGCTTGGCACAATATTGCCGCTGTGCCATGTTCACACAAAAGTGCCTTCCCGTATCTCCGTTTCGAATATACTTTATGCATAATAAAATGGCCATAATGGTCGCGTTAGTTGAAGTATGCAGAGAAATTTGTTTGCGTATTCATTGATAAAGCATTTTGATAACCTAAATGATGGGTCAACAGAGAAAACCCAAACCTGGTACTGAGCATGGTTCCTCAGAACATAACGGCGGAAACTTCATCGCACAATTCCCTTATTTTACTTATTGACTAGCGAGCGTTAGCGACATGGATGGGAAGGTTATTCGATTAGCTAAATCTGTTCAGTATTCGTTACATATATGTACAGGGTGTTACAAAAAGGTACGGCCAAACTTTCAGGAAACATTCCTCACACACAAACAAAGAAAATATGTTATGTGGACATGTGTCCGGAAACGCTTACTTTCCATGTTAGAGCTCATTTTATTACTTCTCTTCAAATCACATTAAACATGGAATGGAAACACACAGCAACAGAACGTACCAGCGTGACTTCAAACACTTTGTTACAGGAAATGTTCAAAATGTCCTCCGTTAGCGAGGATACATGCATCCACCCTCCGTCGCATGGAATCCCTGATTAGCTGATGCAGCCCTGGAGAATGGCGTATTGTATCACAGCCGTCCACAATACGAGCACGAAGAGTCTCTACATTTGGTACCGGGGTTGCGTAGACAAGGGCTTTCAAATGCCTTCCTGCAATTGGGCCAACTGGCGGTGAATCGAGGAAGTACAGTACATACTAACGAAACTATAATGAGCTCTAACATGGAAAGTAAGCGTTTCCGGACACATGTCCACATAACATATTTTCTTTGTTTGTGTGTGAGGAATGTTTCCTGAAAGTTTGGCCGTACCTTTTTGTAACACCCTGTATATACACCTGCACTACGTGAGGAGCTTAAATTATGATTACAAACTAGATCCACCAAAAGAAATAACCTGATTAGTTAGTTATTAATATTTTACAGTTAAGTTAATTATAAGATAATTTTTCGGCTAGCTACAGGTATAAGAGAGAGAATTAATTTAGACTTATTTGTTTGTTAAAAGATTCATGTTTTGTGTGTAGCTCGAAATTTCTTAATTCCAGCCAAAGGTTCCAGCATATCTCTGGAGGGAGAACTAAGCTCACGAAAATTAGGTGCCTGAAAACATGGTTCTTGATCACATTAATGCCTGAACGATCTACAAGGGTAAATTAACAAACAGTGAATTGGTGAATCGAGCTGAAGGCACCCAGCCTGTGACTCACACTGGCTGATCCAAAAGTACCTGTAGTTAGTTTACAAGTTTAGTTGCTGCTTAACCGTTGCTTAATCACCGTACTACGAAACATGAAATTTCATGAAAATCCGGTGTTTATCACTGTTTACAAACATATATAAGTTTTATTTTCCATTATGACATAGAACAATTGATCAGGCCAAGAAATCTTCTATCTGCCCTGATAATAAAACACGAGAAAGGGAATTTTTCTTTATAAACCATTGGCGATATTCTTTATAGGTGTGGAAGTTTGTTCAAAGAACGTTACAATTGTCCCCAAAAAAAGTATGGGACTTATACAGATATTTTAGCTGCGAGAAACATTCAATTCGCTGTGTGGCTCCTTTGATGTCTCACTTGCTGAACAGTTATTCCGGAGCTCAGTACTTACAAACATTAACGTACACTAGGTTGACTGGAAAACTGTTTAGTTTGGAATATAATTAAATAGTTAGTTTTCTTACATTTAAGTCAAAATAACGAACGCATATTTGTTTATGTATTAAGAAACTTTGCGTTATGTCATCTGGGATCTGTTAGTATCAGGAGAACCAGAAACAGTTCTTCTCCTGGCTCAATTTCATTCGATTTCAGGCACAAGAGTCTGGGACGATTTCCTTTCGTGGGTAAAGGGGTTAGGGATCGGAATAGTTACCGAGAGAATTAATGAATAATTTACCAAAAACGTTGAAACAATGTAAAGCTGAAATTTGTAGAGGACAAAAGTAGGTGGGTACAGGAAGGGAGAAAAATGGGTGTGTAGGGAAGTTGCCACCGATGCGTGCGCTCCATCGCAATTAAATTAAATTTTTTAAAAAAATGTCAGGCTTAAAGTTGCGTAGACTATTGTTTCTGACGGAACACGAAAAAAAAGGAACAGTAAAAAAATTATTGACAGTCTGCCACTGATAATTTGCACATAAATTTGCCATTAGAAAAATTAATGAATAATCTTTTTCCTACTGTATATTGTCACCTGTCTAGTTCGTAAAATACTGCTTTTAATTGCTTGGTTTAACCGTTCACGCAGGAAGGGAGCAATGAGAGAAATAAATTTAGAGGACGCCATTACTGAATGTCAACTAGCATCTCTCTGAGTTGAACACACATTTATGTAAGGAATTTTGGAATAATTCACTAATGAAGAACATCCATATATCAGAATGAGTTTATGTGGACAAGATTTGTTCATTTACTTTCAGGAGCTTACACCAAAGAACAATTAAATTAAAGCTACCTTTCTATTACCAAGTAGTAAAATATTTCACCCTGATGAAAGCAGTTTGTCTCGGCATGGAATCGGAAAAAACACTGGCTGGGTTACAGAGCCACGGATCAAAAAAATTTGAGGGAGAGAGCTAGTGTCCCCAAAGTCTCTTTCGATGGGACACCAGATGTGCTCGACTCCCAAATTCAAATCTGTTAAGTTTTTTTTTTTTTTTTTTTTTTTTAATGGCATTCGGCTACTGGGCCATACAGCCAGCTCAATGTGATTTTTTGCTATCAAGTATTGACACAAGGACACTACAACACAGACAAGACATTCACAGACACAACACTAAACACCCATGCCCTCGGCCGGACTCGAACCGGAGACCTTCGGTACGCGGAGCTAGCACTCTAGCCTGTTGAGTGTGAATTCGGGAGGGATGGCTCGGTGCGCTGTGCAGCCGGAAGAACGTTCGCAAATGGTCGTTATGAATATTTCGGTAACGTTGACCTTTGAGGAAACTGTTACACGTACTTACAAAGAGTCCCATTACAGTCTTCATGGTTTTTGCGACCTACTGGTGCCAAGCCGTCGTCCTGTACCAACATAGATGTTTTGTCTGCCTGCTTACATGTTGTGCATTACAGTTAAATTGCTTGGGTACAATACGAGCCAACCGAAGATAACTCCACTAAAATTGGGTAAATAGAAAAATGCTCACTGGGTTGTTATAATAATAATCAATCGTTTTAACTGCGTATAAATAAATTATCTGAATATATAAGAGCATAGAGTTTATGTCGATGACATCATAAAAAAACTACAGATATATTGATAAAGAATTTAGACTGAAGAAACGAATTGCAGTGTCTGTTGGGGGAGGGGGGGGGGGGTAGACTAAGGAACACAAAACTCCTTCAACTTGTGCTTCTTCTATTGACATTACAGAACGATATGCTCTCGTTAATACAAGTTTTAAATTATAATTTGTATTCAGCGCGTGGTAAAAGCACGGGATAGTATTAACATATTCCAGCCTCTCTCAGGCCCGGGTTATTTGTTTCAGTGTTACAAATTCCATCCAAAGGTGAAGCAACGCAGTAAAGAAAGCTTGAAGCAATTCCGAAATTTGGGATAGTCTGTTTGTTGTGGAAACGTTATGAGATATATGCCTAAGTAAGTTGTGAAATGCTTTCAGAAACTGCTTAAAATGAATCACACCCTTGATGACTGAAAGCATCTAAAACCAAATTAAACTATTATTCATGTAGTACGTAAGCTAAGAGCCAGATGGTATCTTTGAATTGAGAAGGATGGGAGACTATCCTGAAAAAATAACAGAATGTACGAGGGTGAGTCAAATAAAAACCTTAAATTTGTAAAAAAAAAAAAAAAAAAATCGAAATTTCGCGCCGTTATCCTGTAAGTTGGTAAGCGTGCTACAAGCAGCGTGTAGAATTGCCTGTAGGTGGCAGCATAGTGCAGATGCACAAATACCGTCACAGTATCAGTATAAAGATGGCCGCCCCACTTGAGACGTGCAACAGGGAAGAACAGCGTTCTGTTATTGAGTAGTGAAGGTGTGAAACCTATTGAAATTCATCGAAGAATGAAGGTTCAGTACGGTGATGCATGTTTGTCACAGCAGCAAGTCTACGAATGGAGTAGGAAATTCGCAAATGGTGTGACTTCAGTGGAAGATGCTCCTCGTCCAGGTCAGGCACTACGAGTTGTGACTCCACAGAACATTGCAGCAGTTGAAGCCATAGTGATGGAAAACCACCGAGTGACACTGAATGACATTGCAGATTGTTTAAAGATTATTCATGGTTCAGCACACCACATTGTGCATGATGTGCTCCAGTTTCACAGTGTCTGCAAGATGGGTGCCACGGCAGCTGACTCCTGAAATAAGAGAACGACGTGTTGATGCTTGTGAAGGACTTCTTCGGCGCTTTGAACTAGAAGGTGATGGCTTCCTTGCAAGAATCGTTACTGGAGACGAAACCTGGGTTCACTTCCACCAACCGGAAACGAAGAGAGCGAGCAAGGAATGGCGCCATTCCTCATCACCAAAACCAAAGAAGTTTCGAACAGAACCATCAGCAGGGAAGTTTATGTTGACTCTCTTTTGGACGAAAAAAGGCGTCATTTTGGAGCATTATATGCCTAGAGGGACCACTGTCACCAGTGCATCATACACAGATCTCCTAAAAAAATCATCTTCGGCCTGCAATCAAATCAAAGCGACCCTTTTGCAACATGACAATGCAAGGCCTCACACTGCCCGTACAACAGTTGCAACAATCACAGACCTGCATTTTGAGTGTCTTCCTCATCCACCATACTCACCAGACCTTGCCCCAAGTGATTTCCATATGTTTGGACCACTCAAAGAAGCAATGGGAGGAAAGAAGTTCCGTTCTGATGAAGAGGTACGCTATGCGGTGCTTGAGTGGATGCGCGGATTACCAAAAGAATTTTTTTCTAAAGGAATTTATGCACTTTGTAAGCGCTGGAGGACTTGCATTGAGCGTGGGGGAGATTATGTTGAAAAGTGATACAGCTTTGTACCACTTCTGCAGAATAAATAAAATTTAAAAAAATATTTAAGGTTTTCATTTGACTCACCCTCGTAAATCACTTGTTTCAGGTTGCCTTAAAATTAATTATAATTAACATTTCTATTCCACTCGAAATTTGATGTGACAAATTGACGGCATGCTGCTAATGGAGTTAATTTTTAGACACTCAGACAATAGCAATCTCATGTAGACAGTGGGTAATCTCAAGCAGGTTAAGAACACTCACCAAGATCTTAGTGTTTTCGTCGATGCTATAATTAACTATTGATCACTTACAATTAATAGGCAATTTTCACAAAAATACGGATTTACAATAGAAAATCCGTGGAATTCTTCCAAGTAATGTCTTATTGTGAACGTAGCAAGTAACATTCTACTTTGTTTTGCCGGAACATAAACTATTATAAACTGGAACGTAATCAACATTTGTCAGCCAGGTTGCCTTAGGAGAGGATACAACGGCATTTTGATACACTTCCGAACCGAATCAGTGCATTCATCCAGGCCAGAGAGAGTGCAACGTCACACTGATAAATGGTCTCATATATAAAAATGACAAGCTTATCTAATCACATCCCCTCTCAACCTGTGATGTTTCATTTTGCTTCCTCTTCCTCTTCTGGGCGCTTAACTTTTTTTGTCAGGCATTCCCTCCAAACAACCTCTTTACTATATTGTAACAGTTTACGTGCAAAGTACCATCTCCTACCAGCTCAAGAGTAAACGGTGTTATAAATTAATGGTATTATCAGAAATAGGAACTAATACCACACCCTTAAAGATTAAGTACATGAAGTGATTTAGGTGTATGATCTCCGCTGTACCTGTACGTAGGAGGCGGATGCGCCTCGGCGAAGCAAGGCAGCACAATGGGTTGGTCCTTGTGCACTGTCAGTGAAACCTGTTTATCCAGAGGCCGAGGTCGGGACACGATTCCAGGGTCTGAAACAATAAAACAGCGTCTCTACTGGTACAATTCAGAATTTTACTGAAAGAATTGTCGGTTTCTTCGGAACTAACAAAAACTATAAATAATTTTATTTGATTACCTTAATGTATTAATTAAGTAATCAATAATTTTTCTGTTTTTCTGCAACAGTAAAAAGCTTTTCTTGGGAAAAATATGGCAAAACCATAATTTGAAAACGTGTAAGACATATTATACGACCAAAAATTGCGATACTTAATATCTGAAGCTGGGTGCTCCTGATCATAGAATTGCAAATTCAAATCGTTGCGGCATGTATTCACTTCAGGAAAAAGAGCATCTACTTTTTTTAAATTTTCAAGTCACAAAATATATTCATTTGCTGATAACATAGTCAAGAACTTGTAGAGGTCAAAAGCAACAAATATTACTTACTAATTGCTGCGCGTAATCTAGATTTTTAATATCATTAAGTAAGCAACAAAAAAGTTGAATATTCAGAAAAATTAATTATACACGTTCGTTTTGTTGATAACATACTCTCATTTATGGAATAAATGAGATAGTTTGTGGTGGGTACCGAGGAAGGATATTTTTCAGCAGGGGGGAGAAAAGAAATGGGATCGGTTAATTTAACTGACTCAAGACAGATCAATCGAAAAAGTGGGAGGTGGCAGGAGAAGAAAGTTATAACTTGATAGAAGTTTAAATTAGCAGCATTTGACACCGGAGGGCTGTCTGTGCCGATGAGAAACGCGGATCGTTTTTTTGATGGATCGTAGTTTGCAGATGCAATGTCTCTCTTCTTTTCCCTGTTAGATATTAACTACAACGACACTTTGAGTCACATTGCCCTTTCCATTTTAGTATAAGGACTGTCATTTTTCTATCCTGCATCTCAAAGGATGTATGCGTTGAATAAATCATATTTGAATGGTTCAGTTTGACATAATATACGCATCTGTCTCAGTTTGAAATATGTACAAAGAGAAACATAAATTTGCATACAAGCTAAATTTAGAAGGAATGGAGAAGATACAACAAAGAGAAAAAAATTCAGGACTACTCCTCTATGTTTACCTACCCAGCCCACATTCTTTGATAACTTATGTATGAATTAACAGCAATAATCTAAAATCCCCCGTAGAGGAAGTCGTGGGCAAAGCTACATGCACAATAAGACAAATATTGGAATATTAACAGCAGATAACAGTGATATTTGGATATGATCATCAGCACAAGATCTATAGAAGTTTTATTGATACATTTGAGCCTACATCAATTTAAAAATTGAAGAAAATTGTATAATGTTTACGGTCGGCCTACACCAATCTGCCGTTGTTTATCACGGAACAGTATTGTGTTGTGAAGCACAGGATAAGGGCAAAGTGCAACGGCCTAGTGTTTCATGAATTCGCCGGGCTAAAGCCGAAAGATTAAAAGAGTGACCAAATGATTAGTAATTTTTGAACGAGTTGAGACGCTTTGGGATGAAACCTGTAACGATTCATGGAATTTACCGCTGCACTCCACTGGGTGAGAGATTACTCCGTAAACGTCAAAAATGCGGGACTCGACACTACGACTGGTCGTACTGTTATAATGATCGCGAATCATAGAAAAGAATTTGGATGTAGGAAAATTGAAATGTAGTGTTCATGAACTGCGGACGAGGTGAAAGGATTAAGGAGAGACCATATCAACCTCGTCAAGCCAAATGTCAACCTCTCCTTCACTTGGTGCACCCCGATTTCACGGGTGAGGGTCTGGCGAATGAAAGATTCCCGGTTTAAGGAGTCACCCACTGTTTGCCAACGGCCTCCTAAAGGAGGCCGGAAGAGCGCGGAGCGGTCGGGGCACTCTCTTGCCCTTGGGGTTTGTTACGGTCCCTAAAGGTGGATGAATTAGAAATGAGCAACGGCATGTGGATGCAGAAGACACCGGGAAACCACTACATTAAAGATCCAAAGGGTATCCCGAGGACATGTAATCCTCTCAAATTACATATATCATGATAGCTGCTATCTGGGAATAATATTCCGGAGGTAAAATAGTTCCCCAATCGGAATTCCGGGTGAGGACTTGTAACGATACGGTCGAAAGATCGTTTAGTTGCCGCAGAGCGGACTATCGGAGTAGTATAGTAAGGAAGAGTTAAGATGGCGCGTGGCTAGAGTAAGCATGTGTACGCATCAGTTGATTGTGTATATCGTCATGTGCTGGTGAACATGAGGTGGCTTAAAAGTAACATTTGAAAGTGTATTAACAGCTTTAGGAACGATATAAACGACTGTTTGAGAGTGTTGTATGCTTTAACAAGAACTGTGGACAGCGACATACGACACTGTGTTGTGTGAGTGACGGTTTTATAAATGCTCGATCGTATTCACTGCTTGGGACCGTGCACAAACGACGTGGCTCGGCCCAGGGGGGGGGGGGGGAGGGGTTGGCTGGAAGACTACGCTGGGCTACGTGGGGGGAGCGGGGGTTTCCGAGCCAGGCCACGTAGCTTTCTTTTCATAACATTTTTCAAGTTAAAATGAGGAACAGAATTCACAACCACATTTGAATACTTATTTCCCTCAGTTAATTATCTTCGTATGTAATTTACAATAGTCATACAAGAGAAAACAGTACAAAATGTCTTCTGAAATCAAAGGAAGAAAGCTACGTGCTACGTGGGGGGGGGGGGGGAGAGGCAAAAGCCACGTAGGGCTACGTGGGGGGGAGGGGGGGGTTCACAGGAGGCCAAAATGGAGCTACGTGGTTTATACACGCTCCCTTAATTGTACCATGCAATCTTCAATCTCCGAAGTCCGATTATAAATCACTTAAACCTGGTGAGTTTACTCCGGTGTATTGTGGGGCATACCTGTGAGCTTATTTTTCACGTAATAAATGAGCGATGACTGTTTCCATGAAAAGTTGTTCTATTTATGTAAGTGTGACTCATGACTTTGAATAATTAATTTCGAGGACCTACTCGTAGCGGCCGATCAGACAGAATCTACAATCGCTTCAAAGCAATCAGAAGTAAGTAAAATAATGAACTTGCATTGTCGTGCAGTAACTAATTATAAACCAAATGGAACTGTGCGTTTACGGCGTTACGGTGGGTCGCGCATAATTTCTTTGTATCGTAGAATAGACTTCTCTGACTGCGCTCTTCACCAATTGATCAATTGTTGTTATTGTTTGTTGACCGTTCACTGCTTAATTATTCGGTAAATTTCGTTACAAGGCTTAACCGTGTATCAGGACGGTATATGTGAACCACGGTGAGGAGTGACAGTAATTAGTCTCTACCGGCGGCGAAATATACTGAATAATTAAGAAGTGAAGGGTCAACAAACAATAACAACAATTGAACAACTGGCGAAGAGCGCAGTCAGAGAAGTCTATTCTGCGATACAAAGAAATTGTGCGCGACCCATAGCAAAGATTATTCTTCTGAAGAGGGCGGTGCATTCAGAGATTGTGGATAATTTAGTACCCGTTCTACGTCGACAGCGACACGCAGCGGTTTTTTTGTGAAACTGCTCAGTCTTCACGAGGTAAAAAAAAAAAAAAAATTGCATACAGTATTAAGTGACACAGAGATTTTTTTTCTGTTACCTTATTAAAGTTGAAATGCCAGACAACTGTGGTAGACTTGTTTAACAAATCCTTTAAAAAATACTGTCAGTTTGAGTCGAGGAAAAAAAAGAGTCATTTATTTAATGTGGAAGTAATAACAAACCAGATATACGCCAGCTGTAGTTGAGAGGGTTAGTTTCAAGAGTTTTATTGATTTCATGGATAAATATTTCTGTAATGTTGTTCATATTTTTAGTCATTGATGGTGTGATATCCGCTTGGAAATAAAGTTGATGATAAGGTGTATATCTTGTTTGGAAACGAAGTTAAGAGATTTGGAAGCAGAGATTATTTTCTTTGTAATAATGTTTATCTGTAAATTTTAAATGAAAAATCCGTCTTTTAGCAACTGGTTTTTTTATTATCTCTCAGACACGTTTCGCCTCCTCTGAATGGGGCATCGGCAGTGACTGTGAATGTATACATGTGTTGTTAATACAAAGTTTACAAACATTACTATAATCCGATGGCTTTGTGGATGTAGTAACTACAGTATAGTGATCTTATTTCATTTCTAATCCATTGTTTTTAGGCTATTGATTTTGCTTTCTGTGCTGGTTTTGAGCTAGTTTTCAATGTTTTCAGTGTTTTTTTACAAAGTTTGGTATGAGGTTATGTTGAATACACAATTTATTAGTTTTATGAAGATTCAGGTGTTGATTTTTGTATGTGGCCGTTGGAAATGCTTGACGAGGCTGCATAATACATGGTTTATAGGCCATCATTCCGCAGTTGCTTAGCAATAAAAACGGCCGTCTAATTTCCTCTTTATGTATATATTAAAATTTATTTTATAGCTGGAATGTTAAATTCCTCCCCTATTTACTTTTTCGATTTATGAATTTTAATTTTAAAATCCTTAAGCGATTTTGTTTTGTTGAAATTATTCATCACTACACTTGGTAATATGCTCCAATTTCTGACACCTGTACGAACAAAATAAAAATTTTTGCACTCCCTTATGCAATAAATCGAGCCCAAGCTTGTTGTCATGGTCGCCTTTCTCTTTCCATCCAGTATTCCTAATTATTTCACCAATTTCCCTCCAAGCCCCTGCACATTCCCAGCACTCTCTTCAACCTCCTCCTTTCCTCCAATGAGTCCCAATCCAGCTCCTTTATCATATCAGTTACTGACCGGGTCCTGCGATAATTTCCACAAATCCAGCTGCTCTTCGTTGCACACCTTCCAGTTCATGTATTTGATCACCAAAATGTGGTCCCAAACTACACCACCATATTCAACAAATGGTCTGACAAAAGTTTTGTAACCCAACTCCCTAACTTCTCTGTTACATCCTCTCATCACCCTCTCCAGCAAATGAAGGATTTTGTAACCTTTTTCTACCACCTGCTCAATTGAGTTTGTTATCAAACGTTATGCCAAGAATTTACACTTCATCAAGCAAATCTGACCCCACTCTATAATCATAATTAACCTTTAGATCTATTTATCTGTGTACCTTATAAGCCGAATCTTCTTGGCATTTATCTTCATTCGATGCTGTCCTACCAATTTAGAAATTCTATCCAGATCACCCCGCAGCTGTTCAGTCGTCACCTGTTTTGATCCTATTGTATACCATTGTGTCAAAAATACCTAGATTCTGATCGTAACACAGTCATTCATTACAATAATGAACAGCAACTCCCATATTTATTTCCACTTCTTTTGATAATGTATTTCCTACTCTAACCCTTTGCTTTCTGACTTTTAAGAATTCATATACCCAGCAAGTAACTTTTTCACCCAATTCAATACATTTCAGTTTATTTAAAACCATTTTATGGCTTACTCTCTCAAATGCCTTAAAAAGATCTAGTGCCACACTATGAACTTACCCTCCCTTTTCCAATTCATTTGAAATATCTTGCATATAGCCCACTATCTGAGATTCACGTGAATATCCTTGCCTAAAGCCATGTTGTTAATCTGAAAACTAGTTTCTTTCTTCACAGACATTTATTATATAGTTGCATATCAATCTCTCCATCATTCTGCCTATCACTGATGACAAACTAATTGGCCAGGAATTTTCAACCCTATCTTTAACCCCTCCTTTATTACCTGGTACTACTATCGCTCTTTTCCAATCCTGTGGTAAGCAGCAAGTCTGCAAACTCATTTTAAATAAACTTTCAAGGTAAGGTACAATATCGTACACCACAATCTTTAATAAATCTGTAGTAATACACCAGTTATGTTACGTTTTTTTAGCTTTCTGAGTTCCATCGCAATTACCTGAGAATTTATTTCAAATTTTATAGGTTCGTCATTTATACTCTCCTCTGATTCATTCCCTTCCATTATAGGATGACTGTCCCTAGTTGTCTCACCAAACCTGTCACTCAGTATCTCTGCAATTTTAAAATCCTAAAGTAGGAAGGAGCATATCAACAGTAGACTGAACGCGTGGCGGCGAGTCTGGCTGCTAGGTAAGATACAATGCCCCGCCACGACTCTCCGCCACAAGTGGCTGCCGGCCTGGTCGCGGGGCACGGCAGCCAGTCAGCCGCCAGTTTGTGGCGACGCCACTGGCTGCCCTAGTGTAATAACTAATAAGCTCCATAAGACTCAATGCCCAGCGACCAGAGTTTGCTGCTTGCAACCGACGAGTAAGGAAGTAAGCGGTGCGATAGAGTGAGGAAGTGAGACGTGTTTACCTGCGCGAGTGTTAGTGGCAGCGAAGCGGACTCATCTCCCGGCGACTATCAACAGTGCTAACTGCGGTCGTGCTATATTCACAGAACTTTTGGTGAATCAGCGGACAGTTATAGTATTTTTCATCTAGAGAAGACAACCTAACTGTGTCAATACATCCTTGGCTGAGCTCATCTCGTCGGACCCTTCTGCCGGAGGGCGAGAGGAAATGGCGGAAGCAAGTGATGGAATCGACCCGAGAAAAGAAGAGGCGTATACCGTGTACCAGAGTGACCAAGAGATGATGGAGACAGCGAGGAAGACAAAGGAGGCAAACCTAAACGACACCGACGAAGAAGAAAAGTACAATCTGAGGAAGAAACGTAAAGCTGCAGACAGGAGAAACGTCACGAAAGAGAAAATTGAAGAACCGATGATCACTGAGTCGATTCCTAGCAGAGGTAAGGAGGTAGCGTGCAGCCTAGCGACCCCACCTCAAACAAATCCCAGTAGAGCGTCAGGAGATGGAGGCCAACAGTTGAACACCTTATGTAACCATCTGACAACTAGTCAGGCAAGCCAAGTAAGAGAAGAAGCAGTCAAGCGGAACCCCCCCGCGCCGGCAATGCGGAAGAGGCTTTATAATGACCATGCAGAGGGTCCATATATGGTTATAATCGAGAACGCATCAGACAGTGCTTCTCTACACCCAATTCAGCTGGGGAAAATTTTTTATAACAAGGTCACTGGGCTGAAACGACTCAATCAACTTGGGAAAAACAGAATGTCTATGGAATTTTTGAATGCCAACACTGCTAATGGCTTCGTTGAAAACAAGATGTTTCTTCAATCCTTGGGTCTGCAGGCTTATATACCGGCTAACCGAGTAGAACGGAAAGGGATAATCAAGTTTGTGCCTACGGACCTAGCAGAAGAAGAATTAAGGATTAACGCTGTTTCGTCGGCACCGATTATCGATGTACGGCGATTTACCAAGAAAGTATTCAATGACGGCAAGGTGGAAACAGTTCCCCTGCAAACTGTGCTCATAACTTTTGATAGCCAATTCCTGCCAGAGGAAATCGAGATTTTCTACCTGAGATTCAAGGTGGCTCCCTACATATTTCCAGTAACGCAGTGCTTCAAATGCTATAGATTTGGTCATACGGCCAAATTCTGTAAAGGAAAAGAAAGATGTATGAAGTGTGGTGAAGAACACAACATATCCAGCTGCTCAAATGAGGTCCAAAAATGCGTAAACTGTGGAGGTGACCACAAAGCGAACGATAGGAAATGCCCCGAACGGAAGCGACAAGAAGAGGACAAAGCAAAAATGGCGACGGAAAACAAGAGGAGTATACAACAAAGTTACCAATACAAGGCAGCGGAATTCCCACCTATACAGAGTAAAAGGTACAGCGCGGTGACGATGCCACAGGGAATGAAGCAAATCAGGGAGCACTGCCAAAGTACCGTCAGTACTCCCAAGGAATCTATAGCGACCCAAACCGAAGAAGTAACCAGCAAAGAACAAACTAGTAGAGAGGCAGGAGAAGACATGGTTAATATAATAGTCAAAATAGTGGTCAAACTGCTGGCACAACAGATGAAAGGCAAGCTGGCAGCCACCACAGTGAAGAAAATTCAGGACGAAGCGTGTCGACAAGTGCTTCAAGAAATTAAAGAAATGGGGCCAAGTGGAACCACATCGGAGGCTGCAAATCTGTTAATTAAAAATGGCTAGAAGGACTAAATTGACAGTGTTACAGTGGAACGCACGTAGCCTATTACCAAAATGGGACGAATTTCAAAGAACCATAACAGAACATAAGGCCGACCTAGTCCTTATATCGGAAACATGGCTGCGCAGCTCGTCGAACATAAACATCAAGAATTTTAGTGTGTTTCGGAAAGACAGAGATGATGGGCACGGGGGAGTTGCCATCTTGGTGGGAAGCCACATTAATTGCTCCGTGCGCAGATTAGCGGCACCAATTGCCAACGTAGAAATGCTCTCTGTCGAGCTCTCTTACGATGGACCTATCAAAGCGGCCACCGTCATATATAAACCACCTCAAGTCAACCTAAAGGAAGAAGATTGGTCGGCTGTATTCCATCAGCTGCCGGCAAATAGTGTGGTTGGAGGCGACTTCAACGCTCACCATTCGTTATGGCAAGATAGTTATGTAGACACGCAGGGAATCGAGCTCGCCCATGCCATATCAGCCTCTTCATTTGCCGTTCTTAACAACAAACATGGAACTAGACTTGGTGCTCCTAGTCAGAGAAACTCTTCTCCAGATATTACTCTCATATCGATGAACCTAATGCATAGAGCGAAATGGGATCTGCTACCAGAGACTATCGGAAGTGATCACTGCGTCCTCAAATTATCATTAGATTGGAATCTCCCATCTGTCCGCCGGCACTCAAGCAGACGGTGGTTGTGTAACAGGGCTAACTGGGCTCGCTACGAAGGAAAGATCAGCACGCTGTTGGAGCAGTGGGAAGGTGCAACCGACGATATCCAATGTCGGTACAACGAATTTCAAAGAATAGTGGAGGCTGCTGCAGAAGAGGCGATACCAGAGGTTAAAACTCACACTAGAAGAGAGCTCACTAGAAAACCTTGGTGGAACAGTGACTGCTCACGAGCTGTCGCCAGGCGGCGCTTGGCTACCAGAATATATTTGCACGCCGCCACTCAGGAGAACTTGGTAGAACTCAAGAAAAGAACGGCTGAAGCACGAGATACCATTAGAAAGGCCAAACGAGAAGGCTGGAAGAGTTTTTGCTCCAATTTAAAATATGGTGTGACGACCCAAGAGACTTGGCGGAAACTGAAGTGGTTCAAGGGTGAGAGGCCAGCTACCAGTTGGATATCGTCAGACAGACAAGCAGCAGAGGAGTTCCTAGCCTCGTTCACTCCTCCATATGTACCAAAACAGGAGGAATATCACAAGAGTAGGGAAGTAGACGACGTCCCAACAGGATCGACGGAACCCTGTTTTCACCTATCAGAACTATTGCACGCCCTACGGAAGAAAGATACTGCTCCGGGGATGGACGCCATTACCTACACAATGATCGACAAACTTCCTCTTAAAGCGAAGGAAGCCATGCTGGATCTCTACAATACTATGATTGACCTCTCCTATGTTCCTGACCAGTGGCGGGAGGTAATCGTTATTCCCGTGTGTAAACCCCACAGGAAGAAGAACATCATCTCGTCATATCGCCCCATTTCTCTCCTGCCGTGCCCGACAAAACTGATGAGTGCAATGATCAAAAACAGGATCGAGTGGCACCTGGAGCATCATAGGTTACTTGATACCAGAACTATGGGCTTTCGAAAACGCTTCAGCACCTTAGACAATATCAGCACGCTGGTGACAGATATTCAGCTGTCATTCACAAGAAGAAACTATTTAGTGGCTGCCTTCCTGGATATTAAGGATGCTTATAACAATGTGCAGATAGATATACTTGTGGGCATTATGAAAAAGATGGGCATACCTAGCAAGCTATGCTCATGGTGTGGCCGATACCTCGCCCGAAGAGTGAATTCAGTGTTTACAGCGGAGGGAGACAGAATCAGTCGGCTAGTCTTCCAAGGTTTACCACAGGGCGATCCAATGAGCCCCTTACTATTCAATATCTACATGGCAGACCTATGTAACATCCTAAAGGGCCTAGTATCCTTCCTCCAATATGCGGATGATTTTGTTGTATATATATCTCACCCGGACATAGAAACGGCCCGCAGAATACTAGAGGAGCAATTGAAGCTGATACAAAAGAGATTGCTGGACAAAGGGCTAGAAATATCAATAGAAAAAAGCAAAATTTGTGTGTTTACGCAAAGACAGCTACAAGGAAAAGACTGTGCAATTACACTAAATGGACACACACTGGAGTTAGTTAAAGAGATCAAATTCCTGGGAATGTGGTTAGATTCAAAATTAACATGGAGAAAGCATATCATGGAACTGCAGCAATCATGTATGCAACGCCTGAACTGTTTCAAAGCCCTCGCCGCCCCGACCTGGGGTGCGGACCCTCGACTACTCCGGCATGTATTCTGCTCTCTACTGAGGAGCCGAATGGAATACGGGGGGTTCCTGTATCAAACTGCCGCCAAGTCTCTTCTAACAAAATTGGACTGCATTCAATCAGCAGCTCTGCGAGTAATCGGAGGCTTTGTGAAATCCACCCCCATCGCCGTGATGGAGGCAGAATTAGCCATTCCACCGTTGAGTACAAGAAGAAGTAAATTGGGGTTGAACTTCTGGCTAAAGGTGTGGTCCATGAAGTCACATCCCCTACAGAGGAAGGTGCAGCTCCTTGCCCATGAAAGTTCAGCCAAATCACGTCAACAACAGAAAAAACCCAGCCTGATACAGTATTTTCAGACAACGGCCCTGTGGAATATACACAGACAAGAGATCAACGAGATGTTCAGCGAAGAAGATACGTGGCAAAGGGCGGAGATCTCGTCGCGAATCCACCTGTCCTTGATCAAGGGCTCGGTAGACAAAAAAACCACCCTTCAGTTAGAATTGAAGCAATGGGCATTAGAAACCTTGAACACACGATGGAAGGAATGGCGGAAAGTATTTACCGATGGATCAAGGGTAATGCAATCCACCAGCGCGGCCGCTTGGGTCGATGCAGACTGTGGCGTTTATGAAGCTTGTAGATTGCCGGCAGAATTCTCAATATTCTCATCCGAGATGTACGCAATCCTGAGGGCCATACAATATATACAACGGTCAGTACAGACAAAAGCAGTGATATGTTCGGATTCACAAAGTGCCTTACAGGCTATCATAGGCATTCCTAAAGGCCAGTGCAGAAACTACCTGACATATGAAGTTGGCAGAGAACTCTGGAAAGCCATACACAGAGGCATAGAAGTGTGCCTACAATGGATCCCGGGTCACGTGGGAGTGACAGGGAACGAGCTAGCGGACAAAATAGCTCGACGACATCTCCAGGTTCCCGATACTGAGTTTTTTTTTTTTTTTTTTTTTTTTTTTTTTTTTTTTTTTTTATGTGTGTCGCAGCCACAAGGGCTCTGTTTGTGCATGTCCCGCTACCGTGGTAGCTCTACTGCTAAGTGTCACTTGTATTGGATAGGTTGGTTTGGGGACTCTTTTTATTTGCGCTTTGAGGGGAAAACATGGCTATGGTCGTCTAGGACGACCTTATGTGAAAAACCCCTACAGTTTTCTTATGTATCATACCAGTTTATTCAGAACATACCAGTGCCTTATACCGATTTCAGAACGATCGCCTCAGCAAGAGCTCTCAACGCATGGGAAAGAAAATGGAACGAAAAGGCCCAAGGGAAAGGGCTATGGTACCGCGCCATCGCCAGCAAAGTTACGATGAAACCATGGTTCCAGGAAATGGATCTCCATAGAAAGGCAATCACGCTGATTAGTAGATTAAGAACGGGGCACACCTGGCTTAGTGATAAAAAAATTTCTAATGAAGGTCTCGGATTCTCCGAACTGCGAATCCTGCGACGAAGTGGAGGATATCTACCACTTCCTTCTAAGATGTAGGCGCCACCGCGAATATAGAAGAATCTTATTAAAAGACGCTCTTCACATAGAAAACATCGCAGATGTGATCATAACTCTCGCCGCGCCCAATAAGAAAGCGATTAGCTTAATCTACATGTACGTGGCTAAAACTAAAGGCATAATATAAATAAAAGAGCACCATTACTCCATGTAACTGGCTAAATTAGCCTAAGGCTAAAGCCAAAAAAAAAAAAAAAAAAAGCCCAGCGACGAGCAGCGCCACCAGTGGTGCGGCTGGATGAGCCGCCAAGTCGTCTAGTGTAATAAGGCGCTAAGTCTCTACGCATACATTTCAGAAGTTGGGATCTGCTTGAAGATCCATTTCTTCCTTTAAGGAAGACACAAATTTAGTGTTTGAAGACGTCAACGCAACTACAGAAACATAGGTTCGTGGTTCTTGGGTTACAAACAAACAGTAAATCCAACGTGGAAACTAGTGCAGTCTATCAATGTTTTTTTTAATTAAGGTGAATAACAAAATGGCCCATAATATCCAGTTATTAGTGCAGTCTAGTTTGACCATTGGAATCTCACTAACGCTAAAGTGTTCCTAAACGAAGTTGCATACCACTACGAGAATATGAATTTAGACTTTAAGAAAAAAAGAACCATAGTGCTGTACGACAAGTGCAATATTCCAACAGCCTTACTACGGGTGAGATCATCCCTCGCCGCTACTAAAACGTGAAGAATTTGTCACTACTGCGCCTCTTGCCGTTATTGACCGTTAACAACAAAATGAGTCAGTTAAAATTGGATCTGTAGATATTCGAATGGAGTTTGATAGCAGCGCGAATTTTCCTGCCTATAGCTCGGCTACTGTCTCATACTTCACGACATTATTGTGGAATACGTACCTCTAACTAGTGTTGTACGTAAGCTCACAAAAAACGGGAAAGAACCAATGTATCCCCCTCACATTCTTGTTCACTCTATATTAACAGATGACACAACAGACCCACAAACATTAGAAAAACTATCAACAGTAAACGTAATTGCTATACCCGAGCATTGCAGCCCGTTGGGTGTTTTAGGCTGAGGGAGGAAGACCCGAAACATGAAATACAGTTACGGGCAACCCAATCAGATACAACACCGGAATGTAGGAGGAACGTAAAACAGTCACAACAGTTAAAAGTACTCGTAATTAACTGTAGAAGCATTTGTAACAAACAACCAGAACTTGAAAGCATTATTTGTAGCACAGAAGCGGATATCATTATCGGTACAGAAAGTTGGCTAAAACCGGAAATAAGTTCCGCCGAAACCTTTAAAGACAGCATGAATGTTTTTCATAAAGACAGATTACATTCTCATGGAGGTGGGGTATTTATAGCTGCGAGTAAATTCCTCCCATGTAATGAAATAGAAGTCGATACTATCTGTGAAATTATATGGATTAAACTCAATGTTGCTGGGTCAAAACTCGTCATAGGCGCCTTCTACCGTCCACCCAATTCTGACATAGCTATCGCCGAGGAATTAAGAAGTAATGTTAACAGTATAGTTAGCCGTTTTCAGGATCATGCTATGATTCTGGGAGGCGACTTCAATCTGCCTTATATCGACTGGCGAAATTATGTTCACATTACTGGTAGCAGGGATAAGGCAGCTTCTGAAGTAATTCTCGATTTATTCTCCGATAATCGTCTCGAGCAGCTAGTGAATGAACCTACGCGGTGTCATAACGGTAGCGAAAACATTTTAGATTTGCTAGTTACTAACAGGCCAGAATTATTCACCGACATTTCAACGACCACTGGAATAAGCGATCACAAAGTGGTAATTGCGACTATCAAATTAATGACCAAGCGAAAAAGGGGAAATGGACGGATTGTATACAGATTCAGTAAGGCCTCAAAGGAGTGTTTTAGAACCTACCTGAGGAATAATTACCATAACTTTAAGTTAACAAAGGACACCGTTGAAGAGATGTGGCATCGATTTATACATATAGTCAAGGAAGGTATGGAAGTACATATACCGAAGCGGAAAATAAATGGGGAGAATGATCCACCGTGGTACACATGCGAAGTCAAAAGATTACTCAAAAAACAAAGAAGGATACACGCACGCTACAGAAGTAAGAGGTCTCGCAGCGATTTAGAAACCTTGGCTGAGTTAAGACTACGTGTGAAGAATGTGATGCGTGAGGCCTTCAACGATTTTCATTCAAACACTCTCTCTAAGAGTCTCGCAGAAAACCCAAAGAAATTTTGGTCGTATGTTCGTAAAGTCAGTTGTACCAACAGCAATATTCCAGCACTAGTTCGCGAAGGGTCCGAGGTTATTGAAAGCCGCGATAAAGCTAACGTACTAAATACTGTATTCAAAAATTCATTTACTGACGAAAATAAGGATAGCATTCCCGTTTTCCCACGTCGTGTCGAGTTGGAGATGGAATCATTACGAATAGATACTACAGGTATCATAAAGCAATTAGAGCTCCTAAAGTGGGGAAAAGCACCTGGCCCGGATGGTATTCCAGTAAGAGTATTTTCAGAGTATGCGGCGGAAATCGGGCCATTTCTGTCTGATATATTCAGTAAATCCCTAGAAGAGCGAAAAGTACCTTCAGACTGGAAAATAGCGCAAGTAACTCCGATTTTCAAGAAAGGTGATCGAAGCGATCCTGGAAACTATCGTCCCATATCTATAACATCTGTTTGTAGTAGAGTTATGGAGCATATTATATGCTCGAACATTATGAATTTTCTAGATGAAAATAATTTGCTTACAACAAATCAACACGGATTTCGGAAGAAAAGATCATGTGAAACACAGCTGGCCCTATTTACACACGATGTAATGAAAGTTATTGATGCAGGTTCACAAGTAGATGCATTTTTTTTAGATTTTCAGAAAGCCTTTGACTCTGTGCCACACAACCACCTTTTAGCGAAACTACGAGCGTACGGTATATCGGATCAGCTTTGCGAATGGATAAAGGATTTTCTAACTGGTCGATCGCAGTATGTCGTTGTTAAAGGAGAAAGTTCTTCTAATCTAGATGTCACATCGGGTGTACCTCAAGAAAGTGTAATAGGACCACTACTTTTTTTAATTTTTATAAACGATCTCGGAGACAAAGTGAAAAGCCTTTTTAGATTGTTTGCTGATGATGCGGTTATTTACAGGGAGGTAAGGAATTTGGCCAATTGTTTAGCAATTCAGCGTGATCTGGATGTTATTTTGGCATGGTACGCTGAGTGGCAACTCACACTAAATTGTAAAAAGTGTAAGACAATGAGCATAACTAACAAAAAGAATCCAATTGTTCAGAAATACGAGGTAAACAGTTCAGTTATTAATGTGGTCGATTCTATGAAATATTTGGGAGTAACAGTACAAAGGAACATGAAATGGGACTTACATATTAATACGTTGGTAGGTAGAGCTAATTCTAGGCTGCGGTTCCTAGGTCGAATTTTGAAAAATTGTAATGAACAAACAAAGGAGATAGCGTACAAATCTCTTGTGCGTCCACATTTGGACTATTGTTGTGCCATTTGGGATCCGTTTCGTAAGGGGCTGATTGAGAGTACAGAGAAAGTACAGAGAAGAGCCGCTCGATTCGTGACCGCTTGCTACAGTCCTTATGAAAGCGTTACAGAACTGATTAGTAAACTAGGCTGGGAGTCTCTGGTAGATAGACGACGCACGTTTCGTATAAACTTATTGCTAAACATGCATACTCCCACTTTCACTTACGAGTGTAGTGAAATACTTCGTCCACCAACCTATTTGGGTCGGCATGACAGGAAAGATAAAATTAGAGAAATAAGGTGCCGCACTGATTCTTATATGAATTCCTTTTTTCCTCGTACCATTAGGGATTGGAATGTACAACAAAGTGATTAGGTTTGGTGCTGAGCACCCTCTGCCACCCACAGTTTTGTGATTTGCAGAGTATATATGTAGATGTAGATGTAGATGTAGCATGACGAGGCCGAAACAAAACAGTAAAAGACTGCGACAGTTCCACAACTCCACACAACCAATAACTGCAACGCCGCTATCAACAATTAACATCAGCGCATCTTCCAATCACACAATAACATAATTACCATCAAACTATATTCCTTATACCATTTAAACAATATTGGCAATGTATGGAATTTAATGTTACCACGCAACCAGCGCCACCACCAGCACATCTAGCACTTAAAATAACTCCATTATTGTCTGCTTATATCTACTGTACCATAATATCTACGTAATTTTATTAATGTTCAGTATGTTACCATTAAATTTGTACCATATTATCTGTAGAATGTAATTGTTCTGTATATCACCAATGAAAATTTATGTATCATGTTTCAATGTAATATAATGGAGCATCTGGTAAGCCTCTGGCTGAAAAGGGCCGACATGTGGCCCTACAACAGCCACAGAGGGGAATGAATTAAAAAAAAAAAAAAAAAAATCATCGCCACTCATTATCATGACGACCATCTTCCTGGACGCACATTGTTTCAAGACGAGAGATGGCGTGTTTGTTTTCAAAGACGTGTGTATAATACGATCAGACAACATTATCACTACACATTGCATCTCAGCGTCTTCACAATAACGTGGAGATGATGATCCAAGTGTTAGGCGGGCGACACATAATTATGATGGAATACTACTGGCGTAACCTTCGGTAAACTAAGTATTATTCTACATTGATTTCCACCTCTTTAGAAACTCAGTAATAATAATTTGACAAATCTTTGTAAAGGAAACTTATTTTGTAATGCTATATTTGTTGTTGACAATGCATGGGAAATAAAAAGAAATCAAATCAAATACAATGTGTTTTTATTTATACTTTCCACACAAAAACATTAAAATGTATCTAATAACATCAACCAAAACTAGCAAATTTTTGTATGCATTTAGTACAAGGATGAACCACATATACACATCAGTTTTTACACTGCAGCAGAAAAATCATTAATTACTATAATATTAACATCAAGCAATACTTGAATATTTTTATATGCAATAAGTTCTTGTTTTAGTAGCGTATAATCCAATGAAGAACTGTAGGTCACACAAACATAAACATCGTTAATATACATATCAACCAGTTTTTGCACTGTTGCCATATGATAGTCTCGTAGCACCTTACTAGCTAAAATATCCACATATTTTGTGTATTATCTTGCAACAAGGTATGCCCACCTCTTCTTTACGATCGAGACACCGGTTATTGCAGGTTGCGCGTCGATGAGGTTCTTCCGAACAGCCAAAGAAGACGCCGCTGGCAGCAATGGAAAAAAAGAAATACCGTTTTCACCCCGGCAACCGTTCGGTAGGAGCCGGTGGGCTCGCTGAGTGAAATCTCGGTCTAGGCACTAAATGTGTGGAATAAGTCGTACACTACGAGCCAGTACTTAGATCAACAAGTTCCATTGTTTATAACATAGCATAACTTTGGTAATGTGACCCACTTTTTCGAGCGCCATTGTTTCAGAATCGTGCTTGGACGATAAACCTATCGTCAAAAGTTTTGATACACTGAAGAGAACAAAAGTACACTGATACTAGCAGACCAGCTGGGCGGAAAACAGGTTGAGTCCTGCTTGCTCGAGTGGTGGGGGATAAACCTTTTGAATTCGAGACACCTGCTCCATAATCCATCAATCGGTCAACGGCACGTGCTGTGGGAAATGTGTTGATGTGGATAAACCTGTTGTATCCTGAGCCACTATTGTAATTTAGGTTGGCTAGCGGTAAATTTGACAACTGTAATATATCTTGTCATTGTGTCTTCTAAAGTTAGGTCAGTCACTCCGCGGGTGGTCCCTAACTGGGTCAGGGAAGGGGGAAGGGAGTGAGAGGGGGGGGTGTGGCTTGCATCAATCAAACTAGCAACAACTAGCTAGACGAATTCGACTTTCCTCATTTGCATAACAGTGGAAGGGTTGTGGCCATGACAGACAAGTCTCAACATCCCTGCCAGAAAAACCGCTTTCTTGTACTACTTATGTCAGTTCGATTTATGAAAAAAAAAAAATTCTTGGGAGGCCATACATATAAGAAATAAAACCAATGTCAACGAGCCCTAACAGTGGAAACAGCTGATAAAATTTACGTTGCTTTAGAAATGTTTATATAGCTATACACTGGACAGAAAATATAATAAAACTAATTCTAAATGACAGTGGAATACATTTCTTATGTCCATATTTTCCTTCCGCGTGAGCCATAAATACTTAGTTCAAATGAATGTCTAAACTTCATCTCTGGTGCAGAGAAGTTACGCAAGGGTACATGTTTACCGCAGGTTTACTGAGTCCGTTCGCCCACAGAAAGTGGCGTGATTTATGAATTAACGATCTCTTTAAAAAATGAATTCTTCACATATCAGCCGGATAGAGTCGTAAAATGACAACGTTTCTACAAACTGCTCGTTTGTCTTCATCAGGTCTATTACTTCAAATATTATTACCTGAAATTACAAACTAGACTGGCTTAGCAGCCGGCGATAATCTAACCCCATCTACTGATGATTGCCAGGACGGCCAACCAGCGCACGGTAGAACTTTTTTTTTTTTTTTTTTTCCACTACCTCAACGGTTTAATGAACAGTCCCGCTACTGTTTGTAGCTTAATCTGTATGTTCAGTTTGATGGTTTTGAGTTCATTGGTGTTACACTTTAGGGGATAACCAGGCTATGGTCGGTTGGACCTTAATAGGAACCCCTTCTTATATTCTTATATATATTTCATATATATTTCACTTTCTCACTACACTTACTCAGGAATCCACAGGGTTCATAATAATACTTAATGGCACCTTATATTTGTGCCAGGTCATAGGTACAACCGTGCCTATAGACTCTAGTCTTGGAACTTCGTGGCGGGCTTCCTCTACTCTGTTGAAGAATTTTTCAGTTGATTGGAAGATTTGTGTATGGATATTTGGAATATTTATGACGTCATGGAGGAGCGCTGTTGGAGTGAAGTAACTTGCCCGTGTGATCATTCGGAGAGTCTTATTCTGCAGTCTCTGAATATGCATTCTGTTGGAGTGGCTGGTCGTTCCCCAAGCTTGGCAACCATATAAGATGAAAGGAACAATGATTGATTTGTAAATGCGGATCTTGGTTGATAAATTTAGGTTGTCACTCCTCAGGATCGGTGCAAGGTTCATCGTCACTGCTAGCCCTTTTTTTCTCCGGTCTAGCACATGTTGACGAAAGAGAAGTTTGTTGTCAAGTATTATGCCCAGATATCGAGTCTCTGTCACCCATGGAAGCTTGTGGCCCATTGTTTCTAGCTGTTTTTGGAGTACTGGTCTTTTCCTTGAGAAATACATTGCAGAACATTTCGTAGGGTTGAGTTTGACTTTATTTACTCTGCACCATTTATCAAAAGCGTCCAAGCCTTTTTGAGCGTTTTGGATATTACGTGTGTGGTTTCCTCCGGTCGAGTAGATGACCGTATCGTCAGCGAATTGAGCCATAAGTACGTGAGGAGGTAAGGGTATGTCGTTAATGTAGATTTTGAAAAGAGTAGGCGCAATTACTGAGCCTTGCGGAATTCCAGCAGTAATTATGTGAGTTGCAGATTTTTGGCCTTCAACTTGTACGAAGAATTTTCTATTTTTTAGGTAGCTTGCAATAAGTACGATGTAGCATTCCGGAATATCTGTTTGATGATATAGTTTATCAATTAATTTAGTGTGCCAGACTTTATCGTAGGCTTTTTCTATGTCAACGAAAACGGCAGCAGTTGATTTTTTCCAGTTAAAACCTTTGCTTATATGCTCCGTTAGTCGCACTATCTGGGTTGTGGCTCCTACACGGTTTTCAAAGCCGAATTGTTCGTGTCGGATGGTGTGTCCAAACTCCAAACTGGTATTGATTCTTTTTAGAAGTAGCCGCTCTAGTATTTTGGAAGGAGCAGACAGTAAACTAATCGGTCTGTAATTACTTGGGTTTTGCTTATCTTTACCCCTTTTTGGAAGCGCGATGACCTTTGCAGTTTTCCATATCGATGGGTAGTAGTGTTGAAGCAGGCAGGCGTTAAAGATTCTGGTAAGTAGTACAATCCCTTTTCTTGGTAGATGCTTAAGGTGGGAGTTGCCAATACCGTCATACCCTGGAGATTTTTTGGTGGCTAGTTTTCGTATTACAGCTCTTACTTCCCTGGGGGTTGTTAGTTCCGGTTGGTCGGAAGGTGGTCTGCTAAGTTTTTCTGCAACTCGTTGAGTAGATGTGGTCACCTCCAGTTCTTCAGCTGGGGTCAGTTGATAATCTGCTGCTGTATGTTGAGCTGCAAAATGTTCTGCCAAGATTTCTGCTTTACCCAGTGAGAGGAAGCACGGACCTGCAGGGCCGTTTATAGGAGAAGTGGCTTCGCGTGGTTCTCGAAGGGCACGGATTAGTTGCCACGCCTCCCTATTTTCCAGCATTAGTTGAGACATTTTTTCCTCCCATCTTTCTGAGCTCCTTTCTTTCAGCCGGGCGGTGAGTTGGCGGGAGTAATGGCGATATCTACGGCGGTCGGCTGGATCGCGGAAACGTTGCCAGAGTAGTCTATAGCCGTTCCGTAAATACCTAATATCTTCAAGAATATCAGGTAGTCTCTGTTGATATTCATCGTTGCGTGTGGTAGGTAATTGATGCTCTTCTGTCAGCCTCCTTAACTACGTTGGTAAAATGACTGATGGCCGTTTCTATCAATTCTGGTGTTGAAAGGTTGACGGTAGGCTTAATCTTGTTATGGACCAATCTTGAGAAAAGATTCCAATCTGTCTCCTTGGTGCTTTTTGGTGACTGGTTTAATAAGATAAAATTCCTGAGGTTTATTAGCACCGGGTTGTGATCAGACGATAGATCCGACATAGACTTGAGTTGGACTCTATGAGTGATGTTCTTGAGTAGTGCGATGTCTAGGACATCAGGTTGTGCTCGCTGTGAATTAGGTATATATGTCGGCTCCGTAGGTCCTAGGACGTCTATGTTCCTCCTGCCAGCAAGTTGGAGAAGACGTTCCCCTTTTGGGTTATTTGAGCGGGAGTTCCAAGCTGTATGTTTGCTGTTTAAGTCTCCACCAATGATGATTTTGTTTCCTTTCGAAATTAATTCATCAAGGTCGTGTTCAAAGATATTTCTGTTGGGAGAGAGATATGCTGAAGATTAAGACAATGTGCCCCTCTTTAGAGTGAATCTTGACTGCTGTAGCTTCTAGTTCTATTAGGTTTAAAGGTTGGATGGCTGTATGCGTTATAGATTTCTTGATTGCTATGGCGGTGCCGCCGCCCCTTTGGCCTATTCTGTCAGTGCGATGTATCTGAAATCCTGATAGGCTGAATTTATCGTTAGGCTTTAGATGTGTTTCAGTTAGCAGAATAACGTTAATATTATGTCGGTTGATAAATTCTAGGAGTTCAAGTTTCTTGTTTTTGATTCCATTAGCATTCCATATTGTTATGCTTAGGTCACGATGTGATTGTGGATTTGTGGCCATTATTTGAGCATCGCCATAACACCTTCCATAAAGGCAAACAGTTTAGAGAACTTGTCCTTTGCGCTGTTTACTTTTTTCATGGTTCTTTTCATTGTATAGAGTAATTTCTTCATGTCTAAGAAGTCTACAGGGTCATCTGAGTCTTCTTCTTCGTCTGAGTAATGTGGTTTTTTGTTCTCTCCTCTGGAGCGTTTCAGGGTCTCTGCGAAGGAATGATAGTCACTAATCTTTTGTTTGCGGGTCTCTGGCTTCTTTCCAGCTTTGGTTTTATCCAGGTTTTGGTTTTGAATTTCCATTTCGCCTGCGTTTTTGGTTCGACGGTTCTTCAATAGTTTCAAGTCTTCATTTTCTTTTTTGTTTGTCTTTGTAGGTTTCACGATCTTCTGGTATTGCGGGCATCCTCTCCAGGAGGCTGCGTGATCACCTGAGCAATTTACACACTTTGCCTTTTGGCTATTCGGGATTTGGCAGCTTCTGCTCGGATGCAAACCGGCGCACTTTACACATCTTGCAGGAAAGTTGCAGTAATTCGCAGTGTGCCCGTGGCGCTGGCACTTGACGCATTGAGGAGGTCCATTTAGATTCTTATAGCGTTCTACTCTAATTCTTGTATATAATAGAGCGCGAACGTTGTAGATTGACTCAGCTTCTGGTCCCGGTTTCAATGCCACGCTGAAGGTAGCTAGTGGAATCAATTCCTTAGTCTGTTGATCCCTCTTCTTGAATTGGTGCACTTCCAGTGACTCAAAACCCTTTTCGGTGAGCTCTTCTTTTATGCTCTCAGTTGTAACTGATGGCGGGAGTCCTTTGATAACTACTCTCAATGGTTTTTCATCAGGCATTTGATGGCTGAAGTGGGCAATATTGTTTTGTTTGAAGAATGTTGTTAAAATTTTATGGTCTTCTTTATTGTCCACAAAATATTTCAAGGTTTCCCCACTAAAGATTACCTTCAGTCCTCCTGTGAGATGATCTTTGATGGTTTTGTTCAATTCCAAATAGTTTTTCACCACTTTGATTACTACAGGGGGTATTTTACCACTCCTCTGTGCTGGTGTTGTTGCAGGTGTAGTTTCGGTTTCATTTGTGGTCTGTTGACAGGTATTGACATTCTCTATGACTGCTACTGAAGGTTGGCTTGTTTCCAGAGGAGTAAATCTATTTCGCAACTCAATCTGAGAGTCAGTTTTACTTATTTTCTGTTTTTTCTTGGGAGTACTCTTCCGTCTCCTCTTACCCTTTGCTGTTTGAAACCCGTCAGAGGGTTCGGGGAGACTCGGAAATTCTTTCAGGTAATACTCTCTTCTGTTTTCTGGAGATTCCTTTTTCCGTCGTGGTGGCGGACTCTCGTGATCAGAGCTCGAGGATTCATCGCAGCTTGAACAGTCCATTTCAGATTCCGAAGGAGAAGCCAAATTATCTTCACAATCTGTAGCCCGTTCCGAGTGTGACGCCCGTCTACCAGCCATGTTGTGCACGAAACGCCTATCGCGTTCCGTGCACGTGTATATCCGAGTGGGAGTGTCGCTCTGATTCCTTGTTAACACCGCTGGGTAGCTGGAACCAGAAGCAACCCTACACAGTGCGTCCGGGGGTTCCACCTCTCGCGGAAGTGGGCCGTGGGACGGTATCACCCTAAAGCCTCGGAAAGGGGGGGGGGTCGGGTGGATCTCTGCCGTCTGACGACAAATTTGCTAAAGCGCTAGAATAACTGGATATGTCAGTACAACGCTGCGCTCCGGGCAACTTTACCCAGCGACAAACAAGCTATACTGACAACCAACGTAACCTCGCTTGAGGAAAACTGTACCGAGCCGACCAGGAAGTTACCTGTTTTGCGACTCAATACGAACTGTGGCGGTAGAACTGGAATCTGTCAATTGAGGGTATCAATATTGCGGACTGCGTATGGAGCCATACCCGGTCACCCATCCAAGTACTCGCCAAGTATAACGTTGCTTAACTGGTAGCCGGATGTGTTGGTGAACTTAATCTATGGCGTCAATTTGCATCCGTTACGCCTTGTTGAGAAGTATTCTCTCGTTCAAGACGTAAATCCCTAATAATTGGTCTCCAGGCTTCACTCAGGTAGAATCCGCTGCCCCTATTGATGTTAGTATCATCCAACTGTATTTCCAATGCCTCCACAATTACTGAGTCCCAGGATGAAGAGACCCTGGCCAGCACCACCGTTTTATCAAACTCTATCTTACGCTCTTAATCGAAAGCATGTTCGGCTATCTCGGACTTTTCTACTTGTACCAACCTTAAGGGTCGTTTGTGCTTCGTAATACGTTCAGTGATCGTTCTTACTGTCTGTCCGATATAAATTTTGCCGCATTCACGTGGTATGGGATAAATTCCAGGAACTCTTAGGCCTAAATCATCCTTAACAGAACAGAGCACATCACGTATCTTGGAGGGCGGGCGGAAAATGTTTTTTTAAACCAGACCGCGCCTAGAGTCTTCCAATAAAACAAGAGGTTTCGATGGCTCCTCTTGTTCATTCGGTGGTCTAGGTGGCTTCTGAATAAAGGAACACTCTATCTGTCGCCAAGAGTAGCCATTTTGTTCAAAAAACAGTACTAAGATGTTTCAACTCCATCTGTAGGCTCTCACGATCGGTTATGGCTCTCGCTTTGCGTACCAATGTAGTCAATACGGAGTTGCGTTGTGCCGGGTGATGGTAACTGGCTGCACCCAAGTAACATTCAGTATGGGTGTTTTTGCGGTACACACTATTTGCCGTGATCCATCAGGTTTGCGCTTGATTAAGATGTCCAGGGACGGGAGGCACCCGTCCTTCTCAACATCTTTCGTAAAACGTATGTTGGCATGGATCCCGTTAAGGTGGACGAGAAATTCATCCAACGCTTCCATACCGTGTGTCCACACAGCAAAAGTGTCATCAACGTAGCGGTAGAAGCAGGCGGGTTTGAGGGTAGCACTCTCAAGAGCGCTCTCTTCAAAATCCTCCATCCAGAGGTTAGCTACTACCGGTGAGAGCGGAGATTCCATGGCCACTCCATCGGATTGTTCATAGTACTTCCCTCCATACATGAAATAAGTGGAAGTACGTACGTGATCAAAGAGGTCTGCGCTACTGGGCTCAAAATGACGGCGAGTCAAGTCCAAAGTGTCCTATACCGGCACACGGGTAAAGAGAGACACAACGTCAAAACTAATAAGTATGTCAGAATCTGAAACTATTAAAGACTGTATGGTTTTCATGAATTCAGCCGAGTTCTTGACATGATGGCAACATCCCACAAAGGGGCTAAAAAGACGCTTTTTTTTTTTGTTTTTTTTTTTTTTTTGTAACTGCTTTACGTCTCTTTTTAACATCGAGGTCTTTAGAGACGGAAAAGGATGGGGGGTAAGGATGGGGGCAAGGAATGGGAAGGAATTCGGCCATGGCCTTTTGAAGGAAGCATCCCGGCATTTGCCTGGAGTGATTTGCGGAAACCATGGAAAACCCAAATCTAAAAAGACGCGTCAGATACTTAGCAAGCTGGTAAGTCGGTGGCCCAATAGCACTGACGATGGGACATAAAGGCACACCCTGTTAATGGATCTTGCGTTAACCATAAAGTCTCGGTGGTCTCGCGGCACGGGGCCTAATTCTCTCAATCACTTCCTCCGGTAGTTCGGCCTTTTTGACGAGGGCCATCGTCTTCTTCACAACTTTAACGGTCGGGTCAGCGTTCAACGGTACGTAAGACGCGTCATTAAGGAGGCTCATCAGCTTTTTGTTATATTCCACTGCAGAAAGAAGAACAGTAGAGTTACCTTTATCAGGTGGTAAAATGACTATGTCGTCTCTGCGACGTAAGGCAACTAGTGCTTTACGCTCTGCAACAGTGATATTGTTTCTTGGCGGCTTGGCCCTCTTCAAAACTCGACAGCTCTCCCTTCGTATTTCTTCGGCTTCTTCACTTGGTAGGCAGCGCACAGCCTGTTCAACCGAACAAATTATCTCCTTCATGGATATGCGCCTAGGGGTAGGAGCGAAATTCATGCCCCTGGCCAGCACAGAATTAGTTGCGTCATCAAGACGAATCTCGGTGAGGTTGACCACAGAACGATCGGACACCGCAAGTTTACCGCCTTGGTCTGTTACCGCAAACCGGTTGTATTTGGCGTTGTGTCTTGCTGTAGTTTTCTCCAATTCCAGGTTCATTTGAGCAGACGTAGCTGCGTCCACCCAGTCCCAAGAATAAGGCGAGAGTCTTGTCGACAGGTAAAAAATACAAGAAAACAAGGACCGAGCGTTGCGGTCCAACTCATAGCGCGTGAATCGGATGCGCTCCAGAAGTAGTGAGAGGCTGGCTCGACGTAATTTTTTCTTATCGCCAATGCTGTCGATATGATGTTTCACCGCAGCGAAATGAAGCACGATGCTACGACACCTCAAAAGAAATGTCAAGCTGCTAAGCAGTCTTGCTTTCTTCTTGCACAGTTTCTCAAACTGCCTGTCATGTTGAAACATATTATCCCCGTAAAGGTATCTAATATGTTTCCATGGGTTGGTATGATGGATGACAAGTGAAGAGGGAGATAATCTTTGGAGCTATGGTCAACAACGGAGCAGGAATATTATGAGACGTGTGGAAGCCAGTGTTGAAAATATTGGAATCCTTAAAGCACTTCAGCACAATGAGAATACTCTATAAAAAATAAAAACATCACGATATTAAATTAAAAGCCTCTCCATAACACTTCAATAACAATGTACTTTCGTAATCTTTAAGCGAATTGTTATAGAATTATAATGAAGATAGGAAAAGTTTCCTCCAGAAAACATGAGGTGGCATTTGTTTGTTGAATCTTGTGCGTGGTGTTTTAACGTAGAATTAATTGATTTATCACTGATCAAAGGCTAATTTCGGATACTTTTGATTAGCAAATGATTTCTTTACCTCTTGATATTTTATTAGTGGATTGAGCAAAGTCGACTGTGAGGTAACCGGTTTGCCTCTCCTTAAGGCATATACACATATTTTTTAATCCTGCAGGATATTATGTGTATAGGTTTCCAGGGGTTGGCAGGATGGATGACAAATGAAGAGGTAGATAATCTTTGGAGCTATGGTCAACAACGGAGCAGGAATATTATGAGACGTGTGGTAGCCAGTATTTAATTAATGAGTTCAGCCTACACATAAAAATATTCATGTTATAAAAATTAATAACTGTGATTACAAAATCAACCTGTAATTGAGTAACTAATAAAGGGACTTTTTTTATTAATAATACGCAGGGTGTCGTATTTGTAGAAGTGGACTAATGCGATAAATCTTACATGAAAAATGGTTGGTGACTAACTGGAGATTGAAACTTTCCTGTTTCGAACACCGGTCTCGGCTATGAACTGCGCCAGAATGCTTCCGTGGTTAAACTGTAGGGTTCCTATACCCGATAGTACTACTGGTTTAGGTTAGGCGGCTACGATAAGGATGGATTGCACAGCCGGTACAAAACCTTGTCAGCAGGTCATTAAAATCACAAGAGATTATTTTTATTATATTCATTAAACCAATATTCGGTACAAGTAGTTTCCGCGCGAAATTTATTTGTCACTAGATTCCTCGAGACACCATTTCTGGTTCCACACTGATGAGGAATCTTTACAATAGACATCCATCCTGTAGCTTCTCGCTTTAAACCACAGAATTCGTTAAGTCCCACGACACCATAATAGCCAATTCTATGAGCTATTTTTGTGTCTGCGTAAATATGTTTCTCTCTGGATTTTTCCCCTAAGAATTTTACATGGAACGTGGCTTAGAGGAGATGAAAACCGTAAGGCTTGCTTACAGCCCCAAGTACCGGACACACTTCCAGACTATGGGAAAATGGCAAAATAAGTGTTAATGGCACTGTGATCCATAATTTCGTGTGGTCTTCACGCCCTAAAGACAGTGTGTCACCAGCTGCGAAATACCACTATTGTGGCCGCCTATTCGAAGTTGTAAGCCTACCGGCTATAAGGAACCTACTGTTAATGTTGAAATCTGAATAACGGAAGTATTCTGGTATGCTTCACATGGACAAAGGTTACACAGCCGAGATCTGGATTCAAACTGCAGGCCTTTCGATCCTCAACCTCACGCCACCAGACCACTCCTGCATTTCAACGAAACGATGAGGCTTTCGTTAAGCATAATCTCTTATGTCTCCTTGAGGAATATCACCGGAAGTGTTTCCTGTAGAAGTTAGGTAATTGTGGAACATCTACGAGAAGCGACAACATGATGTTTACCCTCATGGTAACATGCAAAAGACTAATTTTGTTTTACGCCTTTACGTCGTGGTCATTGGAGACGGGAAAGGACCAGGGGAAAGAAACGGGAAGAAATTCGGCCATTGCTTTTTGAAGGAACCGTCATGGCATTCACCTGGAGAGATTTGGAAAACCATGGAAAACCGAAATCTGAATAGCCCGTCGAGGATTCAATTCCACGTTCTCCTGAATACAAGGACTAAGCGTTACCGCTCATACAACTTCTAATGGCATTCCATCAGAAACTTCAGGATGTTTTTCTTCAAAATGGTACGTTGTAAATAGCTGATTTCTTTATGGCAGCAATCTTACACAGGCCAAGTATGTTTTTCGTTTAATAATTTCTGATACTGCGGTGAGATTGTAGAGCATTTGTAGACATGAGTCGGATGCAAGTTGCCCCTCTTATTACGGCTATGATTTGATGTCTTACGGGCATAAAGCAAGAAAGTATCCGTTAGATAGGAATAAAACTGGAGATACAGTTACAGAAAACACATTATTTGGAGCATAACATGAAATGTCATTTTAAAAGGCTTGAAAGATGTGTTTAGTAATTAATGGTTAACTGTGTTAAGTTTAGCACGCATATCTCAATCATACAAATTCCATGAAGGCCAAACACATACTGGAATATTTGAACACGTCCTCCTTCCCTGGCACTAGATGCGTAGCTAGCGGGACCTCATAATTTCATAAATATATCCGTCTGAGATGTCTAGGAAGGTAGGGAACGTAATGTAGTAGGAGAAGCAAGTCAATAGTAGTGGTTGCAAGAAAGAAAATAAATAGCTCATAGGAGGAAACTTCCTTTCTTTTAATAATTATTGGCATTTGGGCTGCGCACCCATACAGCCATGTACAGGTTACATGGATACTACAATGTTATGGGACAGCCCATATATGTAATCTTACAAGATCAGCTGCAGTGAGAGTATTATCCTCTAATTAAATCTAGACATTTTATAGGAAGTGGTTCGACATGTACAGAGGTAAGATATACAGTTAGCTTTGACATCTGCGTTAGGCTACTTTGCCGTATTCATGATGATACAAACTGGGGTTGTTTACAATATACATAACTTATAATTAGCTCTAATTCATACATAACATCAGTAAAGGGACATTGCTGTATAGTGTGATCACACGGACAACACGTTTGATATTATAACCTTGCTTATGTCTCACAGACCTATCTATATAATGTTACAGATACATAAATGTGTCCTATTAGATTGTAACACCAATTCTTTTCATATGTTGGTATAAAATCTTGTAGATCGCGTAGCTCTCAGTTGATAGGAGTGTGGCAGCGCATATGGGTAACAGGATTCTTGCTTTCATGAGGAATCGTAGAAGGAGGTCTGACTCTGTCTTCTTCCTACTGTCAACCGAAGAGGAGGTGATTTATATCCTCAATTTCGCCACATATACAGTTGGGCGTGTCCACGACATGAATACGGTGGAGATGTTGTTTGAACCATCCGTGGTTGAGTTTGAGTCTGGCGATGCAGGTGCTAAACCTGCGAGTTCATTTATATTTCTCGTACCACTGCTTGGTTGGAATCACCGGGTGTATGAGGCTATAATGGTGACCTCTGGTCGTGAGAGAATCTTATTGTTGACTGTTATACCGATACGTGTGGCTTGTTTTGCGTACCGGTCCGCCGTCTCGTTTCCACGGCGGTTACAGTGAGCTTTAAGGGGGGACAGTCGCGAACAGGACCGAAAATACAGATTTTTTAATTTTAGACTTGTTCAATGCTCCAATTATTTAGCTACAAAATGCCGTTTGTTTCATGCAAATTTGACGATTAGATTCGGAGTTATTAATTTTTTTGTGATGCGTGGTAATAGTGTGTCTGTATTGTAATGTACATTAGTTTCTCGTATGTAAAACGTTTAGTACAGATTTTTCTCAAAACTACATTTTTTTATCTTTTGGTACACTTTTCTCAAAAACTAAGACTGATAAAGACATCAGACTTTCAGCATCTCTTGTAAATAAAACGATGATTAATAAGATAAAAAATGGAACCTGTCATAACAACAAGAACAAACTAACAAGGTCCAAGGTATTTATAAAAAGTTATATTTTTTTGTCTTTTAGAACAAAAAATCATTACTCATAAACTATATAAAATATATTAACAAATCTTTATGTGATTTGCAGATGATGTTTTATCTGTATACTGCGAAAGTTTCAGGCCTGTAACTCCATTAGTTTCTTCAGAAAGTGTACCTGAAGTTTGCTTGTTTTAACGTTGATTTCTTATGGGAGGTCCTTCGCGACAGTGTCCCCTTAACTCATTTGAATTCTACTGATTTGTTGGAGCGTTTTAATTCTTGGACTACGTTCACGATGTCGTACACACGTTGATCATTGTGCCATTTACTGTGGTGGTATTTTAGTGACATCAGGGCCGATCTCGAGTCCGATAGGATTACAAAGGCTGTGCTTGGGGAGTTTTTGGCGTAATTGAGTACTTCAAGTATGCCCCTCAGTTCTGCAGTCATGATGGAACATTACGCTGGAAGCTGGAATAGTCCCTTTACGTCAAATTTTGGAGTGAAGAAAGCACATCCTGCCGCGTCCGGGAGCTTAGATCCATCCGTGTATATGTGTTCCGTTTGGTGACGATTGTACAGAAATTGGTACACATTTGTTCTGTGGCTTTCCGGCTGGGGCGTCGCTTCCATATCTGTAGACACTTCAAAGCTTGTGACGGTGTTCCAATACGAGGCCTCATAGGATGGCATTTTTATGCTTTGTCGAATGCTCGTACATATCTTGTACGATTCTAAATATTCCGCCGCAACTGGAGGCGTTTTTTCTTTACCCAGTAGTTGGCAGTGAGGCATTGCATTGCGAGATCGTGAATTGCATTTGTCAGACTGCTACCAGCATATTGGCTGTGTTTGAGGAGGAATTTCGAGCAAAGGAGGCTCCTGCGGATGTTTAGCGGAGGTTCGAGTGTTTCGACTAAAAGGGCGTTCGTGGGCGTCGATTTAATTGCGCCTACACATGCCCGGAGAGCCTTATATTGTGCTTTGTCCAGATCTTTGAGTAGGGTTTCCGATGCTGACCTATAGCATATACATGCATAGTCAAAGTGAGGGCGTACCTAGGATTTGTATATCCTTAATAATATTGCGGGGTGGCTGCCCCACTTGATTCTGGCTATTGCTCGAATGAGATTAGTGGCCATCTCGCATTTCTTGATTATGTTTTTTATATGAGTACCCCATTTGAGTTTGTTGTCGATCCATGCACCCAAATATTTCACCGTGCTTTATATGGGGAACGTGAAGGGTCCTAATTTTATATCGGCCCTTGCGGGCATTCTCTGACGGGTGTATACGGATATGGCCGACTTCGATAGGTGATATGTCAAAGCCATTGTTGAACAGCCATTGTTTGAATTTATCCATTTCCGACGACAGCTTCCGGAGGCATTCTTCCCACGACACTCCTACTGTGAATATTCAAAGGTCGTCGGCGAATTGGAGGATGGTGATACTGCCGCTCATAGTATGGTGGAGGTCACAAGTGTACAGGTTAAATAGCAGCGGCGCAAGTGTGGAGTCCTGAGGCAGGTCTCGATTTGATTTCCTGTATGCCACAGGGGAACCTCCTTGCGATACTACAAGGCACCTGTCTGACAGCAGTGCCGATAGATTCTCTACAAAGCCTTGTGAGATCCCTAGGCGGCGAAGTTTCATAGCTAGGATCGGAAGGGATACGTGGTCGTATGCGCTGTTTATATCGATGTATGCGGCGCTCATAAATTTGTTTTTGGCTAAGCAGGAGTGGATTTTTGTTGTGAAGTGTGCTCAGATATCCTCCGTGCCTTTACCTCTTCTAAGTCCGTACTGTGTTTCAGGGAGGAGCGAGTGATGCTCTAGCCACAATTCCAATCTCTGTTTTATCATGCGTTCCAGAATTTTGTGAGTGCAAGATAATAAGTTTATGGGTCTGTAAGAGTCCACCTTGTGGCCGTCTTTCCCTGGCTTCCTCACGGGAACCACCCGGGATGTTTTCATCTCCTAAATTTGAATTCTATTCTCCCAGATCCTGTTCAGAATGCTGCACAACTTTGTTTTTGCCGAGACTGACAGGTTCCTCAGCATGGCGTAATGTATGTTGTCCAGACCTGGCGCTGTGTCTGATCCATGATTTAGAGCAGAGTTGAGTTCGTTGAGTTGGAACGGGTGCAGCAGGAAGTGCGGCTCAAGCGCCTTGGGTTCTGCAGGGTTGGGCTCCACGCAAGCCGGGGCTAAGAAGATAAGGATGTTTTCCAGAATGTCGTTCGTTATAGGAGAGGTTCCAATTGCCGGGGAGGCCGAGTGCTTTAATTTCCTCAAGTTGTGCCATATTTCAGGTATGGGCGTATCTTTGTTGAAGGATTCGCAGAAGTTCCATTTATCTCTTTTCTTTCTCTTGACTATCTAGTTAACTCTAGCCTGCGCTCTGCAGTGGGGCAGGTAGTTGTCCAGCGTGGGGCAGCTTTTAAATGCACGTAGCGTGTCTCTGCGTCGTTGCGCCCCTTTCATAGATTCGTTGTCCCACCATGGTGTCCGTTTGTTCTTCAGAAAGTATACAGATTTCTGTGCGAGAATGGAAGCGTTAGCAGCTTGATTAATATCGTTTATAAAAAGGCGGTAATCCGACGCAGCATCAGCTCCGCACTTCCAAGTTGATGTGAGTCGTTCCACGCCAATTTCGAATTTTTTCCAGTCAGCCTGGTGGATTTTCCATTTGTTGGTAGGGAAAATGAACCGTGGCGCTGAGGTGTCAGAACTGAAGTGGAGTAGGATGGGAAGGTGGTCAGATCCCATCGTGTCTTCGACCATTTCCCAAAAGATGTCCACGGCTATCTTCGCCGATACACAAGAAGTGTCCACTGCAGAAAGACCCTGGCCTGTCGCATTGATCCTGGTGGGGTCGCCATTGTTCAATACAACCATGTCTTCTTCCTCTAAAATAGTAGCTATAGTGTTACCCATTTCGTTTGTACTTGAACTTCCCCATAGAATGTTATAGGCGTTAATGACTCCTAAGAGAAGGACCGGTTTTGGTAGGGGTCTGAGGAGGTTCGTGATGGCTGCTTTCGATAACTTCTTGTTTGGTGGTCTGTACATTGATACGATGGTGACCTCTTTCTTGCTGAGACGGATTATAGCGGCACATATATTAAATTCCGTATCTTCCGTGCGGAAGTGTATTGGTTCATAATAAATAGAGATTCTAATTAGTATGGCAGAGCCCCCGTAGCCATCAGGACGTTCTGATCTTATGGAATTATACCCCTTAAATAAAAATCGTTCGCCTGGTTTCAGCCAGGTCTCACTGATGGCCGTAACGGCCACCTTATTCGTTGAGGAGTATTGCAGCAAACTCTCTTTGTGGCCCTGATGGATCTTGCATTCCATTGGAGGATGATCTCGCAATGCGGGGCTGTTCCGAGGTTTCTAACCGTAGCCGCCATTGTCTATCCCACTTATGGACAGGGAACGGAACAAAAGTTGTTTTACATTAGAGGCGTACAGGGAAGGATCTAGCAACTGGTTTCATACCAGTTGATTTATCACACACATTATTATTTCAAACATTTTGCTGACCGAGGATTCTGTAGATGGTAAGTCAGAATGGTTATTTACAGGATGGGGAGGGTATGGGTGGCGGACGATCGGTTCGATCTGCCTATTGTACAGAATCCAATAGTTTTTGTAGGACCTGTCCACCGCACTGCCTGTGGTTCTGCCCGTTTTTCTTTGACTTTCGGAGCTAGGAGGGTGAACTTGGTTCCTGGCCGGAAAGGATGGTAGGGAGTTCTCCAGGAAATTGGGGGTGTTTGCCAGCGTAGGAGTGGCTTGTGATATCTGCGCCTGTTTGGGAGGATAAATCGGGACGATTGGGGAATGGGGCGGTTGTAGGATTGTGCTGTGCTATGTTCCAACCACTTTGGTTATAGATTCCTTCGTGGGTGGCCATGATTGGAGATTGCATGTTCGCTCTTCTTAGGCTCGCCGCCATGCTGGCATACGATGGGATGGAGATTTTCTCTAGGGCTTGCTTATAGCTTAGATTTTCCTGGGCCATCACCCATTTGATCTTTTGTTTGACGTATTCGGAGCAGTATCTGTCGAAGGATGGGTGACCGCCATTGCAGTGGACACATATTGGAGTGCTTTGGTTCACACATTCTGTTCCATCATGTGGATTTGTGCAAAAGGGACATCGTTTGCTGCTTCTGCACTGATTGCTGGGGTGCCCAAGGCGGAGGCAGTTAAAGCACTGCATTACCGGCTTAATATAGGGTTCTACAGGACATCTCACTCCATGTATATAGACATAAATGGGTCGCTTCTGAGCTTTGAAGGTTAGGAGACATACCGGAAGCGGGATTTCCTTCGTTTGCTCATTTTCTTTCGATTTTCTAATAAACCTTTTGACCTTTACTACTTGATATTCACACCTCACAATCTCCTTTATTTCTTCCTCTGATATTTCGGTCATGACGTTTCTAATAATCCCTTGCTGGGTAATGAGAGAGGACGGAATGTAGGCCCTTAGGCCATTTCGCTCCCAAACAGAACTCGTGATCAGGCTACCGATCTCATTTCAATCTTGACGCGATTTCGCCCTGCAGGGGCTATCTGGATTATGTTGTTTCCTATATCCTGGCTGAGGGAGTACATGATGCGGCCGATGGCCATTGAGTGGATGCGTCCAATGTTTTTGTCCTGACTTTCTATATACACATAGTAGGGACCTAGATCATAACTTTCATAATGTGCTGGCGCCGCAGGATGTTGTTTTCGGTGGCTGTTGCTGGCTGCTGTCGCTGTGCATGTTCCGGCTGCGATGAGTCCATACTAATGTCTGCTGGTGGCGGAGGATGCCGTGAGGAACGGAGAACCTTGCTGCTTCCGCTGCTGTCGCCGGTGCCGATGTCGTTTGCGGAGGCGAAGGGGCGTTTCTGCGGTATATGTGCTACCACTTCATCTTCTCTTATCGATTGCTGGTCACGTAGGATTAAAGTAGGATTGAAGATTATTTGTGGAGTGTTCACAGTATTGAGCTGACCACGTCCATGGTTGCACTCGTATCACCGCTATTGCTATGCGTTTGGAACTGCACATGGCTGCCACTGATGTTGTCTTCGTCTGCTGGGCCTATGATTGTCTCACCATTTGCCTGGCAGAGTGACGACGGCTGGAGCTGGCCGACTTCGCCATAGTCCCCGACGTACATGACGGCGGCAGGCTATGTTGAATTAACTGATGTGTGTACTTGATCAACTATTGCACTATTTCACTACGAGGGTGGGAAGATACCCACGGAGAACTAGTCCGAAGTTCCAGGAAAACACTGCCCGGAGTCCGCGAAGTACTTAGCCGCACACAACGCCGATCCGGGAGTATAAGGAAGTTTACACTACGAGAGCTGAGACTCGACTCAGGAAACTTCTTCTATCAGTTAATAGTTTCCGCGTAGTATTTGCTTCATGTTTTTGTGTTTCCTCTGGCCAATTCTTCAATATGCATCGCGCAATTAGTAAACAACAGAACAATGTGCATCTTTATTTGAAGCTCTCATTTAATCCCGGTAGATAGTTTATACAAGAATTCCTGTCGAACGAAACAAGTTGGAAAGACTGCCAGGCCGTGATTCTAAGATTGTTTAGGTTCTAACACCGTTTTAAAATGCATTGCATAATTCCACAGTTCAAACATAATTACGCAATAATTACTAAATCTCTTGTCGGTGTAGAGGACAAAATAAAGCAGCAGCTGAAGAAAATAACTGTAGAGGAAAAAATATGATCAGAATAAAAATGTAAATATGTGTGGAAACTTTCGCAAACTTTTAGTTATCACAGAAAGTCTACAGTTCTTCTTAAGAAAACAGCTTTATGTTTTTGAAGTATTCCAAGGGCGGTAGTATTACTCCTCACCACTACATGTAGGAATTGATATTAACTACCGATAAAAGTTAATTCAACGCACCAAAAAATAAAATCTGCTAACAACTTTTGGCGTGTATCCGCGTTGTAAACTTTAACCACGAGATAAAATCTTAAGCATAAATTTACGTATGTCACCGTTTGTGTGGAATACATAAAGCATTTTTTTAAAATGCCGATAACCACGGATTGAATAAAGAGTTGAACTACTTGTTGGTGTACCCCGCGGTTAGGGTCCAGGCTCGACTTGAACAGGAGACCACATACTGTATTGGCAGATTTAAAGAGGGAGATAAATAAATGTCTGCGATTCAACTTCCAAGCAGCCAAAACATTAATATATTTTTTAAGTAGAAATGGGGTTTTACTTTCGTGTTATCGAGGAATACAACAGGTAAATCGATATTCTGTTGAGTGCAATCATATAAAAATTAGAGCAATTTTGTGTATGTATTTTAAACACTCGTTCTCTATATTGCAAGGCAACTTCAAGTTGAAAACCGTTACAGCAACAGTTGTTATACAGATGTACAACAATTTAATACGTCTAGTGCTACACTGGTGAGTGTAATCGCCAATCGAACTATGCGCCGGCCGAGAACTGCTGTCTCGATAACTACGTTTTTCAGGTCTAAACTACAAAAGATGTGACGCAAGTAGGCTCTATTACTAATGGTCTGTCAACTCCTTTCACTCGAAATATAATCTTCACTGGTGTTCAGCCGGATGGTGTCAAAGTAACACGACGTTCCGACAGAAAGCTCGGCTGTCTTCATCAGGTATCGGTGTCTGCTGGCTGTCGTAAGCTGGCTGTCACTGCGTCGACTGACTTAGCTGCCTGCCTGCCTTGACATCATAACTGGGATAACCTAGGTCCCTAGATTGTGGGGAAGTTTTTGCGCTTGTGCGCATCGCCTTCCATATTACTTTGTGGTTGTCCTGAGAGTGTGTGTGTCCTGTCGGGGTTTGTCAATATCCGGTATTTTATTTCATAGTTTGGGTTTGATCATTTCTTTACTGGTGGTCCAGGAGTTTTCTTGGCCATCTGAGAGAGTTGTCGTAAATCGGTTCAGCTCCCAGAGCTGTTATCAGAGGGTTGGTAGACTTCTGGCTTGCATTGTAGAACTGGGCTGCCAACTTTTCGTATCTTTGGCGAAGTCGTGGTAGTCCACTTATCTGATGGAGGACGTCTACCCTCGTCTCTCTCGGCAGATGGTACGCATTCCTGATGGCCCTGTTCTGGATTACCTGCAGCAGTTGAAGGTTGGAGGCAGCAGTGTTGCCCCAGACGACCGCAGCATACTCCAGTATGGGTCTGACGAGAGCGACATAGAGTCGGATGCCTAGGTCCGGTCTCAGTGCTGATGTGGGATTTAGGAGAGGGTATAAAGTTCTTAGTCTCCCTGCAGCTTTTCCACGGACACTTGTGACATGGGGCTTCCACGTCATCCTTCTGTCTATTTTGACTCCTAGGTAGGTGGCAGTCCTGGTCCAATTTATGTCTTCCCCGAAGAGGGTCAGAGGCGTTAGGTGTGGCACGTTCCTCCTTGTTAAAATGATCGCTTGACTCTTCGGCGCGTTAAAGGCTAAGCGCCACTTGGTCGCCCATTGCTGAACTTTGTTGCAAGCCTGTTGCAATCTTGTTCGCAAGGTATTGACGTTTAGGCTCTTTGTATACATGGCTGTGTCGTCGGCGTAGAGAGCCTTCTCAACGCGAGCTGTGCTAGGAGTGTCCGCCGTATAGAGGCTGTAGAGTATTGGTCCCAAAACGGACCCTTGCGGGACTCCTGCAGAGATGTTCTTCACTGAAGAGTACGCGCCGTCCAACACAACCCGGAAGGTCCGTCCTTCCAGATAGCTCCTTAGCAACCTGATGTGAGAGAGGGGGACCCCGTGCGCAAGAAGCTTGTAGAGGAGGCCCTGGTGCCACACTGAATCAAAAGCGCGGCTTACATCGAGCAAAACCGCACCAAAGTATTCTCTGCGCTCGAAGGCTGCGAATGCTTCCTCAGCGAGTCGGAGCAGCTGCTGAGGTGTGGAATGCTGCTTCCGGAAACCAAACTGTTCGTCCGGTAGCAACCTTTCTCCATCGATAATTCTGCGAAGCCTCTTTAAGTAGATACGCTCGAACACTTTTGATAGTGTCGGCAGGAGGCTGATGGGACGATAGGAGTTTGGTGACCTCTTATCCTTTCCCGCTTTTGGTATCGGTATCACCTCAGCGTGTTTCCATGTTTGTGGATATTCCCCTCTTCGAATTGCTTCATTGAAGGCATCCGTGATATATTGTATTGCAGATGGGGGCATTTGGCGAAGGATGCCTCCACCAATCCCATCATGGCCTGCTGCTTTCTTGACTTGTAGTCTTGCAAGCGAAGACGAGACCTCTTGGATCGTGATCTCTTCTATGACGTCCTCCTCCGGGGGTTCCGCTTCAAGGAAGCGCCTCAGGCGTTGTTCTACAAATCTGATATGTTCGTCATCCCTTGGGTCCTCAACTGGTTGGAAATTAGTTCTGAAGGTCTCTGCGAGGGCCTCAGCCTTCTCCTCAGTTTCGCAGATGTAGTTGTTGCCAACCACTAATGGCGGGATCTTCAGTCCTCGCCGGAGTATGGCCTTAGTGGTTCGCCATGCTGATCCATCATGCAGGTCCAGAGTAGAGATGAAATTGGACCAGTCTGATATCCTATGATGCTCCACTTCCGCTTTGATTTCCCGCTGCATGCGGTTGATGATCCTCTTGGTAGTCGGATCCCTTGTGACGTGCCACTCCCGAGTTAGTTGATTTTTGGTGGCAATTGCCTCTCTAATGTAGGGAGGCAATTGTCTTGAACAGGGAGGCCGGTTGCGTCGTGGTCGGGTGGCTGCGTCCGCTGCCTCGTTAATCCAGTCTGCCAGGTTGGCCACTGCGGCAGAGGGACCGGTGACTGAAGGTGGTGGCGCCGTTTCGATACGCTGGGAGAGATGGCCTTGGAAAGCTTCCCAGTCGATGTCCCGCAGGTTTCTGTTTAGCTTTTTCATTCTTGACGAGACGTCTGCCGCCATGTAGAACATCACGGGGACGTGATCTGATGATAATGCAGTTTTAGTTGTCACTGCGATGTTGTGCCGCAGGCCTTTGGTGATGGCGACATCTAGTACATCTGGCAGGCCATGTCCAAATATTGTTGGTTCTGTAGGTCCCCAGATTACAGCATCGTGGTTTTCGACGACGCGCAGTAGTCTTCGGCCGTTCGCGTTAATAACACGCGAGTTCCAGGCAACGTGTTTAGCATTGAAGTCACCTGCAATGAAAAGGTTGCCCCTCAGGCGGAGAAGAGCAGAGATGTCATCTTCATGCAGGTTTCCTCGAGGTGGTCTGTATGCAGCTATAAACAGGATTCTTCCCCTGGGCGTCTCAACAGCTACACCTGATGCTTCGATGGTCTGCATCTGAGGTAGTTTTACCTCATAATGTTTGATACTGTTCCTGACAAAGACCGCGGTTCCGCCTCCCGCGGTAGGCCGGTCATATCTGTGGCAAGTATAGTTGGAGACGGCTGCCTTGATCCCCGGCTTTAGATGCGTCTCAGTTAACTAAGCATACATCAACGCCCTCATCTCTTAGGAACTCTCTAAATTCGCCTAACTGACGCCATAGGCCGTTGGCATTCCAAATGGAGATAGTCAAGTCTTCAATGGTGTTCGCCATGGCTTACTTGATTCCCTAGTTGAACGGCGGTTATTGCCAGCCTGACTGCCTCCGCAATCTGACGCGGTAGGTCTTTAATCAATGTAGTTACCGTCTCCAGTAATGACTGGACCATATTCAGGAGAATGGAGCTGTCTTCCTTCTGGGAGGCTGTTTCAGCTGGTCGGTTGCTCTGGTCGTCAGCTTTCTTACTCAACCTAGGCGGTTTTCTCTGGGCGGAGGTAGTCTCTTCCTGATTGTCCTTTGCATCCTTCGCCTTGGATCGCGAGCTGGCAGGGGGGTTGCTTAGCGCTTCCGCGAAAGAAGTACCCGGTCTTAACTCGGGATTTGGTGGTTCCCCGTCAGCAGACGCTGTCGTCTCCTCTTTCTTCCTCTGCTGCTGCTTCTTCTTCTTGAGCATGGCAATGTATGAGGCGTTGTTAGCCTTCTGCCTTTCATTAAATTTGTTGAAGGCTGTGCATTTGCGATAGCTCGCCACGTGATCACCGCCGCAGTTGACGCATTTGGGCTGGGCTTCGCCTTTCTTAAGGGCACATTGGCGAGAAGGATGTTCTCCGGCGCACTTAACACATTTGGATGGCATCACGCAGTGGCGGGATACATGCCCTACCCCTTGACAATTATAGCACTGAGGGGGTCCTCGAGTGCTGCGGAGCTTTTCAATAGTTATCATCACAGAACATAGTGAGGTCATTTTGAAGATTGCTCTGTTCTCGATGGTATCTGAAAGGACGACCAGGAACAGGGGTACCTCTTGGCGCGTTTTTGGAGAGCGCAGCCGGACGACAGTCCTCGCCACCATTCCACGCTCTTCAAGCTCTTCTTTGATGTAATCCGGCGAGAAGTTGAACGGCAGTCCTCTGATGACGACTTTCAGATTCTTGTCGGCTTCTGTCGGGAAGGTGTAGAAGGGTATGTTATGCGTTGATGCATAGCCAGATACAGATTGATGGTCAGCCTTGGTTTTAAGGAAGAGCTTATATAGTTCTCTTCCTGCTGGCTTTACGCGGAACTCGTGCTTGCAGAGCTTCTTTAACAGCATGCTAAGATTTCTATAATCCTCTTTGTATGAGATGATTAGGGGGGCGGGTTTGGACTCCCTGCTGGGCGCAGTCGTTTCAGTTCCTTCGGCTTCCATATTTGTCTCTCCCTCTATGGGAAGAGGCGAGAAGGAGTTGCTTGTGCTGGGTACACTGGCAGCAAAGGCCTCAGGGCTCAGTTGAGCGGCGGGAGCAGGCCGACGTGGTTTACGCCAGCCTTCTGCATCTTCAGATGCCCTTGTCCGAGTGGTCTTTGGAGGTGGCTTTTTTGCTCTGGTTTTAACGGACACTTTTGCGACCCGTTTGGACTGCGTGTCTTCCTTGCCGAGACTGTCTGCAGCACGCTTCCGTGATGCAGAGGCCTCGTGCTCGAACTCCATTGCCGAAGTGTCATCGGTGAGGTCTTGCACGCTCTCTGTGTACGAAATAGAGTCGAGGTCCAGTTCTGTTACTTCCTCTGATGCCTTGATGTCACGAGACGAGGCTGTAGATGTCGCAGCAGTTGAGACGGGAATATTGTGCTGGCCCCGTGTTATCACCGCAAGGTTCCTGGGGCCAGGCACAACCCTATTTCTCACGCCAGGGGGTTCCACTCCACTCGGGAGTGGGCCGTGTGGCGGTATTTCCCTAGCAGCCTCGGGGGGAATCTCCAAAGAAGAAACCTTTTCTTCGTTGCGAGCGCTGACAGAATTGCGCTTTCTCAAGTCCGTAGAAGTTAGCTGAGTCGTCATCTGCGGTGGCTGTGGTTTTCCAGTTGTGTCCGTAGCGTGATCCATTTCAGTTTCGAAGGTAGTCAACAAGTCCGTGATTTCGGCCGGTAAATCCGACAACGCGAGTGCGTTGGGGCCTCCCGACGCGGAAGCACGGTGGATATTTTCCTGCTCGGAGTCCGGTGTACGTTGCCTGGTCGTCAATACAGCCGCTGCTGTCGCCGGCAAAGCCGAGTGCGCTGGGGCACTCAACCCGCCTGGCGCGACAGTGCGGCTCTCTGCTTCGCCATTATTTGTCCGTTCGTTTGGGCTGTGATATTGAAGGTTGTTGTCTCTCGACATTTCCTTCTCATCGTTTATGATAGTTCACTTCTTTTCCATTGGTGAGTCGTCTAGATGGCTATTTTATTGGATCAGCGACAGTGGACGTTTATGGAAATCAATTTCTGTTATATATGTACCTAGATTACTGATAAGTGGGTTGTTGTTTTTGTGTGCGGATCTGTAGAAGGTGGCTGCGCTTTCTTGAAACCTTTGCTGAATTGTTTGGAGACCTGTTGCTTCATGGAGGTCATGTGTTGGGAATCGTGATGGCAGATGTAGGGCCCGTTTGAGGGCTCTGTTTTGTATGACCTGCAGTTTATGGATATTTGTCTTTGAAGCATACCCCCACACTGGGCATGCATATTCAATGACTGGTCTTATTAAGCAGCAGTAAATTTTTACTCCAGTCGCTGGCGCCAAAGTACCGTCTCGGTTTAATAATGGATACAGCTGTTGCAGTCTCACGCTGGCTTTTCTCTTTATTTGTTCTATGTGCGTGCGCCAAGTTAGTTTGGCATCTAACGTTACACCGAGATAGCGTGCGGTATTTTTCTATGGAATGGGCTGTCCCTGGAGCGTCACTTGCGGATGAACTGCGTTTCTCTTTCCTCGACGGTGTGCTAGCATGATGGCCTGCGTCTTTTCTGGGTTGATCGCTATACGCCATCGTCTTGCCCAGGCCTCAATCTTATCCAGCGCTTGTTGCAGAAGATGTGTGGCGAGTTCCCTTTTTTTGCTGCTGGAGAAAACTGCCGTGTCGTCGGCATACTGAGCTGTTTTGACACCTGCCGTTTCCGGGATATCCGATGTATACAGTGAGTATAACACCGGTCCCAGAACCGATCCTTGAGGCACTCCGGCGTTTGTTTTTCTTCTCGAGGAGAGAGCTGTCCCTACTCTCACCCTGAACGATCTTCCCCGCAGGTACGATTCTAGCAGCTGTACGTATGGCCCGAGGAATCCCAGCTCAAACAGCTTGCATAGCAGCCCGGAGTGCCATACGGAGTCGAAGGCCTTAGCTATGTCAAGAAGCACTAGTCCACAGAAGTTCCGGTGATTGAAAGCCTTAGTCGCCTCCTCGACCACTCGTAGGAGTTGGTGGGTGGTAGAGTGCTCCCGGCGAAACCCCATCTGATGGTTTGGGATGAGATTTTCTTCATCGATGATCTTCTTCATCCTTGTAAGCAGTATTCTTTCGAATATTTTACTAACCGATGGAAGCAGGCTAATAGGACGGTAGTGCTGGGGAAATACAGGGTCCTTGCCGGACTTGTGTATCCCAACGACTATTGCCTGTTTCCAGCATTTTGGGAAGGTCCTCGTTCTGAGAATGGTGTTGAAAACTTCAGCCAAGTATGAAAGAGCTTCCAACGGTAGGTGATTTATGAGGGTGTTATTTATGTCATCTATTCCTGGTACTTTATTGGGATGAAGTCTCTTGATGCAGTTTTTGATTTCTGAGACGTCAAATTCTGGGATGTGCTGTGCATCATCGGTGGCGGCTGCCTCCTTGTAGGTTCTCAGTCTCCGCCTAATTTCAGTCACCTGCTCTTCGTCTATGTCCATATCTAAGGGGGATAAATGCTTCTCAAAGTTGTCTGCAAGAGCATCCACCTTCTCCTGCGGGAGGTAGACTAACCCCCTTTCTCCGTGGAGCGGAGGAAGTCTTTGCTTCCGCTTCGTAAGTCTCCTTGTCTGTATCCACAGGGAGTCCTCATTGGGCCGTATCATTGAAACTCTGGCCTCCCATTCCTTATTTCTATGTTCTGTGAGGGCTGCTTTTAATTCCTTTTGAAGTCTATTAAGCAGGCTTTTGGTGTTTCGATTCCTCGTTAGCTTCCACTCTTTCATGACTCGGTTCTTGTTTCGGATCATGGCCGGAAGCTGAGGTGGAAGCTGTTGCATTGCATGGTTGTTGGTTCGTTTCGAAGGGATGGCGGCTCCCGATGCTTCCTTCACGGTTGTTTCAAAGAACTTCAGGCTCTCCTCCACATTTTCGTGATGTCTTGTTTCGAAGGCGTGGGCGATGATCTGTCGGTATCTGTCCCAGCTGGCGTGTTTGTAATCCGGAACAGTTTGCTGTTCAAGCTGCCATGGTCCTACCGCTATCTCGAAGAGTACAGGACAATGATCGGACGACAGCCGGTTGATGGTGCCCGCTGCTAGGTATCCTGTGATGCCTCTACTGATGCAAATGTCCAAGACGTCGGGACGTCTTCCATTCGCCGGATAGTGAGTAGACTCTTCGGGGGCAGTTACATTCATGTTTAGCCTTTCTGCCAGTCTCCTTAGCTGTCTTCCTGAACTGCTACACGCTCTACTGTTCCAATCAGTGTGTTTACAGTTCAGATCGCCACCTATGATCAGCCTGCCCCTTATGCTGGCCAGGTTGTTGATGTCTTCATCTTGTAACTGCGCTCGTGGTGGACGATAGGCTGATACTACAGTGATTTTTCCATTCGCGGTGGCTACTTCGACTCCCACCACTTCAAGTTGGTTCATTGGCGGGAGAGGCTCTTGGTTGTGTGGGAGTCCCCGTTTAATATATATAGCTACGCCACCGCCTGCTGTTGGTCGGTCATAGCGGTAGCAGTGGTTATTTGGTATTGCTACTCGGATGCCTGGTTTCAGATGGGTCTCGGACACCAAGCATATGTCCACTCCTTGTTCATGTATAAACTGTCTGAACTCAGTTGACTGGTTGTAGATACCATTTGCGTTCCACACACAAAACGCGATTCCATGTATAGGAGAAGCTCTATCCATTATGTTCTTGGGTAGTGCTGGTGGTTGCAGCTAGAGCTGACGTAACTGCTGCCTGTATGTTCATTGGCAAGCGATTTAGCATCTCTATAATGTTAAGCATCATTTCCATCATGGTGTCCATCATTCCAGACAATTTATCAATGAGACCATGCACCAGGCTATCAGCTGCTCCTTGTTTACTTGGCTGGTTGGAAGGGGCAGGTTGGGTGCCGACCGTTTCAGCTCGATCCGCAGTCAGGTTACTTTTCATATCTGCCTTTGGTGTTTCGGCGTGGTTGGCGACCTGGTTTGCACAAGTGTCCGCGTATGTGCTCCCATTCACACCACTAGTTGGGTGTTTCTTATTGTTCTTCTCACGTTTGGGGTTCTGCTTTTTCTGAGTCTGACGTGGGTCTTCATTCTTGTTAATGTCATTTGGTTCTTCTTCTTGCTGGCCAGCCGTTGGCGGGATCTCCTGTTGATTTCTCCCTTGCGGTTTCTTTCGGCGTTGGAGAATTTTGTCTTGTTCAGCGGGCAGTCCTCTTTGTCGATCGCGGGCTTTCTTGTACGCCTGGCATCCTTTGTAGCTTGCGACGTGGTTTCCACCGCAGTTGGAGCATTTCGCCGTGTCACGTCCTCTCTGCGCTGTACATTGGTTGGAATCATGTTTACCAGCGCATTTGACACAAACTGGTGGCATTTTGCAATTCATTGCCATGTGCCCGTAGAGCTGGCAATTGTAGCATTGAGGTGGTCCAGGTGATGAGCGGAGTTTTTCTGTAGTTACTTTGAGGTGGCATATTATCTCTAACTTGAAGATCTCTCTATTTTCTGGTGTGTCCTGCAAGACGGCGAGAAAAAGGGGCATTGCTACGTTGCTGCCCGGCCTCCTTAGTTGAGCTACTGTCTGGACGTTGAATCCTATCCCCTTTAGCTCCTCCTTCAGATCGCTGGCTGGAAGTGTTCTGGGTATCCCTCTGAATACCACTTTCAGCAGGGGTAAGGCCCCAGTTAGAAATGTGTAGTATGGGGTGCACTTTTGCTGCAGCATCTCGGTGACCGCTGAGTAGTCGGCCACCGTAGTAAAAATAAACTTGATTTTGTCCCCTCCTGCAGACTTGGCTGCGAAGGGGTCCTTGACGACGGCTTGCACTTGGTCGTGCAGCGTCTTGAAATTTTCTTCGTATTGGACCACTATAGGTGGAATATGGGCCGATCTCTTAGCTGGCGGGGTTGGTGTTTCCTCGGTCTGCAGGGGCTGGAATGGATTGTTTGTTTCCATTACCAGCTCCGGGTCCAGTGCGGGTGGCGGCTTTGCTGTGCGGCGGGGTGTTATAAATCCATCCGCGTCTGGTTGCTGCGCTTTGCGTCGGTTTCCTCCGCTTGCGGCAGCAGTCGTCTGCTTGGGGGTATTTGCTTTTTTGAAGTTTGTCTGCGGTGGTGTATAAGGCGTCTGGAATGGGAATGTTGCGGCCGAGTACTCGGTCGTCACCTTCTTCTTCTTGTTCGCTTTCTTCTCTTTGCTGGCTGTAGCACTGGAAAGTTGTTGTACGGGCACGCTGACTTTCGAACCACTTGCGCGTTGTTCGTTCCTCGGTTGCTTTAGTTTCCCCGCTGTGATCGGTGAGGTTCTTCTCTTCGATGCGCGGGGGTCTACTGATCCGTGGGCAGGCTGGTTCGTCGTGAGCGTTATCCTTACAATTCCGTCGGGGTCCACCCTCAAGTCCTGTGGCAACTGCCTGGTCGTCGTCAGTGTTGTTCCGTCTGCTTCCAAGTCCGGTAGGGATAGCCGGGTCGTCACCATTGCCGCAGCTCCCCCCGGCAAAGTCGAGTGCGCTGGGGCACTCAGCACGCCTGGCGCGGAAGAGCGGCTAGCGTATTCCTAGTCGCACATCTACACGTTACGATGGTCAACTCGGAACTGTGTGGCTGACTGCTTGACTGGCTCACTCCGACTGCAACAGTGCAGCGAGCACTTTCCTCATCGCACATCTGAACGGTGCTGATGCCAACTCGAACTCATGTCACAGTCGACTGACTTAGCTCATCATCATCATCATCATTGTCATTTGTCAGCCGGGCGAACCCGACTGACTGGCTGTTTTACCGTTGAGCCGGTCTTCAGCCTCGGTGTTACTTTGTTGTCGGTTGTAAGTAATGCCCTTCTGACTCCGCAGCGGAAGCACTTCGCCCCCGGCGATCGCAGTTAGGTGAGGTGGAGGCCGCTGTACGCCAGCTCGCTTACGGCCGTTGGTTTGCCACTGTGTTGCTGTTAAGGGCTGCCGTGATGGCGGCAGCTACTTGGCCAGGTATGGCCTGGACCGCTTGCAGGAGCGCTGCCATTTTGGCATCGCTCATTCCTTGGCAGGCAGGTGGCAGCCTTGGACGCCCTCCCAGTCCGTACCGCTCGGCGGCTGGACGGCGAGTGTGTCCTACTGCGGCTGCTCCGCTCTGAGCTGGCCCGGTCACGTCCGGTACGGGCCTCGGATGTGTCACCCTCCGCTTCTGACTGCGTCGCTGGTGTTGCTCTTTTGTGGTGGGGGGGGGCGCTGGCTTGGCCCGGCGGAGGTGGAGGCGGGACGGGCACCCGCCCCAGCTTGCTGCGTGTGTGGAGGCCCCACAATTGCAACATTTTGTTGCATCCCTGGGCTGTGGGCACTCCGATACTCGATGATTTTCACCGCAACGCACACATCTCTGTGCCCCGGTGCAGTCCCGGGCAAAATGCCCGAAATTATTGCACCTGAAGCACTGGGTGAGAGCGAGCGGCGGCTTCTTCTTCTGTTCCACCCGAACCTTGTGTCCGAGTAGTCTTGAAGGGCGCTTCTCCCTCGGCACGCGTTCCACTGGCTGGACGGTGTACAGAGGAAGGCGCTCGTCCGTGCCCGGGCGCCGCATCTGGTGGACTGCGAGAGTAGCAATCCCACAGCCACTCAGTTCTGCTGCGACCGCTTCCTCCGTGGTGTCGCTTGGTAGTCCGCTCCTCGACGCACCTCCTTATCTACCTGCCCGCGTGGGGCGTCCGACCAATCAGAGCGCACCCACTCCACCAGGGAGTGCCAGCGGTCCCGACCGGTGGGAGACCCCCCCCCCCCTGATTGGTCGATGACTAGTCCGCGGATACGCGCGGCGTCCGACTGGTGTCATTAGACGCTTTGACGGCGTGTTGTGTCCTGCTTCGCTCTCGTCGGAGGTCATTAATAATAGGCCTCCAGGCTTCGCTCAGAAAGAGCCCGCCGTCCCTATTTATGTTCTGGTCGTTCAGTCGAATCTCCAACGCCTCCTTTATGACCGATTCCCAGAAAGTGGAGGTCCTGGTCAACACTACCGTTTTGTCAAACTCAATCATGTGCTCGTGGTAGAAAGCATGCTCCGCTAGGGCTGACTTTTCAAGCTGCCCACCGAGCGTGGTGGTGTAACGGATAGCGTTCTGGCCTCGCATTCGGGAGGACGGCGGTTCGAATCCCCGTCCGGGCATCCAGATTTGGGTTTTCCATGGTTTCCCCAAATCACTCCAGGTGAATGCCGGGATTCTTCCTTCAAAAGGCCATGGCCGAATTCCTTCCCATTCCTTGCCCCCATCCTTTCCCGTCTGTAAAGACCACGTTGTTAAAAAGGGACGTTAAACTGTTACAAAAAAAAATCAAAAAAATCAAGCTGCCCCAGCCTTAGATGACGTTTATGTTCAGAAAGGCACTCTTCAATGGTTCTGGTGGTCTGTCCAATGACACTGATACCTGATGAAGACAGCCGAGCTTGCTGTCGAAACGTCGTGTTACTTTAACACCATCCGGCTGAACACCCGTGAAGATTATATTTAATCACTACGACGGGAAAGTCTCCACTCACACCTTTCACTCGTGTATATGGTTCCTTGAATAATATTGGCTCTGAGGCGGCGGCAGCTTTAGAGAGCTAATTTATTGGGTTTGGGAAACAGTAATCTTAGTATGTCATTAGCTTCCGCAGCGCAGATGCATTTCTTCTGACAATAGCTACTTCCCCGTTCACCCCTACTCCCGATTTGTGGGTTTTAGCGACGTGGGTTGTCTGTTGGTGGTGCAAAAACTCAATAATCAACAATTCCCAAGGGAGCCATTAATCGTTCATTGGTTATAACTCCCTTAGTGGGACGCCGACCCTTTACCCAGCTACTAATGTTGATAGTTCCACTGTGAGAGGAAAGAATGACAAACATCGTCTGACATGTTGCCCATTGAACATGTCTGGGACAACGTAGGTTGATAACTTGTTCACTCTGTTCCTCCTGCAACCACTGACGATGTTTTGTGGACTCGCCTACAAAACACATGACAGTGTTTTTCCCAGCAGCATATGCCGGATTTCTATGATTTTATGACAAGAGATCTACCATAACTGCAGCATGTAACGACTTCATACCCTACAGCTCACGGTCAAAGTGCATGTACAGTCGCGACAGAATTCACGAGACCCCTCCCTTTCTATTATACTTTGTTCTAGACGTGAATACCTCATGGGACAGCATAACTGGTAGGTGGTACACTAAATTGATGATATTATAGATCTTCATTTCCCTGTGCGTAAACCCAAGACAAAAAAAATGGCTCCACGCGCAAGAGTCTCGCTGAAGCATAGGGGTGAAATTCAGAGTTCCACAGTTAAAATGAGTACGACTATCCCTTTTTTACTCATAATAAATATTGAAGTAACGAAATCGATTGATTTTCAAGGAATGACACTGCCTTTCTCATAAAGTTGATAGCCGTCACAGTATTCTCAATAAACAGCTACACTTCACTTGCAAATGCAGTTATATGTCGAATGCTGAAAAGATTCGCTGTAATAAACAAGGACAAGATTTTAGAACCGATAACGCAGCTTGAATCCACAAAGTCACACTTTCTGGAGCAGCAGCAAAAGAAAAGAATTCTGTGTGAACAACACAAAGTTTAAGCGTAAGGAATGAGGAGTTTTACGAAAATACGCAAATGTTGACTTAAGCCACGAAATATAAATTAATTATATCTAGATTCTTCAATACTACAAAAATAACTCGTTTCTTTTTTTCTGCGTAGTATTTTTAGGAGGAAAACTTGTCGTGGTAGAAAGAAGCAGTATCCATTTTAACAGTAATAACGATAATTAAGACAGTAAATTCGTCTGCAATGTCAATTAGTAGTTTCAGATTTTTAAGCTTAAATAATGCAAGTAGGAAATCTATCTCCAGTTATTTTCATGTAGTACATATATTTCTTCAAAGTTTTGCGACGAAGCTTCATGAGTGAGTGGAAAAGCATTCAAACCTAGCATTTACAAGTATGCGGATCCAAACCCCGCCGCCGGACATCCAATTTCAGTTTTGCATGGTTTCCGTAAATCGATCCAGCTAAATGAGAAAAAAGTTCATTCAAAATGTTGTAACCGAATTCTTTCCCGATCCCAGTTCCCACTACCTTCCTGCCTCAAATGACGTTGGTATCGACGAGACGAAGAAAAAAAACTTTTTGCTGATCACACTCTGCCGGCCTCGGTAGCGAATAAGAACGCTAGTTCCACTTTGAGGAAGGTGCTCAGTCCCTTGATATATTTTCCATACGTTTCGACGATATCAAAATCGTTAGAGAGGGAAAGTGACTGCAGACAAATGATGGAAAGGAATTCGGCTGTGGTCTTTTGATAGAAACCATCTGGCACTCGTGGAGTCATTTCGATTAATCATACCGAGCGTGGTGGGTGAGCGGTAACACCTAGTCTCACATTCGGGGGGACGGGGGTTCGAATCCCCGGCTGGGCATCCAGATTTATATTTTCCATGGCTTCCCGAAATCACTCCAGATGAATGCCGGAATGCTTCCTTTAAATAGCCATTGCCGAATTCCTTCCTATTCCTTGCTCCCCTGTCGTTTCCCACCTCTAAAGACCTCGACGTTAACGAGGTGTAAAGCCAAACGTAAAAAAAAAAAAAAAAAAATTAGATTAATCACGCAAAGCCGGTGACCTCCATAACGCGAGGTATTCATATTGCCGCCACGATAGGTCACCATTGCGAGTCCGGCCGAGGGCATGGGTGTTCAAATAAGTGTTGTGGTACGGTTTGCGTCGGTTTTCACTCGTATGACTAAAATACAGGCAATACAGGATAATCTCACAGTGGCTATCGGGATGATAGACATTCATTATATTTAAGTGTTTTTTTTTTCTGATGGCTTTACGCCTAGTCAACGTCAAGCTCATTAGAAGTGGGATGGGACTGAATCTAACGATTAGGAAGGAATTCGGCCATGGCCTTTTTAAGGATATATCCCGGCGTTCATCTGGAGTGATTTGGGGAAACCATGTAAAACCCAAATGTGGATGCCCGAACGGGGATTCGATCCGGAGTCTTTCCAAGTGTGAGGACAGAGCGTTAATCGCTCACCCACCACGCTCGGTAATGTGGTATTGACACAAAAACATGCTTGTACGGGACTGTTCTGTGACTTTGCCTTCCTCTTGGTAACGAAATGGTGGATTTATGAATTCCAATTATTTTAGCAATAAAACCGTGTAAAATTCATTCTTCAGGCAAATTAATAATTGCCACCTTCTCAGGTTATTTAAATGGCTCATTATGGCTGGTGCACTGAAGCAGACTGGTGTTTGAATACATGTCGCGGATTCGATCAGGAGGCCTTCTGGTAGGGAAAGACATGTATTTCCTTCTATTTTGATTTCGGAAATATCTATCATTGAACCCAAGATGAAGTTACACGTTCCTTCATTAAACCCATGACTAAATAATATAAAATAGAAATTTTGTTACTGATAAATATTTGACAGGGATACTACTAGATTGAAATCATTAACAAAATGATAACAGTATATTAGTAATACCATTTTGGTGTGTAAATTAATGTTAGATTCTATATACTGTGAGCGCTCCAAATAAATGCAGTAAGAATTGTCTATGACTCCTGAACCGACTTAATAAACAATAATAATTTTATGGTACTCAAAGCCAATTATTGAGATATCAATGAAAATATAAGTGACTGTAATGAAACACCTGCCTTCTATGTAGTACATTATTTTTACTACAAAAAAAATCTTTCTCCACATTTAAAATTTATATTTTGCAGTTACGGTGATATGGATTGATAGTATTTTGAAAATATAATTTCTCCTCTGAAAACGACACATACGCTATTCTGTTTTATACTTTAACTATTCCTAATGCTTATGGCTTTACGCTTCGTTGCCGTCGAGCTCAATAAAGATGGAGGAGAATTCGGGAGAGGAACGGAAACAAATGTAGCCATTGCCTCTTGCTGCATTCATCCTGTTGTTCGCCAAGAAACATTTTGAGAAAACATTTAAAACTCATAACCGGATGGGTATTTGAAATTTATGTCTTAGTCCTTCTTACCATGACCGCAACCATGCTATTTTCTACTAGGAAAGAAGGTCTAGAGAAAAACTGTTGTTAGTCAAACAGATGGTGAAATTGGAAAATTTCATTTGCTGCTGAGGTTTTAAATCCTTATGTCTGTATCCTGAAGAAAATGGATAACTGCTTTTCCAGCTCAAATAATCTGGAATTCTAAAAGTAAAATGATACTTTCTTCCGAAATACTAAAAATGATGTCCATAAAAATTTTATATCAAGCTCAGGTATCCTTAGGAATGTATTGTTCTAAACCAGTATCATTCTTTCCTCTTCTGAACTGTGTCTGATAGCAACTGGATCATAAGCAGCGTTGATGAAGGAGGAAGAGTAAAATCGCTGCCTAAGATACCTAATAATTTCCTTGTTCTGTGGGACTATGCGGTTGTCATCGGTGTTAGCACCGTGACCACCGACTCGATCACACTTTACTAGAATACTGAAAATCATGTTCATTTTTGCTCTGGCAGCGTAGTGGCATTTAATCTGATTTCACGTTGTAAGGGTCGCCGATATGAATCCGGTTTCGTGCATGGGTGGTTTTATCGAAGATAGTGAATGGTAAGAAGAGGTAAATTTGCTATGGATTAAGACAATTAAGCCTGGCTGAAACTCGATAAAACGTTTTCCGTGCGTGGTGGGTGAGTGGATAACGCTCTGGCATCGCATTCGGGAGGACGGTGGTTCGAATTCCCGTCCGGGCGTCCAGACAAATATGCGACTGGGTTGCAGACTTTCTGAAGGGCAGAACACGGTGTGTACTTCTCGACGGTGAGAGTTCATCATTTACCGAGGTGAGGTCCGGGGTTCCCCAGGAAAGCGTGATAGGGCCTCTGTTGTTTCTCATATACATTAATGATTTGTGTGATATAATAAGGGGGATGAAAAGATTATTTGCCGATGATGCTAATATTTATCGTGAAATCAAAACCCAGGAAGACAGCGGTTTGTTACAAGACGATATCATGAAAATAATTGCGTGGTGTAAAGACTGGCAGTTGGAGTTAAACGCTAAAAAGTGCCAAGTCATGCGTATAAGTAAAAAGGTGACTGTTGATTCCGCTAAATACCTAGGGGTATCAATTCGTAATAATTTGTCATGGAATGAACATATCGAGAATGTAATTGGGAAAGCAAATCGTATGCTCCAATTTCTAGGTTGTAATTTGAAACAATGCACTCCGCAGTTAAAACAATTGCATATAAGTCACTAGTGCGTTCTCACTTGATATATTGTTGTTCTGTATGGGGACCCCATCAAAAGGGGTTAATGGAGGCATTAGAGAGGGTCCAGAGAAGGGCCGCCCGGTTCGTGACGGGTATATATAGCTGGAGGGAAAGCGTAAGTGCGATGTTGAAGGAGTTAGGTTGGGAAGACCTGGAATAGCGAAGGCGTTGCTCTCGACGGAAGCTAATTGAAAAATCCACGACTGACATTTTTCAGAGTGACAGCAAAGAAATATTGCTACCAGCAACATTCGTATTTCGGAATGACCGTGAAAATAAAATAAGAGAAATCAGGGCCAGAACCGATTCTTTTCTGTATTCATTTTTTCCACGAGCGATTAGGGAATGGAATAGAAAGGATTTACCGGGCGAGTAAACTTAAAATCCGATAAAGCTCTCCGGCCATCCTGATCTATGTTTTCCATGTTTTTCCCAGATCACGCAAATGCTGGGATGGTTCCTCTCAATAGCCCATGGCGCCCCTGCCATATCCCGTATATCCCTTCCAAACTATTACCCTTTCTGATAGGTGCAATGCACCCTCTGCCACACACTTTTAGTGAATCGCAGAGTAATAGTAATAGTACTAGTAAGACCAAGATGGTTAGTGTGGTTGTCGACGCTATTAAGAGGATACTAAATGCTAGTTGTGTACCTAAAAATTTACAGACTGACAACGGATAGGAGTTTTACAATTCAAATATTAATACTGTCATGACTGCCAATGGTATTAATCATTATTCATCACACATACACATCTGAAAGCGTCAATAGCTAAACGACTCAACAGAACTATCAAGAATGGCACCGGACAATACAGATGAAATTTGGTGAAGTTAAAGACAACTCGCTACATTCAACAGTGAACAGTCATATTAAGCTTACTACTCCAGCGATATTCAAAGTTGGTGACCACGTTAGGAACAGTATTTTTAAAGAACTGTTTGAGAAATTATTCGACGGAAGTGTTTACCATGAGAGAAGTGAAACCGACTAATCAGGACTTATTTACCTAAAGATTATAAGGGTAAAGATATTGCCGGAGAATTTTGCCAGGAAGAATTGCAATTAACTAAACATCCAAATACAATTATCGATGAGCGATTGATAAGGAGAAGGAAACATATCACGTGGATAAATAAAATAGATTTATTCAAATTGTAATAATATACAATTTTTATCAATGAAGATCATTACAATCGACCATGTATTATGTTTTTTATTTCATACTTTGAATAGTAATTCTATATGCTTGATATTTACTTTTTTTCATTAAAATCCGTAAATGCACTAACAACTATTTTATGTACACCTTGTGCACCATTGATAACTGAACAGTCAATTTTTTTAATTGTACGCACATCTTGTCTACTATTCAACATTATTTTTCGATGCAAAAATATGTGGATCTCAGTGTATCCTACAAAATATTTACAATATGTTCAGCGCACTGCATTTTACAAACTAACACGGGTGGGATAAGTGGTATATTTATTCTTTATTGACACTTTTATAAATATACACGTCCACACATCACTATATATATATATATATATATATCTCCTCACACTCATTAAGGAACAGACACGTACCTCCATGGTAGGGTTCCTATCCCATTCTATCCCATTATAACAAATCGTGAAACCTAGATAGCTTTGATACTTCAACAACATTTATGTGATGAAGGCTGGATTGGAACAGATGTTGTACATTATGTTTCACAGGCTCCCATTTCAAACAGTTAATCTTTCAGTTCATCTTTAGCAATCTTGTGACTGTACCAGCTAAACCTTTATCTCGTTTGGTTGGTTTCTAAGCGGAATGCACACACTTTCGATCGCAATCCCGCAAACTCAACAATCGAGGAACCATTGGCTTCTTCTCAAAACCTTCGCGCTGTAGGGTTCTATCCCAAAACGATTGTCAGTGTTATAACCAGATGTGACGTATTCCTCTGTGTTGTCTTTTATTACTTCATATGGATCACAGTCGTTCACAAATAGATTTAACCGTCCGCGTCTGTATAAAGCAGTTTCGGGTATCGTAACTGAGGAATTGCGAATTCATAATGAAACCGGTTCATCCTCAGATTAGATAGGTAAAGATTCCACATTGCGACATAGACACGATTGTTAAACAGTATCCTCACTTTCGATAACTCCAGATCCACAAAACATTTGCTGAAAACGATCATATATTTAAAGTGTGGTGATGTTACGTGTTCATGGGCTCCGCGGCAGCCCATCCAGCTTGTGCATAGTTTCACGTCGCGATGTTTGCGAATGTTCGCCATTATTACATTGTTCATCAATTTGTAACAGCCCCTCTCGAAATCAGACGTGGCTAAACGGCACTTACGCGTATTGAGAAGTAGCACTCCTTCAACCACGATGACTGGTCAAAGAATATAACGCGGTGTACCTTGCCCATCTTCAACCAGAAGCAAACACATTTCTGGAAAACTCGGTATTGGAGAATGTACCGAAACTTTTGTGGTCTGGAGATGGTGGTAGGTAGTCGTGTTTATATTAGCGAATCGTCAAGTCTACCTCTAGAACGCAGCCCGCAGGTGATTCGACAACAATGTTTTTGATGCCTATGCTAGCAATCTGTTTAGCTGTCAAACATAGAAACCCTACAAAGCACTTGGACATGGCCCAACCATACAGATTATTTACATCGAAATACACGATGGAATTTCTAGGCGCCTCATAGTTTTACTCCAGCATATACTTGTTTTTTACCTTGGCGTAACGATTGACGCACTGGCTAAGACCTCCACAAATTACATTTTCGAAAAAAGCAACATGTCGACGTCTGACAAAAAGTCCAGTTTGATAGGCGGGCTTTTTAATACGGCCTGCCATGATAGGCCTGGAGCTGTGAAGTAATGAGCGTGGTCCAGGGTGTATGTCTCTATGTATAGAGTCCTAAATTTTTCAAACAGATAGGTAAGTACCCGCGCATCTGGGTCTATGTAGAGACTTGCATATTCTTCTAATATTCGGATATAGAAGACCTGCCATACTTGTGACGCGTGTTAATAATCATCGTCCAAAATTTCAGACTCCAACAACGAACTACAAAATTTTAATTTTGTATGGAGCATAACCTCATTTTTAGAGCTTTCCCCACGAATCCACATACTAATAGGGGAGGACGTCTTTTAACTTAACCAATCAGAACCGCACGGGGTCCGCGAAATGCGGATGAGTAATATACCTGTCATGTTCCTCAAGGGGCTCCAACCAATTTATTTAATGGGTCCTGTGTAAAACAATAAGAGTCCAGAAAACATACGATAATTGAAGTACATTTTTTTTTGGAAAACGAAATATAGCGTTCTGTGTAGCACATACCCATATCGGTTATAGCAAAAGATGGTTATATACTTTTTGTTTTTATAGTGCAAATTTTAATTATTGTGTGCAGCTCATATAAATGCATATGACAATGATGGCGAATTTTTACAGCCCCCAGTTCAATGCCTTCCCCTCATCTTGGGGGGGCGTAGACGACGCTGGAGCTGCTTGGGAATCCTCTGCGTTGTCCCGGGATAGGCTGGCTGGTGGCTCCGGGACCTTGAAGCCAAGAGTTTCTGGAGTCGGCAGCGCTGTGGAGGTAGAGGCAAGATTTTTGTCTGCTGCAACCTGCCAGTCTTCTGTCGCCGCTGTTTGCTGCTTCCTGCGCAGCCTCTTTCTTCTTCCATTCAGTTTCCGGTAGGGTTTCTTCGCGCTTAAACAATCCGAGAAAACCGATGGGATGGATGCTAGGGCATCCGGCCGCTTGTGCCCTGTAGCCGCAGCACCGTCGTGGATCAACTTGACGTCTTAGTGTTGCTCACCCTGGAAGGCCAGTGCCCTACTACAATCCGAACAGCCCATCCATCCATCCATCCTTGATTAGCGCAGACTTCTGTCTGCAGTGCATTCTTTAGCACCAGGATAATTCCTATGGCTAATGTCTACTAATTCTAGGTTTAGAACATGACTTTCTGTTTTTATCGTATATTGAATAAAATGATTTGACTTTAAGAATCTAAGTATTATTGTATTTAATTTTTTTTTTTTTTTTTTTAGGAGGTGGTGGACTGGCACTTGTAGCCTTATCGCTGCTGAGGAGGAGATTATACCTTTCTATATCTGCTGGGTGTTCAGTTGTGCTAGTGCTGCTGCTACTGCGGCAGCTACCATGGCAGGCACTTCTCGAATGGCGCGCAGGAGCGCGTCTCGGTCGGCTGCTTAGTCGCAACAGTTTGCCTGGCGTGGTGGTGGGGGCGCTTGTCGCTCTCCGCCTTCGCGCCGCTCGGTGGTTTGTCGCCTTGTGCGCCGGTTGACCTGCTCAGTCGCTGTGGGCCGCTTTGGCGGTCCTTTTTTCCCCTTGGTCGCAGGTGGTGTTGTCTTCTCCTGGCGGAGACGCAGTCGGGCCGGGCATCCACCCCAGCTGGCTCCGTGGGTTGTTGCCTTGCAGTTGCAGCATCGAGGAGAGTCTCGTGGTTGTGGACAGTTTGTCAGGTGGTGATTTTCACCACATCTCACGCATCTCTGTGGCCCAGTGCAGTCCCGGGCGAGATGCCCGAAGAAGTTGCACCGGAAACATTGGGAGAGGGCGAGTGGTGGCTTCTTCTTGGTTTCCACTTTGACTTTGTGCCCAAGTAGCATGGTAGGGCGCTTCGCCAGTGGAATCCGTTCGGCCGGCTGGACAGTGAAGAGCGGGAGTCGTTCCTCGGTGCCTGGTCTCCTCATCTGGTGAACCTCATTGGTGAGTATCCCGCAGGTGTTGAGCTCCGCGTCAACCTCCCGCTCGAGTGTATCGGCGGGAAGGCCACGGACCACAAGCTTCGTGGGCTTCCTTGGTAGCTGAGGGACGTGATGTATGTTGTTGGCCTCCAGGAACTTTTGTAGTCGCTGCAACTGGTCCGGGTGTTGTGGCAGGAATCTTAGTCCTCCCCTGGTTGGGAAGGCGTGCCTAGAGTTGCCAAGACTGGTTTCCATGCCTCACTAAGACATATCCCATTATCTCTGTTGTAGGTACTAGCCAATCGAATTTCAATCGCTTCTTTGACTATGGAATCCAAAAAGTATGAAGTCCTAGCTAATATCGTAACGTTCTTGAACTCAACTCTGTGGCCATGGTTGTACACATGCTCGGCGATCGCAGACTTGCAATACTGTCCCAGGCGAAGAGAGCGTTTGTGTTTTTCACACCGTTTTTGTACAGTGCGGATAGTTTGACCGATATAGCACTTTCCACACTCGCACGGGATGCTGTAAATTCCAGGAACTCTTAGGCCAAGATCATCCTTAACTGAGCGGAGGTAGTCTCCAATTTTAACTGGTAGTCGGTAAAAACATTTTATTCCCTACCCAGCGAGAATTCTGCCAATTTTCCCCTAGGCGTTTCCGACGAAAGGCAGAAAAGCGGTGGCCTCAGGCGTTTCTTCCTGTTGGACTGGATTTTTCTCCGGGTTGCGATCAATTTCTCTTCTTATTTGCCTCTTGGTGTAACCATTCCGCCTGAAGATAGTTCTTAAATGTTTCAGTTCCTGTGGTAGGCTTCTTTGTCAGAAATCGCCCTAGCCCAATATACAAGCGTATTTAGAATAGTTTCACGTTGCACATGATGGTGAAATCTTGTGGCTTCCAAATATTGATCCGTGTGGGTTGCTTTTCTGTATACGCTATGTCTTAGCGTTCCGTCTGGCTTTGTGTCATTTGGAAAGTCGAGGAAAGGTAGGCGGCCGTCCTTTTCCAGTTCCATTGTGAATTTTATACTGGGATGAATTCCATTGAGATGTTCTAAGAACTAATTTAAAGCCTTCATGCCATGGGTCCACACGACAAACGTATCATCGACATAGCGGAAAAAACATGTCGGTTTGAGAACCGCACTTTCCGTAGCTTTTTCTTCGAAATACTCCATGTATAGGTTGGCGACTACAGCAGACCACCATGTCAAGAATTCCACGGAATTTGTCAAAATCATCAACACCATGAAAATGAAGGACTCGGACATAATAGTGAGCTTCGACGTTGTTTCATTATTCACCCGCGTCCCTGTTGAAGGACACGCTGTAGCTGATACACCAACAATTCGAACGAGCCAATGTGGAACTTTTCAGACATGTGCTGAGGTCCACGTATTTCACTTACTTAGGGGAATACTACGAGCAAGTGGACGGCTTTGCCATGTGATCGCCACTTTCTCCTGTAGTCGCCAACCTATACATGGAGTATTTCGAAGAAAAAACTCTGGAAAGTGCGGTTCTCATACCGACATGTTTTTTCCGCTATAGCTATGACACGTTTGTCGCGTGGACTCATGGCATCAAGGCTTTAAATGAGATCTTAGAACATCTCAATGGAATTCATCACAGCATAAAGTTCACAATGGAACTGGGAAAGGACGGCCGCCTACTTTTCCTCGACATTCTAATTGAAAGAAAGCCGGACGGAACGCTAAGACATAGCGTATACAGAAAAGCAACCCACACGGGCCAAAATTTGGAAGCCACAAGTTTTCACCATCCTGTGCAACGTGAAACTGTTCTAAATACGCTTGTATATAGGGATAGGGCGATTTCTGAAAAAGAAAGCCTACCACAGGAACTGATCGCAACCCGTAGAAAAAAACCAGTCCAACAGGAAGAAACGCCTGAGGCCACCGCTTTTCTGCCTTTCGCCGGAAACGCCTTGGGGAAAATTGGCAGAATTATCGCTGGGCATGGAATAAAATGTTTTTACCGACCACCAGCTAAAATTGGGGACTACCTCCGCTCAGTTAAGGATGATCTTGGCCTCATAGTTCCTGGAATTTACAGCATCCCGTGCGAGTGTGGAAACTATCCGCACTGTACAAAAACGGTGTGAAAACACAAACGCTCTCTTCGCCTGGAACAGTATAGTAAGTCAGCGATCACCGATCATGTGTACAACCATGGCCACAGAGTTGACTTCAACAACGTTACAACATTGGCTAGGACCTCATACTTTTGGGATTCCATAGTCAAAAAAGCGATTGAAACACGATTGGCTAATACCTATAACAGAGATCGTGGGCTACGTCTTAGCGAGGCATGGAAACCAGCCTTGGCAGCTCTACGTATAGAGCGTGGCACGCATCGCAACGAACACCTGTAGCCCCGCCCACTCACTGCCAGCCGCCGAGCGCGGGCGTCAGAGAGAATCGTTGGTCTATATAATAGGTGTGGCACCGAGTCTGTTGTCAAAAAAAAAAAAAAAGCTACATCGACAGCAGTCATAGGATCCTATCCTGGTACTGTGGAAAAATATTAACGCGAAAGCAATACCGATGACGCTGCTGCTGCACGTGGCTGTCTCAGTATCCGACGGTCGGCCGACCTGAGCAGACGTCTCGACACCTGATAAAGACGACGGAGCTAGCCGTCGAAATATCATGTTTTCAAAACACTATCCGGCAGTACACGCGTGAAGACTTCATTTCATGAAAAAAAAAATCACACGCTGTGACAAATGCAAACTTCCAAGCTGCAAGTGATTAAAAAAAATCATTCGCACAGTTTCCGGTATACGGTCCGTCACCGTCCTCCCACCTCTTACAGAAGATATAAAAAAAATTACATCATAAATATCCCGGCTTGCAACTGCATATATAAGGTGTTAATGAAACACCAGTGAAAGAATATGGGAAATGGTGGTATTAATGCAGTTGATGATGTATATACTGAAATAATGTGTTGTTCCCCTAATTAAAAGGTAATAATTTTAATTATTTATTCTTATTACTTCTTTTGCAACTTATTAGTTACTGACGGCGTGCGGGCATGGAAGGTCACCGGTAGATATTCCAGTCTCGGCTGCAATTTTTACGGTCCCTTAAATCGACCATTACCATTGGAAAAGCTTTGATTTGTTAATGCGAACATGCTAGGACTCTCCCTAAATTTTACGTACATGCGATGAACCTGGAGGTAAGGTTGAAAGAAAAAGATAATTTACTAACGAAGTCATTAACACTAAAACAACATTTAGTCTCAAAGGACTGGAAATTTCCGAACACACTCTGTACGCATCTCCACGTCCATCAGTCCAACACTGGTGCGCACCATCAATATATAAATCAAACTAACGGTGGCCGGGGTGTCGTTTGAAGTTAAGGAAGGTTTACACGGTTCACTTTTCGCAATAACCACGGATCAATCACTCGCAGTGAAAGGAAAGTGAACCATGTAATCAGAGAATCATCGAAAGTGATGATCCAAGATGACGGACGAAAGAAGTTGGTTCAACTTTTCGTTCACTTTTGGTGCTTCACTAGGATGTATCATCAAGAGTGACACGTGTAAACAGTCAAAATATCGAAGTGAAACCTTATCCTGGATCGATCGCAACTGTTTGTTTCTGATTAATGTTGTTTTCATCTCATAATGGTTTTTAAATGGGAAGAAGAAACATTTCTTTATTTTTAAAATCTTTCCATAACGAGTGTTTATATAAAAGAAAAGTTGAATGTTATGAAAATAAAACATAAAATATAGTGCTACAAAGGACGTGATTAAAAAATTCAATCTCTCACTGTTGACAATAGAAGGAATCAAGTGCAAAATTAAAATTGTCCGAATCAGGTGTTCTAGCGAATTAACTAAAGTTTTAAAAACAGAAAAATATGCTGTAAATTGTGGCTCTAGGTAAAGTGAATGTATTTCAAAGAGTTATCAATTTAAAGAATCCTGAGAGTAGTTTCTAGCTTCGGTTTAGCCGGAAAACATTTTCTCATTATTGTCCTGTTTTGTAATTAGTGGTGAGTTTTTACATAGCAAAATTTCTGATTCATACGTTCAAAGATTATTTTTACACATTCTACCACGCTGAAAGGTCCAGTTTCTCGTCCACAAACTTATATTTTTTTAATTAACTTTCTTTAAATCCTTAGGTGAGGTTTCAAACAATTAAATCCACTCGAACACGCACAAGTTTGATTGTTGCCATCTTGAAGTGAATTGAATGGTTCATTTGTGATGATATGTGTAAACGAAAAGTGAATTCATCTTCACTTTAACTGTGAGTTAATCATCCTGAGTGATTACGAAAAGTGAACCGTGTAAACCCTCCTTAGCTTCAGTCGGGTGAGTGTTAACAAAAAGCGGCTTCCCGCCGCTCGTCAGTCTAGGCGGCGGCCGCCCCAACTTTCATCATCATCATCATCATTAGTGTCATTTGTCAGGCGGGCTAGGCCCGTCTGACTGGCTGGTTTACCGTATGCCGGTCTTCAGCCTCGGTTGTTTTTTTTTTTTTTTTCGGTTGTCTGACTCCGTCGACAAACACGCACCCAAGACCAGCGGAGAGGCTTGCTTAGTGCCGGTCTGGCGGAAGAGGGACAGTAGTAATGTAATGTTTTGTTTGTTGTGTCGTGTCGTCTCGCGGTTGAATTTCGTTTAACTGCCTTCGGGTGTTGGTGGGACATTTAGTGAGTTTTTTACAATTGGTTATTAATGTATTTTGGGCTTGGTGACGTTTTAGCGGTCACTAGTTTCCGAGTGTGTAGGGTGCCGTTTTTTAGGAGTATCGTAGTACCTTTAATGTGTAGTTGTATTGTTGGTTGTCCATGTCGTTCAGTGTGTCCGTCAGTTGTCTGAAGAATGGTCTGTTTTGAGCTGTGTGAAAATATTTCCCGTTCAGTCCCCGTATGTACTCCTCCAATGGTTGTACGCCCCAACTTTCCACACGAAGCGACTTTTCAAGCAGCGGTCGCCTCCTTGACCGACACGTCAACCGATGCTTTGATGCATGTAGCTCAAATCCTTGTAAATCAATGGATACCGAAGACGACAGTGAAATGCTTCTGTGGTTACTCTACCGATGGTGGAACAGGAGAATAAAAAATTATCAGAATCAATTTCATTCATTTTTCCCTAGTAAAATGAAAAAAAAAATGAGAACGCTAGTCATAACATATATTATTGCCACATTTCTAGGAATCAATCAGACACTCAAACTGTATTTTATGGTTCACAAGTACAGATTAAAATAAAAATTAAGATTAAGTTTTGGTGCTGGATCTATAGAAAAATATTAGATTTCAAAGTTTCGCTGCTATAACAGTGACTCGTGTGTGGAACCACTGGTATACCCAGCGACGAGCGGTTACTGGGCCACACAATGTGACCACAGCGCAGGATCGTGGTGAACGCATAGCGAACAAACGCCAAGTATGGGGGCATCGAGATTTGGGTTTTCCAAGGTTTCCCAAATCACTCCCGGCAAATTCCGGGATGCTTCCTTCAATAGGCTATGACTGAATTCCTTCCTATTCCTTGGCCCCAATCCCTTCCCGTCTCTAATGACCTCGTTGTTAAGAGACGTTAAGCAGTTAGAAAAAAAAGGGATGTTTTACGGTGCCATCGGATATAATATCTATATCTTCTCCTATGTGTTGAGGATAATCTGAACAGCAACCACTTCATCAGGGAAGCTTTAGAACCCGATGCACTGCTCCTCCTGCATGCAGCTGCTCAAGCCTTCTTGGATGAACGACGGATACCTTTGCTTTCTTGGGCTGCATGTTCGTCTGTCATGCCGGCCATCGAACATGTCTGGGACGTGACCAGCCGTCAACTTGTTCGTTCTGGTCTGTATGCCACTACTGTCGATGCTCTGTGGACGCGCTTACAAACCGCATGCCAGTGTGTTCCACAGATTCTCTTTGATTCCATGCACGTCGTCTACACTCTGGAGGCTCTGATTACAGCTCGTGGTGGCCTCACACCCACGGTGAAGTGCATGTGTAATAGTCCTGTAACTCCTGCACAATGTCTCTAATACGTGGAATAATTTTCATTGTAACATTCGATCATGAAATTCGGAGTCGGTTACTATTTTAGACCTAGAAAACAGTCTTCCTTGGTTTGCAGCAGTCATTCCAGTCTAGTGCATGTGTGGTGCCGTGGTATATTTTATTCCAGTTCCTTTGGGTTGATGAATTCGCAGTCAACCAGAAGCAAATCTCTGCAATTTGGGCTATGTCTTGAAAAACCAGCCATGCCATTGCGATTTTTTTTATTTGCTGCAGCTGATCAAACGTAAAAGTAAACTTCAGAGGGTATTGTTGATCTTAACTTAAAAAAGTCTTCAAATTCATCAACGTGGCAGCAGAAAGTTAGATTGCATTAAACCAAACAATGAAGAAAACTTGGATCGAATTCTGTAATCAAATAGGAAAGCACCCATTTTTTTAAGGTATGTTGGAAAATTAGAGCAAGAATAGAAGAAAAGTTCCGCGAAACTAGATAGAAGGATTCTGCCATAAGGCTGCAGCAACCAGTGCTCCTAACAAATACATGCAATATGTGCAGTGCTTGAGGGCAGAGAGTATTAGATTCGATAAGTTTATATATATATCGGGTAAACCACAGTCGGTTGCTTCTACGACTCGTTAGCTATAGCAGTGGGCTGGTCTGATGTGATAAGATATTTGTAAACGTTTACTCTAAAACAGTAACTATCGGTAGTTAAATACTGACCACATACTTTTGTCGTGTTTAGCTTCACAAGTTTTCTGAATTAACTGAAGCGGTTTATGAGTGGCAATTCTGACATAGAACCGTTTCGTTGCTGGTGTTATATTTTCAGAATCGACTGAAGTACTGTAAGTAATTCATCAAAAATGTTAAGATTTATTTAATGCACAGTACACTGTCACGAGTGTAGTTACGTAACAGCTGCAACAAAAGAATCGATGTCATATCTTATAGAAGTGCCAGAAAATAAACTCGTAATTGTTTTCCTAAACTGTGAAAAATAATAAACAAAACAGTTTTTTCGGTCTTACATTTCGAAATACAAATAAGAATATATAAAATGGTCGAACCAAACATAAAACCCTAAAAAATGCAAAACAAGGATGAAGCGGGCCTCGATGGTGAGAAACCAAAAGCACATTTTATAATAATAAGCTGATCAGAAGGATCAAAAGCCATCGCTCCCTAAAAGGTAAAAACTGACAGAATGAAAGGCAACGTTTCTCACATTCAACGTATGACCAAATTTACATTGATTGCTTAGGGAACATAAAAACAGCATTAGAGTAATAAAATTAAGGATAAAGCGTATCATCTATTCTAGCAGAAGGAGGTAAGGCATAGAAACCTAAGGAAAATACACAAGCGCGAATAAATTTTTCTGGAGATTTTAGTGGATTTATGAACGAGTTATCATCGCTGAATACTGAAGTTGTCTCTGAATAGGCTGTTTCACCCATATTCCTGGCCCCCTAGGCCCCGTGCATAGATCAGCAATCTTTTTCAGTCCGTGCGGTACTGTAGCTACTTATACACTCTGTTTCTGCGCCGTCGAAGTTTCTGATCAAGTGATGTCCTTAACACTATCACACTAAAAATGTGAACTCAGTATGACAAATAGCTGTCCGTCAGTTAATTGCATTAGCCTCTCTCTCTCTTGAATATGAATACTGTTGAGGAGTATAATTTTGGGATCGTTACCAAACGGGCCAATTAATATTTACGGATATGGTTTTTGTCAGCTGTCATGTACATTATCATTTTGCAATATGACAGTCTTTAATTATGTTCTAGCCTATCAGAGAATGGAAGCGAAGTACCCAAATTTCCCGCGGCAGCAACCCTCACAAAAATTGTACTTTAGAAAAAGATTAAGAATCTGAACTCCTTCAATTGCTAAGAATTTTATGGCGGACGGAGAATATAACAAGCTTCGTTTAAGCGGGGTGTCAGCTTAAATTTTTAAACGAAAAATAGTATTAAAAAAAGCACGTTTTCGAAATCATTTAGAAAAGTACTTGACTTGCTGGTAACGTTAGCTCGCAGTCAAGCTTCGGCAGCGTAATAGTAAAATAAGTTTCCAGCTAAGATTCCCTCGAAAGTTATCTCGGCTGTATAAAATAAACCAATTCGATCAAAGTTTCCGTCTCTCAAAGATGTCTTGTTGTTATCGTCTTGAAAAACTGGAACTTTAGTCCAGGGGAATTGCTTAGTTCTTTTTGAACCCATATACCAGGTAAATTGTTTTATCTCTTTTCGTGGATATTGACGGAAGTGCATCATTCTGTATGAGGAATAGTTGCTCGGTTATTCACAACTTGACTAAGTAGGAGAGTGTTTCCTCAGCAAATGAACAATATCAAATTGTCTTATTATTCTGTGGATGTCGGTGATACAGTGTTTTAGTTATGGTGTAAAAGAAGTAATCAGGATTTCAGATGCTGGGTAAGCAGTATTTGAGCAAACATCAGTAGTTCTTTCCCAACACCAAGCTGCTGATTGCTTATTTCATTAGAGGCGCGATGGGACTGGGGACAAGGAACGGGAAGGAATTCGGCCATGGCTTTTTGAAGGAAGCATTCCGGCATTCGCCTATAGTGATTTGGGGAAACCATTGAAAACCCAAATCTGGATGACCGGACGGGGATTGGAACCCGCGTCCTCCCGAATGCGAGGCCAGAACGTTAACCGTTCACCCACCACGCTCGGTATGATTTAAGAAAGGTATCTACAGCACAACTAGTGATCGATTACAGTTAGTTATATTGGGCATCTTAAGGAGTGATACCTCTATGTTGCAACGAAACGGGTCAAACGTTGCCAACATACAGCAACGGGAAAAAAAACCACCGAAGTGAACGAACAGAAAAAAGAAATTTGTTGATCGTTCAGTTTTTAATACTTTATCGAACAATTTACAGGAATTTTCTGCAGATACTTTTCTATAGAGTTAGTTTTTAGTTTATTTCATTACACATGGCTCTGAGATCTTTACGTAGGAACAAGGCGGGCTTGTTAGAGCTAAGAGGTGGGCCTTTGTGAAACAACTTGTCCTCTCCCCACGCAATTACTGGCTGGGTGTAGCGGTACAAAGGGCCCTGCACACCCGCCTCAAATATTTGCACTTATTGCCATTTGCGTAATGACGGTATTTCGTTCACGAGCCTTTTTCAAGATACAAATTTCACTCAAATTAAACTTTAATTGTTACGAAAATTGTAACTGTCCAGGGCACAATAAACTACTGCTTAGTGAACGGGTTGAATAAATAGATTTCGAATTACTGAAAACTGTTAGTAGATTCTGATCTTTTCCTAATTGCTTTGTAAGTTGTTGATTTAAGTACATTCTGTATTTTGGATAACACATACTAATTATACTGAGGTATGGTTTATTTGAAACGTATGCACATTGTAAACATAGGGTAAATGGTATATTTTCTATGTACAGGTGTAAAAATTTATGTTGGTTTAATTTATTTAAAAAAGGCTGAAACTCTATTTCTTAGTCCACTTTCTATATAATTTAGGTAATAATTCTGTTTCAAAACTACTAAGTATTTTATGCAGTAATTAGTATGGAAATTAGAGAAATTTGATAATCAACTCTACATTTTCCCATTATAATTTAAGACATTTTCTTCATAAGCCTTCTGGAAATATGTGAGCTTCTCCACGGTTCCAGCTTAATGCAACTTTAGAATGTAACATGCATGAAATATGAATAAATAAAGTGCTTAGGGAAGAAATACATAATGTCACTGATTAAGCAGTGCCTGTAAGCAATTAATTTGTCATATTTTGGTTAAATAGAATATTTGAAAGACTTTATAAGACTGTTGTGGCGAATGTCAACAAAGTATGAAAATATTTCAGACCGATTGATTTACGGAATACCATTAAACTTAGTAATAAAACTTGTTATATAGGAATTAACTGATGTGTGGGGAAAGGATAAATTTTTATGTCCGACTGATGATTTAAATTTTCCCTAAATTCTTGAGTGTACAGCGTAGTGGGTGAACGGTAACGATCTGGCCTCGCATTCGGGAGGACTTGTGTTCGAATCTCCGTCCGGTCATCAAGATTTGGGTTTTCCATGGTTTCCCAAATCACTCCAGGTGAATGCCGGGACACTTCCAAAAGGCCATGGCCGAATAGCTACCCGTTCCTTACCCCCCTCCCCCAATCTATTCCCGCCCCTAACGACCTTGACGTCAACGAGACGTAAAGCCATAGTAAAACTGAGTGTACAGATAAATGTTTCAACACTTATGGCAGCCCATGAACTATCCTTCTAAAACCGCTGACTTCAGATACCAACAGAAAACTATGCTGTTATTTTGATATTAAGAAATTAAGTCACCCGAATGTAATGATACTTCAGTTTCTAAGTTCTATTACATTCTTATATTGTTGAGATACCCCTTACTACCTTTCTTTTTAATAGCTTTACGCCTATCCTGGAGCGCAGTTTAGTACCAACGCTCGTGGCAGTGTTCTTCGGGAAACTACACAGTAAACTGTAACTCTTCAAGCCTATGACTTAGGCAGTGTCAAATAAGTCACCGCCAAACCCACCCCATTGCACGTTTAGGACGAGCCTTGGTACCAATCCTCTCATTATTATACCTAGCGATTTAGCCATAGTGAGGAAGCAACATCGTTTTTTCGCAGGTCTATGCTGTGTCATCTGTCTGTACCATGTTACTCGCTGATTTACAGAGATCAATCTCACCTCTTCATTTCAACTCCCTCAACGTTATTAGTTAGGATATTCATAAGTCGTATTCCCCAGCCAGTGCTCACAGACGCCGACTGGAAGTTGCCAGTGAGAAGGCGAGGCGAACCCATGTGTACAAAGGGGTAAGTCACTGGTAATCTGCACTCAGCTTTACCACACAACATTAAACTCACTATGGTATCAGGTTTGGGGTGCCTAACCATTCTACTATTAACGCCATCATCATTGTTATTATTTTCGAATCTACTCTAATTAACATAGAAGTAAAAACAACTATTTTCTCCCGTTTTAAGATAAATTTAGGGGCACAGTAAGCAACGAAGGGTTGCTGGTTTTAAGTGGAATATTTACGCAAGAACGAGAAGACAAAACTGATGCAGACCCAGTGCAAGAAACGAATAGAAGCATGTAGCGGATACTAGGCTTTCAGCGACGAAAACAGACACGAGCGCGGCGACGGGATAAAGTGCTGCGGCGAGCAGAAAGCGGCGCCAGGTGGCAGGGCAGTCCAATATCGACCTAGCGGCCGTCAACAGAGGGAGATGTGGTGTTCATACTCCGCAACGGCAGAGTCGCTAGAAAAGTGAGTACAGTGAAAAAAATCAATATGTAAAAGTGACAATCATGCCTGAAGGTGGATCATCAAGTGTCGGAAGTTTGCCAGAAGATAATGGTGTGAAAATTACGGCTACTGAGGTTCTAAAATTAATTCCAACCTCTTTGCTCGTAAATTAAAGTGAATTATTTCAACAGTACCTAAACAAGAACATCATTTGTTACTTAAGCTTGTAAAATCAAAATTAATAGGAATAGCTTGTGCGAAATTGATTTACCACAACGAAAGAAAGATTGGCCTTCAGAAAGAAATATTTTGATTGAAAATTATGGTGAATGGAGATCGCCGGATTTTTGTGCTTATGTGTTGTTTACCGCAAAACAGAGAAACGGTGAGACCATCACGGACTGCGGGTTGAAGAATTAATCTATTGTGCCATGATTACATGCAGGCTGCGTGATTGAAATGCACGAATCAGATATCAAAGGTAACAGATGATAGTTGTAATAGATAAAAATGAAGAGGGCTACCTATAGTATCTAATGCTTGCAAAATGAACGCATTCAGATAGTAGTCACAACTCAAAGGCTCAAAAACAACATTTCAGGAAGCTGTAGATTTGAATATGATAGAGGTATCAGCTATTTTATTATTATTATTTGCGGATAAGCCCATTAGGACTACGCAAAGTACTCAGAAGCGTTTGTTCGCTTTCCTTTGTGCCCATATTTCCTTCATACGCTTGCTGTGGGCTTCTTTCCTCTCATCTGACCATGTTGTTCCTGATCTTTTCTTTAATCTTTCCTCCCGGTCAACTTGCCACTTGTGAATTTTTGATTTAAATGTGTCTCTGTTTTCGAAATCTTCTGGAACAATTCCTGCTGATTTGAGGTCTTTCTTGATTTCTCCAATCCATTTCATTGTATCCGATATTGATTTACTTCGGTTTTCATAGAATTCAACTATTTGTCTTGTAAGTCTGTTAGGGTTCATTCTTTTGATGTGTCCATAAAATTTTAGTCGGCGTTTTCTAATATCACTGTGAATGTCTGCATATTGTAGAATTTCCTGATTACTTTTGAGTCTGTACTGGTCTCCTATGAGTCTTGGGCCCAAAATTTTCCTTATAATTTTGCGTTCTTTTTTCTCAATGTTTTCTATATCTTTTTTTCTGTTAAAAATAAGTGTTTCTGATCCATAAAGACATTCAGGTTTAATAACTGTATTGTAATGTCTCAGTTTTGTGTGCTTGGAGATGCATTTTTTGTTGTAGACATTTTGTGTTAGGCGATAAGCTGTTTCCATCTTTTGGCATCTAATTTCATTAGCTTTTGCTTCAGTTCCATTCTCTTGCATTGTTTCACCGAGATACTTGAAGTATGAGACTCGTTTAATTTTTCCATATTTTGTCTCCATGTATTTTGGCATTTCTTTATTACAGGTCATAAATTCTGTTTTCTCGAATGAAATCTGTAGGCCCAATTTCTCCGCTACTTCTTTCAACAGTTCGATCTGTTTTTGGGCTATTGCAATGTCACGCGTTAAGATTGCTAAGTCGTCTGCAAATGCTAGGCAATCTATCTTCAATTTTCCTCTGCCTAATATAATTGGCTGGTCAATTCCAAGGATTGATTTTTGTTTCCGCCATTCCTGTAACTCTTTTTCAAGGACGCAGTTGAACAGTAACGGAGAAAGTCCGTCTCCTTGTCTTACTCCTGTTTTAATAATGAAGGGTTCTGATATCTCCCCTAAAAATTTTATTTTGGACTTTGTCTCTGTTAGTGTTTGTTGTATTAAAGCAAGAGTTTTGGGGTCTAAGCCTTGTTCTTTCAATATTTTGAATAATGACTCTCGATCAACTGAGTCATATGCTTTTTTAAAATCTACAAATGTGCATACTAAACGGTTGCTACAAATTCTTTGATGTTTGAGGATAAGTTTTAGGTTGAGTATTTGTTCTGCGCAAGATCTACCTGGTCTAAATCCTGCTTGATATTCTCCGATCCTTGGTTCTAGTTGTTGTTGAGCCCTATCGAGGAGACACTGGGAGAAAATTTTGTATGGCACTGACTGCAGTGAGATTCCCCTATAATTATTAACACTTGCTCTTGTTACATAAAGAAAAATCCTTACATGCGAGAGCTTAAATAAAACTAATGGATTAAATGAATAATAATACATCATTTAAGAAGAGTAATTCATTTGGTATAAATGCACACATAAGCAAAGAATGTCGACGTTCGACAGCTTATTAGTTGTGTCAACAATCTTCGCACATTACCAGAAATTGTAGAAACAAACCAGCTTTCAGAAGAGTCCACTATATCACTTGAAATTATTACGATAATATCCGTTATTTTGTATCATATTGACAGACAAAAAGAAACATGTGTTCCAAATAACACATAATGCCATCAAAATGTCGAAACAATTTCGGTAGCAAGCCGAAAGCAAACAAACAGATAAACTTCAGTCGCGTGAAATTGCCAGCAACCTCGTTTTAATTCAAGTTATAGGCTAGTTTATATTGTAGGTTGTCGATATATTAATATTTTATTAAATTGTGATGCCAAAATACTAAAAATAGTGCCATTAGTTTCCTCCTGGTTAAAGGTTAACAAATTAAAGTATTTAACAAATCCACCTAGTAGGAAGACTCCTACACCCCTTACCATTAAATCTGGCCGCCGTCGACGGATTCTATCATCCTTAATTCGTGCAATCTGGCGACGAAGTCTTCACAGCAAAAAGTAACGCACCTTGGCAATCTAATTGCGGGATATTTCAGTCAGGGCCATCTGTATATCAGAGTATTCATTACCTTAAGTCAATGTATGAAACAAAACAGGAAAATTGTCTGACAGGGAGGAATTAAGCTCCTCCCTTTGAAGATTCTTATTGGCGGAGTAATTCATCAATTTTCCCCTACATTTCAGTAATAATTTTCATAAATTCAGATCATGAAACCTATCCGAAAAGTTGTAATCAGTGGGATCACATTAAGGCAAGGTAAAAAAGAGGCTCATTGCTACATTTTACTTCAATTGATTATAGAAAAACTTTAACGATAATTATTTATATATATTGGTTATACTAATTCCTTCCAATAATATTACACATGTAATGTGTTCTGTGGACAAACCAGAAGGACCATTTACGAGGAGGTAGATGTTTTAGTAATACGATACTACAGAAACAAAGAAACAATAATAAAGAGATTATTATGTCTGCAAGACAGATTGAATGAAACTGTGTTCCTAGATAGTGTTGTTTGCACACTAACGAGTAGCGCAGCAGCGTCACTGGCGTGGTCCTGTGGTTAACGTTCTGGGCTCGTTAACGAGAGGTTGTAGGTTCAAATATAAGTATTTTATATTTTTTAAATTTATTTTTATTCCTATTTTAAACGTTCCAAACCCACATATTGTTTATGCGTATAATATATCCTGTATTATTACCTACTTGCGTCAGGGAATAAAATACTTGAGGAGTGTCTCATAACTGAGAAAGTCCAATGTTTCTTAACCAATTGCCCACTTAAATATGAACGATCTTCACAGAGGAAACACTGAAGGGTAGCTACTCGGGTTATTTTTTTTAATGACATTTGGCAACGGAGGCCATACAGCGAGCTCAATGTAATTATTAAAGCTTTCAGTGTATAAGTCACCATCCAGTATATACATTGTATTTTTCCAATGTATGGACGCCACAGGACGGACAGGACATTCACACAGACACACAACATCCATTCCCGCGGCCGGATTCGAACCGGCGGCCTTCGGCACTCTAGCCCCTACGCTACCGAGGCCGGCTACTCAGGTTTCTAGCTGCGTATCCGCATCAATATGATTATGCACCGTCGTCAAGGAAAACAAAAACATTGTGATAAAACATGTGAAGAAATCATATAGAACTAAATATTATTACTGTAACAAATTAAACGACCATTGTCGCTCAAAAATTTACACCCAGATTACTATAGTAGGACAAACATAAATTCTTACATAACTGATATAAGTAAAGAAAGTTCACAGAGACCCGGGGTTTGAGGAAGAGAGTTCTTAAATTACCTGGTTTTTTTGTTTCGTTTTCTACAACGCCGTTAGTAATTTCTGTGTACAATTACTTTATGTGCTTTAGAGCATTGCGATTTGATATCAGTAGGGGTAAAATACTAATTATTTATTTAAACATGAAATTTTCTTCGTTATTCTCTATTTGGAATTATTTCAGTGTAATAATAACATAAATAAATACCAGCATTTGGTGAAGAAGGATATCACCACTCGAGTCGCAGGTTTCGTCACCCGTGATAATCGACTCAAAAATCGCCGAAGCCGTAGTCTACCAGTAAAGTTAAGTCGATATTGTTTAACTACCGGAAGACCGAGCGTGGTGGTTGAGTGGTAACGTTCTGGCATCGAATTCGGGAGGAGGCGGGTGTGAATCCCTGTCCATCCATCGAGGTTTGGGTTTTCTATGATTTCCCCTAATCACTCCACGCAAATGCTGGGAAGATTCCTTTTAAACATCCATGACCGAATTCCTTCCGTCCCTTGCCACCATGTCCTTTCTCGCCTGTAATGAAATCGACGCCTTATACAAAAAAAAGGTGGTTCGGAAGGAGGTATTGCTAGTCGAGTTCATGACAGCTGCGATCCTAATAAATACAGGCAGCTACTGTGAAACACTGAAGAACCTCAGATGGGGAATTCAGAACCGAAGAAGAGGAATTTTAAGCAAGGGCCCAAGCATTCTCAACGATAAAACTTGTCCACAAGTCGCCTATCACACCATCGCTCTTCTGAAAACGTTGGTTGGAAAATAATCACCCACCCACCCTATAGTCTGCACTTGGCACCAAGGTACTACCACTTATTCCTAAGTTGAGACAATATTTGACCGACATATGTGTAAAAGATAAAGTTCAACGCTTGCTCAAAGACACGGTGGCGTGCACACAATAACTTTTTTTTCTTCATGCTTATAATTTTACACCTCACCGACATCGAGGTCATTAGAGGCAGGGAAGGAGTGGCGACAAAGATTTCGGCCATGGCATTTTAAAGGAACCATTGCGGTATTCACATGGTGTGATTTGGGGAAACCATGGAAATCCCAAATCTGGATGGCCATATTAGGATTCTAACCCATGTCCTCCCGAATGGGAGGCCAGAGCGTTACCTCTTATCCCACCACGCTTGATGATTCATTAACTGTCACGACGTCTACAAAGGTATGTGCGGCGAAATGGTAATGATTTAAAAATAGATAAATGTTCAACCTTTAAAATGAAGTATACATTACAGAAAATAAACTTATTTTGTATCTATGAATGCTTGGGAGAACTTTGGATTGCTGTCCCACAATTAACATGGATTCCCACCGTATTTTTAAATACCAGCTATGATTTGCAACCTTATCATTTAAATTGGATATTTTTGGTCAAAATCAATAAAATCTTGAGCGGAATGTGCAGCTCGTGCTATATTATTTGCTTTACATATTAAAAAGGTATTATTCTTTGTCGAATTAAATAGGAAATTTAAGATTTATTTCCTGGTGCAATATTGCCATATTTACTTCTTGCAATGCTGTCATATTTCCTGCTTGTTAGCAGTGTCGTAGTCATTTCTGTATACAAGTAAAAATGTCTCATAGCCATACGTTATCAAACAAGAGAGGCATTGGCGACACAGAAAGTTATTTTCTTTCCATTAGCTCAATTTACTTTTATTTAACTGATTACCTCTGTCATAACACTTTGATTCCATATGCATATATTCAATAACTATTTAGTTAGGGAATTTTATATCTTTATATGTCTTTACTTCCCTGATACAATAAAAGAGGTGATCGTTCATAGATGTCAAAGTGGCTGAATGGTTACGTGCTTGTCTGTTGATGCAGTGCGCCTAGGTTTGAGTCCACAACCAATTGAATATTTTTTTAAAATCTTTACTATCCTTTCATTTTTTGCAAAAGATATACATATATAGAAAACATTGTTTCTTTAAGCAGGTATCAAATGGTGTAAGACAACACAATTGTGCAGTGGGGTTCTGCATAAAGGCTTTGTCTCAGCATTGACAGCATGTAGCCTTCGATAGTCCAGCTATGGCTTTATAATAATGATACAAAGATCGCCACTTAACTTCATTTTTACTACCTCAAGTTAAGGATAGGTATAGACAAAATAAATGTTCATAAGTCAGTTGGAATTAAAAATCACTATGTTCTTGAAAATGTTGTAAGGTCATTAGCTGGATAGGCATTAGACAAAGTCACAGATAGAAAGTTTGCAAGTTCGATTAACGACTCGAGCCAAACTATACCCCATAGTTCGCTATATTATGGATTATTACTTTAAAGTATGGAAATGCTCGTCACTCACTTCTGTTAAGGCACTTGGTTAGCCAGTCACCGACACTTAAGAAATCCCGAGGCTCCTCTTGGCAAAATACTATTTCAAAACTCTATCGTTGTTATCCTGACTGTAACTCTAAAACTTTGCGATGCCTGTAAATGAAAACTGACTAGCCTACTGAGCTACATGTTATCCCTCTCGCTGTTTCTGAAAGAGTGAGCTTACATCTTGATGCCCTCACAGTTTCTGGACGACTGAGCGAATGCACGAGTCTACATCACATCGAAGACTAACCGCAGAAAGTGCTAGGCGTCTACCTGCTCTCTCACGAACCGTGGGAAATTGAAAAGCTATCGCTTCACTTGGGTAGCTTCTGGTAGTCTAATCATATATCAAATCGCATGTCTGAAAATCTTGCATCATCCATTTTGACTTTGATAGTAAAAGTAATGATATCTCTCTGAAACTTTGGAAATTGCTAGATCTTGTAGCAAACGTCAACTTTAATTATTACGAAAAAATTTGTAACTTTAAAAGTTTAGCCGAAAATAAATAATTTAGATACGAATTTTCGAAATATTACTTCCGGCGAATGCTGAAGGCTGATGTAATGCAAAATACTATCTTGAAAACTGCAGAAACCTGATTTATAGCTTGAATAATTATAGAAATAAAATACAATATTATCCAGTCTAACTCACGGTTCTGAGAACAAATGTAGCCACGCAGTTACAAAATATTTATAAGATACCAAAATTGAAGTTATTTTCCCAAAAAAGTCTAAAAAACTGAAAAAACCGAAAAATCTTCCTCATTTACCTATGGTTGGGGTTGGTTTGCCATTCAAACTTCTTTCACTTATACCACAAGAATTTGTAAAATATTATATCATCAATAATACAAAATCAAGACTTTTAAATTGTTTCACATATTTGACAATTTTCAAAGTATCTCTGTTTCAGTCAATGTTTATTTTGTAATATGTACATTTTAAATGTTCATGTTCCCTAAAACTGACAGAAAAACGCAAAAAAACACTCTCATTAAATATTAAATAACTGGCAAAATGTTCATTTTAAGTGTCCATGTCACCTGCAAATATAACAGAAAAGCACAAAAACACTTTTCACACAACCTAAAAATAGGACAATATTGCTATAATTTCACTTAATACATCTTGTAAAGGATGAAATATCCCAGTCCTGTCACGGTTGTGACTTTAACTGGGGCAAAAAGAATATAAATCAAAGCCCCAGAGGTTGGCTGTTGAGTAATATTCCTGTCCCTGGTGACTGTCGCAGCAGGCCTGCCATGAGACCTCAAGTCAGCCACCTAAACGAAAAGAAAGGAATTAGTTTCCATCCTTATAATAAGTACATACAAATAGAAATGAATACAAAATACAAGTAGAAGTGAAAGGTTTTAACACATGGAAGTCTTACATTATGAATCAGTGTTACAAAATATTATCTGTTACCAATAGAAAACAAAGCATTACATGTGTGTCAACAGACAAAAATTAATGTATATGTTGTATTATTAGTATGAAAATATTGACAAGTTACACGTATGTCACCCAAGTATATAAAGTAGGGTATTATTATCTCGAGCATTATGACGAATGTTTCTGGTATGTCAATAGCATATAAATTCACAAAGTGATTAGCTTTGCAGAGCATATTGGTAAATATCTATGTTTAATATCAGACAAACAAAGAAATATAACATTGAAGAAAAAGATAATATTCACTTCCTTGACAAACAAATATGGAAACATAGTTTCCTTTCAGCAGTACACTGCTGCATTATAAATCAAAACACTCGTTTGGTAACACAGCAAAGTTGTGGACATCAGTATACTGGTGTATAATGAATTATGGGTATCATCCTAGATACTGTGTAGTTGAAATGTCTTTTTAATCCAATTCCGTATAGCAGGTAAAATGTCTTAAAATTTAGCACTCTTAGTGCATTAGGTGCATGGAAGCACAAAGAAATTCTCAACATGTGGGAAATTATGAGTAAATTCATATAGAATGTATAAACATTGAAAGTTAAGGTACAAAATGAAGTGATACAAAAGTATTAATACAAAAATCCAATAATGTAGAATCCATGTTATGAAAAAATCTTGGAATGTAGAACTGTCTTGAAGTGTTAAGGACAAAAGCAAAAGAAAATGTAAAAATATGTACACTCCTGGAAATTGAAATAAGAACACATTGACGCCGGTGTGTAAGACCCACCATACTTGCTCCGGACACTACGAGAGGGCTGTGCAAGCAATGATCAAACGCACGGCACAGCGGACACACCAGGAACAGCAGTGTTGGCCGTCGAAGGGTGCTAGCTGCGCAGCGGTTGGGCACCGCCGCAGTCAGTGTCAGCCAGTTTTCCGTGGCATACGGAGCTCCATCTCAGTCTTTAACACTGGTAGCATGCCGCGACAGCGTGTACGTGAACCGTATGTGCAGTTGACGGACTTTAAGCGAGGGCGTATAGTGGGCATGCGGGAGGCCTGGTGGACGTACCGCCGAATTGCTCAACATGTGGGGCGCGAGGTCTCCACAGTACATCGATGTTGTCGCCAGTGGTCGGCGGAAGGTGCACGTGCCCGTCGACCTGGGTCCGGACAGCAGCAACGCACGGACGCACGCCAAGACCGTCGCATCCTACGCAGTGCTGTAGGGGACCGCACTGCCACTTCCCGGCAAATTAGGGACACTGTTGCTTCTGGGGTATCAGAGAGGACCATTCGCAACCGTCTCTATGAAGCTGGGCTATTGTCCCGCGCACCGTTAGGTCGTCTTCCGCTCACGCCCCAACATCGTGCAGCCCGCCTCCAGTGGTGTCGCGACAGGCGTGTATGGAAGGACGAATGGAGACGTGTCGTCTTCAGTGATGAGAGTCGCTTCTGCCTTGGTGCCAATGATGGCCGTATGCGTGTTTGGCGCCGTGCAGGTGAGCGCCACAATCAGGACTGCATACGACCGAGGCACACAGGGCCAACACCCGGCATCATGGTGTGGGGAGCGATCTCCTACACTGGCCGTACACCTCTGCTCATCGTCGAGGGGACACTGAACAGTGCATGGTACATTCAAACCGTCATCGAACCCATCGTTCTACCATTCCTAGACCGGCAAGGGAACATGCTGTTCCAACAGGACAATGCACGTCCACATGTATCCCGTGCCACCCAACGTGCTCTAGAAGGTGTAAGTCAACTACCCTGGCCAGCGAGATCTCCGGATCTGTCCCCCATTGGGCATGTTTGGGACTGGATGAAACGTCGTCTCACGCGGTCTGCACGTCCAGCACGAACGCTGGTCCAGCTGAGGCGCCAGGTGGAAATGGCTTGGCATGCCGTGCCGTGGACTACATCCAGCACCTCTACGATCGTCTACATGGGAGAATTGCAGCCTGCATTGCTGCGAAAGGAGGATATACACAGTACTAGTGCCGACATTGTGCATGCTCTGTTGCCTGTGTCTATGGTTCTGTCTGTGTGATCATGTGTTGTATCTGATCCCAGGAATGTGTATATAAAGTTTCCCATTCCTGGGACAATGAATGCACGGTGTTCTTATTTCAATTTCCAGGAGTGTATTTACTGTCGTTATTATAACACTTTGCTTCCTTCGAAATTAGCGATGTCCCTCCATGAGCGCATTGTACCCACAGATCCAATCCTAAGGTATCTTCTAAAAATATCTGAGATGCAACATAACATTAAATCCGTTATCCGTGTCCACTTCATTAACATTGATCTAGCTTGATTGAAGTTTCCCTCGTCAATCTTAAAGTATCCATATCTTTATTCAACTTTCAGAGTATCTGTTGCAGTCTCCATATACTGTGGGTTACTAATGTTTTCCTATTTTATTGTTATGAGCAGTAATATTGCTACCCCACTAGTCCATGCGATGCTAATGTTATGCTAACCCAATCTTTACTGTGTTTGCGTATGTCACAGGCACCGTCTGTCACTAGCTGTCACTGGACTAAAATAATTTTTTTACTAACTGCTCGTTTGGCTAGTTATCGTTAATATGCAATCGTTGGCTGCTGGTGGTAAACAAAGTAATATTTTATAAATGTTAAGGAGGGTCACACATATATGAATAATATATGGCGCCGTCTCTCGCAAGCTGTCCCTGGAGAAAAATAAGTATACTATAGTGGGTCTTATATGTCAATTCAATATATATAAAATAATAAAGTACTCCCATTTAATATGCCCTCTTGGTTGCAACAACTTAAACTGCTATTTCTTCTCATCCTTCTCTGTTCTGCTCTTTGGTAGTAGAAAAATAGAAGAAAAAAAATTAGTCTCTCACTGCTATTTCAAAATTCACATTTACAATGTCCATTATCCATAGTACTTCAACTTCTTGAAATCTGAAGTCATCTTCAATAAGTTTGACCTTGTCAAATCTATTTCAACTTCAGAACCAATTCGCAGTAAGCTGTCCCAGTGTAGGTGACTTGTAATAATAATAATATTAATATACTCTGTAGAATGGATAAGTCTCCCCAAAACACAACACTTTGGTAATAAAGCCAAAGTTGAAGTTAGCTGAGTGAACAACTCAGGAAAATAATGCATAAGTATGAGAAACTCAGAAATATCAAACTGTTGAAAATAGTTAAAAATGAAATGAATTTCCTTAAAATTCCTCATGGGGGTCTTGACTTTGTGGCTTCATGTAACTGTGCTTAGTAATATTTTTTAGCTTGAGAACATTTCTCCTTTCTTCAAACAAATTTAGTAATATAGGAAGTAGAGGATCAATAATAAATGTCTTCTTCTTCGGTGCCCTTCCAAACTGAAATTTATTGAAAAAGCTATTCAGTCTCTTCATTTTCCTATGCTGACACTTCATGTGCTGTGTATGTAAGTCTCTCTTCCCATTGGCAATGAAATCCTCAAAATTCAAACAAAAAGTCGGAATAGCTTCATTAAATAGACAGAAATTCACAAAATATTTAGAAAAGCTGAAAGTTTCCAAATTGGAAGCATAATGCAGTTTAAATTCATTATTAGTATTGCTGAGAAACATTTGTTCATGTAACTTCATTTTCAGCTTTTCTACAAATTATAACTGTTTTATCCTGTGTTTGGTTGCAATGGTGTCATATGTGAGAACAGCTGTTAGTGAATGATCAGCTGACTGGACGTCAGTATAATCTGGAACTATTTCAACAGTAAAATCTATCAACTCCTCCCCCTCCCCTAGGGATGGAGAAAAATCATCACTATTTTCAAAAAGGTCATCAAGCAATTGTAATGCTGTAGGGCCAGAAGTATCAACAATCTGCCACCCACAATGTTTGTGATTTGCAGAGTATGGATGTAGAACATCAGATGACTTTTCTCTGTGAGCGTCAGCAAAGTTAACCTCTACAGGAGGTGTGGTAGCAGGCTGAACAGAAGCAGCTGATTGTATAGTATCCTCAGGGAAGTTAACCCAAACAGGTGGGTCAATGACCTGGGTAGTATTAGCTGTTACTGTAGGTGTTTCTACCTTATTGGTACCATTATTTACAATTTAACAATATGTGTAAGAAGATATATCCATCTTTTGTTCCTTACTATTTAGTTTATTATCCACAGCATTCGAACCAGCCTGGGTATTATCCATTTTTGCATTGTACTGACCTAAGCTAGTACTTTGAGTTGGAAAGTGGTGATCAAATATTTTTTTAATGATGTTGCAAACTTGTTGCATTTCAGTAACAGTAATCTTTTGTCCGCGAGTGTAATTGTGTGATAAACTCTTCATCTTCCTGCGTAAACTTGAAGTTGGAAACTGCACTAGTAGAATGTTTGATATTTATTGAAGCTCCTGGTACACTAAATTAAATTTTTAGAAAATTCTTGTATATTAGATAATGTATTTGATCTAGTGTGCACGTATTCACTTTGAAGCTTGGAAAGATAACTAACCATATTGTCATAGGAAGAACTGACAATCTTGTGAATATTAGACAGTTCGAATTAAATCTGTTCTTGTAAAATAGTATCAGGAAATTCTGTTATTTTCTTAGTTAAAAAGTTTGGTCTAGCTTTAATTTTGCAGCTACCACGGAATTTAGAAACTGAGATGACTTGCTAGTTGAAGTCCGAAGATCAGTAGATAGCTTGTGCAGAATTTCATTTCTATAATTCAAAATGTCTTGTTTAGTGGTAAAAGTAGAAAATCTATCCCTAATATGTTGTTCAGAGCAATTTTGGAACAATGGTTTGGCGTCAGTGTAAAATTCAAATGCTGATTTGCTTTCGCAGTTAACCTTTATCTGAAAATGAATGTCGCTTCACCGAACACTTGAAACAAAGAAGTTAAAAGATAATGGATCGGCATGGGAGACATAGTCCAGATCTATAATGTCTGACACAGCTGGAATTCATCTATTTCTAACTTAAACGGTTCCATTTCATAAAGATAGTAGTTTCTGTAAAGAAAACAAAAACAAAACGTAATCGTAGAGAAATTTGAGTTGGTAACACTGCTAACGATCGTCAAGTTTGTGGCGCAAATGCCGATGGTTACTCATATAACAGCTTCAAAACACAAAAACATCAAAATGGCCCCTCAAATAATATAGAAAAATATATGTAAAATGTTAACACAATCCTGAATTAAATATTGATTATGTCACGCGCATTTAGCAACTCGATCAAGAAAGAAGTAGATGTCTTACAACAGGTAAAAGTCTTAGCCATACCGTATGTCGTTCATAAACTATTTGAATCATGAAAGTTATAGACATCGCACAAAATGAAAATAGATGCTACAATTTAATTTTGAAATATACAAACTCGTTAACCGACTTGAAATGCGGTTAAGCACGTGGAAACTCTTTTAGAAATACTGCTTGAAAAACTAAAAGCATAGTCAGTTGAGTACTTATCTTGTCGAATTCTGCTTGAAGAGAAGTCTGTAGCGAAGTTTGTAGTAATCAACTAAGCGTACTGGCCTCGTTGTGTAGCGGCGTGCTGTAGCCTGTCGATTGCGGCAGCGTGGTTGGTCAATGCGGACGGGACGCAGGACGTCTGAGCGACAGCGGTTGGCGGATGTGGGCGTCGGCGCTCGGAGGCGGCTGGAGGCGGCGTCAGGGGCAGTCGTCCCTTGGGGGCGGCAATTTCTTGAAGTTCGTCGTAGACGAGAATAGTAGTCCATTCGACTCTGTTAAGAAATTCTCTTCGAATTCCGCCACTATACCAGTCGTCATGTAAGACTTATCACTGATCGAAATCGGTGGATAATGAATGATAGTCTTCAAAAATTTTGCAGCAGTCACAAAGTCTATGATGAATGATAATCGATACAGTCATTGAAGATCAAAAGTCAGAACCTGCATTGTGGATAAGACAACGGTTTCTTAAAGACTGAGCTTACATCTTGACGCCCTCACAGTTTCTGGATGACTGAGCGAATGCACGAGTCTGCATCACATCGAAGACTAGGCGTCTACCTGCTCTCCCACGAACTGTGGTAAATTGAAAAGCTATCGCTTCAAATGGGTAGCTTCTGGTAGGCTAATCATATATCAAATCGCATGTCTGAAAATCTTACATCATCCAATTTTGACCTTGACAGTAAAAATAATGCTATCTCTCTGAAACTTTGCAAATTGCTAGTTCTTGTAGCAAACGTTAACTTTAGTTATTATAAAAAAATTCGTAACTTTAATAGTTTAGCCGAAAACAAATAATTTAGATACGAATTTTTTAAATATTACTTCAGGCGAATATTGAAGGCTAATCAATGCAAAATATTATCTTGAAAACGGCAAAAACCTGATCTCTAGCTTGAATAATCATGGAAACGAACTATAGAAATAAAATACAATATTATCCAATCTAACTCACGGTTCTGAGAGCATATTTAGTCACGCAGTTACAAAATTTATAAGATACCTGACAACGGTTTAAAAATAAATTCTATTTATTTCTGGTTGTTTAGCGTTCCAAAAAAAGTATATTTATATAGGTTCATAAACCGAATTGTGGTTTTAAATCTGTGTGTGTTTAACGTGGGAAAAACATTTTGATTCAACGTAAAGTGTTGTAGATGCAAGAGTTGTGGTTTGACCTGCTGGGGCGCGTACTTCTTACTAGTGAGGTGTACGCGGCCACGGTGGATCATCATATCTTGGCAATATCGTCGAGTGATTCATCGCTCTTCATCAGTAATTCGAAAATATACCCTGAAGTTCGATCTGAAAAACCTTAGTTTGACCAACTGCATATGAAGTGCGTGAATTTATCTTCTCAGAAACAGGCATTGAGAAGTAAGATATCGTGCGTTTGCATTATTATTTTATAGGAATCCCTGGTAAACGGAGAAACCTACGAAATTTTTTTGAATAAAAACTGTTAAAGGTGTTTAAAGTTCAAACATTCTGACGATAACGTGGGGAATGTAACTGTTTCCAATGCCAGATTTGGTTTGAGGTCCATCAGAATATACAACCTACCGTTTTAAATTGACAATATTACTATTAGTAATCCTCTTGAGAAAATATGACAATGTTACTCAAATTTCAAAGTAATCTTGGGGCAATAGATTTTGGTTTCAAATTGATAACGGTGTTGAGCCTAAAACTTGTGCCATTTGTGGCTCATCAGAGCACATGAGAAGTGAATGTATGTCTTGATGGCCATTACAACTGCCACTGAATCAGCTACCTATAAATGATTCCAGATCTCTAACCCAGAAATTACTTGCGAAGGGTACAATGCTTTGCGTCAGGTACAGATGAACAAGGAAAAAGTCAGAATAAACTATTGTGGATACAGTCAACAAGGAAGGAACAGAAACACAAGGTATAAACTGCAACTCACCTCAGAAATTACATACTTTAAATATAAAAAATGCGACAGCTGTCAATGGAAAACCAAACAGTGAGACTGAAAACTTGCCACTACAAAGAGTAGTGAATGAAATGCTTCAAAATACGACAATCGGACGGAGAGGAAATAAAACTATACAAAAAGATGATACAACGAAACTACAATTAATTTAAATTCCATAAGAAGCCATCTTAAAATGAGAATCCTTACAGAATTCATGTTTGATAGTAATACAGATATTGCTTTGCTACAAGAGGTGCGCCTCCGTTTCTTAACACAAATTACTGGATTTAATATTCAACTTAATTCAGGTTGAGATATCGGTCTAGGCATGGTAATATGGCTGAGAGAAGAAAAACAGTTTACACAAGTTGAAATTCTAGAAGATGGTCGCAGTTTGACCTGTTCAGTTGATGGCACCCACATCATTAATATATATTCCCCCTCTGGAAACTCCAAATGAGAGGAAATAGCAAGTTTTTACATATCTGAAATAACATATCTATTACATAATCATAAGTCACAAGAGAATAATAGGAGGCGACTTCGACTGCGTTTTTAAATCAGGTGCCCATGCAATCAATGCAAAACTGGATTCACGTTTTTCATCAACACTTCAGCAATCAGATTGGACAGATTGTATGTAACTGAAATATGTAATACAAAATATAGAAATTTAGCCAATTCACTTCTCAGACCATCATGTCAAACAAATCAAAATAATCCTACCAAGAAAACTAATATATAGACATCCAGGATGCTGGAAACTAAATACCTCAGTTCTGGAATATAATGACCTTAAAAACGAGGTCCGTGCTAAAATACAAACAGCATTTCGTAAAACTGCCAACTTTCCAAACAGAACTTCATGGTGGACATATTACTTTAAACCAAAGATCCAATAGAGCTTACGAACTAATCGTTGGGTTCGGTCAGCAAAAATGGCAAGATAACAGCAAAAAATTTATTACTGATGTTTAAGGGATCATGTGACTGCTAAACATTAAAAAAAATACGGAAAATAAAGGCGGAGATAACAGAGATTTCTAAAAGGAAACAATTAGAAGATCTAAAGATTAGATCCAAGGACATTATTACTCAAGCTTTAAATAATAGTGAAATGGCGTCTGTATAACATGTATTATCAGAAAAGTGAAAGGGAAAGCAAGGACCATTACTAAATTGAAATCTGTATCAAATATCCTACTGGTAGAACAGCAGCAAATAACAGAATACCTCCATAGATTTTATAAGGCCCACTATAGCAAAAAAAAAAAAGAAGTTGATACGTTCGAATTGGAGAGAATCTTGGAATTTGTAGATAATACCATCACTGAAGAAGACAGCCAACTTCTTCTTGAAGAAATCTTCCCACAAGAAATATGGAGTTCAATAAAGAAGAATAAGAGAAACAAAAGACCCGGTATAGACGGGATTCCAGTGGCGTTCTACATTACGTTATGGAATGAAGTTAAGGCACTACTGACACATGTGTTCAATGAAGTACTAAATATTGTGACAATCCCCAAAGATTAAAGGAAGGCGTGGTAGTGCTATCCCTAAGACTCACAAACCAATCAACGTTAACGAATACAAACGACTATCGTTGTTAAACTCTGACTTCAAACTTTTTATACGATTAAAAACAATATCAGGAAAGCTATTGGGGAACACCAAGCGTGCACTGGAAAATCACGATAGATAATACATACTTTAATGTATATCAGGGACACTATGGCTGTAGCGGAGGCAGCAAAATGCCGAATAGCAGTTCATTCCATGGATTAGTTTTTGATATGGTTAGTCATGATCACATCTACAGAACACTGGAAAAGATGGCTACAATAGCACCTTCATAAACTTATTAAAAAGTATCTTAGGTGGTGCAACATTAAAAAATGATCATCAACGGAAGATTATCTAAGTGGACAGAAATAAATAGATCAATTAGACAAGAATGCCCACTGTCTATGGATTTATTGCTCTCGCAATAGAACCATTAATAATATGTTTGAACCGTCATTTGGAAGGAATAATCATTAACGGAAGAAAAATTACCATCGGAGCATATGCAGATGACGTCACCATTTTGCTAACAGATAATAGTGAAAGAAAAAATATGGAAGGTATACTAGAATCATATTATAAAGCATCGGGCGCAGTAATCAATAATAAGAAAACAAAAGTATTGAACATTGGGCGAGATATTAATGAAATAAGATCCGAATGGGCAGAAGTGAAGAAGATGAGAATACTTAGTATTGACTTCACATCGAGCATTCAGAGCATGATGGTGCTAAATTAGAAATAAATACTGCACTCGGACAGAAAATTTCTTAAGAATAATAAAATAAGAAAATTTAACATAATTCAAAAGGTGGGATTTGAAAATGCCATTGCATTATCGAAGGTATGGTATTCCTCAGACATCATGCCCATTCCCAACGAAATATTAAATATTATAGAGCCTGCAATAGGACGGTTTTTACAGCAATGGGACACATTTAAAATAAAGTTTAAAACCCTGACTCTACCCCTTAGCAAAGGAAGTCTCGAACTGCAAGATATCAAATATAAGTATCGTGCTATATTGACAAAAGACATTTTACAAAACTGGCAAAAATATGCAGACTGCTTAACTGCATATCTAATAAGTCAACTACTACCCGCCGGTACTGAATCACAGATTGATATAAACCACATCAATCCGATGCTGATGTAATTCCGAACATTCATTATTGAGTACAGGTATATACATAACAAAATTCGAAATATTTCTGCCACAAATAGTAAAGAAATAGGCACCCTCGTGATGGATAGTAGATATCACAGTAATACAGAAGGGGAAAAAAACATAAAAATTAAATGGATGAACGTATGGAAGAACGTCCAAAACGAACACCTACGATCACATGTAAGATCTACATGATAAAGGGTAATTAATAGTTGTATAACAACGAACAGTCGTCTATATACGATCCACCTCCCTGGCTCACCCAATTGTGTCAAGTGCAACCTACAAAATACGTTAGAACACAGACTAACTGGCTGTATGGTATCCCCTATCTGGAAATGGACGAGATAGAAACTAGGAGTGCTTAATAGAATGTCCGATACTGCATTTACAGTTAAATCTATAATAATAACAGAATTTTGTTCTTACCCAAAAGTAAAGAACAGCGCAACATGCCGCTTTTAGCCAGTTATGTCCATTATATAATAGATAGTAAAGAAACAGGGAATCTACAAGAATTCTGGTATTACCTATAGATAACAAAAAATAAAAAAAATGCATTAGGTGCCGGGCTTCGTATCTGAAGTTGCAGTCAGTGATCATCTGTATCCAGTTGAGTATTCTACGAGACAATTGGCAAGAATGAGTCAGCTAAGAATATTCATACTTCAGATTACGTCATTTCAAATGTTAATACCGATTGCAGTATGTTGTGTGTGTAAGTATTGTATCTGTAAATAAAACTGTTTTGTAACTGAAAAAAGTGGTAACGTGTTTGCCTGTGCATGTGGTGGTGTAGATTCGAGTCCACTTCCAGTTGAATATTTTTTCATTCTTTATTTCCTTTTCACTTGTTGCAATATATATACAGCTAATGATTTAAAAATAATGTGAATAATGTGAATACACTTGCTCGTCGGATGTAGAGGAATCATTTTTAATAACACTTGTTGTGTTAGGAAATTATGATTGTAGCCTACAGTTACAATTTACAAAATACCATATATCAATGAGCATTATATTATGAAGTTTTAGACTATAATTCTTCAAAGGTTTCAACATTATATCCAACAATACCACAAATGACATGAAGATGTAGTAACTTCTTTTCCACCATTAATCTCCAGCCACGGTGGTCCTCGTGTTTTCAGAAAAAAACTATTATCTCTTCCCAGTTTTTTTTTTTTTTTTTAATTCCTCTCTCTTGATAATTTTATCGCATGTAAGGTGATCGGATCAAATCCATTTGTCTTAACCAAATTTAGTATTTCCAAAATTATAACTATGTCGTCATTGTAACCAGGATCTCCTACCCAAGTGATATGAAAAATGCCCTCTCCTTCCAACACACCACAGGCCTTCATTCCCAATAGTAAATTTCCTAAAAATCTTCCTTCCATTTAAATTCTATCTTCGGAATCTGATATTGGTTTCCAATACATCTCTACAATATCTCAGATTTCCCATAATTCTGTGTTATTTTCCTTCATTAGTTTTATACCTTCAGAACAATGTGTAATCAGAGATATTGTATAGATGTATCAGAAAGCCATACCAGATTCCGAAGAGAGAGTTGATATGGAAGGAACATTTAAAGGAAATTTATAATTGGGAACGAAGTTCCATGGTGTGTTGGAAAGTGAGGTATTTTTCATATAACTTAGGTGCTAGATCCTGATTAAATGATGATACAGATTTTGAAATTACTAAATTCGCTTAAGGCAAGTGGAATTGATCTGATTTGATTACCTCACGTGTGACAAAATTTTCAGAAGAGCGAGGAAATTAAGAAAGAAATTTGGAATATATGTAATGTATAATATATATATATTTTAAACTTCATGATATAATGCTCATTGATAAAGTGACTGTAGCTTTCAATTACAGATTCTTATCTTCCCAGAACAAGTGTTCTTCAAAAAAATATTTCTACATCTAACGAGCAAGTATATTCACGACTGAGAATAGAATTTTTTTAACCGTTTGCTGTGAAATTTAATAATTATTGGTATGTTTTCTTCATATATAAGTATTTTGCAACAAGTGAAACGGAAATGAGTAAAGAAAAAATATTCAGCTGGAATTAGACACGAACCTAGGACCTTTACTACCACAGGCAAGCACATTCTCACTTAGCCTCAATGAATTGTAGGAATAATCACCTTGTCTACTGTATGGGGGAAGTAAAGACATAATAAGATATTGAATAGTTATTGATGATCTGTATTAAAAATCAAACTGTTATAACAGAAGTAATCAGTGAAAGAAAACTATGATACATCAAAAATAGGAAACATAATTTTCCGCGATGTCTCAGCTCTTTTGATAATGTTTAGCTATGAGGCTTGATTCCTTTTATACGAATGTGACTACAGCACTATTGCAGGCAGAAAATGTAACAACATTGCAGGAAGTAAATAATATAACACGAAGAGCATACTTTTCTCTAGATTTTATTGATTTTAACCAAAAAATATCCAACTTCAATAATAACAATGCAAATCATAGCTGGTATCTAAAAATACGGTGGGAATCCATATTAATTGTGGGACAGCAATCCAAAGTTCTCTCAAGCATTCATAGATACAAAATAAGTTTATTTTCTTCAATGAATAATTCATTTTAAAGGTTGAACAATTATCTATTTTTCTACATCATTACCATTTCGCTGCACACACTTCTGCAAACGTCATGACAGTTAATAAATGCCCGAGCGTGGTAGGATAAGAGATGGCGCACTGGTCTCTCATTTGGGAGGACACAGGTAGGAATCCTCATCTGGCCATCCAGATTTGGGATTTCCATGGTTTTCCAAATCATTCCATGTAAATACCGGAATGGTCCCTTTAAAAGGCCATGGCTGAAATCCTTGTCACCACTCCTTCCCTGCCTCTAATGACCTCGATGTCGGTGAGGTGTAAATTTATAAGCAAGAAGGAAAAAAATGTTATTGTATGCATGCCACCGTGTCTTGGAGCAAGCGTTGAACTTTATCTTTCACATCTATGTCGGTCAAATATTGTCTCAGCTTAGGAATAAGTGGTAGTCCCTGGGGGCCAAGTGCGGACTATAGGGTGGGTGGGTGATTATTTTTTGACCGAAGTTTTACAGAAGAGCGACGGTGTGATAGGCGACGTGTGGACGAGCTTTATCATGGAGAATGCTTGCGCCCTTGCTTAAAATTCCTCTTCTTCGGTTCTGAATTGCCCTTCTGAGATTTTTGAACGTTTCACACTAGCTGCCTGTATTTATTAGGATCACAGCTGTCATGAACTCGACTAACAATACCTCCTTCCGATCCACCTTTTTTTGCATATGGCATTGCGGTTCGCCGACCTCGATGCCATTACAGGTGGGAAAGACAAGTGGCAAGGAACGGTGTGGTGGCTCTTTGTGATAATGGGGTTATTATGGCCGTGCAGTCCACTTCGTGGGCAACTATTGGTTTGGAGGTGTACTTAGAAGCATTTTATGGTTTTAGATTTTCGTCCTAATAATAACAGATTATCTACTTGTGGGCACCAAGATGTTATTTGTCAGGATAAGGATATTTGACACCAGGGCGACTCTATTGATAAAGCAGGAGTCCCGTGACTGTTTTAATTGTTATATTTATTATAGTTCTTTCCTTGCAGATATATCACAAACTCTTCCGCACAATTATCTGAAATAACTTGGGTTCTAACCTAACGAGTGTAAATGACTGGGGCGACACATACTTTTATTATAAAAAACCTAACCATACAAGTAACCGCAAATCTATCACACTTTATGCTGGAAGGACGACGTGGTCACGCAAGCGTGGCTACAATATACCAACTTGAATTTACTAAACAAATGAATAGATTCTTCATACCAATATAACTGAGCATGGCTTTACTGAACTATTACACGAATGACGGAATAATTAACGATTCTGAATATAACCCCTCATTCCAAACAGATTATCACGAGGCGTTACAACATTATTACAACAACAGCGAACAACTCGTTCAAATTACACAGACTGAATAATTTATCTAAAATAATTATCTAACCAAATGTTAAATAAAATGAGACAAGAATATAGATAGAGCATGGCTTTGCGAAGTGCCAAAGGCACACAGATAAGACACAAGTCTTACCTCTGCTGGCAGAATAGTCAATCACAGAACAGGCTGATATCATGCCATGCTAATGTATTTATGTGTGAGCAATCAAGTGCACTGTACATGCTTACGCGCTACGCTGCGCTGCAGTAACCTTGGGTCTGCTGAACTTGCAAGTCTGCAATTCTATGCATGTACGCATCTCGCTCGCTGTGTGCTCCCACTACGAGCGATTTATAACATTCTTCACTGAATAAAATACTAAAACTCCCGTTTTAAGACCAAATTCACAGACTGCCTGTTACAAGGGGAAGGAATTCGGTTATGGACTTTTAAAGGTATCTTCTATGCATTTGCCTGGAATGATATGGGGAAACCATAGAAAACCAAAATCTCGATGCCCCGACCGGGATTCGAACCCAGCTTCTCCCGAATGAGAGGTCAGAGTGTTACCGCTCACCAACCAAGCTTGGTTTTCCGGCCCCAAAACACTATCGACTTTACTTTACCGGTAGACAGTGGCTTAGGCGATTTTGGACTCGATTATCACAGGTGACGAAATGTGAGCATTCCACTTTACATCTGAAACTACAGATCACAGGAGTGGTGACATCTTTCTTCGCCATATTCTGGTAGTCATTTTTGTTATTATTATACTGAAGTAATTCCAAACATAGATTAACGCAGAAAATTTCATGCTTAAGTAAGTAATTAGCATCTGACCCCCGTATGTATCAAATCGCAATGCTGTAAAGCACATAAAATATTTGCGTACAGAAAGTACTAACAGCACTGTAGAAAACGAACAAAAACGGCAATTTAAGAACTCACTTCTTCAAACCCCGAGTCTCAATGAACTTTCTATACTTATACCGGTTATATAAGAATTTATGTGTGTCCTACGATAGTAATCTGGGTGTAAATTTTTGGGTGACAACGGTCGTTTAATTTGTTACAGTAATAATATTTAGTTCTATATGATTTCCTCACATGTGTTATCATAATGTTTCTGTTTTCCTTGACGACGGTGCATTGTCATTTCGACGCGACTACACGGCTAGAAAACCGAGTGTTGCCGCTGCGAAAGCATTCATTTTTACGTGGGCAGTTGGTTAAGAGACATTGGACATACTCAGTTATGAGAAACTCCTCAAGTATATTATTCCCTGACGCATGTAGGATATATTATAGGCATAAGCAATATGTGGGTTTGAAACGTTTAAAATAGGAATAAAAATAAATTATGAAAAATCTAAAATATCGACATTTGAACCGAGAACCATTTGTTTACAAGCCCAGATGGTTAACCACAGGACCACATCGCTCGCGCTACTGCGCTAGTCGTCAGTATGTAAACAACACTGTCTAGGAACACAGTTCCATTCAAGCTGACACTTTTCCGAAATAATCTCTATATTATTGTTTCTGTTGTTTCGTAGTACTAAAAATTCTACCTCCTCGAACATGATTCTGTGCATAGAGCACACAATATGTGTGCAATATTATCGAAAGGAATCAGCAAAACCAGTATATATAAATAATTATCGTTGAAGTTTAATCATTTGGAGTAAAATATAGCACTGGGCCTCTTTTTTACCTCGCTTTATTGTGATCCCGATGATTACAACTTTTGCGGTAGGCTTCAGGATCTGAATTTAGGAAAAGTGTTGCTGAAATATAGGGGAAAGTTGATGAATTATCCCGCCAATAGGAATCTTCAGTGGGATGAGCTTAATTCCTCCCTGTTACACAGTCTTCGTGATTTGTTTCAGGCATTGACTTATGGAAATGAACAATCTGAAATATAGATGGCCCTACAGTGAGATTTCCAAGGTTCGTTACTTTTTGTTAGGTTGACATCGTTGTCTGATTGTGCAAAATAGGGGTTATTGAAGCCGACGACGGTGGCCAGATTTAATAGTAAAGAGTGTACATCAACAAAGATTGGACCTTACTTATCAAAGATATTGCCTCCCAACCTATGAGAACATGTGGAATGGTGTAACTGAAACTATACTTAAAGTATAATATTTACATCAGTCATAAATTTCACTTCGGTTCCCGTACCGTGGATAGAACCGAGCATGGAATTTTTTGTGCAACACAGAGCTGTCATAAATTTAACAACAAGGCCGTTTCTCTAGGAGGTCATATTGTTTCGATATTCACAGTATCTAAGAAATTGAGAGTAGTATACATCATTAGTCAACAGACATGTTTTTATGGCAGAAAAATGAACCAAATGGCGAAATTTCCAGTTAGAAGTCAACAAGATAGGAACCAAAGACTTCAGCAGAACTGACTATACCACATAGGAGGCCGAAACTTGCGTAGCGATCAGCCACAACAGCCAAACAGTTCGGGCACATCCTATGGACTACTACCAAACAAAACAAAAAAAACCTCACACCGATCTGCTATTATTTTGCGCAGTCCAATGTTTAATTGGAGGGTAACTAACTAACCAACAGCCAGATAGATCACAGAAACCTTCTGCATCGAAGCTGAATTCATCCGCTAAAGATTCAAAGGATAATTGATGTATATTTTGTCCCAGAGAAGAAAGCTGTAAGGAAGAGGAAACACACGGGCATTGATAAGTAAAAAGGACTTAATAAAATCTGTTCATGTACCAATCTCTCTTGTCACAGTCATAAATGAAGAATGCATTCTTCCTGTTGTAAACACACGAGAAAAATGGGGTTGAATTATTATATGCTCCTCTAGAGACACAGCCACGGCCTAAGGGAGCGTGCACAAACTACGCGGCTTGGTCCAGGGGAGGGGTGGGGAGGGGTGGGGAGGGGGTAGGGGTTGGCAGGAAGGCTACGCGGACTACGTGGGCTACTTGGGGGAAGGGACGGGGGGGTTCTTAGCCAGGCCACGTAGCTTTCCTTTAATAACATTTTTCATAGTTAAACTGAAGAACAGAATTCACAACAGCATGTGAATATTTATTTCCCTCAGTTAATTATCTCCATATGTAATTTACAATAATTTCACAGGAGGCCAAAATGGAACTAGGTGGTCTATGCACGCTCCCTAATCTGTCAGACGGATCAGCAGCAGCTGAGATCCCGTCACACTTGCGTGTCAGTAAACAAACAGATCAGGTGATAACAAACCCTTCTCCAGCGCAACTCCGAGTTAATCTTTTAAAATTCAACTTAAGGTTAGACCACTTTATTGCAGAAGAGAAGCAGGTTATTATTGAATTACGCTTGCTGAATAATAATATTTTCTTCCTCCCTCGGTATAAATTAACCGACACAGATGCAGTGAAATACGAAATTGAATTTAAGCTAGAAGCTATGGGGAAATTAATCAGTTCTATACCTTACCAAATACCAGAGGCATTGAAGCAAGTTCTAGATGAGGAGATAGATCACATGTTGGAACAGGGTATACTGAAACAGTCTGATAGCGGAAACGAGCAGATGCTACTTGTAAATAGAAGTATAGAGTAGTGTAGATTTTAGGAAATGAATGAGGTGGCAGTAGGGCCCTTATTTGCCATCCTATTAAGAGCAGAAATCGTAGACTTCTTGCGAAAGGCCAAATATTTCACGAACCTCAACCTTTCGAGAGGTTACCACGAAAATTTGAAAGTTGAAAAAGATCAACACATGAAAGCTCTAGCACTAATAATGGTCATTTTTGTTATGTTACCATACCTATGGGATTAAACTCAGCTATTGCTATTTTTCAGAGGCTGATGGATCTCGTATTAGCCGACATTCATGGTGAGAAAGAATTCGTCTATCACGATGTCCTATTGGTCTACAGTAGCAGTTTAGAGGAACACAGAGTTCGGTTGATGGATGTATTTGAAAGATTGAGACACCATAATTTGAAACTACAATCAGACAAATGTAAATTATTAAGACGTGACCTCATATACCTAGCCACAAAATAACTTGTAAGGTTGTAACACTGGATCCTATAATAACGGAAAAGGTGAGAAGCTACCAAAGACCAGAGACCACTAAGAAGGTTTCACCGCAGGTTTATGGGGAACTACAGTAAGATTTCGAGACCCCTATAAGAGCTTTTGAAGAAAGACCTTGCATTTGAATGGAACCTGAGAGCATTGCAAACCCATAAGAGAAACTAACAGCTCTTCACTTCAATAATATCCTAATTTTTATGAGGAATCCATAATTATGACGGACACAAGTCGCGCGTAACCTCAATGCACTGCAACTGTGCAATAGTAGACGCCTGCAAGTAACACAACTGGGGCGCATCGAAATAAAAGCTGTGATCATAATTGGAATGGCAAAACGTAATGATGTGTTAATTATTTGAATCCCAATAGTTCCAACAGATTTACCATTCCAATTTAAAAGAATACAGTTCCCACGAAAATTATTCTTTGCGATGGCGCAGGGTTAGATGTTGAAAGTAGCATGGTACACTTAGAAAAGATGTAATTTTCCCATGGGCAATTGTATGTATATCTTAGAAAATGACAGAAAATTCAAAACCGTTGTATACAAAACGGTATTGAGATAAGATGTCCCCAAAAAGTGATTTATTTTTAAACAACAAACAAAAATCTACCAGTGGAGCTGTGATTGATCCCCCCTCCTTAATTTGATGCTATTTTTAAACATGCCGCAAACTGGTTCTCTTCATAAGACATGTTTAGTCATAGAATGGTAAAGCGATGACTTCCCAGTCATATTATCCCGACTCCCTGCTTTTTTCACACATTTTACGTAACTTACATCTTTCTATATCCAATTCTAAGTACGTGCGTACCAAGTTGCGGGTAGCATCTAGTAAGTTATCAATTCAATGCTTGTAAGATGTTAAAATTCACTCTGGTTTACAATTTTAAATAAAAAATACTATTTTAATGGTTACAGCTATTTTTTTTTATCAATTATCTTTTTAATATTTTTGTTTATCCCATTCATTCCAGTCATTTGATCCATACAAAGTTAGAATCTGTCATGCAGTTTTCACCGATTATGCAACTATATGTATTCCCTAATTTAATAAGTGTGAGAATAATTTAATTTACCATCTAGTAATACAAAGTGTTATATTATTTACATTTCATAAATCAGATATGGTACGATGGCTTCTTCCTGGCTAAAATATTTCGGAGGTAAAACAGTTCCCTAGTGAGAACTCCGGGTGGGGAGAACATTCTACGAATAGGAGAATGAAATATTTGAAGTTTGAATAGGGAAGGTTTGTTAGAGATCTAAAATGGCAGATGGAACGACTAAGTCATACATAGTTGGAATTAGAAAGATTAACAGAAGGGATACACAGGATATCTTGTCAGGGGAATACGGAATAATTAGTACACATTACACAAGCTGTCATGAATTGTTTTTGCGTTATTTGCAATGAAAGAGAGAATAAGAAAACGGGTGAGTTATTATGAGTAGTTTAATGACAAGATTATTTTGATCAGGGCCGGTAGAAGGCTACCGCAAGAACCGCAGTTGCGGGGGGGCCCAAGCTCGAGGGGGCCCCGCCACGATCTCCTTCAAAATTTGTCCTTATTTAACGAACAATTTTCCTGCTAAAATAAATAATCTACAAATTTAAAATGTTAACAAGCTGCATTCACAATAGTCCTATTGTCGAGAGAACCTTCATTGTTGATCCTATTTTCCCATAAACAGAACAGATTTAACAAATACCGTGATTGTCGGTCCTCTCTCGAACCGAGGACGATATAGCTTTCCATTTCTGTTCCTGTCGGTTGCCGGCTTCTTAGGAAATACCGGAAACTTTTGATGTTGCCGACAGGCACAATACGCCTTTCTGCTCACAATACCGCCTGGCTGTTTGGGATTTCCGCTTTTAATGGAGACAAGCGCGTTGGAATAACGGGCCCCAAACGTACCTTGGTTCGGCAACCCAGTCAAGTGCGAAGTAGGAACGCAGTTTGTGTGTATATGTCTGGTGGTATCAGAACCTGTGATTTGTATCACAAAAGAGTGTAGAATGGATCGTAAGTACTTTTCAGGTGCTAAAAAAAGAAAACATAGGTGTTATATCCTAAAAGAACAGTTGTGGCAAGAGGGTTCATTAAATAAATTTTTAAATCGAACTAACAGTATTTCTACGAATGTACATTGTGATATAAAAGAATGTAGTGTTATTAAGTTGTCTTCTGTCGATACTGCTGAACAATTGTATGGCCCGAGCAAGAAATAATTAGTGGCTGATGAAACTGTCTCACTGTCACCTACTAGTAGTGAAAGTGTTCCTGCAGCAGAAACCGTAGCTGGACACCTCCGAGAAGAAAGAACATTGTCTAAGGAAGGTATCGGCCTTCAAGATGTAGGTGATCTTACCGATGCGGGAACCTGGCCGGATATTATAAATGATAATTTTAGGATAAGAGCGATTACTTTTTTTTTTTACTTATTGCTTTACGCCTCGTCGACGGCTAAAGTCATTAGAGGCGGGATGGGACTGTGGACAAGGAACGGGAATGAAATCGGTGATGGACTTGTTGATGGAAATATCCCGGCATTCGCCTGGAGTGATTTGGAGAAACCATGGAAAACCCAAATCGGGATGCCCGGACGGGGATTCGAATCCGCGTCCTCCCGAACGCGAGACCCTAACGTTAACCGTTCACCCACCACGCTCGGTAAGACATTAGTGAAAAAAATGCAAAATTTCCTATGGATAGCGAAACAAGATAGCGAATTTTTCATTGCTTCAGTCATATTTCAAATGATGAAAAAGTTAAACGAACGTGACTTGTATACTCTCGAACAAAAGATGCTGTGTATTGCTTTTGTTGCAAGTCACTTAATTCGAATGGTGGCTCTATCACAAGAAATAGCTTAAGAGACTGCCAAAGCTTGTAACAAATTCTATCTAACCATGAACTGTCACGCAACCATATTATACAAATGTGTAAATTGAAAGTGCTATCACAGATAATTCAAAATTAATTGATCAGGTAACTCTAGATCAAATTGATCAGGAAGAAATGAGGCTGAGGTAGGTTTTGCTAAAATTGCTGTCAATAGTATGTTTCCTTGCCGAAAGAAATCTTCCATTAAGAGGCCACTATGAAGTGATAGGAACTCCAGGTAATGGAAACTTTTTAAGAAAAGTAGAATTAATGGCAAAGTTCGATCTCGTATTAAATGAGCAAATTAATTGTGCAGCTAAACCTGAAAGATTGGTTACTTACTTAAGTAAGGACATACAAAATGAAATTATTACCATAATTTCTGATGAAATAGTATATATTATGAAGCATACCATACTTAAAAATAAATATTATTCAATAATATTGGAGTGTACGCCATATTTAAGTCAAAAGGAACAGTTAAGCGTGGTTTTAAGAGTGGTAGATGTATTTTTCAAACCAGTTGAAATTGAAGAATATTTTTTTGGATTTTTTGAAGCGAATAATACTTCACGAAAGGGCCTAACAGAATTGCTCCTTCATATGGTCTATAACCTTTGTACACCGCTTGCAGATTGCGGCGGTCAATCTTACGACAACGGAAGCAATATGAAGGGCAAGAAGAATGGTACTCAAGCTCGTATTACTGAAGAAAATCCAAGGGCTTATTACATCCTTCGCTGTGCTCATAGTTTGAACTTAGTTTTTAGTGTTGCAGTTAATTCATCTGTAATTGCGCTACATTTTTTTTTGGTATAGTTGAAAGACTGTTTACATTATTTTCTGCCTCTGTGAACCGCTGGGAAGCACTGAAGAACCAAGTGAACTTAACAGTGAAGCCACTGTATGGTACAAGATGGGAGGCTAGGATTGAAAGTATACGGGTTGTGAAATCTGAGCTTACTAACGTAAGATTTGCCTCAGCAGAGTTAAAAAACACATGAAAAAACAATCCAATGTGTTATAATAATAAAATAATATCTAATTAAATTGCAATGAAGCGCATGCTCCGGTGGTAATTTTCCTACACACCCATCTTCTCCCTTTCCTGCGCCAACCTAAATTTGCCCTTGGCAAATTTAGCTTTAAATTCTTTCAACGTTTTCGGTAAATTATTCATCATTTATCTTGGTAACTTATTCCATTCCCTGACACTCTTATCCATAAAGAGAATTTTCCTACACCCTTGTGCTTGAACTCGAGTGGTCATGGTCAACTTTTCCCTTCCATGCATTACTTTTAATTCTTACACCAACAATTTGCTAGGCCTCATCAGCAATATCCGACTTGTCCACTAGTACGACCCTCTTCACCCTCCTCCTGTCTTCCAATTAATCCCATTCCAGCTCTTTTATCGTATCTATTACTGATTGCATTCTGCGGTAATTTCCAGAAACAAATCTAGCAGCCCTTTTTTGCACCCTCTCCAACTCCTGTATTTAATCCGCAAATTTGGGTCCCATACTACGCTACCATATTCAAGCAAAGTTTTGCAACAAAATTCTTTTACTCTCTCGTACATTCTGTCATCACTCTCGCCAACAAGTGCAGAATTTTGAAACCTTTTCCTACTACCTGACCATTGTGTCCTGCCCAGTTAAGCTTGTTATCAAATGTAATGCCAAGATATTTACATTTTAAGTCTTTAACAAGCAATTATTTCTCCACCTTAAAATAATAATCAGCCTTTAGTTTTTTATTTGTGTATCTAATAAGCTGACTCTTCGTTGCATTTATCTTCATCCCATGTTTACCATTCCAACTAGATATCCCGTCCAGATCACCCTGCAGCTGTTTACAGTCCTCTACAGCTTTGATCCTTTTATATAGCACTCTTCTTCTTCTTCTCGTATTGATGACAGCATCAGATATGTGGTAGTTCTTCCACCAAAACGATTTTGTTTAACTACTTAACGTCTCTTAACAGCGAGGTCTTAAGAGACGAGAAAGGATGGGGGGAAGGAATATGAAGGAATTCGGCCATGGCCTTTTGAGGTAGCATCACGGCATTTGCCTGGAGTGATTTGGGAAACCATGGAAAAGCCACAACGATGGCTTTATCAGTAGCTGATTGGATGTCAAATTGAGATACGTTTATTCCGCGTTGTGGACAGGTCAGCAGATGCACCGTGGTTTCTCTCTCCCCGCACGTACATGTGGTATCAGGCTGCTCTCCCAGATATCCCCAGGAGGCAAGAGTATCTTTGCAGACCTCAACTCCAACTCGAAGCCTGTTTAATGACTTCCATATGGGCCATGGTTGTTCAGAACCAGGTGGTACACCCTTTTTTTGGCTTGATCCACTCGAAATCATGTTGCTGTCTCTTCTCCCAGGCCAGCATTCTTTCATTGCTTGGAGCAACATTTGGTGGCTTTGAAGTCCGCAGGAAGCTTGATCGGGACTTTAGTCTCAGTAGTGTGGATTGGGCGGTGCGATCTCACAAAGGATGCCGCCCCTATTGTTATGCTAATTAGGTCCCTATTGTTATGCTAATTAGGCCACTTGACTTGAGGGCCACTTGACTCGAGGACCACTTGACTTGAGGGGGGCCACTTGACTAACCTCAGTTTCCCCTCTATTGTTAGGCCACTTGAGCGACCCAGGTGTGTCACGGTCCTTTGTTGTCCTCCCCTCCCCACCTGTCAATCATGGCCACTTGACTAACCACTTGACTCGAGGGCCACTTGAGCGACCCAGGTGTGTCACGGTCCTTTGTTGTCCTCCCCTGCCCACCTGTCAATCATGGCCACTTGTTTGAACACCTGCCTTCCCTAGCACCAGCTGCCCTTGGTGTTTTTTTTGTTAGGCCACTTGAGCGACCCAGGTGTGTCACGGTTCTTTGTTGTCCTCCCCTCCCAAACTGTCAATCATGGCCACTTGTTTGAACACCTGACTTCCCTAGCACCAGCTGCCCTTGGTGTTTTTTTTTGTTAGGCCACTTGAGCAACCCCAACCCCGCCAGCTGCATCGTTTCAAAACCTGCAGGTGTTCCTTCTGTTCCTTCCACGTAACCTGACACCTTTTGCAGGTGCAAACCTGTTGTAACCTGATACGCTACCGCCGACCTTGAATTCGAAACCGCGGGCAGGTACAAACCTGTTGTAATCTGATACCCTGCCTCTGACCTTGAATTCGAAACCCCTCGCCGTCAACCGGTTTGTAATCGATACGCCGCGCAAGAAACCGGTTTGTACAGCGGGCGGGTGAACATAAACCGGTTCTCGCTACCTGGGGTAAGACGTTCACGTATTTACGCTTGGCTAGGACATTCATGAATTGAAGTTTGATAATAATAAATAAAAACACATTGTATTAAATTTGATTTTTTTTATTTCACCCACCATTGGGCAATTAAAAATACATTTTTCAACGGCACATACAGCATTACAAAATATGTGTTCTTTACAAAGTTTTATCAAATTATTTTTTCTTGAGTTCTCGTAGAGGTGGACATCCCAGATCTTCAACCTTTTAGTTTTTCCTTGGCTCAGTGCTTTATGCTTCGGCCAGGAGACAGAGGTTGTGGGAATGTTCGAAGTTAGTAACACTATCATAGTTTAGTTATTTAAAGATGAATGAGATTAAATATAATGATAATAACGCCAACCTGGACTACACTACATGTATTTTCAATGGGTTAATGAAATTTACTTTCATCTCTCATAGTTCTATGGTACAAAATATAATTAAGGATAGTGCAACTTTCCTAACAGTCATCATATAGCTAGGTAAAACTTTCTGACGAATTTTTATGACTAGCTACATATTGGAGATTTCATTTTAATGTCTCCATTTTATTCCTCGATAGTTCTTAAATCCTATGGTATTTACTTTCTGTTACTATAAAAGCGTCTCACGTAATTACAGATTTTTCAGCGCCAGAGCGACTTAGCGGTTAAAGCGTCTGACTGGAGACTGAAAGGTTCCCCGGTTCGAAATTCAGTATCGATGGTGGATACTCATAGGCATGTAACTAGACATAGCTTGCTGTGAAGTATTCATGGTTCATTTTTCTACGTTAAACTGCAGGTGCCCTTAAGTAAGATAAGGAAGGAAGGAACTAGCCACCCTATCTCCAATATATCTTCTTCGGTAAGGTTTCAACCAGAAACTTAAAGTACTTCACTTTTAATCGTGCGCGCTAAGAGTGAGTGGCTGTTTAGAAAATTAAACTCCGCAAACAACGCAGTAGCGTTCACGCAGCGTCGTTGATGGTTGTACGTAGAGCTAGAATCGAAAATTTACTGCCGCTGCTGCATTGTAATAAATTATTTAGGTGGAATATACCGATTCCACTAGGATCATCCTGTACTAAGAAATGTTCCCAGGACGGCTGCAGAGGTGTTTCCTAGTGACCAAGACTTACTAACTGCGATAAGTTCGGCGAAAGACGTTTGTGACGGCGAGTGTTTTGGACAAAGTTTTGTGCATATTGGGGATTCGAACCAGCACCCTCCTGAATGCGTGGTCAGAGCGTTACCACTCACACTCGTACAATATAATAACGCTACGTTAGTATCTCCTAAACGGGATTGACATATTTATCTCGGATAAAATTGCATTCTACTTATTGTGAAAATTACCAATTTATAGAGGTATCAAATGTGGCAATGTACAGATGAAGTAAAAATTCGCTAAGATTCTAGGCGAGAACTGCGGGAAAAAAATACGGTCGCGAGTATATCTAACTGAATACAAAAACTTTTCATGATTGTATTTCGGGCGGCTATATGTTATTCACTTGAATCTAAGCTTTTTTTTTTTGTACTTGATCTGTAGTGGTGTGGAGACTTAGCAGGCGTACAGGCAGTTCCCATCAAAGCTGCATGAAAATCACCGTAACATTAATGTCTGGCACCTATTTGAAGTAAAATGGTGTCGTCATACATGCGGTCGCCTTAATTTATTAAACACATGAGAAATCCATTTAAGCAGATGACATAACAGCACTGAGATATATGAAGTCTGTCGAACACAGAGGAGACTATGTTGAATCTCACGTGTATCAGTGTCATCCCACGAACCTAAGAGATCACCATCGTAAGTGGATATATTATTATTAGCGTACCAGTATGGCTTTACACCTCGTCGTCATTCGAGGCGGGGAAAGGATTAGTGCAGGGAACGGCCACCTGGAGTGATTTAGGGAAACCATGGAAAACCAGAATATGGATGCTCAGACGGGGATTGTAGCCAGCGCCCTCCCGAATGCGTGGTCAGAGCGTTACCACTCACCCACCACGCTCGATAATTTTCGCAGGCAATACTGAAAAAATATCTATTCTGAGAAGTAATATTTTTTTTGCATGGCGCTTCGATAATTATGAAATTTCCAACATCTGAAATGACTGGTTACACAGATATTGCTGCTACCAGAGACACAGGAAAATAGTGTGAACTTTGACAAAACATCTTTAGCCTGGACGCTGCATGTTAGAGACTAATACAGTAACTCTAATCAACTACCCAATCTAGCAACTGACCGTTGAAACGCAATATCCGTACGGTATGCAATATGCCTCTGCCAAAGAAACGGGATAAGTAGCAAGATTGATACGAAAGAAAGTTACTGTACAGCGATGTAATGGAAGCTCAACTGTAGACACGCAACTACCTGTTTTGTACTGCCGTTATAATATCAGAAATAGAACAACTGTAAAGCAAAAAAAAAAAAAAAAATTCACAATAGCAAGCATGTAGAGTTTCCACACACATATCACAGACATGGTAGCACTAAAACAAAGGACCAAGATATGACTTTAAAAGGAACCTGTTAAACATCCATAAATCAAAAAGTGGTGCTATATTATGATCAAAGGAAATGCTTAAAAGTGACGGAGAAATTTAGGAAATTCGTTAACGATCTGAACGATTTACTTGTTGATTTTAAGCAGGACTTTGATAATATATAAGAATTATACAAAACACTAGAGACCTGACGTACATTAAAAGTTATATATATATATTTTTTGGCCCTAGTATTTTACACCTCGTCGACGTCGCAATCATAAAAGGTCGGAGAGGATTAGGGATGAGTAACGCGTAGGAATTCACCCATGACCTTCTGAAGGAACCATCTCGGCATTCACCTGGAGTGATTTCGCAAACCATGAGGAACCGAAATCAGGATGATCAGATGGAAACTTGAAATTGTGTCCTCCCGTATTCCAGGCCCTAGCGTTACCGCTTATCACCCACCGTGTTCGGTAATTTATTTAAAGAAAGATCAAAGATACAAAAATAGAACTAATATTTCTAAGGAACAGTGAATCATCAATATTTATTTTCCTGCTGTTATTTACCGCCTGTTGACAGATAAGGTTCTTAAAGATGATCAGTAAATGTCTGTGAAGAGCGTCTACTTTGCAAAAATTCAAATTAAAACTTTTTGTGGCGAAGAATTCTAACCATCAAAATATTCATCCAAATAATTAAAGAAAACCGTCTTCAAAATGGCTGGAAGAAAGTGGAATGCCGGATTTGATTCCCTTTCTGTAAAACCTCCAATATAAAAAGTATGCAATGGAAAATTTGAATTCAGCATTTGAGTAAGAGGGGCTGCAGTTCTATCCCAGTTGCTCAATAATGAACCCGACATGTTCCTTGGATATTTCAGTGGGCAGAGTACAAGTGTACCTGAACACACAGTGCACCGAACACTCCCAACGATGGGCCTCCGCAGCCGACGACCCATGCATGTGCACCACGACATCGGCAATTGCGACTGAAATGGGTCCGAGACCATCGTCACTGGACGTTGGCGTAGTGGCAGATCGTTGCATGGTCTGATGAATTCCGATACCTTCTTCATCATGCCGGAGTAAGGGTGCGAACTGGTCGTTTTCTACGGGAACAGCTTCTTGTCACCTGTACTGCGGGGAACATTCACGTGGGGGGCTCGTGCAAGGCACCGTGACGACCGATAAGTATCGTACACTGGTTGCAGACCACGTACAGCACAAACCTTCATGACGACCATGTTTCCCAACGGCTGTGACATTTTTCAACAAGATAATGCGCCATGTCACAAGGCTAGAAGTGTAACTTAATGGTTCGAGGAATACAGTGGCGAGTTGTAATTGATGTACTGGCTCGCCCAGCTCGCCAGATCTGAACCCGATCGAACACATCTGGGATGTGATTGAATATGGCGTCAACCAAACGAGGTGAAACAACGTATATGCATGGAGAAACTGACATTAACGCAGTTACACGGAAGGCAGTCTGCATTCATATAACTTTCGTGGATTAGGATCATGAAAACAGGTAAAACATCACCACAATTATGTAATTTCACTATACGAAAGAATGTCATCGGTTTAAATGGTTAGAAGGTATCCATCATGCCATACGATGTGCATTGAGTGCATCCACCAAAATAGAAAAACCCACGGCATGATGCGGTGTATCGTCATAAATGAAACTCATTCTGTTCACGACCCTATATCACAACTCGAGTAGTACATCTGATATATCTGTCGAAAGTCACACTAAAGTATTTGAAGCTGAACTAAACAGAGCATGCAGAAGATGACAACATCACAAGTTTACGACCCTCCGCAAGGCCGAAACATAATGCGCTCAACTCCAGATGAAACATAAAATATGTTACATATCAGTTAGTATGTGCCACTTTCGATGAATTTCAGTTAAAAAGTGTAAAAATATTTAATAGCAGTCCATACCATTTATGGTTCTACGCCTCGTCGACATCGAAGCCTTTAGAGGAAGGGAAAGGACAGTGGACGAGGAACGGGAAGGAATTCAGCCATGGCAAATGAAGAAATCATCCCCGGCGTTCGCATCGCGTTATTTGGGGGGGGGGAACCATGGAAAACCCAAATCTGGATGCCGGACGGGGGATTCGAACCCGCACCCTCCCAAATGTTATACCAGATCTTTATCAATCACGAGGCGTGATAGGACTGGTGTGAATGAATTACATCTGGTGTGCATGTGAGATATAGACTGAATGTGACTGTGATTCGGGGTGATATGCTGGCTCCACATATCAACATCGGTTCTGCTGGTTTGAGCAGTTTCATAATGTTTGCCTGCACCTACAGAAATTCGGTCTAGAGATACTTATATAAAATTTCTTAACTCTATGAAACCCCCCCCCACAGTTTCAAAGAGTATGGTAGGTTTAAAATGCGCTTTAAATAGTTGTATAACGCGGAGTAGAGAAGTATCTCGTTGACCTTTCTACACTGAGGCTGTACTGATTTCATTACGAATTCACCATTCATCAGTTTAGGTACCATAAATTACAAGATTTATAACCCTGGATACTACATGGATGTGAAAAGTGTGAATAATTCACACATAGAAAATTATCAACTCACCCTAGGTGTACTGTGGGATAGTAATACTGAGTTAGGTCACGACAACAAGTTGTCATATGCCATTCTCATGTCACCACTGATACATGGAAATCCAAAAGTGCCTATGCAGGCGGCTTGGGGGGCCCATACTCCGCGTACTAAGGAGCCCGGCATTTTGCGCGGCCTAAGAAGACCGAAATTTTGCGCGCCGGTTATCCGGATGCAACGCGTTTGTTTTTATTCTACGCAGCAGCCTGGGCAGGTTCACCCAAAATTTGTCTTTGATGAGCTGCTATTAACAAATGACTTTTGGCCAAACATTACCAAGAGCTTAGTTCCAGCCACCAGCTATGCTGATGGCACATTAAAAATCAAGTATGTGTGGTGAGCACTGAGGTGTATTGTAAAGACATGCTATCGTCTGCCTATCATGTAACACCTTAGTGTGGACGTCGTGTGTCGGGTCCCTTTCCTGCAGTTACTTGTATGTACGTGGTAACTTATGAAATTGTGGTATATGTATGGACATATGTGTGTGTACGTGTTCCTGTGTGGTTATGTGTGTAATTATGGTGGTAGGAGTCTACTTGAGATTTTTCCATCAGTGGCCACCTATGTAGATGTAATCATTTGGATATGATGAGCACCGAGGTTTGTGGTAAAGAAATGAAATATTTCGCACATCCTATAGCTATTCAGTCTGGACCTAGGGTGTTCAGTCCTTTTCCTCCAGTTACGTGTATGTGTGTGGTGATGTATGGTAACTGTGTGTATGCATGGACATGTGAGTGTGTGTCTTTCTATGTGGTTGTGTGTCTATCCCGATAGGATTCTACTCTACTTTGAGATTTCACAATGACTGGCTACCTATGTGTTGATGTAATTAATTGATAATGTGATAAGTACTGAGGTGTATGGCAAAAACATGTCATCCATTGCACACACTCTAACGTCTGTCTGATGGTTTTTTGGTCAGTTATGTTTATGTGTGAGACCTAGTATGAGTATGGGAGTTATGATATTTGTCTGATGACCATGTGCCTACTGATACTCATGGTACGTCGGACAAATATTACTGAACAGCAGAAAAGGCTTGTGGCGTGGGATAGAGGTGGTGCTGATCATGTGAACCGCTTTGTACATATTACCAACGATACTGAATGGCAGAGAGGGCTGTAGTGTGAGTTAAATGATATGATTTTGATGTGAGGAGTTTGTTACTTGGAACACATGTTAATGATGATTTTTTTTGTCAGTCTTGAGCCATGGGGGTTCTGTCCCACTTTTTCTTTGCCATGATTGGGGTGGTTGTTGTGTTGAGCTCGTTGTAGGCATGGATATATGTGTCTGTGTGCGTCTTTCTCTGTGTCTGTATGCGTAAGTATGGTGATACCTTCCTTAAACTCATTTATCTGGACGTATGAATTGCTGTTCCTCCCATATGTTTGTGCTTGTGTCGAGACGTATGGGTTTGTGGGTGAGACCTAGTATGAATATGGAGGTTATGATATCCGTCTGATAGACAAGTGTCTATTGTAACTCATGGTACCTGGGTCACATGTTACTAAATGACAGAAAGGGTTGCGGTGTGGGAGAGATGTGGCTGTGATTTCAAACTTCACACATCCTGTAACTCTTCAGTTTGGATCTAGCATGTTCAGTCTCTTTCCTCCAGTTATGTGTGGTGATGAATGGAACTGTGTGAATGCATTGACATGTGAGTGTGTGTGTGTGTGTGTGTGTGTGTGTGTATGTGTGTCTTTCTATGATTTTTGGCCAGTCATGGGTGTTCTGTTCCACTTTTTCGTTGCCACGATTGGGCTAGTTGTTGAGTCGAGATCGCTGTAGGCATGGAAATGTACGTGTGTATGCGTCTCTATCTCTGTGTGTTTTTTTTTTTTTTTGCGTAAATGTGGTGATACCTTCCTTTATCTCGTTTGTCTGGATGTATGATGTGCTGTTCCTGCACTTATGCTTGTGTGAGGTGACATATGGATTTGTGGGTGAGACCTAGTATAAATATGGGAGTTATGATATCTGTCTGATGACCAAGTGTCTACTGCTACTCGTGGTACATGGGGGCACATGTTACTGAATGGCAGAAAAAGCTTAGGTGTGGGATAGACGTGTTGGTGCTGATGTCAACAGTTTTGTACCTAGCACACATGATACTGGATGGTAGTGAGGTCTGTAGTGTGAAATAAATGAGATGATTAACTATTAACTTTGTTGTAGGCCATGTTCCGCAGTTGTTGTTGCATAAATATTTTTTTTAAATAAAAATCCGTCTTCTAACAACTGGTTTTATTTTTAACTTTCCTCTACCAGACGCGTTTCGCCCTTCTGGAGTGGGGCATCGTCAGTGGCCATAAATAACATAATATTTTGATCATATTTGTGTATGCGAATCTAGTACATTAATTATATACATATATTCATGCTGTAATATTGTATCATCTGTAGGTTCAATCTGTTATAATTATTCTATATTTTATTTTTATAGTATCTATGTTCAAACGTAAATTCACTTCTTAATACTAAATTATCTGTATGGTTACAAAGTTATGTACATACACTCTACTTACTAAAAATTGTAGTGGCTAGCACATGTCAGTCCAGAACAGCACCTTCCGCATTTTTCTGCACCGTAGTGCCTTCCTACAGTTTACCATTGTCTTCTTTAATATTGTTCACTTCACTTTATTTTATTTAATTTTCTGTTAAATTGCACTTTTAACTACACCAAAATAGTTATTGTATATACAAAACAAACAAATCGCTTTAGACACAATAACTATTTTGGTGTAGTTAAAAGTGCAATTTAACAGAAAATTAAATAAAATAAAGTGAAGTGAACAATATTAAAGAAGACAATGGTAAACTGTAGGAAGGCACTACGGTGCAGAAAAATGCGGAAGGTGCTGTTCTGGACTGACATGTGCTAGCCACTACAATTTTTAGTAAGTAGAGTGTATGTACATAACTTTGTAACCATACAGATAATTTAGTATTAAGAAGTGAATTTATGTTTGAACATAGATACTATGAAAATAAAATATAGAATAATTATAACAGATTGAACCTACAGATGATACAATATTACAGCATGAATATATGTATATAATTAATGTACTAGATTCGCATACACAAATATGATCAAAATATTATGTTATTTATAGCCACTGACGATGCCCCACTCCAGAAGGGCGAAACGCATCTGGTAGAGGAAAGTTAAAAATAAAACCAGTTGTTAGAAGACGGATTTTTATTTAAAAAAAAAAATGAGATGATGTTGATGTGAAGAGTATGGTGCCTGGAACATATGTTACTGATAATTTTTTGGTCATTTATGAGCCATGGGGGTTCTACCCCACTTTTTCGTCGCCATGATTCGGGCTGGTTGTTGTGTCTAGCTCGCTGAAGGCATGGAAATGTGAGTGTTTGTGCGTCTCTCTCTGTGTCTGTATGCGTAAATATGGTGATACCTTCTATAAACACGTCTGTCTGGACGAATGATTTTGCTGTCCCTCCACTTATGTTTGTTTGTGCTAGTGTATTGAGATGTATGGATTTGTGGGTGAGATCTGATAGTCAAGTGTCTATTGCAACTCATGGTACCTGCGTCACTTTTTTACTGAATGGTAGAAAGGGTTGCGGTGTAGGAGAGACGTGTTGATGGTAAATATAATCAACTGGGGCGTGATGACAACTATTTATGGTATAAACACTTAGGTTTATGGTGAAAACATGCCATCTTTTGCACACGTTCTATCTCGTCAGGCTGATGATATGTAAGGAGACTTCTGTTTTTCAGCCAGTCATGAGGCAAGAGAGTACTACACCACTTTTTTGTTTCCATGATTGGTACCGGTAGTTGTGCTGAACTCTCTGTAATCTTGGACATGTGTATCTGCGTCTCTCTTTGTGCATGTAAGCGTAAGTATGGTGATACCTGACTTTAACTCGTCTGTCTGATGATTTCTGTAATGATAGTTCTGTCCAGTTAATCAGTTGTAACGACAATTCTGCCCCACTTCATCATTTTCATGATGCTTGCTGTTAGTACTGTTGACCTCGCTGTATGCATGTACAAGTGTGTGCGTGTGTCATTCCTCTGTGGATTTGAGTCTAAAATATATGGTTATAGAATTATGCTCACCATCAACGTGTGCTTCTAACCATTGTTTCAGGGCTTACGCAATCTCCCATTTCGATGTGCTCTTTACAGTTTACTGCCGTTTGTGTTGGCATGTGAATTTTGATTCTCACTACATAAAAATCATTTAACAGAGAGGGGTGATGTACCAGAGAAGCGAAGGACTTGGGTACAAACACACAGTCAGACCATTGCTTGTGTGGTGTAGGATGGATGTCATTGGAAGATAGGAAGAGTGTTGAGGGGCTGTAGGTGGCGTATAATGCTGTTAGATTGGATATTGGTGGAATAATTCTGAGTGGTGTATGGAGCCTAAGTTGATCATGACCATAATCTCGCACTAGACTTTAGGTGATGAGGCCTGAGTGGATAAAATATCTAAACACCCACTTTGACCTAACAATTTACGACAGTTCAAGTGTGAGCACTATCTTAGGCATAACAGAACCTATGGTAACGTTTTGGATACTTGTAGATGTGTGGGGATCTTCTATGAAAATGTGGTTTATGATATCTGTTTGATGACCAAGAAACTATCAGTTAGCTAAGAGCATTATGATAACTCTATCGTGGTTACTTGAACAAAGCATGCAATTACAAACAAATGTCACACTTGGTCCTGAATCCGAAGGTTGGCGTTAGATGGGAACATTTCCAACCGAATGGAGAACTCCCTGGGTCCTGATTTATTGAAAAATAATTTCCTGGAAAAAGGGAGAATTTTCCTGGAAAACTGCAGTAGAACCAACTTAAGTGAACATTTTGGTACCTGGCTACTGATTAGGAAAAGACTTTGCGAATTTTGAATTTTTGGTTTACTTTAACGCACGAACAGAAGGTAACCCTGTCTGTAACTAATCAGGGGTTGGATTGGGAATCATTGGAAAACAGAAGGTGGTTTGAGGAAGTGCTGTGGGTGGAACTTGGTGAAAGAATTAGGAATAGAATATCAGTAGAAACTGGCACTGGATTTCTTCTATAAGGGAGTGGGTAAATTTTCTATATCTCCACCTTGGTCACAGGCGATGGTCTCAGGCATGTTCTGTGCTTAGCACTGCCTTAGCGTGACTCGATTTTTATCACATAGGACTGGCGCAGTTCGATTCGACAGGGGTAAAATTAGTAAGATTAACAGACGGTATTTCGTCCTGGAACATAAGTGCTGTGCTGTAAAATACAGTTAAAGGTGTCAATCACCACTGATGTGTCACAAGGGATTGATTGGAATTATAGACAAAGTGCAGCTAAGGACACTCAATTTGTTATTGCTTACGAAAGCATAACAGAATTGATACATAGATTGGTCTGGATAGACAGACGACAAAGGTTTGACCTGGATGGCAACAATTACGAGTGCGATGAGATATTTTATACCAATGGCAGCAGAGATAAGTTAGAGAAATAAGGTGTCGTACTGAAGCTTCCATTCCTTGAGTTTTGCCATGGTCAAACTGGAAACTTTGATTTTTCAAACCTTGGTGTGGGAAAGGCTTTATTAATCATGTCATTAATATTTTCAAGTGGGCTCTTGTCCAAAGACAGGGTTGAGAAATAGGCATGAAAAAATTACAGCCTGATTGGTTTGACATCATGTAATAACTTCAGAAATGTCCGTAGGGAAAGAAACTGGTTTTCAAATCGGCAACTTTGCTTTATTTTAGCGGCTCTCAATTCATCGAGGTTATACTTACATACATCACTAAACCCCTTCAATGCCTCTTTGAGTTTTAAAAGTGTCTGTGTTTCATTACACATGATTTAATACATCCTTTAAAATGCACGGAATGTAGGTGACACTCGTGAGCTATATTATATTGTTCATAATGAATCCAACATGATGTGCAAAAGTGAGTTTGTTTCCCGTCTCTTCGTCGGTGAAATAATTATTAATTTTTGCCTGCTTCGATGAACGGAATTTATGGTTTTCCCTGCCTTCGTTGGTGAATGTCTGTCGGTTTCAATGAAAGGATTTCACCCATTGATGGGTTTTTGAGGCTACGAATTTTGAAAGGACTTTATCACAATAATTTCATTTTTTTAAACTTTTTAACGTCTCTCTAACAACGTGGTCTTTAGAGACGGGGAAAGGATGGGGGCAAGGAATGGGAAGGAATTCGGCCATGTCCTTTTGAAGGAAGCATCCCAGCATTCACCTGGAGTGATTTGGGGGAAACAATGGAAAACCCAAATCTGGATGCCAGGACGGGGGATTCGAACCGCCGTCCTCCCGAATGCAAGGCCAGAACGCTAAATAATTTCATGAAAACAGGTACACATAGATTTTATATCTTTCCAAGTTGCTGAGTTTATGACTTTTTTTCCATATCGAACGTTAAAAGGAAAAATGTATGCTTTTCAACTTATTTTTTATTAAATTACAACAAGCTGGTGCCATACTCTCTACGCGTGGAAATTACGTAACTTTGAGGAGTTGGAACGGCTTTTTCAATAACATCATAAAACACTTAAACACCGCGGCCGAACTCGAACCGGCGACCTTCGGCACTCTAGCCCAAACACTACCGATGTCTGTTTACGTAATATCCGTTGATGTGGACTTTTTATTTTTTAGTAAAAAATCGCAATGGTTCACGCTTAAGTATATTTCACGAGGTCACTACAGAGAACCGAAGAAAATATTTTACTGTGTGTCGATAGTAGCCAAGATGTTTCGCAGCGCAAACAAGTGCTTGCTTAACGGAACCCCAGCCAGCACCGCACACATTTCGCAATGCCTAATGGAGAGCAAACAGAGCGTGTTCACGCAGGCCCGAAAACGGGGGTTCCGAAATATTTCACGCATATGAAGCATGCCAGGCCATCTAGCGGTGACTATAGCCTCTAGGTGCTGCCATCTGGTGACAGTGATGCAAGGCGAACGCGCGATGTCTCGGATGAGCAAGTTCACACCTGTCGCAAACTCTAATGGATAGCAAACAGAGCGCGTATCATGTGTAAACACGCCCCGAGCGGTGGAATTTCCCCGCTAGCTTTCTCTCGTAAGGGAGTGGAATGTCTGCGCCCAAAGAAATTAAGCCCTTGGGAGATGCTGCCCTCCCAGCGGCCGGTCAAGGAACTAACGATCCGCCATCTTGTGACGTCATACGACCTTGGCCGCCATTGGTCCATTAGAATTTCCCGCCATGCAACTGTGACGTCACGCGGACGAGTGGAGTCTCTTTACGGTTGTCCAAAGAGCTTCTTTTCCCAGCTCCATCCTTGTCCACCTACTCACTTCCAAAGAAATTACAAGCTGACAAATGTGAGAATTATTCCACCATTATTCTAAAATCACAGGCTTCAAAATTACTGACCAGAATAATATACAGAAGGATGGAAAGGGTAGTAGGAGACATAGTAGGTGAAGATAAGTTTCGGTTAAGAAAAAATTGCTGTACAAGGGAAGCAATTCTGTCTTTAATATTAATACTTGAAGGGCGGATCAAGAAAAACAAAGATACTTTTATGGCGTTTGTTGATCTAGAAAAAGCTTTTGATAATGTTAGGTGGGACAAGATGTTCAAAATTTTAAAGAAGACAGGTCTAAAGTATCGAGATAGAAGAATACTCTATAAACTAAATAAGAATCAAGTGGCTGTAATAAAAGTAGAGAATCACGAGAGACATGAATCAATTAAAAAGGGTGTGAGACAAGGTTGTAATTTATCCCCGTTAATATTCAACTTGTATTTAGAAGTAGCAATGAAAATAGTCAAAGAATAATTTCCATGTGGCTTAAGTTTTCAGGGAGAAAAAATCAGTATGCTACGATTTGCTGATGACATTGTCTTGTTGGCAGAGAGGGCTTAGGATATTGAGAAGTTACTCAATGGCATGAACAAAATACTGAAGGAAGATTTTGGACTGAATATAAATCAAAGCAAGACTAAAGTGATGAAATGTAGCAGAAATGATACCAATACTACTAGATTAAATATAAAAATAGGATCGGATGCAATAGGAGAAGTAAGTGAGTTCTGTTACTTGGGAAGCAAAATTACAACCGATGGCTGACGCAGGAATGATGTTAAAAGCAGAATTGCACTAGCAAAAATAGCCTTCATGAAAAAGAGAAATCTTCTAGTTTCAAATATTGATCTAGGTATTAGAAATAATTTTTTAAAAATGTGTGGATCCCAGCACTTTACGGTAGCGAAACATGGACTTTAGGATAACCGGAAAGAAAGAAAATTGGGTCATTTGATATGTGGTGCTACAGAAGAATGCTGAAAATTAGGTGGACAGACAAAGTAAGAAATGAACGAGTTTTGGAAATGATGGGTGAGAAAAGAAGTTTATGGAAGAAGTTTACAGAAAGGTCATATTTTGAGACTTGCTGGAATGGTCGAACAGGGACCAGTCGAAGGTAAGAACTGTAGAAGAAGACTGAGATTAGAATATATGAAGCAGATAATTGAGGACATCGGTTGTAAGGGGTATGTAGAAATGAAGAGGTTAGCACAGGATAGGAAAGGATGGAGGATTGCATCTAACCAATCGAAAGATTGACGACAGCAAAAAAAAAAAAAAGTGAAGAAGCAATATTAATTTTGCCAATTAACTGTTGACATCAGATGTGTTAATCATTGAATAAATTTCTTACTACTTCTAGGATTAGAGTTTATCTACTGGGTACCCATCGTGTTTATTGTATTCAAAACTTTTTGCTAACGGAAAGCCTGCTGTTTGTTAGGGAATTATAAATTAATAATAGTTAGGGTTTGGTGACATTTTAGTAACCGTAGTAATGTATTCAATGACCGGGACAACATCCTCGCATGCATTTCACCATCTGGCTCAACAAGCAGGCTACTAAATTCACTTGAACAATATTCTGGGGCTAGCGGTTTAAATTATAAAAGTCCTTTATTATTTAACAATTGCAGTTTATTGCCATGATATAAAAAACTACAGCCATAAAACTTATATCCAGACATTTTAGCAAACTCAGAAAGAAACCCGTCGGAACTTCTTAATTCTTGTTGCTACTGCATAGTATTCAGTCGGCATAGCTCGCCTGCAATATCTTTAATGCAGGCACTATTCTTCCTTTAATCTTGCTATTCTTCTTTACCGTCTCTAAGCGCTTCTTCACTTCACTAATTCGTAGCTCAGACCTCGTTTAGCCTTACTAAATCTTTCTTTCTCTACCCACTTCATCAAGAAATACCACCACTTACAAGTACTGCGACATATACCGGCAAGCACGCTTATATCGATGATCTTCTGGTTGCGATGGTCTATCTGTTCGATTTTCCCAAGTTTTTTCAGTAAATATTGTTTCTCATCCCTCCAAGCGATAAGCTGACAACATATTTCGTTATTATTATCTATCAAAGGAGCAATATTGTAACGGGACTTAAATTTTTTTGAGAATTGGTGTATACATTTTCGTCTTTAGACATTGCGAGTTGTAAGTTTGCTTCAGAGTTAGATCAGACCATCGGATGCAGCTCAGATTTCGCGTAGCGTGGGATGGTGTAGCTGCATAGTTATGTTTCAGCAGTATAAGCAGTGGAAATTTCCGTAAAGACGCTGCTAGGCTTTGGCCCGACCAGTATGACTATAAGTTACTGGCAGGCGAAATATATTGTGACGTGAAGCAGTTCCGTTTCTCCCATTGGTCCAAGCTTTCATGACGCGACTTGTTCGCTGGTGAGAAGACGCTCTGAGGTTTACAAAACCGTTGTAGAAGCCATGACAGCCCTTCAATACCTGACCGACGCTCCAGCAGCATAACAGTTGAGGCGCACGATGCATCCCAGTTAGTTTGCTTCCCAAAATCTTCGTCTTTGTTGTAAACATTTCTAAAGTGTTCGGTTTTGCCTTCAAGATAGTTAGTTTGTCACAAGTCATTCCAGAATTGCCTTCAGTTTTACTTTAGCTTCGTTGATGATGTTTCCCACTTTCTAACGCCCTCTTGCTTCAACGGCTGGCCGCCAAATTTGAGGTTTAGCCGTCGTTGTTATATCAGTGATTGGTTGTGTATTCTGTAATACACATGTCTTTTTGTATCAGAAGTAGTACGTATTTGAGCGTTGAAAGCATTCCGTGGAAATATAGTCAGTAATTGTTAAGTAACAATTTGAGTAGTTTGATTAGTGTTGTCAATGAAAAACTGTGTCATATTCTCTCTTCCTAACAATAGATGGTATTCGGACTTACTGTAGTTAGGTTTTTGATATTAAATGATTTAAAATGTAATTCGCCAGTGTTTGTGTATCATTAACACTCGTAGGCTAAAAGAAACCACGATCCTGCATCCTGTCAATATTGTTTTCGGGTTAAGATAGTTAGCTTCGCCTTTCTCGTTATCATTGGTATCAGAAATATGTGTAGAGAAGAGCGATTCCTGAAAATGCTTTACGAGGCAAACCATACTAGTATTAAGTGTGTGAGTGAAGGTTAGGGCGGGAGCATCAACATAGTTTGGTAATTCTGCCCTATCAATAAATTACCTGGCGTCAAATCCTGACTTAATCAATGGGAAATTAAGCTAAATATCACTCGGTCATCTTACAGTATCTCTAAAGATATACCGAAAAATCCATAGTTATTCATATTTATAAAGTCATTGAGGAGTTACAGATTATAATAAAGTGAATCACAGAACATCAAGTGTGTTTCTACGCAAATTACTCGCTGATGTACTTCGAGGTTTTAGGTCGTTTTCGTGCAATGCTGCTGAGTACAATATACATCACATGCAGTATATTTTCGTATACTCGCAAAGCTTGCACGAAAAAGCCGGAATGTTCGCAACAACAGTACAGTAAAGGAATTAAATATTTCTTCAATGGACACATGATTGAATAAAGGCAGAACACATATGCCGTAAAGTGGTTTAATTTAGTAGGAACTTACGGAAAGATCACAGTGAACATTAGTTTAGGTATAAAGAAAGAAGGCCCTAATACGCATAATTTTTACATGTAATACTGCATTCAGTGGTTTCAGAGGAATACTGTATCCCACGAGAACAATACTTGTAAAAATAGGCCAAGTCTCGTAATTTTTTAGTGATAAAATGTTGTGAGAACTTGTTCTTACCCAAGTCAACCTTCTACAGCGTTTATTCAATTCACTTTCTGAAACAAAATAGTTTCTCTCGGTGTTATGGATCTTTGACACAAAATAAAAGATATATCTGGTGACTTGGCGATAATGCATGTGATGTTTGAACAAACTAGATAATAAAACTTCACAGTAACAGCACCTCCTTAGGGATTCACTAGTCTTAGAATAAATTATACATATTATGACTGTCATTCCAGTGAAAATTATGAGATGCATGATGGCCAAGTCATCAAATTTTTATTTTTATTTTGAACCAACGATATATAACACCGAAAGAAACTATCCTGTTTCAGAAAGCGAAGTGAACAAACACTGTAGTATGTTGAATTGTATCAGAGGCAGATCTTTTAACTTTATGAGGCTAAATAACCAATAATAATTATTATTTTTACAAGAATTGTTTTTGTAGGGTCTCATTTCTTTTTTTAAGTTGATCGCTTACTCAGACTCGTCGCTCACATTTTACGGTTCTATTTGAAAATCGAATTCACGACACTGATTCTCGTATATCTGTTACCAACGCTCACTCTCTCTGTAAACAATGATTTTACGTCCTGAGTAAGCAACGCAGATTGCCATATACCTCACAGCCACAATAAGTAAATTCCAAGTGACCTCCACCATACGTATAGGAACATAGTAAAATTTGAGGAAAGAAATTAACCTGCAAATATGCGTAGAAACTTTTCACGTTTGTAGCTGCTATTCAATAAATACAGGGAAAATCACCAAAATTAGACTTTTATAATGACTTGGGGTTGAAACTACATATGTGTATCAAATTACCTATTTCTACTATCGCGAAAAGTTTGGTGGAATTTTATTGTCGGGGTGTCGTAGTCGATAAACAAATTTGAACTTCACTAACTTCCAAAGTAGGGATTAGAAGGAAACAAAATTCAACACATTAGCTTAATTTAATATGCTCTGTATATTATGTAAATACGAGGCACATAAGGTTATTAGGACAGAAAGAGATTTAACGTGGGGGCAGATAAGGAGTATATGTATGGAAATTTACAAGTTTACACTTTTCTTACAATCTGGGGAAAATTTTATCTGTGTACCAAATTTTAGGTTTCTACGAATACAGGAAATATCTTAAGAGTTTTGATGATCATCAGCCGGTCTGTCAGTGAGAAATTAAGTGAAATTTGTACCTTAATAATATCCAAACAAATAACAGGAGTGAAAAAAATAATGTGTTTGTTATTGGTATCTGGGAAATTCGAGGCATGTAGCTTCACTGAGACCGTAGAAATTGAGGTACCAAAATGGCTCGAATCTCTTCGAGAAAGGGGTAGACAGTGACTGTTGACTCTACTTGGCGGGTTCACTGCCATGAACACATATAGCTTTTACTAGTTCTTTCCGCGTCTAGCACCGTGTTATCCTGCTTCAGCATGGTTCATTCATTGTAAACGTGAAGTGGCAGGCATACCTACGTTCACTGACTATTGGGCTTCATGAGATGGGCTATAAGTGACGAACATATTTATTTGTACGGGGGTTGTCCCTAGAGTTCTAACACTACCATAAATGGCGATGTTATCGGCATAAGATGAAACAAGAAATTTTACGAACATCTAATGATCGTCACACTCTACAGAAAAATATAACTTACTTATGACATTCTTTAAATGCCTATATCTCTATAACACATATAGAATAATCTAGGGCGGAATCTTAGACGAATCGAAGTTTGCATTTCAGCCGGGACCCTCTGTTTTAATGATTGTTAAAGAAAAGGTGAGCCAGCATTTTAGAATTTTTCCTACGAATGCCCTTTCATATATGTTCAAGAACTTATTTTCAGCTTTGCCATCCTCCAATACGGCTGTTGCGTGACAGAGGATTTAAGTGGAAAATTTCCTTAAATATGATTACTTTCTTTAACTAGCAAATATTCTCTTTACTTTCTGCTAGTCTCGCAAAATTAGGTTTTTGTCTTTGTCGGTTTGTAGAAGAACAAGAATACAAAATGGTGCGGTTTCCAAAGAAATACTGAAGAAAAGAGTAAGGGTACCAATCGATTATGTTACGCCAGCTTGCTTTTGCATAAGTAATAGTTGGTTCTCTAATAAATAGAGTTGAACTACTTGCATTTTGTTATGTTGACAGAATAGAAATGTAGGAAGTACATGCTCCTAAGATTCTTTTCAATCGGTGCTGTTAACAGTTTGTTTACTTTCCAGTGGTTTTTGTTTTAACATTGGAATCCCATAATTTAGTTCACAATGTGCCAGTAAAATTACTGGATTAAGCATTATAACTGATAAGGAAATATATATTTATCTGTTTTATTTATTTTTCCAAGCGTCAGAGACTTAACTGGACCACAAAAATCCTTTTTATTTTAAGAGCAACTTAGATGGAAACTAAAACCATTTTACACATATAATACCAATAAAACAAATTCTACACGAACGTAGTTACACTTTAACATCTAATTTTAAGATTTTTAACCATAAACACATTTCAGTGTATTGCAATAAACACCTTACTGTTCCTATAATCTAAACAGCTACATTTAACATACACTGTATAAAACTAAAATACGAGGTGTATTCCAAAACTAAGGTCCGGAGAATATATCACAGATGATAGGCTTGAATGAGGTTTCACGCCTGCACCGCTGTCTACCAACTCCTGGGGATCATACACAGTGCTGGTGTGCCGCAGTAGACGCATGCCTGTCGATGAGAGCAGATTGAAATTGCCGCAACAATCGTAGCTCCCGCCAGTTGGGAAGTGCGCGGTGTGATTAGATTTTTTGCTGGCAAAAGGAATGTCAGCTACGGAGTTGGACCGGACATAATGAGTGATAAAGAAGTTCGACACTGGTGTCGAGAATATCGAAATGGCCGCACAAATATGCGCGATTAACAGCAGAGTGGCAGGCTCAGAATTTGAACCGACGACGTCTTTGATCAAGTTAACCAAAAACTTGGAAGTTATCGGCGTTTGACAATTAGTAGTCTGGCTATGGAATTCCCAAATGTTGCTCGAACCTCACTTTACTGGATTGTCACTGAAGAGCTTGGATATCGGAAGCTTTGTGCGAGGTGGGTGCCAAAACTGTTCACCGGTCAGCACAAAGAGCAACGAAAGAATAGTGCACGACAGTTTTTAGAGCGCTATAGACAAGATGGAGACAGTTTATTTTCCCAAATTGTTACGGGAGACGAGACGTGGATAGCGTCCACCAACGCAGAATCAAAACAACAGTTCCGATCTTGCACCAAGCGACTATTTCCTCTTCCTGCATTTGAAAAGGGGGCTTGGTGGACAGCGATTTTAAACCGATGATGAACTCAAGACGAGCGTTACCAAATAGTTCGGGTCCCAGACGGCAGACTTTTATGCCGAGGGGTTAAAGAAGCTGGTGCAGCATTACAGACAGTGTATAGATGTGAACGGCGATTATGGGGAAAAGTGAATTAGATATGTAGTCACATACTGTATTACTGCCAATAAAAACCTTGTCTCATGAGTGATGTTTTTCTTATGACCAAACGGACCTTAACTTTGAAATACGCCTCGTAGTATTACCCTGTCTCACATTTCTTCAAGTGTCTAGATGGCCAGTTGAGCTATTCATTTAGATCCAGCTTGGACTAGGTATCCGGCTACGGCTATCTCTCCTGAAATCGACTTCAGTTTTTTTTTTTTTTTTTTTTTTGTAACTGCTTTACGTCTCTTTTTAACATCGAGGTCTTTAGAGACGGGAAAGGATGGGGGCAAGGAATGGGAAGGAATTCGGCCATGGCCTTTTGAAGGAAGCATCCCGGCATTTGCCTGGAGTGATTTGGGGAAACCATGGAAAACCCAAATCTGGATACCCGGACGGGGATTCGAACCACCGTCCTCCCGAATGCGAGGCGAGAACGCTAACCGTTACACCGCCCCGCTCGGTGACTTCAGTGGTGATCCTCTGCACATCAGGAGGTTGCACTCCTGTTAGAAGTGGCTTCAGCGGTTATTCAGGAGGGAAACTTACCTGGAAAATTCAGAGGTGAATCTGACTTTTACTCACATATATATATTTCTTGAGCAAGTGACAGAGTATCTCTGAATGCAGTATGTAGATATACTCAGACCACCTCATCTCAGCCGTGGTTCTACATTCCCAAACCATGTGCTCAGGCGTACTTTCTTCTTCTTACTCGCACCTCTTCAGAAAGTTGCAGATTCTGCAACCCATTTCGGTAGCTTCCCACTGATTATGCTATTCCACAAGTACTGCATTACACAAGTCAATCTTTTCTACTACCATATCCATCCCATTATTTCTCAGCAAATATATAGAATTTCACCTTCCCGCTACTAGATGCAGTGGAAATGCACTTGCTACTGCTATTAGAGCTGATGTTGACATTGACGTTGTTCGATGTAAAAAAAATCCAATTAATGTTTCTTTTTGCAAACATCAGATTTAATCCTTCGGTATTACCTCCCTGAGGTGATTTGTACAGTCACTCGCAAAGTAAAACATTATTGGTGCAAGTATAATATTGTGATATGCTTTTATTGTCAAGGCGGCAATTTGGAACGATCTTAAATCATACTCATAAATTTGTTCGCTTGCCGTACTTTCACAGACCTCCTTCAAGTGGGCCCGAAACTATAGACAACTCTAGACGATCTTCCATTTGAAAGCCAAAGTATACTGTTCCTCCGCGTGTATATGCATCGCCATTTATTGTTATAGAATTGCCTATGTAGTTTGTTCTTAAAGGTAAATGCCATTTGTCTTGTTCGGTGCAAGTTAGTTTTTACCCCAGCACACCTCCTAACGAAACTGTTTAGCAATTTTTCATCCCGCATTTAGATTTCTGATCTTGAATTCACTTCTACTAGCAAAGAAGAGAAAAAAATCATTGGTGATGGCTACCAGCCGTAATCATTAAGGTGTTTCCATTGCTTTATATGCCTTATTCCAGAAAATAGGGTCAAAAACAGATTGAGCAGTGAACTTCCTCAATCTCGCAAAAGTTCTTGCCACAACAAGTTATCCAAAGCCTCCGGTATATCAGCAAAAATCCCAATATGTATTTCATTTCTGTATGTTAGTCTATTTCGATGACTCAGTTTATGGCATCTTCCGTCAACTTTCTCGCCCTAAAAGCACTCTTATCCAGAGTCATTGTTCGAGATGTTCCAAAATCTTCATGTTTTCTGAACAAGATTTATTCCTGTACCTTCTCCTTCACGTTTAACAGGCAGGTTTGGCAGTAGGATTACGGAAAATACGGGTATTTCTTTAGTAATAGAAGTTCACCAATATTTTAGATGCATGATGTTCTCCCTTGCCGAAGAGACTCACTAAAGAGTCCAGAAAAGATCTGGCTTATATCAAAAACCAACTTCTAGAAAAAACTACGCGAAATTCCACATGGTCCCGGGTCCTTTCACTCACTCAAAGAATTTATTGTTGTTACTGCCTCCTTCTACGAGATGTTGCTGTATGCAGAGTCACACAATTCACGGTAGAGTTCATTTGTCAGGTGTTTTCCTCTAGTCTTTTGATCCACAATAAGCTGTGCGTTATTTAGTGGACTTATTCAGATAGTCAACAATATTGTGTGTGGTCTTATTTTATCAAGGCCTATGTTACATTGAATTCCCCATGGATTTATTATCACCAAAGTATCCTATCATCTTTGGTTGTTACCAAAAATTTCTGCTTATATTTTACACTATTTTGCCAATATCCCACAGTAAGAAAATCTATTCCTGCAGTCATTCTGTTCCTTTGGTAGGCTATTCTAGCTATACATACATTTGTTCTAAATACTTTCAGACCCTTGTTTATTAGATATTTGTCATACCAATAAAGTTTATAAATGGAGCTGTATTTCGCATTGCGTAGTGGATGGCCCATGTTAAATCTCTGGCTGCCTTGTTCACATACAAGTTTTTCTCTAAAACTACAAGAGCGATGAACGCTTCTCTGATCTTCTGCTATGACGCTCGTCTTCTGTTGTACCGTCTTTTAGAAGAAGATTATCTGAATCTGTTACTATCCTACCATTAATGAATTCCAACAGTTCACTAGTGGTCGGGTTTTATAGTACACGCCAACTACCCGCTGCATTGTTGTCAACATTACATCAGTGTTGGTGGAAACAGCAGTTGCATGGTTGTAAGTGTACAAATTGTGTTATTGATTCCTGAACTCTAGTTGTATTTCATTTATAGGCCATTGCCCATACCATTTGTTAAGCGCCATAGAGCTCACTTTGCATTTGCGTCAGCCGTTATTATTATTGGTTGGTTTGAAAGGGCCAAATTTGCGTTATCTGGTAAGTTAATTTACGTTATCTGGAAACTTAATTAAGTCCAATCTTGTCATCAAATGAGCTACAAGTTCATCGTGACTGTTTTCTTCGTCGCTGATTGCGCATTGGAAAATGATTTATTTTTTAATTGCGAGAACCAATAAAGGAATACTTTAATAAATTTCCAGAAAAGAATTTGAACAAAACTGAAAAAAATTGTTACAAGTAGAAGAGAAAGGCGGGTGCGCTGCCAGACAGGTGAGACTTGTCTGTCTAGGTCACGCCCTTTCTATCGTTATACTAGTAAGGCAAGCATAATACAGTCTACTTATTGGATTCTCCCGGAGTCGTTGACAGCTTTGATGCATGAGTGCCACGCCTCCTCTCACACCAATCGCCTAATTTGGCGTACTAGTTGGCCTATTGTTATGCTAATTAAGTACCAAATGCGGAATGCCTTACGTAACTTTGGGGACACAATGACAAGATATATTTCTTCCAAGCCGCTGTTATTTACTGCTAATAGGTGTTTTAGGGTCAAGTTGCCCCTACCCTCTTTTTTGGCTCGACCAGGATAATAAAAGTTAATTTTGGGATTTATTAGAAGATATTATATCATATCAATCAGTTATTATAATTTTAAATTGATTAAATCCTTCTATTCTATGTAAATTCATTAATAAAAAAAATTTAGACCACTCCAGACTGGTATTCGTAAGCAGTTATACGTCTTAATTCAATTATGAAAGCATGAAAACACTCTAATACGCAGTATTACTATGTAATTTCTAGATTAAAAAATATTCTGTTCTCTAATATGGTTTTCGTTCTAATTTATTGCATACAATGCTAAATATCAGTCATTTTATCCCTCGTATCTTATATTTTTATTAATAAACTCAAGCAGATTGAAATATCGTTTATTTGATCGAATTGGTTGAATACTTCTCGAGAAATGTTATTTCGTAATTTTACACAGATATCTGCGTTCTCTTATGGTGCGAATATAAACGCCCATCACCTCCCGACACCCAATGTGACAATAGCTGAATGCACGCACCCTAGCTGCGGGTACCCGTCCGGCGCACATCCGGCCTACACCCATTTCAGTCGACTGCAATGCAAATATTTAATCTTTGAATAGTCATTACTCTGAAAATACTCAACAGATTCCAACGAATGTAATATTAAATGTATTCAGAATATCTTTCGCTATAAGACTGTACTGTTAGATTTGTGATTTCAGTAAAAATACGATTGTGTGTGTTGTGCACATATATGTCGAGCCCAACGCTAGACAACACGTGTCATGGGATTCTTAATGGTTCTCATTAGTTCCAAAAGCTGTTCATACAGTCGAGATTATAAAAGGCAACGTTGTACGTTATTCTTCAAAGAAATACGTTTTTCTATTCTAGCCAGCATGACGAATCGTCTTAGGCGTTGCAGCTGCTTCCATTTATACACGCCTCATTTATTTTCTGACCAGTAGCGTAGGATCCACACATGGACGGCAGATGAAGCACTCTTCTTCTGGACACCATATACTGAATCATAATTTCTTTCACTTGTATTTCGGGCCTTTATGATGCCACGTTTAGTTGTTGTTGACACATCCACGTTTAAACACCGAAGAAAGCATATGAATGCTTACTTTATTATTTAATAGTTACATCAACTATAGCGAAATGTGGAGGTTATCCATCTACAATTGTTGAGATGAAACAAAGTTTACCACCCTGTTTTACACTGAATGGCGTATTTATATCTAGCTCACTTTTACATCAACAACATCTTTCAGAAATTTTTACACGCACTCGCTGTCATATTCTTAACGTATCACTTGGTTACATCATCATCTTCATCGATGGGGTCTGCTACATGATTGAGTATTCTACCCTGACAATTCTAATTAAGAAGAAGTATGTAAGAAGTATGTGTAGAGTGCGGTATACCAATAGTCTCTTGTTCAGTATCGTCGATGTTCTACCAAGCTTATACAAGGTTGTAATGATGACAGTACCTAGTGTGCTTGGCTATTTATTCAAAAATATGTCACAGTCTTTGGCAATAACCTCAAAGCCATGCATTATCGTATTCCAGCAGCCACCACATGGGTTTTTAAAGTAATTGAACGACATTTCACTGTTGAAATCATCGTTGTAAATGTTCTTGAGATTTATCTCGCTCTGTTTAAATAGCACAATCAAATTAGCGTTGTCTCTAACAAACTCTTTCTCTATCTGGCTATATTTCTGGTGCAAGTAGAAAGAATCTACTCATCCAGTGTCTCCACAAACAAAAGTAATTCGAATGTTATTCTGTTTTCCACACGAGATATTACCAAACACAAACACTGAATTTGGTACAGTTTCACTAGGCGGAGACACCCTGTGATCATCGCTAAATGTCTAATATCTAATGTTGAATTTCTTTAATGGGTTTCAGTACTTCACCTGGCAAACGATACTTTCGCTGGTACAACGACTTGGAAAACACATACACATTTACAAATCTAAATCCACTGGGGTGTTTCAGAAGGCAGAGCACAAGACTGGTTTTCCCTATCGCCCTCATTGTCTCAGGGAACAGAGGTCCGTTCTTCTTTCGCTTGAAGGTGGTGTTGGCTAAATCCACATTGCTCATGGGTAATGTTGCCTGCTGTTTGACGAACCGTATATTGACGGGGTCTGATGGTTCCTCCGGCTATATATAAGAGCGTGAAAGTATAAAATCGATCAGTCGATAAAATGTCTTCTACGAGGAAGAAGCAGATTCCATGCTTCTTAAACAGGATTATTGACAATATGCCATTTGAAGCATACATTCCAACATATCAGTTCATTGGAAAAGTGGTTGAAACTCGGTCAGACTGGAATCAATCCAGCAGATCCATAATGCATAATCTTATCCCTCCAGCAATTACGACCTAAATTGGTTGGCGGAAGAAGTATTTCGTTGCACTCGTAAATTAAAGATTTACGCATATTCTCCAACAAATTCAAACGAAAACGACCTCGTCTGTCCGCCAAACAATCCCAGTCCAACCCACGTATCAGCTCTGTTACACTTACGTAAGGACTGTAACTAGCAGTCACATTGCGTATGTGCAGGATACTGACAGACGTTAAGTGACCGTATACTTGCGGAAAAGGCTTCAAACAGAATGAGGGCCAGAGATGGAAATTTTAGGGAATGGGCAGCTCCGTTTCTAGTTAATGGCGCTATGCATGCTAATTTAATGCTGGGTGCAAACATTAAAATGTAGGGTGGGATCTTCCCATTAATTCCCATTTTTGCAGGATTGTCGGTTGCCAGAGATCTCCAAGAAGGACATTGACAGGGCGGTCGACGCTGCTATAAAAAGCAAAGAAGCAGAACAGAAATGGCTCAATGTAACCATTGAATTAACTGCAATGGAAGATAAAAGTATTTATTTGAAACAATACCGGAAAGATGGATGTGAATTAATGAAAAACAAGTTGTTGCAGCCGTTGACAGATAATGATATATGCACACATGTAAAGCTATTGCGTATACCTGATTTCGAGACGTCATCATGTGCGATGCATTGCCTCAAAAAAATATTGAAAGTAAATATTGAATCTTGAATTTAGAAAGTTCTGAAAATGCTGGAACATTGTAGGTTGCGTTCATCAAGACAAGGATAGTGCAGTTAAATATTTCGACAGTTTTGTTGATTTACTATCACTGTTGGAATCGCAGCGGTACTTTGCAGGCAACAGCGTACTCTACGCCAAGATACAAGGTTGTAGAAGTACATGCTAATGTCATATATCTCCTCATCATGGTTAAAATACTCAACATTCACATTATTGTCGACCAGGATGGTAATTAAGTGAATTTCCAGTGATAAACCAGTAACATATTAAGAATGGTCACTTGTTATAATAAGAAACGGCAGACTCAAACAGTTGTCAGTAGTGAACCGACAGTGAAACAGTTAACACCGGCTAACATGCTCATCCTACAGTCGTTAAGCTATACAGTAAAAAATTGATGAGATGCCTGATATATATTCCATTGTGGAAGTTGACAAGTCGGTAACGCGAAAACAGTATTTGTCATCAATTGCATACGCCAACCACATTTAATAACAACGAAGAGTTTTGGATACCTATTGGGAAACAACATACACTACCATGCGAAAGTTACTTGCAGTTTGATGGAAGATTTGTTAAATCAGAGAGAGTGGGAGTCACAAATTCTCTTCTAACATCAAATTCATTTGCGTTTCTGTTTGAGGAAATTGTGTTACAACATAATCGAGAAGTAATTGAAATAGGAACGTCGGTATCACAAGCACAATAAAGTCATTTATTTCTGGTGATGCTTGACAAAATTGGTGTTTTAAACAACGCAGGAGAGGGTACGCAAGAGCTAGGAAATGGACACATTGATTTATATATTCCGTTGAGTATACTTTTGGGTTATTGTGAAAGCTTAAAATAAGAACAGGTATTGATTCGTACTAGGGACGATCCAAGTTCATAGATCCAGGCCAATCCAAATTGCCAAAAGAGTAAATTCGTTATTAGTAAACTCGGATGTGTGATTCTTCACGTGCAAGCAGGCGAACGGGAGAAACTATTGCTTAATATTTTCGATAGTAGGAAGCCTCTATCCATACATTTCAGAAGGTGGGATCTGCAGGAATATTCATTAAGTAAGACACAAATTTGGTCTATAAAGACATCAACACAACTGGAGAATACTATGCTCGTGGTTCTGGAATTACAAACAAACAGAAACACAACGTGGTAACAAGTGCAGCTGAGTTTGAGCATTACAATCTCACTAACGTCATTGCGTTCCTAAATGATGTTGCGTACCTATACGAGAACATTAATTAAGACTTTAAAAAAAACAGGACCACAGTGTTGTATGACAAGTATGCAAGATCCCAACAGTCTCACTATGAAAGAGATTATCCTTCGCTGTTATTCAAACGTGAAAAATTTGTTGAAACTGTATCACTTGTCGTTATTGACTGGTCACAACAAAATAAATCAGTTAAGATTGGACCTGTAGATATTTGTACGGAGTTTGATAACAGTGAGAATTTTCCTTCCTTCACATCTGCCTACTGCCTAATTCTTCACGACTGTGTTTTGGAATAGGCACCTCTAATAACTGTTGTGCGTAATCTCACATAAAACTAAATAGCACCATTCACCGCGTCTAATTATCATAACGACCATCTTCCTGGAAGTATAGGCATTCAAGACTAGAGATGGAATGTATATTTTTAAAGAATTTTCCATGTGTAATATAATCAGACATCATTATCGCTACACATTAAATCTCTGTATCTTCACCATTACGTGTAGATAATGACTCAACCATCAGATGGCTGACACATAGTTACGATGGAATACCTTGGAAAGCAATGGTGTAACATTCAGTTGACTATATACAACTCTATATGCAATCACTAATGAAGATGACGCAATTATTTACGTTACAGGATGGGAGAAGTCTCGAAGGTTCCAGAAGATTATCCGGAAGAATGTGTGCTACAATATAGTTGCTTTAGGATGTCCATTTCCACGAGATCTCAAGAAAAATAATTTTATTGAACTTTGTAAAGTACGTTTATTTTACAATGCTATATGTGCTGTTGAAAATATATTTTCAATTGCCCAACGGTTGGTGAAATACAAGATATCAAATTAAATACAATGTGTTTTTATTTTTACTTTTCACATACAGATATCCAAATTCTTAATATCTGTAGTGTTATTATCAATCAAAACTACAAGCAATGAGTAGCATATAGTCCAGTGATGAGCTGTGAGGCAGATATATATATCAATCAGTTTTTACACTGTTAGTCACGTAGCACTTTACTAGTTAGAAAGTCCACAATCATCATATCCAGAAGTTCTTAATTACTGTATTAATAATATTAGACAATTTTTAAATTTTTATACACAATGAGTAGCGTATAGTCAAATGATGAAGTGTAAGTCACTTGAGCCACATAAACATAATTAATATACAAATCAATCAGTTTTTTCACTGTGGTCATATGATAGTCATGTAGCACTTTACTAGCTAAAATGTCCACAAATTCTGCAGAATAATTGCAACTATGTATTCCCACTTCTTCATTACGGTCAAGGCGCAGCTCACTGCAGGCTGCCCGTAGATGAGGTTCTTTTAAGTTGAATCGCCGAAGAAGACGTAGCTATCACGATAAGCACTGGGGTAAAAACGTACTTTTTTAACCCCGAGAACCGTTCGGTAGGAGCCGGTAAGCTCACCGAGTGGAATGTCGGTCTAAACGCTAAATATATTGAATAAATCGGACACTAGATCCAGTACTTGAATCATAAGTCAGTGTAAATTTGGTGCTGTGCCCCACTTTTTCGACCGCCACTATCTGTTCCAAATCATGTTTCGACGATACAACTATCGTCAAACGCGTCACCAGCGTTGAGCTGATACACCTACAAGAACAACAGTACCTGACGGACCATGTCAGAACAGTGACGTTAGTTACCAAGCCTTTTGGGAAGATAGTAATGTATGGTGGGGGAGGGGGCTAAGCAGGCTGAGTCCTACTTGCTCGAATAGTAGGGTAAGTCTGTTGTATCTAGGACTCCTGCTACAGAATGTGACAAATAATCAACAAGCAATTAATACAGGTTAGTGACGGTGGGCTCCTTTGAATTTGCTCGCAGAAGGCCAGGCAAACATATGTTAGCTGTCCATCAATTTGACAACTGAAATACATTTTGTCATTGTGTCCCAAAATTTACATGAGGCACTCCACGGGTGGTCGCTAATGAGCATAACAATAGTCCAAATAGTACGCCATATTGGGCGAGGGGTGGGTGGAGGGGCTGTGGTAGTCATTCATCAAAGCTGTGAACAACTCCGTGGAGGGTCCAACTAGTAAGCCGAATATTGCTTGCCTCATATGCATAACGATAGAGGAGGCGTGGCCCAGACATACAAGGCTCAACCTTCCTGGTAGTGTACCCGGTAATAGATGTGCTATGACAATTTGGTTACCGAGCGTGGTGGGCGGGTAGTAACATTCTGGCCTCGCATTCGGGAGGACGTGGGTCCGAATATCCACCCGGAAATCAAGATATGAGAATTCAATGGTTTTCAAAATCACTCCAGGTGAAGGCGGAATTGCTCCTTCTAAGGCCATGGCCGAATTCCTTACTGTTCCTTGCGCACAGTCCAATCCAGCCCGTACTGACTCTGACGTCGACTAGTCGAAAAAACTGATTGTTCACTAAATTACAATACTTGGGAATATCGAGAAAAATCTAGAAGTAGCTTAGCGGAATGGAAAATTATTATCAGCTAAAACAACATTCATCAAAAGGATACTTTAAGTGTTAAACATTGACTTGAGACTGGAACTTTGTAAAATGATATTTGAAGAGCACAGGAATTTATGACAATAAAGCTTAATGTTTCGTAGGTGAGGAAGAAGGAAAAGAGAAGCGTTTTAAATCAAGTGCGAAGGAATAATGGTGACGACTAAGAGCCAGAAGATTACAAAATAAGCAGGTTCTGGAAACGATGAGTTAAGAATGCAGACACTTTCTGTACATACGCTAGATGCGTTTAAATGTTATTAGATTTTTTTTAAGGAAACATACCTGCATGTGTCTGATGCGATTTGGGGAAACCATGGAAAATTAAATCAGGATTGCCGGATGGAACGTGAGGCCAGAGAGTAACCGGACACCCAAAACACGCTCGGTGAGAATTGTGGAGGGACGCAACAATTAGGTAATGCAAAGAAGACATATGAGCATTCAGTTTGTAGTTAGGAGACTAGTATAGCATAACTTCAGGCCAACAGAGAGATTGACGACAGTAATGGAAAAATATCTATCGTATTCCTTATTATATTAAATAATTCAGTTGAGCATAATGAATTGATTAATGTCATAGCAGTGAGCTTTACATGTACGAAAGTAAATAGTATAAAGCTCTTTAAGCTAGGCAACGTGTTTCCTCACAGCAGTGAAAGTATGGATTATACTTGTATGTGTTAGAACGCCAGAATCTGATAAACACAATATTAAAATTTTTGTTAAACTAATATAGGAAATTTCAGGCAAAAAAATGTTGACAGGAGTTAAAGCAACAACAGCACAAAGGTCTACTTCAAAACAGAATAGGCGAATGTTAACCCAATGGAATCGGGAGGTACGAAAGACACTGTTTCAGATTTTATCTTCGGGAATGATCTACGCCACAAAAACGGAAGAACACAAAACACAGTTTATAACACTCTGGATCGCCATCAATGACCTCAACGTCGACAGGACGTATGCCCAAATAGTAAAAGATAAAAAAGCTAATGCAAGCGGGAAGAAATCAAGGAGAGGTTGGTTACGGAACTATTTAATCAAACTAGATCATAAAGAGTGCTAGTTGAAACATTAAATCAATTGTTGACAGCGAAACAAAGAAATTATTTACATTACCGACTACAGAACAGTCGAGTTGTAAAAAAGCAGTGAACTTGACGAAAAATACGTCTGAGATTAATGAATGTGGTGATAAGGTTCTGTCTGTGTGCAACATTGTTATTTTAAACGTTGTTCGCGGCAGGAGGAAAGTTTGTCATGAAAAATATAGTAATGATTTTCTCTATTCAGATAATGGAAGACCCCATTTCTGACCAGGTCATCGATGTGCTAGTTATTCATTTGAAAAAGAGAATGGTAACGACTGGGTGTGGTGGGCGAGCGCTTCTGGAGTCCAGTTATAATGAAAACTATAAAATGTGGTGGGTGAGCGAGTTTGGAGTCCAGAAATGACCACCAACAAGATCCCAGGATCGTTAGGCCATAATCAATGCTTTCTAAAATCTTTAATCAGAGATACTGGTAAGGGGAAGGCATTACGTTTTCCGCATATTTAATTTTTATTTCTTTATTTTTTGAAGTGAAAACTTCTATCGGAGCGCTGGGCTATTTTTGGATGGGATCAATCTATGAGTTGGCGTCACAGACATGCTATGACGTGTTGCGCTTATGAAATGCGCGTTTGACGCTTTTTGCATGGACAGAATCTTATGAGTTCGAGTCACCAACATGCTGTAATATCAGTATTTTGTATCTATAAGTGTGAAGATTTGCGCTTTGACAGCAGTTACACAATAACTGACCAAAGATTCATCGCAAATGAATGAATGGTACAGGAACGCATACATAGAAGACGAACAAACCAACAATCAAACAAACAAACATTCTTGTTCATCCATTTGCGGTTAAGGCACTAACTTCCGAAAGTTTCTCTCTCCGGTCGCGGGTTTAAATCCCGTGGTGAGCAGGAATTTTCTGGAGGTGCATCTGTTTATAGGAGCTACGCCGGGACGTTCCGTGGTTCTGATTCCACGTTAAACTCTAGGCCCCTGTGCATAGGAATTGGCCTTTTTTTATCTGTTCTTCCTTACTCAGTTTAACCAAGTCCTGGTACAACTCTCTTGCTACAGCCAACCACGCCTTCTATTTTTCAAATTTGTCTTTGTACACATCACTCCCTTTATTCCAAATTGCCTGTTGTTACTCAACAAGCGCAATATTCTCTTCAGACGACGTTTTTCACATGCGAGAATCCGCGTCCGGAGTGAGACTGAGCGGCTGATGTGTCACTACCCCCTGCTTGCTTTGTGTTGCCTCCTCCAATCCGCATCGCCGGCCGGTTCCGGAAATTTTCATTCCGCCGACAGGATGCGGTAGAAAAAAACCGGGCGCGTGTTCCGGATTGCGGTTTCTCTAGTTTGCCATGCCCTGCAAGACAACACGGTTACCGCAGCTTTTTGCGGTTATGCGTTTTACCGCATAGTATGTCATTAAGATAAGCAGGACCGTCGGTACACGGGGGCCTATGCTCGTGCCCGGTCCAGCTCACTGAGGAAGACTATATGAACATGAAAATAAACAAAAAGGAAACTACCGAGATCGCGTCTTTTTTTTTTTTTTTTTTTTTTTTTTTTTTTTTTTTTAACTCTCCATTGTAACAATTTATACCAATTCAAATACAAAACTATCACTCTGCATAGCCTCTACTGTTGTTCACATAGAATCTCTATTGGAAATACGTGTTTTAATTTATTCCCATAATCATTTGCTGGAGTTGTATATAGTGAAATGCGCATGAAATCGTGTTTTTATTCGCTGTTGGAAAAATGTTTTCCACCTTAATCCTTTGAGAGATCCAAGCAAATGATAGTAAAACGGTAAAAAGTCTATATTATGCGCGTAACGATCTAAGGCTGTTCAGTGTGGGAATTTGGTGTCAAATGTTATACTGCAGTAGCTGTGTGTATCGGAATCTTACATCTTTTGTCAGATAGTCTGTTCTGACCATGGCCAAAAGTTCACAGTAGTGTGGAGGGTTGGAAATTCGACGTTAAAACACAAAATCGACGTCTTGAATATGCATTGTGATGCTCGTTCAAGAACAACGTGTTTGAGTTGAGATAAAAACTATTCTCCGAATTTCACAGAAAAATGTATGGCAGTTTTATACTAGACGACTCGAAAGTGAATCATTGCCAGCCGATCTTCGCATGCAATATGAACAAAATGTCTAATGGTTTAACATCTTCCAGCACTAGTAACTTTATAATAATGAATTGAACAATAGACACATGAACCTCCTATTCACTAATCGTGATAAAAGTGATCTAACTATTTGCAGAAACAACCGTGTAGTACGTAACGTATCAACACTTTCATACCAACAATCCGCTGTTGCCATAGAATCAGCGTTTAAGTATTCCGTGTTTATTTCATAAGTCTCGTTTATGACTGATTAGTCCTCGTATCAACAATTTATATTTATGTTGATTCTTAGCATGTTTATTTATGCAAAAGGTCTATGATTATTTTTTTGAATGATTCTCAATAGAACATATTTTCTGATAAGATGCATTGGTATTCATATTGGCTAATTCACGCCGCTAATAATTCCAAGAACAGTGACTAAAGTAACTACACTCGGCAGCCATCCAGCAAATCGGTCAGCTATGAGGATATAACACACAAGCCACTCTCAGCTGCGGCGGAGAGGTCAGCTTATATCCGGCTCACTCATCGATTTGTTCTCTGGTAAAAGATTTCAGTACTGCGGGGACGAGAAACATTAATGGACATTCAAAATTGTTAATGGAGGAAATGGTTCGCAGAAAGTGAATGAAATTAACGTTTACTTTGAAATGCTTAAGTGGTAAACGTAGAAATCAAGCAGAATAGGGTACATGAGTAACGTTCCCACCAGTCGAAGAAATTTAGATGGATTTTACAGAGAAAGAATAGATTCTGCTCAGACTGATTTAACAATGTTTTCACACGTTCGACCTACGGCCAGCATTCAAAAGAATTTGTCCGTCTTCTATAGACTATTTATGTAACATGCTATGTTTCTGATATCAACACTTCTTTCAAATGTGGAGATGCAGTTTGGCATTGCTGTTCCGACTTTACTGTTTACGTCAAAAAAATAATTATACTACTCGGTACGCAAAGGGTCAAAGCATTTAATCTGAGTGGATACCGCGTCTTGGAACTTGGGTGTAGTGATTCGGTGAAGTTACGATGTGAGTTGTGGTCTATGATTAAAATATATCAACCTGAGCCGAGCGGTTATGGAGAAGTTGTAATAGGTTAGAATGGAAAATAAAAGCTAACAGTGCTGTCCTATGTTAGTCTTCAGTCAGGTCGAAATACATAAAATGTTACCTGTGACGGTCAACCTGGCGCGGCCTGCGCTGAGAGTGGTGACACCCGTGAGTCTGTTGACTGCGCGACACTGGAACCAGCGGTAGTGATCACTGTCGTCCGCGTGACGCACCAGCAGCTCCCCAGTCGGCAGCATGTGGTACTTCCCGTCTGCAAATATACACCGATATGTCAGGATATATTCAACCAATACGGATAGCACAATACCAGACTAGACTGTCAATTAAATCGTTTCCACAACTGTACTTTAAAAGACACCAGCTCGTACATGGATTCCGTAACTGTACGCTGCCCTGTAGGCCACAGGTAATGCAACTTCTTTATTATTGCTAAAGGAAGTTAATTCATGCCTCTAATATGCCTCTCAGGAACAAATGAAAGTCTTTTTCAGACAGCCTAGAGTGAATAGGTTCGAAGGGGTTAGCAAATTTATAATAAACAATTATCGACACAGGACACGAATGAATGAAGTGAAACTGGTGAAATAGATCTTCAAATTTCTTTGACAAGAAACCAAGATATCTGAGAACTGATGATAACTTAATATGAAACTATCCAGTACAGTGATTTTATTAAGAAGAAACATGAAGCACATCAGGTTTCAGAAACCTATTGAAGCCAAATACAGGAAAGAATGAAAAACGAAAAAAAAAAATCATCAGTCAAAGTAAACGTCGTAACAACAGGGAACGCAGAAGTCAGCCATCAAGAAAATTGAACGTTTTTGACAAAGTATTCGTTGTCAAAATCCAAGGTATTCCCCCCCCCCCCTCCTTTTTCTATTCAGTGGCAGTATGCACGTTCCACATACAATGGATATCTTGATGGGAAGCATGAAGAACATTCAATAGTATGGATTCAGAAGTCGTCAAAAAATGAAATCTACTAATTTGGTAAGTTATAAAACCACCTCGAAATACACATTGTTGACGAGAGAAATGAATGAGAATTCCATTCTTCATACAAGAGTTCACAAGCCAATAATAAATGACAACTGTATATACCAGTTAGGCGATACCGTTGTAAACATTAAGCATTTCTATTTTAATTTAATGATAACCTGGTCACTTCGGAATTTACGCCTCATCGACCTTTAAGATAATTAAAGGCGGGAAACGAGTGGGGGCATGGAACGGAAAGGATTTCTGGCCATGGAATTTTTTAAGGAACCATCACCGCATTCACTTGGAGAGATTTGGAGAAACAATGGGAAACCCAAATCTGAATGCGAGCGCGATGCCAGCGCGGCCGGCAGTCGAGTCAACGCATGGTCCAATGGGGCAAAACAGATAACGCAAACAGGATTCAGAGAGACGGGGCGGCGAGACGGCCGACTGAAGATAATGAATCACAAATGGAGTTTTTTCATTTTTTTATAATTATACTTTACTGTTCAAATGTAAAACACCAAATATACAATTTCATTAAAACAAATAATGAAAATTCAAATTTAATTTTTTATATTTTACTCTTCTTGTCACTATTTCCAGATTTCATATTCAGGTCCTTTGAGGTTGATTCTGTTTTGCTTCTCTTGTTCCTTTGAATCACGAGTCGTTCTTTAGTTCTTGACGAGACAGTTTATATTTGTTTAAATTGCGGTCATTGGAATGTTTCCGTCATTATTATAGAGAGCATTCCTGCGAATCTTTTTTTTTATTGTTTTGAGTTTTGGATTATTTCGTAATAAAGAATATCTGCTATATATAATTCGTAGATACTGTTTTTTGTTTGTAGGATATAGGCTAGTGTATTGACTAGTATCCAGTTTTACCGTATTTTCGTTTCAGAATATCTCAATTTGGTCGGGTTTTAATATTTCCTGGATGCTCACTGATAAATGTGATTTTTTTTTCGCTGTCGTCATCTTTCGACTGGTTTGATGCAATCCTCCATCCCTTCCTATCCGGTGCTGTGGTGGATGCCTTGGTGGGCAAACCACGTTACAATATCTTTCATACCTTTATGATTAATAATTGTGGATTTTTAATTTTAATTTATATGAAGGAGTGAAAATTTATTAATTTTGCAAGAATCTCGACGTTAGTTGGAATTCAGGAAAATTGTCACAATATGACATTTATTTTCTTATCACTGGCGATTACAAGTCCGAGCGAATTTACCGTTAACATTAACACAAATTGGCAAAAATCATAAAAGCAACGCTCAGAGTTACAATTAGCCGTCATGAGCAAGCAACAACTGTATATTTACTTTTAAATATCTCAGAATCAAAATGCAAGAAATAATGACAGTTGGACAATAAAAATACAAGTTATGATGACCTCAGACAAAGGTATCATAATACTGTGACTTTACAGTTAAACAAGAAAATCATGGCGCCAGAATGAACAATATATCATTCGAAAATAACTAGTTTCTGACAAATTATGCCGCTAGCTCAGGGGTTTTTACAATCACAAAGTGAGAACATGGACCTATCCTCTCAAAGTCGCTTACGGGTTCTGTTTCACGGAATGCACAATCACATGGCTTGGTCGTAATCAATTACCATTGTAGTTCTGCGTCTGATGTCTGTGATGAGTGTAGCGGACCCACGATATGTGAGATTATCTCACAAGTCGGCTATAGGCATCTCTGGTCTGGCAATGCGCATCATCGCATTACCGGCTGTGTTGCGGTGATACGCTCGCTCCAGCAAGGCAAGCTGCAGTTAGCGAAAGAAGTCAACTTTCCAAGTCAACCTCAGACTGGTGCGATCGAAGTTAGAATCTAGAATGTCCAGCTCCTCGCTCTTCGGTCCACGAGGAAACTTCTTGCTCCGCCCATTTGTAGTCTCGAAGCTCACATACAACAAAAATTCCCAGGATTTTGAGTTATACGCTCATTTTGATTGGACCTTCAGGTCGGCACCTAATGTCACGTGATATCCTCGATATGTGATTTGGCCAAAGAATCCAACAGAGGTCGGACATATTCGGCTAAGTTCGCCGGGCGAGAGAACATTCGGGTTTCGGACGGCAGGCTTTTCCCGCTCGGTGAGTGACCCATCCCCAGGGAGCAGGGTGTGTGGTCTGGCAAATCCCAAATCCGCGACTTTTGTCGCCAAGGCTCGGGAACACCAAGATTAGCTTCAAGCCTACATAGCTCAATAATTCTTGAATATTCGCTTTGCTACGATACACTGTATAAGTTCACCATTTCATTACAGTCCTCACTTGGAATCTTGCGTACTTTATAAAATTACAACAAAAATCTATTCACGTGGTCGCCCAAGATTTATGTAAATTACTCTTATATTATTACATATATAATAAAAATGCACCTTGTAACGTGGCGACAGCGCGGCTCGTTACAATATGGCCGGCCGTTGGTGAAAAATGAAATTATGGTACAATAATTTTATTTTAACTACCCAATTCTATCTCCATTGTGACTCAACAAAAACTTAAGCATTTTTATAATTACATTAATTTTAAATGTGATTCCAATAACCATCGTATTCCTGCCTTGTAAGGTGAATATATAACGGGAGCATATGTCCTTTGGCCGTCTTACAATTCTTTTACAAACAGAAGCACGTGAATTCAGGTAGCCTTCCCAAATACAAAGTTATATTAAACACAATACTAACAATATACATGAAAAGAAATTATTTACATACATGTTTTAAATAATAATAATCTTGAAAATATCTTGTATCAAATCTTATCATTAAATTAATAAAATGAAACACATTAATAAAACAAAACATTGTCAGAACACTTATGCAGAAAGTGGTTGAACTATACATTGTATTTACAATTTAGCGTGATGTTTTACTCATGTGCATAAAAATAATTCTGCCTTCAACAAACATCCCTATAAGATGCTAGAGGTGAGCTGTAAAATATCTCATTACATTCGCGCGGGTTTAATCTCAAACAACGGAATAGTTTAGTCGGATTCGGTGACGTGATTTGCGTCATGACCGACGGTTAATTGAACAAGCATTTCATAGAGAAGGTGTGTTCGTGTTCATGGTCAAACATCACTTAACTGTAATCTTAGATTTAATGACGCGGCATTTACTTATAATTCAACGCTGGTGGGAATGAACGAATGTAAGTAACATGTTTTCGTTGTTACGTAAATTATGAACCTTACTGGTTGAATGTTAGGTGGTCTCCTAATTAGTCTCTCATGTGTCGACATCTCTAACTTTTAACATACCGTCTGTGAAGTGATTGCGAATTTTATGGCGAAAGGTACCTGTATTTGCTCATGGGTATATGTAATGGAATTTCTAAAATTTACCATTCCCATATGAGACATTATACACATTATGCGGTTTGACTGTGAACTTTCATCGTCAACCAAAGTCGTTGTAGCATCTTTGCATACAAGCGAACCCTGCACATAACCACTCCGCACATAAATGAAAGGATAATGAATAGCGTAACTATCATTCCTCAGTAACATTACGATTCCTTCACAACGGGTCTATTGATGACTCGAGATTATCTTGACATTCAAAGAATATAATATTTCTCTTTATTTAGGAGTTGTTATAATCCTCTTAACATATCCGTCTACTCCACGTTTTATGCCGAAATCCATCCCAGTTAGCGAATATTTTCTTTTATACACTTATTCTTCTTTAGCTTGTATGAAAAAGGTTATAAGCTTTGTGCATAGAAAGGTCCGATCTCAGGTGTTCCTTTTGCCAATACAAAGCAATTTTGAGATTTCACGCTAGCAGAACACTACAAATCTATATAAAGCAAAAATATAAACATTGCAATTATTTTCGGTGAGTACACACAATTCTGAGCTAAATGTATACTGTCCAACAATAGTTTTAATCTAATTTACGGAATACTATACAATTTACAGTAAGGGTACGCGAAATACCGCTAGAACGAGGCGTGGAACGACTTGTTTCCCTTCTCATTCATTCTTGGGTATTCGCTACCTGCCAGAATTCTCGGAAACTGCAGGTTGAGTTCAGCTGCCTATCTGCGCTGATGAGCTAAGCCGTTCGAGGGTAGCTGTCCCCAGCTCTTTCGATAACCGTTACTTAGTATGAAATGATATAGCATGAAAAACTTCGATATCACCAATAATCTTATTGTTCACGTCTTCACCATCTGTGCAATTATCATATACAAAATTCCCTTTTAATTGAAGTTAGCATCAAATATAATTACCTTAACTTTGCAAAGTTAGCTGACTTATGAATATATCCCGTAAATAAAGTTTTTCCCCTTAGCCTTTACAAACGCAGTCGCCTTTAACTTTTTGCTCTTCGACCTCCCTCTATCGTTAGCAAAATAACAGCAAGGTATTGTGAAAACTCTCCTTTATATCTGTAATCCAACTTAAGATTCCTAATTTCTGTGATGACCAACTCAATTTAAACAAATCTTTCTGGCAAGGTTTCGTGTTCTATAGGGCATTATCTATGGCACGTTAGCCACCCTTTACAGATACACACAAACAAAGAAGTAAATTTCGTTGACGAGATAACTTGCGATCTTCGATCAACACAGACAAAGCGATATTACGCTCGCTGTACACTTCTGCTCAGAAAAGATAGAATGCAACTACCTAAGGTAAAACGTTACATCGAACTCATGCATCACAAAATGTTGAAACCCTTTTCGTTTATGTCACAGAATACATCTTAGAAAGCATATCACAATGTTTGTATCGCTGTCAGATTCATTGTGATTGCGAAGACAAGAAATTGTGCGTGCTAATGGCGCTTCATTTTCCGCGAGTGCGTATCAATTTATCTGGCTCAGGAAAACATTTAATATTTCAGGATTTTTATCAAATCAAGTCCAATTAACAGCGTGAAAGTCAAAAGTGACTATTAATATTTCACGTGGACACAATATAAAGTTCGGAATAGCGAAATAAGCATTAAAAATTACGAATATGGAAATATCCTAAGTAGCTTCAACTATAAGTGCAAATTTGGTAATTTGAATTTGTTTGATTTTTCGTTTATCTAATCTTTCCAACAAAACAGACGGTTTAGACTAGCGGAACTGGCATCGGCGTTTTTCAAGCATGATAAATTTCGGTAAGGCGTCTAACCTTAAAGAATGTATACTGTACATTTAAATAAAAATTTTATGATCCAAATCGGTCAATTCATAGTCAGCCTTTTCGTCATTGTATTTTGCATGCTACACAACTTGTTAAACAATGCCTACAAGAAGAATTTGAGACGTCCATGGATTCTTTTTATCACATAATTCCTTTCGGAATACACGCTCATCGCATATTTATTGAATGCGATAAAACGCTGATGCGAGGCGAGAAACGTTTGGCACTCAGTGATGACCCTAAGGCCAACATCTGCGCTCCCTAACAAAATTCTCGGAAGACGCATTGTGCCAGTGGATCCCTTAGCCTTGCTAATGGGCTCAGCTGACAAACAGGTACCTGTGTTACACAACATTCTCGTCTGTCTTCCCTTCCAGCTGATTTCATTGATCTGCCAGAATTTAGTTTCTGCAGCAAAATACTTGTCTTTTGACCTGAACGGGCACAGAAAAATTTCCCGTTGTTTTTCGATCATGGCGGTGTATATGCTATCATGCCTTTCTGTTCCATGGATACTCAAACCGAAACGCTTAATACAAGTTTTCCGGAACTGCGCGTCTGACCAGACGCATTCCGTACTCACAATTGCGATCTGCAGTGACTTTTGCACTGTATCAACGCTTTTGCTGCCACTATGCTCAGTAATCTGCCGCGTCACTGTCACGTCTTCGAGCAGTGTCCGATTGAAAATTTGTATTTCCGGAACTGCTTCGACCATACAATCGCCAGACGTAATGGTGGAATGCTCGCCTTCCTCAGAGCTTACCAGCTGTTGGTCTGTATTTTGGGTTTGCTCCACTTGTGCAATTTCGATCCATTCATCGGTAATCGCGGTAGTTGATACCTCTGTGTGTTTTTGTGTTTCAGAACGGAAGGTGGATAATTTCACGTCCAAATTTGTTAATATCGCAGTTTGCGAATCAATACTCTGCTTAAGCAAATCCGAATTTCTTTTAAATTCTTCCCTTTGTGAATTAAATTGTTGGCTAAGCAAATCTGAATTTCTCTTATTTTCCTCTTTTTGTGAATCAAAACGCTTGTTTAATTCCAGAAATTGCCTGCTTGATTCCTGCCTTTGTGAATCAAATTGCTGCCCCATTGCAGTCATCAACATGTTTATCATTTGCTGTAATGGGTGTGACGACTCTACGGGATTTTGTGTTATTTGTTGTGTCTGTTCTGAATGTGCGGGCGTGTTCTGTATCATCTCACCGACAGGTGAAGGAAAATTTTCCATATCTTCCTGTGGCGACAAAGTAGACTGCGAACTATATGAGTGGGTCGGAACTTCAGAAATTGCGTGCCCCTCGCCTGCAGCCAATATTTCGCTTTGTTCCGTTAACTGAACCTGATCGTTCACGTATTTCGGGAGATTTTTGCCTATCAGACTGATCTTCCATATCGAAATCTTTTATCGTACGAGATCGTAGCTTCATATGAACACACAAACAATGAATTTACACCGCAATTGTGCAATGACGAAATCTAAATTCACTAGCAACAAAAATACCGCGAATTTCAATACACACAAATACATATACCCCTCCAAAATACAGCACGAGAAAAGCAACGATGAATCATGCAACACAACACCATGAAAGCAGACTTACTTTCAAACACATAGGCAAAACATGCGTGTCTTTAATTTTCTTAGAAGTTACCATGCTTTAAGAAATCAACACTGAAGTTACTCATTTAAAAATTTGAAAAATGATCACAAAATTGTTACAATACAAAGTGTATTGCATCTCAATTGAAATACACAAATGAACTTCTTTTTAATGCGTTGAAACAAAATAAATTTTATGCATTGAAACAAAATGAACTTTATGCATTAAAATACAAGTGAAACACCAAAATAAAATCTTGTATGAATATCTATTGACTACAAGAATGATAAAACTGCCAAAAACCATGTGCAACATTCCATGAAACTTTCTGAATTTGGGCTCCAAATTGTATTAATTTGAATTAGTGCCACCAAGTTCGCAGACATTAAGAAGTAATGTCTCATCTGGCACCAGCGTTGGGCGACATTATGTGGTGGATGCCTTGGTGGGCAAACCACGTTACAATTATCTTTCATACCTTTATGATTAATAATTGTGGATTTTAATTTTAATTTATATGAAGGAGTGAAAATTTATTAATTTTGCAAGAATCTCGACGTTAGTTGGAATTCAGGAAAATTGTCACAATATGACATTTATTTTCTTATCACTGGCGATTACAAGTCCGAGCGAATTTACCGTTAACATTAACACAAATTGGCAAAATCATAAAAGCAACGCTCAGAGTTACAATTAGCCGTCATGAGCAAGCAAACAACTGTATATTTACTTTTAAATATCTCAGAATCAAAATGCAAGAAATAATGACAGTTGGAACAATAAAAATACAAGTTATGATGACCTCAGACAAAGGTATCATAATACTGTGACTTTACAGTTAAACAAGAAAATCATGGGCGCCAGAATGAACAATATATCATTCGAAAATAACTAGTTCTGACAAATTATGCCGCTAGCTCAGGGGTTTTTACAATCACAAAGTGAGAACATGGACCTATCCTCTCAAAGTCGCTTACGGGTTCTGTTTCACGGAATGCACAATCACATGGCTTGGTCGTAATCAATTACCATTGTAGTTCTGCGTCTGATGTCTGTGATGAGTGTAGCGGACCCACGATATGTGAGATTATCTCACAAGTCGGCTATAGGCATCTCTGGTCTGGCAATGCGCATCATCGCATTACCGGCTGTGTTGCGGTGATACGCTCGCTCCAGCAAGGCAAGCTGCAGTTAGCGAATGAAGTCAACTTTCCAAGTCAACCTCAGACTGGTGCGATCGAAGTTAGAATCTAGAATGTCCAGCTCCTCGCTCTTCGGTCCACGAGGCAACTTCTTGCTCCGCCCATTTGTAGTCTCGAAGTTCACATACAACATAAAATTCCCAGGATTTTGAGTTATACGCTCATTTTGATTGGACCTTCAGGTCGGCACCTAATGTCACGTGATATCCTCGATATGTGATTTGGCCAAGGAATTCAACAGAGGTCGGACATATTCGGCTAAGTTCGCCGGGCGAGGGAACATTCGGGTTTCGGACGGCAGGCTTTTCCCGCTCGGTGAGTGACCCATCCCCAGGGAGCAGGGTGTGTGGTCTGGCAAATCCCAAATCCGCGACTTTTTGTCGCCAAGGCTCGGGAACACCAAGATTAGCTTCAAGCCTACATAGCTCAATAATTCTTGAATATTCGCTTTGCTACGATACACTGTATAAGTTCACCATTTCATTACAGTCCTCACTTGGAATCTTGCGTACTTTATAAAATTACAACAAAAATCTATTCACGTGGTCGCCCAAGATTTATGTAAATTACTCTTATATTATTACATATATAATAAAAATGCACCTTGTAACGTGGCGACAGCGCGGCTCGTTACAGTGCTAACCACTTCATTTCTAAATACCCCTTACAACCCACGTCCTCAATTATCTGCTTCATGTATTCTAATCTCTGTCTTCCTCTACGGTTCTTACCTTCGACTGTTTCCTCCACAAACAAATTAGCCAATCCAGCAAGTCTCAAAAGCTTCTTCCACAAAATTCTTTTCTCACACATCATTTCCGAAACTCATTCATTTCTTACTTTGTCAGTCCACTTAATATTCAGCATTCTTCTGTAGCACCACATTCCATAAGCTTCAATTTTCTTATTTCCGGTATTCCTAAAGTCCATGTTTCGCTACCATAAAGTGCTGTGCTCCACACATAGAGTTTTAAAAGTTTTTCTAATTCCTGGATCAATATTTGAAGCTCTTTTTGCTAGTGCTATTCTGCTTTTAACATCATTCCTGCTTCGGCCATCGGTTGTAATTTTGCTTCCCAAGTAACAGAACTCACTTACTTCTCCTATTGCATCCGATCCTATTTTTATATTTAATCTACTAGTATTGGTATCATTTCTGCTACATTTCATCACTTTAGTCTTGCTTTGATTTATATTCAGTCCAAAATCTTCCTTCAGTATTTTGTTCATGCCATTCAATAACTTCTCAATATCCTCAGCCCTCTCTGCTAACAAGAAAATGTCATCAGCAAATCGTAGCAAACTGATTTTTTCTCCCTGAAAACTTATGCCACATGGAAATTTTATTTTTACTTTCTTCATTGCTTCTTCTTCGTACAAGATGTATATTAAGGGGGATAGACTCCAACCTTGTCTCACGACCTTTGTAACTGATGCATGTCGCTCGTGATTCTCTACTTTTCTTATAGCCATTTGATTCTTATATAGTTTATAAAGTATTCTTCTATCTCGATACTTTGGACCTGACTTCTTTAAAATTTTGAACATCTTGTCCCACCTAACATGCTTTTTCTAAATCAACAAATGCCATAAAAGTATCTTTGCTTTTCTTGATCCGCCCTTCAGGTATTAAACTTAAAGCCAGAATTGCTTCCCTTGTAACGCGATTTTTCCTAAACCCAAAACTATCTCTTCTACTACCCTTTCCATCCTTCTGTATATTATTCTGGTCAGTAATTTTGAAGCATGTGATGTTAGACTAATGGTGCGATAATTCTTACATTTATCAGCTGGTGCTTTCTTTGGAAGTCTGAATGATATTTTTATGAAAATAGGTTGGAATTTCTTCTGTTTCATAACTTTTTGATATCAGCTTGAATAATCTTTCGATTCCTTCTTCTCCTAGGGATTCAAGAAGTTCTGCAGGGATCTCATCAATTCCAACTGTCTTATTTGCTTTCAAGCGATTCAGAGCTTTATTAAAATCGGTCCTAAGTCATCAATTTCGACATCGCCTTCCTTTTCCATTACACTATTGTTCAAGTCGTCCCCAACATACAGTTTCTCAATGTATTGTTTCCAGCGGTTAGCTGTATCTTCTGAGCTTCAAAGAAGTTTCCCATCGGCAGCTGTAATGTTCATACCTCTTTTCTTCATTTCTCAAAACTTCTATTTGATTTTTCTATATGCAACATCTACTTTACCTACAACCATTTCCTTTTCTACTTCTTCACACTTTTCTTGTAGCTATTTTTCTTTTGCTATTTTGCATTTCCTATTTATTTGATTTCTAAATTGCCTGTACTGCTCTCTTCCTGCTTCGTCCTGAGCATTTTTGTACTTTCTCCTCTGATCCATCAGCTCCAGAATTTCTTCTGTGATCCAAGGTTTTCGGGCAGCTTGTTCCCTAAAGCCTAATGTTTCTTTACCAGCTTTCAGTATTTCGGTCTTTAATGCAGTCCATTCGTATTCGGTTGAGAACCTTTCAGAGTTTCTTCTTAGATCTAAGTCTACCATTTCTGCAAATTTTTCTCTCGTGCTAGATTGTTTCAGTTTATTCACTTCCAGTCTGTTCTGGTTATACTGTTTCCTTATTCGCTTAAATTTCAGCCAGCACTTCATTATTATCAAATTATGGTCAGAGTCTATGGCTGCTCCTGGGTACACTTTACAGTCTAGAACTTGATTCCTGAATCTCTGTTTGACAATGATATAATCTAGGTGATATCTGCCTGTATCCCCAGGACGTTTCCAGGTGTATATTCTTCTTGCATGGTTCTTAAACAGTGTGTTTGCCACTACTAGCTTATATCTTTCACAGAATTCTAGTAACCTGCTTCCTCGCTCATTTCTTTCTCCTAGACCAAAACTTCCTACAATATTCCCTTCTTTTCCTTCTCCCACTATTGCATTCCATTCATCCATGAATATTAGATTTTCCTCACCCTTCACATTTTGGATTAATTCTTCAATTTCAGTGTATATTTTTTCTATTCTTTCGTCATCTTCCTTTGACGTTGGCATATACACTTGTACTAATTTGGTTGGAACGGGCTTAGTTTCTAACCTCATCAAAATAATCCTGTCACGAAACTGTTCATAATAACTCACCCGTTTCCCTACTTTCTTGTTCATTACAAATCCTACACCAGTGACTCCATTGACAGCTATGTGCTAATTATCCTGTGTTCCCTAGACCAGAAATCCTGTGCGTATTTCCATATAATCACACTATTCCCAAAAAAATTCATCTTAAGTTGTTCCATCACCCTTTTTAAGTTTTCTAACCTACCTGCTCTATTCAGACATCTAACATTCCACGCTCCAACTCGTAGACTGTTTCTATCCATTCTGTTGACTCCTTCCTGAGCAGTCCCCACCCGGAGTTCCAATTGGAGGACTATTTTACCTCCAGAATATTTTACCCAGGAAGAAGCCATCATGATATATGTAATTTGAGAGGATTATATGTCCTCGGCATACCCTTTGGGTCTATAATGGAGTGGTTTCCCGTTGCCTTCTGTATCCCCATGTCGTTGATCATTTCTGATTCATCCACCTTTAGGGGCAGTTTCCAACCCCAAGGACAAGAGGGTGTCCTGAACCGCTCCCTGCTCTTCTGCCCTCCTTTCGGAGGCCGTTGGCAAGCAGTAGGTGACTCCTTATACCGGGAATCGTTCAGTCGCCAGAGCCTCGTCCGTGCAAACACGGTGCACCACGTGAAGGAGAGGTTGACATTTGGTTGGAAAAGGCTAGTATAGTCTCTCCCAAACACTTACACCCCTCTCTGTCTTTTGTCACACGTTATTCTGTGTATCAGTGTGTGTGCATTAACATAATGTCTGCACTTGTTATTCGGGGATAGATGTATTTCATAAAGTTGAGAATTTGTCAATTACCATGTCATACCACAAGGATTGTGTTTTAGTGTTTAGGGTTTTATTGGTTTTATTTTTCCAGATGTTGCACCAGATGTATTGTGGATTATTAATTTAGATTTTGTTTCTATTGTTTGATGTATTGATTATTTTGTAAATGTCTTTTGTTGTCTTGTTATGTATAGTGCATCCTTTAGTTTTTGCATAAATTGTTTCGAGTTGGAATTTTCTCATGTGTGGTAATGTAAACTTTAACAAGGCCATGTTGAATAATATTTCGTCAGTGACTGGTTTGTTTTCGTTTATCAGGTTGTTTGTTGGACCTTTTGAATCGTTTACGGCTGTCTTTATGGTTCTTTTGTGGAATAATGTGTAACTTCTTTCACCTACGCTTATCATTCCTATGTCTCCTTTACTTAGGGGAGTCATTGTTTTGAACGCTGTAAAAAGATCTTAACCCTGCTTGCAAAACGCCTGAGCGGATTCTGTATCCGATCCGCAATTGTGTCGGTAATCGGCAGTAGGCCTAATTGGGCGATGTAAACCAATTTACACCATATGGACACTTGTGAGATTTTGGCCTTCTGTATTGCATCCAGGTCTCTATCACGGTGCATGTTTAAAACAACCCTGATTTTCGTTAACGTTATGAGCCAGTTTTTGGTTATTGTTTTCATAATGGCTTATGAAAAGTAATCCCTGGTTTCTCTACTTGCTCACACCAGGTGTCTGTTGGAGGTAGGATCTCTCCCATACTTATTGGGAGCAGTGCTGTTTTCTGTTGGTTTACTTTGGCACCTGTTGTATCCCTGTACGGTGTGAAAAATTTAGCGCGTTTTTTGAATCTATTTCCGCTGAAGTTTGGGCTATGCAAATGTTGTCTGCTTATCCTCTGCATGTAAATTTGTATCCTTTCAGACTTATGCCTGTAAAATTTTGGTGGCATTTCTCAAGGATGGGCTCCGTTGCCAGTGCATACAGGATCGTTGATAGCGGGCATCCTTGTTGTATCGATATTTCTATCTTGACGGGCGCTGACAGATGTCCATTTATAAGAAGTTTTGAATGTGTGTTTGTAATGATTTTCTTTATTACGTACACGAATGAGGAACGAAAGCCTTTATGTTCCATAATTTTTAAGAGGTAATTATACTCAATTATACTCAATTCGATGGAATTGTTTTTCAAAATCGAGAAATAGTAAAGCTGACTGAGTGTGTTTCCTCCGCTTATGCTGATCATATTGCGATTTTCGCACACAGTATTCAAGATGCTACGACCGGGGATGACACTAGTTTGGTAAGGCCCATAGATTTTCTCAAGAAGGGGTTCCAGTTGAGTTTTGAGAATTCTTTTAAGTATTTTAAGATCTGAATTTTACAAAGTTATTGGTCGTATTTGGTTGATGTGTTTGATTTGGTTTTCTTTGGGAACAAGCACTATAATGCCTTCCGTGAAGGCGGTGGGAAAATTTGCCTCGGCCCATATATCATCTACAATCTCTGAAAACTTGTTTCGTAGCATGGGCCAGTAACGCGTGCAAAATTCAATGATTAGCCAATCAAGCCTTGGGAATTTCCCTCTTGCTGCTTTGTTTATTGATGTTTGAATTTCGTCCTGGTCAAAAATCCTTGTTAGATTTGCCGATTCTTCCGCACTTACTGTGTTACTTGAGTTGGATATTAACTTCATGATTGCCTCCGTAGCTACTGGTTGGGGTTGACTTAAAAATATTTTTACAGTGTACCGTAATTTCTTTAACTATATCTGATCCTTCCGTGATGTTTTCACAGTTTTCTTTAATTATATTGGTTATTAAAGTTTTTCTCCCCTTTCTGTGCTCCTTATTAGGTGGTATAAGGCTGCCGTTCCTTTGGTTGCGAGTTCAGCCGGTTTTGACGTTGTCAGAAGTTTATTTGTTTACAAATTTATAAGGATAGGATCTTGGCTTTGTATTTTTTATTTTTCTGTTTCTATCGACTGTTATGGTAGGCTCTTGGTTTAATTACTTGATGCATCTATAATAATATTCTATTGTGCCCTTCATCCAATATTTCTTTATGACCCACAGGAGATTAAGGTCCGTTTTAGTTTTGGCTTCACATGTTCGACCCTACATGTTAGTGTGCTTTTATATTTTTTACAGTTTTTGAGGCATTCGTTCCAGACACTTTTGATTACTTCGTCTAACGCCGGGTATTCAAGCATAGAGATGTTATATTTCCAGTATCCTTTACCTCTGCTAACTAGTTGTCTAGTGCATTGCATGTTATTTTGTGCCGAGTAGCTTAGAGAAAAAATGTTTGCACTTGCTGTTTTGGTTCGGAGAGTATCCGTCACGTAAATTTTGTCGAGACGGCCTGCCGAGGTACTTGAGAGGTATGTGTATGCTGTGTCATTTCCGTTAGTGCATTCAAATGAGTCGTGAATGTTTATCCCTCGAATTAGGTTAGTCAATTCCCTGCACCCATTGAAATTTGGGGTTTAATCTTTTTGGATTAATACACAACTAAAGTCGCCTCCCATGATTATTGCGCCTGTGGTATTTCTGCTTTGTAGCTCTGTTGTTATTGCCAGAGAGGACGTATTTACTAATTATTCTTGTGCCATTTATTGTAGATGCAATGGCTCTGCTGTTTGTTAATCTTTCTATACTAATCGTCTCAATTCCCTCTCTAAGGGCCATTCCCGTGTTGGTTTCTTTAGAATAATTGATTATTCCCTCTTATCCGGGTGTCGCGGTCGCTGATTTTAGTATAGATTTGTAGTATAGATTTTAGTGGTAATAAAGGCAGAGTGTTTTCAAGCCAGCGCAGTAGTATGAAGACTACACCACTCCTATATGACACCGGCGGCAAGGCCGCTGGTCTTGCAGTCCTTACTGTGGGAAACTCAACCAGCACGACTAGTACGCCAGGCTTACACACTATGAACACGTGAACCACACGCATGTTCGTCATGACAAACAGCCAATGAGAAGAAAGCTTTCCCCACCTTCCAGAACCGAGGGCGCCTTTTTGCGCGCTCGATTCGCCCCAGTCTGTGATGTGAAATTTCGTAGGGCAGACCTGTTACCATCCAAATAGGCAATTTTAGGCATTTTTCTATCACCCTCCCTCTGCTGGCTCGGAACGCATTCTGCGTTAGTTTTGCATCCTATGGTCCACCATTCCAATATCGGAAAACACCGATTTTATGTATATGTTACATGTAACTGTACCATATAGCCGCTTTCAACAATAATTCAAGTAGCCACAACTCTTCATATCATTTCAAGGAGCACCTATGTCCTGATTTTACGCAAATTAAGTCTCTGTGTTCATGTATTTTATCCTACCCAGAAGCTTACAGATGCCGACTGGAAACCAGGAGTACCTCAGCCGACAGTAAGTAGATGCAAGGACGGACCCACTGTGGGTAAGTTCGCCACTCTCTCGGTCTACACGCGACACAGTGATGTTTAGTTGTATAAAAGTTACTTTCTGCAGCATTGCAATATTAATACTGTTTTGTTTAATATAATTCGCTACACATTTTATTTTAAACGGCGTAATTATTCTATTCATGTTTATCGTTGCGATGCTATACGAGTAAATTTGATTGGTTGCCATTGGTTATTTTACGTCCCATCAGTGCCTTTCATTACTTGCTCGTACCAGCTGTCTTTACGGAGGGGTTTTAGTTTATCTTCTTCTCCTTTCCTTTGATCGTACAAGTATTTCGGTGTTTCTTGTCCTTCTATTCTTGCTTTGTTGTTTCATATTTTGTTGATTTGGCGTTATTTGTCGTTCTTTCTACTTTCTCTGCTATTCTATTTAATTGTTAACCGTTATTTTTTATTAGTTCGTCAAGCAATCTGCGTTTATTGGCCACGTACTGACTTGCAGTATTGGCACCATCCTTACTTGCACTTCTGCTAGATTGTCGTGTTATTCTCTTTTCGCATATTTCTTCTTCGGCTTTGCTATTGATTGTTGCAGTGCGCATTTACATCCGTTGTTTTGATTCGGAATCTTCTTTTGTCTGGTGACTTGTATTATTTGTGCATTTTTCTACCTGTGTGACATATTCTGGGCTACTCTCTTCTTCAATTTCCTCTTCTTATTATTCCAGTACTTCAGCTCATGTTTCCTGTCTCCGGTTGTACTGTTCCCAGTTCTCCTCTACATCGATATCCATGTTTTCCGTGTTGTCCAACGTTTCTGTGTGTGGCTCGCTTCCTGATGTTACAGTGTGACGTATGTTTACACTGTTGACTTGTGCCGTTGCTTCTGCATAAGTCGCAGTGTTGCTATTTTCCTTACTGGGTTTTATGATTGTAGTATTTGCTGTTATATTTTTCAGCAGTTGTTAACAATTTTACTCTTGGAAGTTGTAATGGTCGCCGTTTTGTGCACTCAGATCTGAGACTAGCAGAGGAAATTAATTTCGACGTCCTGTGCCTTCAACAACCGTATACCAATGCACGGAGGGTACCACATATGCCTGTCACATCACAAGTCGTATGTGAAGGTAAACATCCAATGGCTGCCATAATTAATACTTAACAGGAACTATGCAGTCACGAAGATTGCCCAGTTATGCAATGGGAACGTAACTTATGTAGAAATAACAACACATAATGAGAGAATTGTGATTGCTAATCTCTACTTTCAGTATGGTGACGAAATAGATGGATACCTTAAAAAAATGAACGAAATTGAAGAAGCAATGGGAAACAGGCCAGTAGTTTACACAGTGGATGCCAATGCTAAATCTCCACTCTGGCATAGTAAAATCAGGGATGAGCGAGGAATATTACTAGAACAGACAATTTTCTAACTTAGTCTGGACGTTATGAATAAACCCTTTAATCCCTACACATTCCAAAATAGAGCTGGTGGAGCAACAAACATAGATGTAACATTTGCAAATGGCAAAGCTTTCCGACTAGTCCAAAAGAGGAAAGTAGGGAAAAATCTAAAACATCAGACCATAAAGTTATCTATTTCTCCATATCTAATGTACAAGAGGAAGATATAATAGAAAAATGTTGGTCATACTCTTATACAACGGACTGGAACATTCTTCGAAGTACCAGCACTGCCAAACATATCAGATAATGTTGACTTAAAGGCGATAGAACTGACGAATGTGATACAACATGCCTTGAGGGTATCAATAGTGCAATGGAGAAAGCTCAGTAATAAAAGATGCAATCTGTGGAACGATACGCTTCAGAGATTAAGGAGAACTCGAAGGCACTACCACGATGCTAAAACTGCCGCTGGACACTGGATCAGTATAGGTCAGCGAAAGCGGAGTATCATCAGAAACTCCAGGATGTTAGTTTAACAAGCTGGGAGACATACATAAGGGAAAACTTGGCTTTAAACCTATGGGGACTTCCGTACAAGCTAGCTGCGCAGAAAGTACAATCACCTACCGTTTTTTCTACTATCACGAAAGAAGATGGAACTATGACAAGCAGTTGGCACGATTCGGAAGAACTTCTTCTGAAAACGCTCTTGCCGGACGATCAGCAGAAGTCCGATTCTGAGGAACACAAACTTACAAGGCAACTAATGAACAACGGATATGATAATAACATGGCGGTTCTACCATTCGCTCAAGAGGAAGTAAGAACCGCAATAAACACGCTGAAGAGGAATAAAGAACCAGGACCTGATAGGATAACAGCAGAAGTGTTGCAAGCCCTAAGTCAGCAAATAGTTCCTTACCTTACCGAATTGATGAACGCGTGCCTACTGCAAGGAAGAATATCCCACTGTTAGAAAACATCGAGCATAAAAATTATAATGAAAGGAGAAGATAAAGACCCTTCACTACCAAAGTCTTACAGACAAATTTGCCTAAAAACAAAAAATTACAATGTAAAAGATTTAAAGAATTCAGATTATTTAAAGGTATGAATTGGCAGCAGTTTGGCTTCCGGAACGGCAGGTCAATAGAGGATGCCATAAATGAAGTTCAGCGTATAGTTAACTCGACAAACAAAAAATATGTCATAGGCATATGTATCGACATTTCCGGCGCCTTTGGTAATTTATGCTGGCCGAGTATGTTCGGCCTACTAAGGGAGTTAGGATGCCCACGAGTCTTGTATGATAGCTTTAAAGACTACTTTCTCGGAAGAACTGCAACACTTCATGGCTCTGGTGAGCAACTGACAAAACCTCTCACAAAAGGATGTCCACAAGGTTCAGTATGTTGCCCAGAATTCTGGGCTATTATTCTTGAGCCTGTCCTTAACAGACTGGAGGGTCTGTCATAGCTAGAAGGAATCGTTACATTCGCAGATGATATTTTGCTGCTAGTTGGAGGAAATAATAGATGAGAGATCAAGACAAATACAAATGAAATTATGAAAATAGTGGAATGCTGGTGTAAACAAGTTAAGCTCTAGCTAGCACCACCAAAAACCAGTACGTACTGATGAATGGAACACTGAAATGCAACTATACTGTGAAGCTTGGAGAAAATTGTATCAAATGATGCAAAACAGTAAGATACTTAGTATTATTCTGGATGAATTTTAATGTTCACGTTGATTATTTATGCCAAAGAACGACTGCAGCAATGAATAAGCTAATTAGCATCACGCAAAGAAGATTTCTAATACCACTGCCAACCATAATGTTATATCATGGCGCCATTACCACAACTATTGAAAGTTATGGAGCAAGTACATGGGAGCATAGATTAAGATTAGTTAAACCTGCAAGGAATATCGGGCGTATTGAACGAAGAATTCTCTTGCGTCTTACAGGCGCATTTGGAACAACCCCAACTGATGCACAGTCATTCTCGGAATATGTCCTTTAGACCTGCTAATAAGAAAGAGGGCAGCATTTTATTGGTTACGTAAAGGGAACTCTGACAAGGTAACAGAGATCCTGGGTCAAGTGACTTCCAAGAAGGTGGACATTAAAAACTGTATCTTAAACGAATGGCAACAGCAGCGGAACAATTCGGAAACGGAAAGGAGATTACTTGAAATACTTCCTGAAATCAGAGAGAGGTTTGATACATTTCCTCACCGGTCATGGATCGTACGAAACATATCTCTACAGGATCAATAGGGTTGAGAATGATCTGTGCACCTGCGGATCCCCTTGAACACCTGATCATAAACTGTTTGAATGTTCATTAGTTGACGATCGAATCATACAGTACAGAGCGAAGCTCGTGGCAAAAAATATCTCGGAAATACTACGTGACAACCTTCTCTGGGAAGAACTAGACAAGCTGGCAGATGCTGTGTCAGATGCAGCCAGGGAGCGGTATCGGCTTCAGCATAGCCAGCAATCTGTCGGGATACAGCAAACCATATAAGTTTTTACTTTATCCATGATATATGGACTTTGTGAAAGTCTGTAACTGTTTTAATATAATAAGGTATGCAAATAATTTTCTGCGACACAGTTACTTTAATAAATTATTATTTAATTTATTTTATTGATATGCGTGACGAGTTTCGAGAAATTATTCTCATTTTCAAACGCTATTTTATTACATTTTTGGTGTGATGAGTGCTCGTGTCATCTTCTGTTTGATGTTATCCGGTTTTACTTTGTATTTCCTGAAATTGATAATTTTGGATTATGTACTAAACAGTTTTTTGTCGATTTCACTAAAAGGGTGGCCAGTATTATGGATATGGGTTGCTACAGCTGATTTAGTGTGTTGGCCCTTTTTGAATGCATTAATATGTTCTAGGTACCTTTTTTTGAAGTTTCTGCCAGTTTGTCCTAGGTAGAAGTTTGTACATTGTCTACATGTTATTTTATAAATACCAGATTTAAGGAATGGGTCTGAATTATTATAAGTATTATGTATTAATTTTTGCTGTATTTTGTTTTTGGTTCTGAATCCTATTTGTATTTTATGTGTTTTTAGTACATTTGCAATTTTTTGTGATATTGTGCCCACATAAGGGATACTTTAGTACACAATCCAAAATATCAATTTCAGGAAATACAAAGTAAAACCGGATAACATCAAACAGAAGATGACACGAGCACTCGTCACACCAAAAATGCAAAAAAAAATGTAATAAAATAGCGTTTGAAAATGAGAATAATTTCTCGAAACGCGTCACGCATATCAATAAAATAAAATAAATTAAATAATAATTTATTAAAGTAACTGTGTCGCAGAAAATTATTTGCATTCCTTATTATCTTATTAAACCATATAAGGATTGGGTCAAAATACCAGAAATGGACGAGAAATGTTACAAACAACTAAGTGGAACGCTGGTGCCAGATGTGTGGCTTCTGGAATTACCGAAGCTTATTATTTAACAGATAGGTACCATGGTGAAACGAACCTAACTTTTGTAACATCAAGTTGATTAGTTCTTTAGTATTACTGGGTAATAGTTTTAGTAACACGTTGTAGTAATTGGTTTTAGAAACAGTGTGTAGTATGAATAGTAAATTATTTGTACCATTTCGTAGTATATTGGATTTGTGTTTATCTTTTAAAATTCGTAAAATGTTATTACAGTATTAAGAAACAACGGTTCGTTATAGACTCTAGTGAACGAACCATCAGATAGTACAGATAAACAAATAATTGATAAATACATTCAGATCTTAGATGTACTGGTTCACTGCAGATGGAGAATGTGCCCGGCTGTCCCTCAAATATTATTAGTGCTTTGAAACCTTGTATCATTAGATTATGGGTATATGTTTTTTTTAAATCAATTTTCACACACCGTATGCCGCTGTTTGCTTGGAATCTGAACTTGAGGGCTCCATTTTTCGTCCGTCGCCGTTATTACGTCTCCATAATTTCGGATTGCTGCCGTTACACTGGTATTACTGATTTCAAAGGGCACATTGGAAACTCTTGCCGATTGTAGCCCAAGCCCTGCGTGGCTTATATATACGGTACCTACCGTTCCGTCTGGGTTCTGGTAGTCGGCTTTTCCTCCAGTTTTCTGTACTATCGTATTACACAAGTTATCATTTTAACGTATACTGTATAGGTCAAGAAGTCCATCTGGATTCCATATACATCTGCGTCTACCAAGTAGAATTTTTTGTATAGCGATTCATGGAAATCATATGCACGTGTTCTTGTCTCTTTTGCATCGAATGCGAATTTCAGTGTATTCTTTCGTATCGCCGATTCCATTTTCACTTTTGTAACACACAAACAAAGTTTTCACTGATACACTCACTGAACCTCGCTTAAGGAAGTATCAAGCAACCGGTCGCGACGGAGGCTCGATGCGAACTGAACCACTGAGCTACCAGACCGCTCTGTTGCAGATCATTACAGAGACCTACACATGCACTGCGTCTGTTTTTCACCGTTCAGATAGTTTTTAAAATTCCATTACAAAATATATTATTTTTTACAGAATAAAGGATCCTGTGTCCTTCCTGATATTAAACAGTATCTCCCTGTCAAATTTCATCAAAATCTGACTAGCCACTTAGCCCTGAAAACGTAACAAACAGTCATTGTGAAAGAGTTTCGCAATTCTAAAATAAGTAAAGATGATAAGTGTACTTTTAGTTTCTGAGATGTGCAACTTATGAGAAGGCGATCGGGGACCGTTCCTGCATTTGGCCTGATAGCTACGAAAAATCGTCTATGAAGTGTAGTCAGGGCGGTGAATACGCGGAGGCCTGAGTTCATGCCGATTCCGGCTGTACTTCTTGGAAACTGTGCGGCGCCTCAGCGCACTTAGCCATATGGCGGGTGTGTTTTGAATCGAAATAATGTTGTAAAACTGAGAAATTTGCCAAATTATTATCGTTATTAGTTAATGCTATTTAAACAAATATTAAGCTCGGATTAATGTACAACCATCGTTGCAAAGGGGAAACAAGGTATATTTTATTCTGATGTGATGTCAAATAATGAGAAATTTAGGATAAATTTTCTTGAACCCGAATCATGACAGATACTGGTTAGATTTAATTGAGTTTCTATTAATATACAGGCGGTGATGATGTGGATAAAATAGATTATGTTTAATTTTGATATAATTTCAGAAAGTTGAAAAATGCACCATGATATATCCATTTTTCGTGATGCAATGGAAGTGTTATAACGGTAGCAGAAAGGGAAGCAGATTACGAAAGTCAATCTTAGCAGAAACGGAAGCGGTAGAGTAAATACTACAAAGAAAAAGTACAATTTTTTGACAAGTATTAGTTTTTATTAGAATTCTATTCAAAATTAAGTTGCTGTTAGTTACCGGATTTCGATGGAACTTTTCACACGTGTACTTTAAAACAAAGAGAAAAATACTGTCTACTTTTGGTTCACAAATCCCAACCACCTTCCCCCATCGCCCTACTTAAGAAAAATTACACTTGAGACCATTCAGTTTTTTCCCCCCAAATATTTGGAAATGGGTAAGGTACGATTACACTGGAACCAACTCCAGCCAATTATTCACTCCGCCGAATACGGCATATATCGGCCAAGCAAACAAATGTACGAAACAAAATGGATTCCGGTGGAAGTGGTTTCACTATGACCGACTTACTCAGCCGTACTCCAGCAGGCTTTTGCCGACTTCTTTCACCAACCAAACAATTTTGTTTTATTGGCTGAACGCGCTTTACTTGCATCATCTGTGCATTAATATCTAGCCATATGGCCGCATCGAAATAAAGTCTACGATATATACGTTTCACCAACCCAATAGTAAAAACGTAATTTTACCAATGTATACTTATTATGATTTGTTTTGATATTTCATAATACATTAAATTATCACCTAAATATTTTTTTTTTTATTTCACACCTTCTCAGAAGTTTTTGATTTCAGTTTACAACAGACCGTACTATATTGGCGATTTATATACACAGATAAAAATTTACAAATCTATAATTACGAAATTAAAAATAAACATATAAATCAAATGAACGGTAATCGTGCACGTTAGATGTGAACTGTATCCTTTCGAAAACCTTTGGAAAAATACGCACGTATATGATATAGGAACAGTGAATTTTGATTAGAGCAAGTCGTGTCTGTCTCTATTAAGTAAAATCGACATTAGTACCTACTGCAATGTCACAGAAAGCCTTTCATCTGGAGAAATAAATTTTCTCAGTTTTGAATATGTTTCTACAGTCGGTTGGATTCCTTGCAAAATATATATAAAAAGAGGTCTTCAGCTTCATTTTGAAGTATTCCCCACCATTAACGTTTTAATGTGGTTGTTTAATGGAATCAGTGCTCAAATATTTCTGTAAAAGTAAATTGGGGATCACAGCCACCTGTACTATATTATATTGTTCTTTATTTTCCTTAGGCGTACTTTATAATCTACTGAAGTAATAAAGTGCGTTAAAACACAATTTTTTTAACCTGACTAACGTTATCAATGTTTGATCTTTTATGTATGTACAAAACTAGTAACCAAACGTATTGTTAACAAACCCTTATTTACAGACTTTGCCACACTATACTGCGTTTCTGAACGCAATAATAATGAAATATCAAACGTCAATCACTTCACACTTGACGTGTTTGTTTTGATTGAGGATACTTTCGATTCACTTGATATTTTTCGTTAGTAAGGAATGAGTTCATTGTATATTTTAATTTAAATATAGACCTAAAATAGCTGTATAATAATTTAATTTGGCTTGTTATCGGCTGCTCAGTACAGCTCTATCGTAGCCATATAAATGACTATGCGGTGTCGGCCGAGTATCGGATGACACGTGGTGTAGTTTGAAATAACTTCAATGGAATGATCGACAAGCATAAGAAAAGATGGCCAAAGTCTGGCCCAGTGTAACCATTTCAGTCAGCAGAATCGGTCGGCAGAGCTCGGCTGGCTGTTCGGCAGAGTGAAAACTCGGCCGAATTTGTTTGCAGTGTGAACATACGCGTAGGCAAATCGATCATAGTTGATAGTGATATTCCGAGAGCCAATAACATTTCCTGTTAAACGGCATTGGAACAATTCCGATCGGAGAATTACTGACCAAGTATTTCAAAACTGAAATTTAAATATTGTTTTAAAGCTTTGTGGTGACACATATCTACAATTTTATCCGATCTCAAAGGAACTTTATAAATATATGCTTCAAAATAAATGAAAACTGTTTTTTACATTTAAATTACAAAACTGCGCTAACTTCACCCCTTCGCCCCTCTTAATACAATTTTACATGTACAACTTTTTCCGTGTTTTTCATATATCTCCAAAACGGTAGGGAAATCTGTCAGAGTGAATGATGATGGAAAATGTTTATTACTATCCCATAAAAGATATAAAACATCAGAACTTTCACATCAAGTTTCCCAGAAATGCTGGATACTCTGTTTTCGAAGAAAACGAAAAGGACAAATGCATTGATATCCTAAAGCACTAGAACAAACTTATTCAAATTAATTGTAATCGTAGGCTTCCGCGGCCAGAGTCAGTTGATTCTTGGCTGTTCATTGAAGCCGACGTTCCGACCCTCATTCTGGGGTTCTGGCCTGGAAGAAGACCCCAGAATGAGGGTCGAAACGTCGGCTACAATGAGCATGACGCGGCGCCACCCGGACAGCCAAGAATCAATTATTCAAATTAAATTTATGCAGAAAAACTCATTGTCTTTCATATATTTTGCACATGTAAATGTGTCTGCTTTACATGTGTTTTACCACTTATAAAGAAAAATTGTCATTCAACGCATGCCAGGCAAAGTATAAAAGAAGTTTGGTAGCTTTCACCAAGCTTTCACCAATCTTTCTTCATATATTAAACCAGGTCTGCTATGTAATTGTTCACTGGCTGCTCTGCTGGGAGAGGGGGGCTGGTAAAAATTGGCGCACTACTGGAAAAAGATGATGGTATATGTGTGCATTTGATTTCCACCACATAAGGATAGCGTCATGTAGAGTTTAATCTCTTATCTTTTTCGCACTCCCGAAGGTTTGACTGTAACTGCAAAATTAGATTGTCAGTTGTAGACAATACTTACTAGCCTTCATTCAAATTTGACATGCATTCCAACATTTGTAATAATGATGACGTAGGCTTGTAAACTTCCGATTAAATTTCGGTTATAAAAGTTGCGGAAGCAGAGGTCTGTTGCAGCACTAGTGTGTACAATAACAGCCCCTGCCAACCAAGTTGCGGGCAACAGCTAGTATTATAAGAACCGAAAAATAAAATTATTTTGGTCATTTTGCATGATTGTATTGTCAGGTTTGTATTTGAATCCTAGGGATTGCATAATAGTTATAGATTTTAGCTAATGTAATATTCAGTGGAGTTAAAGGCATCCAAACCAGGCTTGTAAACGCTACCTCAGCGTGGATTTGTTACTCACAAAACCAACTAATGCCCTGAGTCAATCAAAAGCACCGATTTGAACTGGCTAATGACGTCAATAGTCTACCTCCCAAGTATAGACATATTTGTTTGGCTCGGTCCGCGAGTAGCTTTCATCGAGTCATTATGGGCAACTAACAGCTAGGCCAACTCTCTTAGGCTTCGGTCTGTACACCATGTAGGCCTTCGAAACATTATGGGGCCAGGCACCCCATCTAACCATTCACTGTCCATTCAACCAACAATTAATTTTCCAGTCTATCTTCAATTAGATGCAGAAGCAACGTTCATAGGCGTAGCCGGACAGATCCTTGCAGGGCATATTATCAACTGTATTGTTTGAAGTCTTCATTGATCATTAAAGGGGATTCTGTAAACTGTTAGCCGCCTGTTATCATTTATCAGGATAGATTCTCAACTAGCCACTTAACACGAGCTAGTCTTCCTTATCCTGGGTTGCTGAACCTATTAATCAGCTGGTGTTAAACTAATCCTCACTAACATCTTATTTAGTAGCCCAATAGACTGGACAGAAGAGCTTCGTATACAAGAAATTTCCTCAGCTACACAAACGCCACGAGGTTAGTAAACTCTCCTCTAGATTCCCACCACGTCAGACGTCCACAAATCAACCACTCGGCTGCCTTTTCCGTGCTGTCACTGAGACACGACGATTACACTGGAGTCAAGAAGTGAAATATGATCAGATTAGCTTACACTGGTTATCAGAAGTGTTCGATGGCTTCGAACTCAGGACTTCTAGAAGGGAATACCTTCGTCGGCATAGTAACAAGAAGAAGAAACATTGGGGCAGTATTGAATGCCTAAATAGTAGGCATGGTGCAGACAAGCAAAAGAGAGGAATGGTTGAAAGGAAGCAATAATCAGTTTAAGCAGCTAAGGGAAGACAGCTGACACGGCGCAGTGTCTGATATCAACGGCGCGGCATCGCAGATAGCGGCAGTAGATTTTCTGAACTTCACGACTACAAGCAGATCCGAGGGGCAGCGAATTTCCAGAAAGCAGAAAAGCGATGAGGTTTGGAGGCATGCAGGTGTAGCAATAAATTATGGAACATTTACGCGAACGTTGTGTGGTTGTATAATGTTAATAAGTGTTTTCGTTGAATCGAACTTGTTAAGTAAATTCAGGATATTAATTACGCAGACGCTTATGTATGAGTAACTCACGGGATTGTAACAGTAATAATAACAAATTCTCGCAGTATAGAAATTAATCAAATAATTTCGGGTCGAAATTGCGAAATTGCAAATCTCTCAGTCAATAGAACAAAAAATGCATCTGTTTGTTGAAACACAATCAATTAAATTGTTTGCGTTCAAATCAATATAAGCGGGTAAATTTCAAACCGAAAAATCAATCATTCAGTTTAATTTTTTTTGAAATCATGTATCTGATGTACTGTAGTTTCAAATGAAAGAATTTCTCCCAAATAATTTCGTGAGGAGTCGTAGTAAAGATTATAAATTTCACAGTACTGATAGAATGGATCCACGAGCAGAGCAGTAGCTCATTAAAAATTGCATCAGAATTTTAATCTTATTGAAATGTGTAGTGTGAAAGAATTTCATCAATGTAAGAGAAAAATTAATTCGTTTCTTATTCAGAAGCAATATAAAGTCAAAAATTAGTATTCTACATTACTTCAAACAATAATTTAATGTGTTTTATGTATTTTGTGCATGTTAACATAATATTATGGGTTAAATTGAGTGCATGATGATATAAAATATGTCTCAATGGAAGAACGTGCATTTTGCTTCAGTAAAATTGAATTCATCTAGAGTGTCGAAAATTTCATTAAATTGTCTAATCAGGTGTAATATTTAAAACGATGGTAAAATGTGTTTTAAGTAAGATTTAATGCGTGATATATTGTCTTAAAAGTATACATTTACAATAATTTGCACAGAGCTGTAAAGTGTGAATCGGAACAATCATTAGAACATTTCTGCAAAAAGATTGCAAAATTTTTAAGCCAAAGTGTACTTTAATACTAATAAGATATCTCGGTAAAATAACACAATAAGGAATACGCGAATCGTTGAAAACGAGTAACACTCTGAATATTTAGTATTTTATTCTCTTTAACTGTTATGTTCAACGAAAGTCAGAGCGAAACGTTTTGTCCAATATGAAATGTTAAATAGATAAAATATTTGGCCAGTGAGACAAGTTTACGGTTCAAATCCGGTAACGGAAAGGAAAATATACTGTGATGAACTTCATCAATTGTATTTTTGAATTGGCCCAAAATATTAGATGACCGTTAGGAAATAAATTACTCCTTCAAACCATGTTTCCAGAAATTACAATAACTTCAAAAATAATAATTTGACAATCTACCCGAAACGTAAAATGTCGCGAAATGCGGTCATAGGATTTGGTTGAAAAAGTTAATGTTTTGACCAAAGAAGCCCAGACAAAGTTATTAACTTCGATGAAATCCATTTAAATGTTTATCTGAGAATAATGTGCTATTTAATAAAACAATTTCAATATTTTAGTTTTTCCGGAAAACAGATACCCTTTATTAAAAAACAGTGGGCGCTATGAATAATTATTATCCACCATTTCAGAATTATTTCAATTCATATATTTGATGATTTTCCAATATGCTACATATGCTGTTTACTTTCATGTAAGATGAGATTTAATACAGCGTTCAAGTCATAATAATAGTTTTTTCGGCAATTTCAATGTGTTACGAAAGTTTTTCCAGTTGACTGACCTGATAGCATGAAATTACGAAGCGACATAAAGTGAAACCCTATTTAATGACTATATTATGAGCAGATGCCGCGGTAATTTCAATATTTGTCGGTTAAATAATTAGAAGCATAAATTAAATTGACGATCTGTTAAGAAAAATATATGTAATAAAGTACTGCATAGAAAAATAAAAAAGTTGTTTTAATTTGTGGTGATATCTCGCATACACTGGAGACTCCAGCAGCAACCGCAAACATTGCCACCCAGCCGGTTCACTCCGCCGCCGCTGCTGTTGCTCCTGCCGCAGTCTACCGCGTGACGCCGAAACTACCTCCGTTTTGGCCAGCTCAACCTGCGGTATGGTTTTCGAAGCACAATTATCACCTGTGGTAAGGCCATATCCGACTACGTCGTCAGCAATCTCTACCATCGCTACGCTAGCGAAGTCGGTGATCTCATCATCAATCTACCAGCCATGAATCGTTACCAGACACTAAAAGCCCTACTTTCCCAGCGCGTATATCTCACCGAGGAGCAGCGGGTTCGGCAACTCCTAACAGTGGAAGAACTGAGTGATCGGAAGCCTTCTCAACTACTCTGGCACATGCGCTCTTTAATTGACACCACACTAGTGCACGACTCTTTTCTGCGCATATTGTGGTTACAAAGTCTTCCTCTCAACGCCCAGGCTATTCTCCAAGCACACGATACTCCTCTGCCGCTCGATAAACTAGTAGACATGGTGGACCGAATCGTAGCCATCGTTCAGCCTCCAATAACTCCTGCCGTCAACACTTTGGGCCTACCGTCTGACACTTCGACGTTGTCTCAGCGCGTCGAGGAACTCGCCAAGCAGTTCCAGGATATACAGACTCGCCTGAGCAATTTTGCGCAGAGCCGACCACGAGCATGGACCCGGAACAAACCTCGCCACTTCGACAAAATCTCCGCAACGTACCGCTCGATCAAAGATGTGCTACTACCATTATCGATTTGGTGCCGAGGCTCGAAATTTTATCAAGCCACGTTCCGCCGTCGCCGCCTCACAGCCAAACACCCGACGATGGCTCGCAACAGCGGCCGCGAGTCGTCCACTCCAGGGATGCCGCCTATTTGTTACCGACCACTACTCCCACCGACGATTCCTCATCGACACGGAATCAGATCGCTCCGTCTTTCCTATTCGCCTGTGCTCCGGTCATCGCCCTAGCACTGAATACGAGCTTTGCACTGCCAACTACAGCCGCATCTGTACCTATGGTACGTTCCCTATGCGCCTCCAATTCGGCCTTCCACGCGACTTCTTATGGCGATTCATCATTGCTGATGTCGCTGAACCCATCATCGGGACAGACTTTCTCGCACACTGGTCCCCAACATGGCCACTGCTTTTCCGACTAAGGTATCGTGATAAACCCAGCGAAGTGCATCTTCGGGTCTTCGTCAGTCACCTTTCTGGGTTACACTGTCAGCGCCGACGGCATGCTGCCCTCCTGCGGCTTTCTGGGCACTCCTGGCAGCCACTTGGTTTTTTTTGCACGCATGCTAACGACTTCCCAACTGAAGCGAAGTCCCTACGACAGAGAGCTCTTCGCTGCCTACCAGGCAGTGATGCAATTTCGACCCATGGTGGAAGATCGCGACTTCGCCATTTTCACAGACCATAAATCACTGACACTTGCTTGCCACGATGGTTTAATCATCTCTAATTCATTTCGCAGTTCACCACAGACATCCGCCACATTTCCGGCCCTGTAAACGTTGTCGCCGACTTTCTCTCGCGGATCAGTGCCATCACCACCTCTTCTCCGCCTGACTTCACCGCTTTGTCTGAGACCCAGGACACCAACGAGGACTTGCAAGAACTCCTTCGTGGCGAAACAGCTCTCAGGCTCTCAAGAATATCCATTCCCACCACGGGCATCTCGCTTTGGTGCGACACCTCCATGACAACGGCACGGCCTTACGAACATGCACCGTTCCGACGACGCATCTTCGACGCGATCCACTCCCTAAGTCATCCTGGCGCCAACTCTACGATACAACTCGTCTCTAAGCGTTAAGTCTGGCCATCCATGCGTAAGAACTGTCGCGTATGGGCCCGCTACTGCCTCGCTTGCCAGCGTGCAAACGTGTCTCATCACATCGTCTCGCATCTCGGAGATTTTGTTCTGCCTACAAAACGGTTCAACCACATACACATCGACATCGTTGGACCTCTTCCACCTGTCGTTGATTACCGCTACCTTCTAACCATGATCGACCGCTTCTCTCGTTGGCCTGTCGCTGAACCTATCGCGAACTTTACTGTGGAAACCGTTTGCCGCGCGTTTCTTCTTGGATGGGTTGCTAACTACGGCTGCCCCAAACATATCACCTGTGACCGCGGCCGTCAGTTCTTATATTCTCTCTCCCAGCATCTTTACACGGCACTGGGTACGAGCCTTCACTACACCACTAGCTACCATCTACAAGCCAACGGTCTGGTTGAACGCCTGCATCGCATTTTCAAAACAGCTCTCATGTGCCATCCGACCGAATCGTGGCTAGACGCCTTGTCAATGGTCCTACTCGGCCTCCGCACAACCTGGCGTGCCGACTTGCAGACAACGTCTGCGGAACCGCTTTTTGAGGAACCTCTTCACCTTTCCGGAGACTTCTTCATTGAGACTCCCGAGTTCGCAACCGCACCGGACCTAGTTTCAGAGCTGCGAGGCCACATGGCTCTATTACACCCCACTCCTGCATCTCACAACTTCAGTCGGCGGCAGGTCTTCATCCAATGTCTTTGTATGTCAAGACGCATTACGGCCAGCCCAATACCATCTTTATACAGGGCCTTATCCCATGCTCAAACGCGACTAGAAGACTTATACCATCAACATCAACGGCAAGCCTTCTATCGTGTCTATTGACCTCCTGAAACCTGCTCATCTCCTGGACGACTGACCATCGGCAGACTCCGCGCCGCATCCATCGGCGCCACCACCTCCACCGCACCCCCACTTGTTTCTCCAAAGTCACCGATTCCAGTTTTCACACGTTCCGGCCGAACCAGCCGTCCCCCGCATTGCTTCGTAGCCGGTGCTCACTCTTCCCGCCGGGGGAGTAGTGTAGCGATATCTCGCACACGCTGGAGACTACAGCAGCAACCGCAGACATTGCGCACCCACTCGAAACGACAATCAGCGCGCAGCATTTGGCAGCGCCGCCAGAGGGCAGAGCGGTATTGTGCATCTGACAGCGCTTGCCGGCCAGCAGGAAATACCCCAACTGCTCGCCAGTCATCAATCAATTTATTTTTTTTTTTTATTTTTATTATTTTTTTTTATGACATTTGGCAACGGAGGCCATACAGCCAGCTCGATGTAATTATTATAGCTTTCAGTGTATATGTCGTCATCCAGTATGTATATTGTATTTTTCCAATGCATGGACGCCACAGGATGGACAGGACATTCACACAGACACACAACACTTAAACACCCATGCCCGCGGCCAGATTCGAACCGGCGGCCTTCGGCACGCGGAGCTATCACTCTAGCCCCTACGCTACCGAGGCCGGCTCACTCAATTGTAGCGCTCGCAGTTGTCTTGGTTGTGTCGCGGAAGTGCTCTCCAGGAACGCCACGCGTACTGGCCGCGTACCAACTGACTACGCTAGTAGACACTTATACTGATGCAGCTTCCTAGTATTCAATGTAATGTGCATTGTATTGTGTTACTCGTTCCCTACAATATATCTTCAGAACGCATCGAGTTGTTTTTGATTGTAATAAGTTTGTTAGTAACATTTTTATGTGGGAAACCCTAACCACAAATTAAATAAAAGCATGGTGATGTCGATGAAATGCCGTTATTAATTAACAGAAAAGTAAAATCTAGTTTCCAAGTGGTTAATATACATGTAATTGAGAATATAAACGCACTGTTATGGCTATAAATAAAATATTAAAGAATAAGAGTAATTTTATACGCTGTCACGGGGAAATGAGTGACTAACATTCGAACAAGATGCTGCGTCTAATAAATAAGGTAATTGAAAGTGCTGATTATTAGTAACGGTATGTAACGTGCTGAAGTGTGATAAATATGTGTGCTAGAGTAAAAATTGATGAATGCTAAGAATAATCCACGGGCTGATTAATAGGTCAAATATGTGAGAGGTGCTGGAATAGATTATGCTGCATCGGAAAAGAGGAATAGTGAAATAAATAAAATGTCGATTAAAGCGTCGAAATATTGTGCAAATTATAAACCATATCGCGAAAGGCGGATGAAACCAGGCTATATAGGGAGTGGTCCTTCTAAGCCGTAATACGGAAGGGGAAAAATACCATCTGATTGTTATCGAAATTGATGAGATATGTTCTAGACCATCGGGAAAATTCCAATTAAAGGTCAAAAGCAGGAGCGGTATGAAGTCAGAAGAAGATAGTTCGGCTGGAACTTGATATGCGCAATCGCTTCCTGTAATCAATAATTCTCCTTAAGTAAAGTATTTTGTAATGATCGGAGTCCCTAACCGTAGCTGTAATGGAAGTACCGGAGTAAAGACGGACGAAAGGGTCCAAGCTTAATAAATTTTGGGAGCAACCTGTATAATGAAGTGAAAAGGTGTCAAACTGTCGACAGTAACTTCGACGGTTCATCCAGCTCGTTCAGGCGAAGGCGAGCAAAATGTCGCGAGTTCTGTAGAGCAGTAATTTTGTGAATAAGTAATGGATTACTAGTTGGAAATGAGATAGGAGAAAACTGAAATCTAGTAGCTGGGGTATAACGAGTAGTCTAAACAGACGAATAACTAGCAGAAACTAAGTTGAAATTCTAAGACGCGCGAAAAGCAAAGAGGAGATATTGAGACGCTGAAAAAGAACATGGTTAAGATTAAATGGATTCCGAATAGCATACCCAAAGTAAGCGTACTAAGTTAACCACAGCAGTAAGTGGAACGACATATGGGAAATTTCCAGAATGAAGAAACCCTTTTGCCCTAACACTAACGCCAAGATCGCGATGTTATTAATATCATGACCTAGAGCCCCACTAAGTATGTAAGTCGCTTACCAAGAAAACCCGTAGCAACTATAAAACCTGAAACGCGGTGAGAAAAATAGTACTAACTGGAAAAAAATTTAAAAAAATGAAAAAAGGGAAAAACTAAACATCAAATATGTTAAACAAAAGAAATGTGTTTTTATAACATATGGATATTGTGGGCTATTTCCTCAATTATCATAGGATAAATTTTTATGAATAATTTTAGCGCCAATGCTATTGAATTTGTTGTTTTATTTCCCAAACGCGTTTCATTTCATTCTCTGATGCATCTTCAGCGGTTCTTTATTTTTAATTGGTCACATATGCTTGTAATTGCACAGTATTGCTGAAACCAATAAAAAAAACTGGTAGCATGACTTTAAAACTTCCTATGTATGGAAAATTGCGACGCGTTGCATTTCAGAAAATGATTCTCCTCGAACTTTATTGCTGTTGATTAAAACATCGCATTTTTACCTTGAAGACCAGCTGAAAATGTTGTTGTTAATATCTACGTGTTCCTTCAGCGCAAATTTCTGACAACCGTTGGGTATGTTTCTGAAGTTTCCCGTTTTAATTTTACTAATGCCTATAAATCTTCGAGATATTATTAGACCACGGTCAATACATTCGTGATCATATGAAAGCACGTTATAGTTCTTTACAGCTTCGAATACTTCTAACTTTTTAGAGAGACTCCAAGCTTTCAATTTACGTTTCAAAGCACTCATTCTTCAGTAATCATGTTTGTGTTCTGTATTTTGAAATAGACCTGTATGCCACGCTCAAACGAAAGCCAACCCAAGAGTTTCAACACACAATTATGTGCCTCATATAGATCCTTAGAGTTTTTAAAACAGTTCTTTTCAATCTCGACAGGAATATAGTTCTTTAAGTATACAGGGTACCTACAGTTTTCTGTGGAAACAGAACCACAGATCACTTTAGTGAACCTCATATGTGAATTTCAGCTGCTAGCCAGGTTTGGCAAGGTCCGCGTCATAAATCGATAGTGCGAAAAAAGAGTGAGGCCCATTCACACAAAAACCAGCTAGAAATTATGCGGGCAGCATGTGTATTTCGGGTAGACTCAGGGCGAGTGCTGTGGGGAAGGTTACGTCAATCTGAGCTGAGTCAACAGTCATGGGAATTAGAGCTCTCTCAGACGCAACCCACATGACAGGGATGTGTGCCGTGGCCCCCAGGGTGGCTACAATCTTGGGTGAATAAACATCTGCCCATCTCCCAGGGATTACTTCTTCCTTAAGGTAGCCACACACGTGGAGGCCGGGCCGCAGGGAAACAGTCCGCGGGCGGGACCGCAGGGATTTGATCGAAGTGGCGCTGCACACACACGGGGGGTTAAAATCCTCAAGGGTTTCTCAGTCTCAGAGTTGGCTTCACGATGGCAGCATCCGATGATGTTCACGCATTACTATTTTCTTTATTGAATCTGTCACAGTGCTACCTCTCTCTAAGTTGCCTAGTAAAACTTGAAGCAGCCTTTTTCTGTAGTTCCATATCTTCATAAAAGCTTCCTATCATATTTCAAAAATTTGCCTCGGTTAACCAGGTGGCTCGGATAATCGGAACTCGGATAACCGGGCTTTTACTGTAATTGATTTATTCCCATTCGTAAATACATCAACAACATAAAATTAAGTTTAAATGACATAAAAACTAAATTAAAATAATATTAGTTTAAAATCATGTTGTAATTAATATAGTTGATCATGTGATGTAAACTCAAATTCAAATCACATAACATCATTCGCATTATAATTTTATAGAACAATTGCTGCTGTGTCGTTGTTTTGAGGTAATTTATCAAAATCTTCTGGTGGTTTATAATGATCCTGCGGGTGTTGCTTGAAAAGGTTGTGGGCTGAGACTATTCGATGAGGTTCCTGGATAAAAAAATATCCAGAACTGCTGCCTGCAGAATAGTACAAGCCAGAAGTAGGTAACCGTTGCTCACTGTAAGACATTCCTAAACAGCCCATTTCGACTTGAAACAGGGTGTCATTAATTATTTTTTCTGCTATTAGCATTTGATTGGTCGGAAGACCACGTAATTTTATGGCAACGGTTTTGCTAACAACGTCAAAGTGATCTTCTTGCAGCCGGTTTATTTTTAATGTTCTTCAGCACATCACTTCGCAAAGATTCATTTCCTGATGGTTTAATGTTGCTGATTTTTTTTAGTATTGATTCTTTTTATTTTTTTGCATTTGGTTCATTCTCCTTCAATATTTATGCCAGCTTGGCGTAGATAGCTTCTCGTTTGTTTGTGTCGTTGTATTCCTGGTACTTCAATTCCTATAGACATGGCTCACTATCATACATATTTATAAACACGGAACATCACGAAACGGAACATTAGAAACAAAACAGAGAAACAAAATCGCAACACACGCAGCCACTCGCAAGAAATCCTTGAAGGCCGACTGACCGCAGGACACACACGCTGAGATTCTCACCCTCCCTCCCGGCCTTCGAGGAAATAAGAATTGTTTTACGGCCTCAAGGAAGTGCCCACACACGTGGCGGGATCCCGCAAGGCCGTGACCACTGCGTCCAAATCCCGTGGGTTTCCCGCACGCCAGTAGTAGGAAGTAGCGCTCCGACCATATGCCCCCCTGCCACACTTGCAACCTACATGACTCATGATATGGCACCCCGCAACTCTGCCCTACGCAGTACCTTGTAAAATAGGGGGACAACTGGTCACTCCCTCAGTCTTCCTGTTCGTCTCGAAGCATTAACATGTCTAGTTCACCATTCTTCCTGTTCCCCTTTCGAAGTCTAGTTTACCATGTAGTCACAGAACATCAACTTTACACCACTGATTGATAGTGGTATGTAGACATTGTTTCGTTTCTTTAGCATTATCAAACAGTTATAGGAACATCAATTTTCTAAATTTTATATTTTTATTCATAGATAATTATAACGTTATACTAAAGGACCTGATGTGTTCCTGTTTTGGATATGAGATTAAATAATTTTTTTCGTTGTACAGTTTCAAAGCTAAATACTTTCCGTTGCTAATTATTATATCATTGTTGGAGTCTGATATAGATGAGGAATTGAACACTAATTATGATGCTACAGTATACTAGATATTTTCCGTTTCATAATTTATCATAGTTACAGCACCAGATGAAGTAAAATACAATGACGAATTGTGACCAATGTGACGAAAAATTGACGGTAAGTACAATTGAAACATATTATATAGAAATGTATATTTGATTTTAAACCTATAGAATTGTTTCGGTATGTTGCAGAGGCACACACTTACCGCAGCATATTACCTGAAACAGCAGCACCTATTAGCGCTGTATAGAGGCCAAGGTGAATATCTAGTTCTACTGTCTCACCTCTGCTGTCTAACCAGCAACCACAATAACTAGCCTCAACTACAGCAATGCAATCGTCAAGTCGAAGGATACAACCGGTAGCCTCAACTAGTTGGGAACCAGCCTACTGACCACCACCAGTCATCTTAACCAGCCGGGAGTTAGTTGAACTTCCTGATAAACGGAGGAGGATTGACATTATTGGCAAGCCTTACTCAGGTAAGTTTATATATCAAATGTAAATATAAATCAACTTTATTCTTATAATTGTTTTGTATTCTTTCAGTGCCTGTCCAACCCATAGTGAGTATGTTGCTGCCATGGGAACAGCTGTGCTCAGCCGTCCGTAAGTCAATTTAGTCACATTTTGGAGTGATTTTTTTGTATTATTCTGTATTGACTCTGTATATTTTTTTTCGATTTATAATCAGAGGACACAAACAAAAGACTCTATGAATTAACTAACACACTTGTTTTTGTAAGTTGGAAAAATGTTATTCTAAAAATTTCATGTTAATATACTGATTGCAAGATTTTATTAAACTTTTTTTCAGATATGTGTCCTGATATATCTGCACCCAAGTCACGCAACTGGGAACTTGAGCTATTCGAAACAGTTTACTGTAAGTGTAATCGTAGGCTTCCACGGCCAGAGTCAGTTGATTCTTGGCTGTCTGGGTGGCGCCGCGTCATGTTTCTTGAAACCGACGTTTCGACCCTCATTCTGGGGTCTTCTTCCAGGTTAGAACTGGTAATTTTTATCAACATTTTTGTTTATATTTTTTTCTATTCTTTCAGGGCCTATCCAGCTCACGTTGCGTGTGTTTCGGTGAGCCGTCAGGCGGAGCCCAACACCAAAACTTTCCTTGGGCGTGGCAGGTTCAAGCAGGCAGCCTGAAGGAGGTGAAAGGAAGAGAAAGGAAGTGAAAGGAGGAGAATTGTCTTCAATGGGAAGCCTTCCATCATTTTTATTCATACATCATGTAAATAGAAATCAACTTTATTCTTTTCATTGTTTTATTTTCTCTCAAGGCCTGCCAACACAATCATTGTGAGACCCGCCGCCAACGTGTCTAGGCCCGCCACCAACGTGTTGAGACCTGTAGAGGTGTCGGACGCCGATGCAAACGGGTAGCGGCCATAGGAACAGCCTGGCTCAACTGTTTGGATTAGCCCAAACAGGCAGTAGCAGCCAAAACCAGCAGCATCAAGTAAAGCAACAATAGGTATGTTCAGTGATTGAACGCGCTAAATCCTCAAAGACTGAAGGAGTGCATTTAAAATTAGAATCTATACCAGGACTATTTGGAATTCTGAAAATTTTGTTGGATCCATTAACTTTATTAATGGTTGCTTCACTCTTTTTGGCAAATAAAATCCGCGAAATTGTAAGTAATCAGTCCACCCCGGCCATTATGTTTCAGATTGGGCTCTCTGCCACTCGATATCCAAAGAAAACTGGCTGTTGTCAACGTGCGTAACGATGACTACTTTTGCTTTCTATGGGCTCTTATTGCAGCTCAAACACAGGTGCCCAAAAATCTCGCAGATGGAGTTAGTACCTATAAGGAGGCATTCGCAAGCCATTATTTTGATTTCTCAGGTATAAAGTTTCCGGTAAAACTCTCAGATATTTCCAAATTCCAGAGGCAAATTCCGAGCTTTTCAGTAAATGTTTTCGGTTTGGATCTTATTGCCGGGCCCTTACATCTAACTACCGACAAACGCGATAACTACATAAACATATTGCTTCATACTGATGGTAATGGGAAATTCCATTACTGTGGGATTCGCAACTTGTCGCGGGTAGTTAGATTCTCATTATGAAACCATTATTGTGCTATATTTATTTTTGACAGATCTCCGCAGCATTTCGGCAGCAAAGATCTCCTGTACAGACATGAGTTACGCAAGGGCAGATCCAGTTAGAGTAGATTTTCCCAGCGTTGACGATAAATCCTTAAAGTTTAAGGATTTTTTGCATCAGCAGTGTGTGTCCGTAGTCGTTTAAGCGGATTTTGAAAGTTTCGTAGAACCTTATGCTTCATGCGGTCCCGCACCCAACGCCCCCCACTCAACCGATGTCCAGAAACACATCCCTTTCGCTGCAGAATACCAGGTCCTTTTGTCCAGATCTGTCACTTCTCAACTCCTTCTTGGATGAAATCTCCGAGAAATGTCTTGTCGAACGACTTGTCAAGCTAGCCAAGGACGTTGATAAAGTTTATAAGGAGTGTATTCTTCTTGTAATGGCAGATGGATAAAAAGCAATTTTTTCTGAACAGCTGTATGCCATATCTGTGAGAAAGACATTGAACTGGAGATCGTTCATCCGCGATCATTTTTGTTTCACAGGTAAATTTAGGGGGCTGCACATAATGACTGAAATTTGCAAGTTTAAAACTAAAAACTTCACACAAATTTTCTGTCATAAACGTTCTGGGTACGACCCATATTTTATTGCTATGGCATTATCTGACCTCAGTGGTGATTTCTTGGATGTACTTCCCATAAATACTGTACGTTACATTTCCTTTTCGAAAATGGTTGAACATAAAATTACGTTAATTTTTAGACAAACTAGGTGGAACCCTTGAATACGGTGACATGAACATTACTCGTGCTCATTTTTCCGACGCTGAGAACATTCAATTAGTTAAGCGCAAAGGAGTCTTTCGCTACGAATATAGGGATTCGTGGGAGAAGTACGACGAGGCCACACTTCATCCGAAATCAAAATTTTACAGTTCGTTGTCGGAGTCTGAAATTTCAGAAGGCGATTACGAGCACACGAAACAAGTGTGGTAGGCTTCCAGATCAAGAATTTCAGTGAATATTCAAGTCTATACTTGGAGGCAGATGTGCAGTTATTTCCAGACCTGTTTAAAAAAAATAGGAGTGTATGTTTGGTGGAATACACCCCGGTGCCTGCCATCTACTTTACATCGCCAGGCTTTTCGTGGCAGGCTATATTAAGTAGAACGCATGTCGAACTAGATCTTCTGATAGATATCAGCATGCTGCTCCTTTTCTAACTGTGGAAATCACGGAGATATTTGCCAGTTCGTTCATAGGTACGCGAAGGCAAATAACAAGTCGAAGCACAACCGCGAGGCACCGGGCCATTTTATCATGCAATTTTATACTAATAATCTGTATGGCTGGGCCATTTCCGAGAATCAACCATCTGGTGGGATTCAGTGGTTGTCAGCCAAGAGGACTGCGAGCATGCATTTTATAAGGGTTGCATCTGACTCTCCTAGGGGATTCATGTTGGAGGTAGACCTTAAGATTCGTCAGGATAAACACGAAGATCTAGAAGACCTAACATCATGTCCAGAGCACAAAGCCCCAGTAGGTTCTACGCTCCACAAGTTGATGATTACACTGGAGGACAAGGTACGGTATGTCCTCCATTACAGAGTCATCCAGAAATGTGTAGGTTTGGAGTTGCAAGCGAGCCAAATACATCGCGTGATTTCTTTCAACCAGGCACCGTGGTTGAAAGACTCAACACGGATTCTCGCCGATAAGCAAACACAGATTTTGAAGGAGATTTCTGTAAATTAAAGAACAATTCAATTTTCGGCAAAACTATGGAGGTTATTCGCAGATACCGCAACGTGAAATTGTGTACAGGCTGGGCGTGTCACCGCGGTGCCCGCAAATATGTAGCATCACCCATATTAAAAAATATGGCTTTTTTTCGTGGAGACTTCGTAGCCCAGGAGGTGGTGAAAGTGTGGATCCTTTGTAATAATTCTGGTTATGTGGGAATCTGTATTCTTGACCTTTCCAAAGCGAGGATGTATCGATTTCATAATGATTTTGATCTTCCTCTTTTTGGAAGCCCCAAGCTGCTTTATATGGAGACCGACCGCTTTATTTACATGATGAGCCGTGATACATGTGAAGTGATGCTCCACAACAAGGATGAGTTTGACACGTCTGGGTATAGCACTGACAACACTTTCGGGATAGAGTCCTATTGTGAAAAGGTTGTCGGCGTTATGAAGGACAGGGAAACGGCGTACTTATTGCGGTGTTGCGGTCAAAACTGCACATATTCTGGCTAGAGTCGGGCCAAACCTCTAAACGGACTAAAGGTTTGGCTCACTCTGATAAGGCAAGCTGCAGATCGAAGACTATATAAATTGTCTGCACGGAGCAACATGCAAATTCCATCTGTAGTCAAGAAAAGGTTTGTCCCTCCATACCGTAAATACTCAGCAAATATGTGTCTAAGACGGACGATAAACGGTATATTTTCCCTTTCCCCGACGGACCTAAATAAATAATGTATAAATATCTGTAAATAGTAGCCGAATTCGCCTCGTCTAATTTGCACAACGATTGAGTTGGAGTGGCTCTTTTGGTCCAAGGTACTTGCTCACAGCCCCAAAATCTACTACTGCAGTCAACTATTTCGTTTTTTCCATCTCCCCATCCACTATGTGTCTGAAATTTGAGAGTCAGCAAGAAGATAAATTTGATGTAACTGCGTTAGCCTTAAATAACCATTTATGATTCAGACAGAATCGTTAAGGTAACGACCATGGATTTGGTAAAAATAACACACTCTCCAGCAGAAAAACAAAGAGTTATCGCCGTCGAGTGCTGTACGGCCGGTTGTGCTCCCCATATTGAGTCAAGTATGGGTTCCTTCTACTCACTTTTCCTTTCAATTCTTGGCAGTGCCCCTTGAAGAACGGAGAACGCCCCACTTGTCTTCAAAACATTTTAGTTCAGCGCAGAGTTAAAGTTTCGCTCCTGTTCATACTAGGTTAAAATGACTTTTTGTTTCTCTATTATAAAGATGGAAAATTTTGATCTTAGAAAATTGTATTCGTAATTTACTAAGGGATCTGTTAATTTCTGCTCCACTTTCTGAAAACATTTTCCTGGAAGGGTAACTGTTGTATCATCAGCAATATAAATGGGCAGCTTGGTTTAATTGAATTTGATATATTTGGGATTGAACGCGGGCTCAGTAAGCAATCACCCTCCACATTCATCATTCTGCTTTCCCCTTTCCACCTACCTTTGCCCTCTACTAATTTGAACTTTAAATTCTTTCAGTGTCTTTTGGTACTTTATTCCAATCCCTTATACCCTTCTCTACAAAAGAAAATTTTCCCACACCCTCATGCCTGAAATCAAGTGCCTGCTTGTGGTTATGGTTATCTTCAACCTTCTACGCACGTCTCTTAATTCCCCCACCAATATCTTTCCATGCCTCATCACTACTATACGCTTTGTACACTCCCATACTCTGTCCACCCTCCTTCTGTTTTCAACGAATCCCACTCCAGCTCCTTTATCATATTAGTTTCCGATTGTGTTCTGCGGTAATTCCCAAAGACAAATCTAGCAGCCCTTCTCTGTACCCCCTCCAGCTCCTGTATTTGATACAAAAAATGTGGGTCCCATAATACACACTATATTCATGCAGTGGTCTGACCAATATTTTGTAACCCAATTCTCTCACTTCTTTAGTACACCCTTTCATTACTCTTTCCAACAGTTGAAGGATTTTGAACCCTTTACCGGCCACCTGTCCAATGTGTCCTGCCCAGTTAAGTTTGTTATCAAAAGGTATGCCAAGGTGTTTACATTTAAAGTCTTCAACAAGAAATTCGTTCCCCACCTTATAATCATAATTAACCTTTAGCTTTTTATCTGTGTCCCTAATAAGCTGGTTCTTCTTTGCATTTATCCTCATTCCATGTTTACTCACCCAGCTAGATATCCTATTTAAATCACCCTGCAGCTGTTTCCAGTCTTCTACCGTTTTGATACTATTATACAACATTATGTCATCAGCAAACAATCTAACTTCTGACAGACAACCAATAAAACAATCATTCAAATTTATTCATTCATTGATCGTTTGTACACATTGTGATGTAACCAAGCTTCGAAAAAGCGAAAAGTTGGTGGTGAATTTTACAGTAATATGCAAACTAAGAAGAACTCCTTAGGGTATGGTACTCTTAAGAACTCCTGACACCAGCAAAAACGACCTTTTAGCAAGAGAGACAAAGTTTGGTCCTTGCTACCATCGAACCAATACGTCAGGTGAACGGGTTACGTATAAGGAGGTTTTTAGAAAACGTCTACGACAAACAGAAAAAACGAAAACGTGACGTGGGCAGACAAGGAAATCGTTGAGCGGATATGTAACAAAGCCAGTTCTAACAAATGACGTTTATTTTATCAGTCTAAAATTCTGAGCAATAGTGACAGATCAGCTAATTAATGTTGAGAAGGCGAGTGTGTGATTGCGGTGAACCTTTTATGCCACTAACAGGCTCGACTGAGTGATAACAAACTTACTTGTTTTCTATTGCCTATCGCATACGAAGTTAAATTTTGGCAGTTCCGTCACTGCTCGTTGGTCGTTCACCTCCTTCTTCGAGCAATTTACAAAAAAAAAACATTGTGGTGTGGAGAGGAACGTCGTAACATCGTGAATATTTGGAGCTCATCTGTCGACACAGCAAATTGGTTTCTTTGCTCCAGTCAGAAAACCTGCAGCTGACTTGTGTTGGCGTCCAAGCCTGGTCCTGTCAGCATCAGAGAGATGATCTCGAGCTGTTATACCAACTGCAAGAAGTACGTTGGGGAGGGCTGTTACCATTAACCTTCTCTACTAATACCAAAAACATCAAACTGGTGGTATTATACGAGTATTAGGCAATAAACTCTATTCACGACTAATGCTATACCGTCGCACAACCTTTGTTTGGCGATGAAGTAAAGTATCTTGATCTTCCCATATTTATCTATTATTATAATAAGCAACTCTGGGTCATCTATGACGTCATCTGGCAAGCCATGACGTCACTCTATGACGTCGCGCAATGACAACACGCTTTAGTTCATTGTACTTGGTAATGCACGTTATTTAATAACATTTCCAAGCATCCGCGAAAAAATTAACTGAGAGAACACTGAAATAAAAGTATGTATTGCGTTTATATGGACATATTAACCATTAGATGTTTATATTTACGTAATATTCTTTCGATTCCTTGAATTCTTTGTCCATAGATATGTAAGATAAATGCTTTAAGTTTCGAGCATCAATATTAGCTAAAGTTTTTATTGATAATTAGCATGGGTCATAACTACAACTGGCATTTGACGTTACATTTGAGGGCATGAAAAATTTAGTTATATCTTCAAAACAATTTAATATTATTGAAATTATTAATTCGTTTGAACGAAAATAGTTGTACACTGATCGTGATCTGTGCATTCTGCACTACAATTAAGACAAATATTACCTGGAATAATAAAAGTTTATAAGATTTATTTTAATTTCCTTTGCTTTTACTGTGCAATATTACTGAGGCTATTATTTCTGCAACATGTAACTGTGCCAGCCTTTCAAACGTTTTAATAGCGGTCTGAATCACTGATTACAAAAAAGAAAGGTGTAAAAACCCTTGAAGATTTTTGATCAAATTTATATCACGATGCATTATTGCCACTAAAATGCGATACACTACATGTTTTAAAATGCGTGAGATTGACGTATTGTTCTTCTGGCGGCGAGATTAGCGTATTACGTGGTTAGGTTGAGACGCAACCTAGACCCGGATGGAAACGGGAACCTTTTGCTACAGCGCAAGGCACGAGGAATTAGAATGAATTTTATTTTATAACAATTCTGTTTAGTTAAGTAATTGCTGAATTGTAGGAACACTGAAAGAAAAGTATATATCGTTCAAATATTCATATTAATTATCAGGTTTTTTTTACTGAAATCATTGCATGGTTTGAATGAAAGTATTTCCAATTAATCGCGATATATGTGGCCTAAACCACAATTAAATATTACGTGGCACAGTGTAAGTTGTTAAGATTTATTTTTAACATCCTTCGTTTTCACCGGGGTCATTATTTCAGCCAATGTAAACTGTCTCAGCCGTTAAATATCGATATTCGTCAAAGGTAATGAGAAAGAAAGGTGTTGGAACCTGTAAAGATTTGGGATCAGGTTTACCATATATCGCGATACATGATGACACTGACATGCGATACAGGGACTGTATTAATTTGCGTGTGATTGACGTATTGCTTTTCTAGCCGCAATATTAGCGGAGGTTGTGGCTAGGCTGAAATGCATCATGGACAATGTTTACAACTGAAGCTTTTTGCTACAGCACAAGGGATGATAAATTATGGTGCCATTTATTTTATAACAATCCTATTTAGTTAAGCATCTGCAGAGAAATAAAATATCATAACACTCCATTAAACCCGTCATTTTTAATTTTATTAAATGAGGCTTTTCTCGGGGTTTTTTTTTTACCAGAAAAATTAACTTTTTATATCGATTTTTCATATGATCAGTAATAATAATAAGGAGAAGTAATTGACGAGGCATAAAGCTATAAGTAAAAAAACAGTAATTTTTTGATGAGTGTTTGGAATTGCATGAAAACTATTCTCAAATAGTAATAACATTTCAACAAGTATAGCTTTGGAGATAATGCAGTTCTTTCTTTTGGTTCCTATATCGTCTTTCTTCTCATTTAGTACCACGTAAAACCTTAATTGTATTGCATATACGTTGTGGGATTTGTTAACTGTAAGGCATTAGCAGCTTTAAACAGTTTTATGAGAAATTTCCTATGATTCACTATATCATACGCCGCTTAAAAAGGTGCTGCAGTAACCAGCTTCTTTTTGTAACCATCTTCAATATGTCGTATGTGGTTCAGAATTCGGAACAACATGCTTGCACAGAACACAGTTTCTCTTGAACTGTTGATATATTCTGTCTTAGTTCATAGCTTTATTTTGTTTATGTAGGCGAGGAAGGGAAACTGGGGGAAAATTAAATTTTAAAATACTTGTTGTTATTTCTGATAGGTAATTGTTTGGAATTCATGTAAAGACTCTTCATACCGAGTCAGTCTAAATTAAAAGTAACTTATTTGAGTTAAACAAACTTCAAGCGTCTCACAACGCTTTTGATTAGAAATGTTTTGTATTGCACAACCTGCGTTGTAAATGCATAATCCATAATCGAAACTATTAAAATTTCTTGGAATGACATATAGTATGCATTTAAATGTATTCATCAAAATAATTTCACCATTTTGTACACTACAATTTGAATTTCACGCAAATAGGAATTCCTGCTTCTTTGTCTCTCACTCCGACCTCTCAGTGTTCTAAGTCAAGGCATAATGGAAGCAGGTGCGAATATCTAAATGTAAAGAAAAAGGAATGAAATTACTGAAATTAAAAAATCAAAAGACCTTTAACCAATGTTTAAGCTTTTAATAATAATAAGTACTATCTTTTTTTAACTACCAATGCAATTTACTTTTTGTTTTTGACAAAGTTAATTCAAATTATGCGTTAGGCCATCGAATTATCTTAAATATAGAAAATAATCCTTTCCGAAATGTTTTTATAAGTTAGTTTCTACTATATGCGATTGTTTTCTTTGACTAAAGACCACAGAGAAATTTAATGCTGGGAATACACGTCAGATAGTTGGCTCCAATCCAATTTCACGCAAACACACGGGCGCGAATTTATTTTTTATTTAATAATGTATTTATAACACATATATTAACTAATTATATTTGTTCTTTACTGTTTTACCACAGATCACAGAAATTGGTAGAATCGCTTAGTGTCGTTGCCAATAAAAACACAATTGAACTTAGACAATGAATGTTTTATTCTATTTAATTTAATGTATTTTAACAAATATTATATATAAATTTTAGCTCTCTGCACTTCCAACCCATATAAACGTTAACTGTGCCAAATCTCACACTTCTCCGTGCGCGCAATATTCTTAAAAAGGGATCCGAAGTTTTCGCTTCATGTATTAATATATTAGCTTTCTGCATTTCTTCTTCATAAATATACTTTAAGTATACTTGATATACCGTTTGACCAAAGATCACAGAGTATCATATAAACTTGACATTGGCAGAATCGCTGAGCGTCGTTGCCATTAGGAAACAATTGAACCTAAACAATGAATTTTTCATTTTATTGAATTTAATGTATTTTTAACACATATAATATATAAATTTTAGCTTTCTGCACTTCTCCATGTAAACTTTAACTATGCACACTCCTCCGTTTGTGCAATATTCTTAAGAAGGAATCTGTAGTTTTCGCTTAGCGTATCAGTATGTAGACCAGTAAGTACCTGACAGTGCACTTTCTAAATAAATGAACTTAATCGATCATCGTATCTTTTAGTTGCTTCATGGTCAAATCAGCTATTTTCATTCTTCTTTATTTGTTACATGAATGTGTTCAAAATTTCTTAGACTATATTTTCAATGAGGAATTAGAATTAAATCTGTATTAGATAACATTATGTTTCTTCACTTATTATACGTATTTACAAGGCATATCTCAGTGCCACATATGAAAAATAGAAATGTGCTAGCGGGTCGAAGGCGCAGATTCTTAGTGTGCGACCTAATTCTGTGAAATATTTCTATTTGTCATCCTTAGGTTATTATTATAGTATAACGATAAACACAATACCAGGGTTTCAGGTCTACCATGGTCAAATCTATTTTCCAACGACGGTATGGTTTTATGCCAAATACCGTGAGTTGGCATCACTCAGCTACAGAGACAGTAATATTTGTATGGCTGTTGTGCCGTGCGAGTGAAAATCTAGTGATATTGCTTTTGACCATTACTAGCGATAATTTAATAGCATTTCTAAATAGATGACATCTAAAACTTCCGTGAAAAACTTAAAATGTGTCCACATTTCAGAAAGATATTGATGGAAAATATATAGAGATTCTATTCGTACTTGGAAATAAATTTGTGATAAACAATAAATACCATAAATGAACCAATTATTTTTAAATCACTGATCCTTGAATCGACGATCGTTAGGTGGTGAGCGGTAACGTTCTGGCCTCGAAATCGAAAGGACGTAAGTTCGAATCCCTTTCCAGCAATCCAGACGTGGGTTTTCAATAGTTTCAGGAAATAAATCCAGACGAGTGCCGGAAAGGTCCCTTCAAAAGGCCATGGCCGAATTCCTTCCCATTCGCTGCCCCCTGTCCTTTCCCGCTTCTAATGAACGCGACATCAATGGGGCGTAAAGCCATAAAAAAAATTGAATCTATTGAAATGTGGAGCTGTGTTCACTGTGAAATGCTCACTGGAAGAAATACCTGACTGAAGAACTGAGATTCTAATCTCTGTTATTAGAAGTTTTATATTCAGAAGTTTAAAGTACAGGTGATTTTGCAAAGGTGAATGAAAAACAACCAGGTGTCCATCAACAACAACATTTAATTTAATTTAATTTAATTTAATTGCAATGGAGCACAGGCTCCGGTGGCAATTTCCCTACACAGCTATCTTCCCCCTATCCTGCACCCACCTACATTTGCCCTCTACAAATTTTTTCTTTAAATTCCTTCAAAGTTTTCGGTAAATTATTCATCGTTTCTCTTGGTAACTCATTCCAATTCCTGACACCCTTACCTAAAAAAGAGAATCTTCCTACACCCTTGTGCCTGAAATCGAGTGCCAGCTTGTGGTCATGGCCATCTTTTCCCTTCCATGCACTACTTTTCATACCTACTGCAATATCTTTCCATGCCTCATCACCAGTATATGCCCTGTACACTCCCATGACCCTCCTCATCCTCCTCCTGTCTTGCAATGAATCCCATTCCAGCTCCTTTATCATATCCGTCACTGATTGCATTCTGCGATAATTTCCAGAAACAAATCTAGCAGCCCTTCTTTGCACCCTCTCCAACTCCTGTATTTGATACGTAAAATGAGGGTCCCATACTACACTACCATATTCGAGCAATGGTCTGACCAAAGTTTTGTAACCCAATTCCTTGACTTCTCTCGTACATCCCCTCATAACTCTCTCCAACAAGTGCAGAACTCTGAAACCTTTTCCTACCACCTGTCCTATGTGTCCTGCCCAGTTAAGTTTGTTATCAAAAGTAATTCCAAGATATTTGCATTTCAAGTCTTCAGCAAGCAATTCTTTCCCCACCTTATATTCATAATTAACCTTTTGTTTTTTATTTGTGTATCTAATAAGCTGACTCTTCTTTGCATTTATCTTCATTCCATGTTTACTAACCCAATTAGATATCCTGTCCAGATCACCCTGCAACTGTTTACAATCCTCTATCGTTTTGATTCTTTTATACAGCATTATGTCATCTGCAAACAATCTAATTTCAGATAGTAAACAGGCATCTTGGTGCATTCATCGGAAACAAACAAAACAGTTATAATAGGGTTAGAGTAATAAACAGTGAAATGTGCACAACTAAAAATAAGATTTCTGAATTTAGAAAATCAAATAATTGATGTTTCCTGCAGATCTTGATTCCAAATATAGTCTTCTTGTACTTAACTACGGTACATCTCATATACCGTATTACACAGTGGATAAGAGGCTACGTACTTTCTCGGACAGGAGATTATTAGGTTCTATAACCAGTCAAACACTGAAGCTAAAATATTAAAAGTTTACAGTTTACAAATTTCCTTGCTGAACTTAAACGCAATAAGGCCGTTAAAAAGAAACATCTTCTATAAATAATGAAGTTAAACCATCTCAGAAAAAACTTGGCACAACACGTCGTTCATTGTTACAATTAGCAATCAGTTTCTATTCCACAACAAACCAAAAACACAATTTTTTTTATGAAGCACTACAAGTTTTAATAAGCAAGAAATTACGTAGCAAAAATTGACACTATGATATCACGCTAGGAATATCTGCCATGAAGAACAGAAGTTGTTGAAATCAAAAAGAAACTAGCGCCAGGTAACTTACCTCCTTTCATGAAGGGTAAATGTTGAAAGCGGAGTCTTTTAGCCAGGAGGTTACCGAAATGAATTCTCGCACGAAGCTTGGGATAGTGCATTTCAGTACTGCTGTGTTTCCCACCATAACGTTCTTGCTGTAGTACAGCTGAACGTCGAAATGCTGAAGTACCACTGTAACAAATATGTTATGATCAGTACACATACATCAATATCGGAAATTAGTGGAGACAAAAGTAATTAGTTAACAAAACGGTATTATTAGAGCGTTTCTTGGAAACATCAGTAATTTTCTTAATTGCTTGATAACCTGAGAAGATTGGCAATGTTGACCTACAATCTTCAAAAAAAAAAAAAATAAAAAAAAAAAAATAAAAAAAAGTTCTGGTGAAGTAACGTTTTAAGTTAAAGTGCCATATCGAATAAAAACACCGTTTTTGGCCATTCTATCCTAGAGTGATTCTCTAGAATATTTGGTAATTAACTGGAGTTACTTGATCGAAAAAATTACAAAAAACATTAACATTTACGTTTTTCCAAATCCAAAAGATCACAATTCTAAGGCATGGTGATAATGTTTGTAAATTTATAAAATTAAATAAAATATGTTCAGAAACCGCTTAAGAAAAGTGTATAGGAACACCTGCCAAGAAACTATCAGGGCTTATAGAAATCAAATTATATCAGGATAAATTGGAAACAAAAATATTCTTGATAGCCGTATAGTAGTGTAATATGGAGCGTTTTGCTTACAACGAATCCCACTGTATGTTAAAAGGATATGCAAATGGGGTATAAAGAATACAGTTGTCACGTGTCGCCCCCCACCAACCCCTAACGTTGAAATCAGTGTATAAGCCTCAATGTCAAGGTCACCCCCACTCGGAAACTGAGTTCTACTCTCAAAAGGGCGCTACCTGCCCTCTGAAGGTTATCTTCTCCCTCGCCCCACCGCAACCGACTCTGAAGTTCAGGGCCGCATACTCCGATACTTGATATACACCTTTGCTGCCGCTCTTTCATCGGTCTGCCGATGTAGGTCGCCAAGTTCTATTCTTCACGTCAGCGTACCAGCTGAACGCCGGCGATTCCAAACGTCTGACATTGGATTTGTCATCAAGCATGATTTGGAGCCTGTTGTGGTGCTTGGAAAAGAGGGATACAAAAAGACAAATCTCTCATTCGAGGAATGGGACGACCTGGAAAAGGAATTGGATGTGGTATCCAATTCGTTCGTCGGCGGCTCCTAGATCAGCGTTCCACTCGGCGAGCATACTGTCTCCTGCAGGACGGGGTATCGGGTGAAAAAGTTATATTTTCACCACAATACTTATCCTGCTACCGAAGTCTTCCTCGGTGAATGGCGTAACCTCGTAGACGCAAAGCCAGTAATAAGCGCAATCTTTGTCATCAGGGGAAGTGAGCTTTAGTGTATTACAAGGTGTTTGTAAACGACTTATTGAACAAAGCGTTATGTACTAAAATATGGTGTCAGTACCAAAGCTAACCGATATGCATATGAACAATGTTCAACCGAGTCATGTGTCATATAGTTCGATATTGTACTATGTACTATTATGAAACTAAATCATCGTATATTAAAATCTGATTGTATTTAACGATGTAAACTGCATTGTTACCGAGAATTTTAAACGTGGTGAAGATATTTGTGGCTAATACGATATATCTTACAAGTAAAAATAAAATAGCATAAATTTAATTTAATATATTTCACCCACCAATGCGCAATTAAAATTAATAGCACCACAAATAAATGAGCTATATAAAGTTTTATCAAATTATTTTCCTTGTGTTCTCGTAGTGGAGGATGTGACATAGTGGTAAATTAAAAGTTAAAATGATTTATATATATAAAGAAAAGAATACAAAGGTTAATAAATGTTGTTCGCCCAGAGAGGCTTTAAAGGATATGATCTCTGGAAAAAAGAAGTGAAGTTAGGAGAATTGTTGAGTAGAGGAAACAAACAATACAAGATTGATTTAGCAGCAGCGTAAAAATTAAGTTTAGAGATCTTGAGTAGGAACAAACCTGCAAATCTTGGGATGTCAAGGTTGTCGCAAACACGGGCGTTATTGATATTAGAGAACTTTTTAAACAGGCAAACGAAAGAAATAAACTGCAAAAGATTATAAACGAAATACAGTCTACAAATTGTATTTATTTAATTACAAAGATCGACGTCACATAATTTATATGCGACATGGCGACCGTGACAGGACTTTGTTTTTGTTATTGTTCATTTGTTATGTTCTTTTTTTTTTTAATGTAAGATTGGTGTTCATTTATAATAAGCAAAGCTTGTTAATATTTTGTACAAAAATTTTAAAACCTCAATACCAATAACGACATTGAAATTAAGAAAATTTTCCTCCATTTTCTTGTTCATTAATAATCAACAAAAAAAATGAGGAATATTTTGGGAGGGGTTGTGACATAGTGGTAAATTAAAAGTTAAAATGATTTATATATATGTAAAGAAAAGAATACAAAGGTTAATAAATATTGTTCGCCCAGAGAGGCTTTAAAGGATATGATCTCTGGAAAAAAAAGAAGTGAAGTTAGAAGAATTGTTGAGTAGAGGAAACAAACAAGACAAGATTGATTTAGCAGCAGCGTAAAAATTAAGTTTAGAGATATTGAGTAGGAACAAACCTGCAAATCTTGGGATGTCAAGGTTGTCTCAAACACGGTCGTTATTGATATTATAGAACTTTTTTAAACAGGCAAACGAAAGAAATAAACTGCAAAAGATTATAAACGAAATACAGTCTACAAATTGTATTTATTTAATTACAAAGATCGACGTCACATCAAATTTATATGCGACAAGGACATGTATTTTAAAGCAGACTTTCTTCTGGATAATGTTCTGGAATCATTAGGTCTTCTGCCGTTTTCTCCTATAAGTTATCGCATCTTCATTGGTAATTGCGTGTAGAATTGTACATAGTTTATTGAAGGTTACACCATGGTAATTATATGTTAGCCAAGAAACTGATGGTTCGTTACCTCCATGTTATGGTGATGATACGGTTATACAATGTGTAACGATAATATTGTCAGATCGTATTAGACTCACAGAAACATTTTTGAAAATGAAGACACCATCTTTCGTCTTGAATCCCTATGCGTCCAGGAAGATAGTCGGCATAGGAATGGGTGATCTCCTGTTTTATGTCAACTTCTGCACAACACAAAATAGAGGTATGCATTTGTAACGTCCCTTCGTGATGGAAAATTTATGCGTGTGAATTCCACGTTTCTTTTGCATTGGCGAGAGCCAGGTGACTCCTACCTGCTCTGAAAGACTGAACGATTTATGGCAGGCCGTAAAGTTAGAAGCTTTACACATTCAAGGAAATTCAAAGGACAGTATAGGACCTGTGCAGAAGGGTTCCTGGTATAGTAGAAAGTTGAAACTAGAGAAACGACACTTCCGAGAAAAAGTCAGGTTGCGGACACCTCTGTTGGGAACCAGCGAATCCAACATTGTGGTACGAACTTTTATAAACCATAAGTTTTATGTTGCATGAGGAGTGCCAATCGAGATCGAGGACGCCAGGCCGAATTCTCCAGGGAACAGCCGCCTCTACCTCAGGCAGCCATTACCGGCCTCACGCCCAGCTGATCAACTGGGTCCGTATGTTTTCTCCACACCTCATCTGCTACGGTAAGGAACTCCGGTGATGTATGGACACTCTTGCATCATTCAACCCTAGAAAAAACTCTGAGATTTGAATCATGTTCTAAATTGTTCAAAAGAAACGTTTAGCTTTGTAAACTCCTTAAATATTCAGTTCTGTTAAATAAATCAACCAATTTTATATTCAAAGAAAATAATATATTTGTTGTAAACCCTGCTTTCAATAACTTCCTTTCCAATGTACCAGTATATCAATGAAAGTTTCACGGGTGTCCAGCCGGATGGTGTCATAAAACGACGACGTTTCGACAACCTGCTCGTTTGTCTTCATCAGGTCTATTTAGATGTGATTTCGAGAAGCAACATCTAAATAGACCTGATGATGACAACCGAGCAGGTTGTTGAAACGTCGTCGTTTTATGACACCATCCAGCTGGACACCCGTGAAACTTTCTTTGAATCAATACGCCGGGAAAGTCTCCATTTGCATACCAGTATATCATTTGAATAGATGAAGATATGTATTTTTAATGGTAATTTCAAAAGTATAATTGCTTTGATGAAAAGTATTTCAGAATCGGAATGTCGCTTCTCTCTGATAGAGAACACTTCCATTCTTGGCGCCTACCCGGTATTAATTTTGCAAATTAACTTATTAATTAATACATCTCATTACTTTTTCTAAATTTTAATGACGTCTTAAAAAAACCAGAAGCTACACATTCTACAACACGATCATGTAGAATCAGGCAGATTTCAGACGTGTAGGTAGGAAAATTGTCACTGCTATCAAATTCTATACGTATTTCTACAGGACTAGTGTTAACTGTTTCTTTTTGTTGTGAAGAGTCAATTAGACCAAAGGAGCAGTTGTAAAAAATTCTTCACGTTTTAGTAGTGGTGAAGGATGATCATGTTAATAGTAAAACTACTTGAATCTTGTATAATTGTCGAACAACATTGTTGATAAATTTTTATTTAAGTCTTAATTCATGTTCTTGTCCCCGTAGTCTACTTCATTCAGGAACAATTTGGGATTGCGGAGATAATTATGGTCAAACTCGCCTTCACTGTTTTCAGCGTTACGTTTGCTGTTTGACTGATAACGCTGAACTACTGTGCTAGGATTCTGAGGTTGCGTTGTTGTCTTCAAAGTCCAAACTTGTGTCGTGCATACTCCAACAGGTCCAAACTACTAAAACGAATTCGCAGGGATTTTCCACTTTGTACAATCTCACGGTCACCTGCATGCACGCACGGCATCACCAACGCGCCTTTATTAAGGGAGAATTAACTCTTATGAGTATTTATATTGGCTTTATGTACGAATTTTTGTCATCTCTACCACGAATCAGTACTTGTTCTTGTTTTACTTTTGCAAGTATGCTTTCACAGTGTTTACAAAAGCCTAAAAGCATACACAGTGGTATACATATACCTAAGTGTCAATCCCCAAGAGCATGTAGACTTCACCCCGCGTTGTTTAACACACACATTTGTTGACGCTCGCCAGAAATAGGCATCTTATTGTGCCTGCGATTTCAACGTTTCTGTTTTGTTCAAATTCTTCACTATTAAGTTCTATCCAAATTAACTCAAACAGAAACGCAATAGCATTAATAATGAGAAGTGAATATGTTGCTCCTGTCCCATCCTCTTTGACGAGTCTTCCTTCAAAATGCAAACAACTTTCACATGGCAATATATATATATATATGTATATATAATGGTTCTTAATAAATATCCTTTTCTCGTAATTGACATTAAATATGGATGGCGTATACGGTGGATGAGTGGGAAATGTTTATTAGTCACCAATTCGTAAAATTCTGCACTATAAGTTACATGAAGAACCTCATTCATTTTTTTACAATATACGCTAACGATTGTAGGATGAGAACGTTAGCAGGTGTCAACGGTTTCTGTGTCAGTTCATGACTGTATGACTATGTCGCTTCTTGTTTTAAAGGAGCACCCATTCTTTGTATAGAATATCCAAATAATGCTTTCTCCTCTGAAATCCCCCACTTAACCGTCCTGGTCGATAATTGTAATGTGAATGTTTATGAATGTGATGGGAAGACAGATCACGTTTGCAGGTACTTTTGTACCCTGGCGGCTCTGTTGGGAACAATTCGTGTAGAGTATGTTCTTGCTTATCGTTGACGTAATTTTCTGTACCCCATACATATGGCGTTAACTTTGAATATCTGTACACTGTAGTCCGAAGTCTTGCAATGATGAATTTGTGTTTGGTTTAGTGAAGTAAATTACCTATTGAGTGAATTGTTGTTGTTTGCTCTAATAACCATGTTCTCGTTATTAATGTGCGTAACTATATAATTTTCCACCTGTCAAAATGGAATGAGTTCTTTTTTCTCCAGGTAATGAAATTTACATGGGTGTAAGTTTTAAAATTTATTAGCCCCATTGTGTACCCGTTTAGATTCAAATCTATCGGTTGAATATAATCCCAACTGATGCTCGCCAGACAGAGAGCCACAGTCATGTAATACCCAGACAGGTTCATTCAAGACTGATGTCAAATATTTTACTAACACAAATTACCACAAGTGTGTGAATCATATATCCGTTGTCGCTGTACATTGTACAGAGTTCTGTTGCCGCAAAGTACCGCTCCATTTCCAATGGTGAAGGTAAGTCTCCAAAACTATCGAAATATTCAACTACTTCTTCTTTCTACTTAATGTATGCAACTCAATGTGTCACACCATTTCCACTGCTGTCCAAGTTCACGATTGCACATTCACGTAAGCGATTTTTTTTTGTTGAGGTAATGCATCAAGCATGAATACATCATAAAAATGAAGTATATACAAACGCTTTACATATCTATGTATATCGTTGTCAGTTAACGGCTGCACCGTCTTTTTTTCTTTCTTTAATTTAGATCCGCTTTTCCTGTATGGTTATAAATGAAAACTTTTACTTCTTATTGCAACTGCTTCCACAGTTTTATGGTGTCCTTCTTCTTCAGCTAACTGCTCCTTTAGCTGCTCTGACTGCTCTGACTGTGGTCGAAACTCCTCCTGCAAGAGCTCCAGCAGCTGACAAACTAGCAAAAATAGATTTTAATGGAAGGATTCCGCGCTGCTTCTTCCTTTTTTTCTTTTAGATACCTGCAACCAGCTTCTTCGAACACATAGTTCTGTTGACTATAAAGGCAGAATCACGTACATCAGACTTTGAATCTTTAGCCTTCAGTCGGCTTAGAGCATTCTCCGCCATACTACGATCAGCATTACGTCTTTCCATACCTTGTGCATATGCAATGTCATGTTTGCTGCATGCAGCATCTAATGGATTGATTCTTATTTGACCAAGTTTCATCCAATTTTTCCAGTTCCTTTCCGCGTCCACAACATTGACATGTAGGAATGTATATTTAAAATGGATTTTATCAATTAGCTTCTTTAAGAAGCCACGACACTTTTTGTTTGTAGGAGGCATTGTTATCGACTGACTGACTTTACATTTTAGCATGCCTATATATAGCCAGAGTGGCATGAAAACCCCCTAATATGCGCTTCGTCAAACAGCATGCAACGTTACCCGTGAGTAATGTGGATGTTGCAGACACCAACACCAAGCGGAAGAAGAAAAGACCTCCTTTCCTCGAGACAGTGAGGGCAATAATGCACACACCTTCGAACTGTGGAAAAACCAAAGTAGTACTTTCCCTGTCGAACACTTCAATGGTCTTAGATTTGAAAACGTATATATATTTTCCACTTCTTTGTACCATCCACAGTATCAGTTGCTAGAAAAATACTGAAGCCCCTGAGAGGAATTCAGTTTCTGACATTTAACGGTAGTCAAAGTGTACTCCCTCCAAGAATATTCTACCAAATTATGTTTTTCGTGTGAAAATCAGAATAATGTAAGATACTTTTTTTGTTTTGGGGGACATGGGTAAGTTCATTCCTTCTAATTGTGTCAGACATACAGTCGGATACCGATACATTTGGTTAGACACAACGGCAATTTGGTCATGTTCTTTAAACAAGATGATATGAACCTCAAACATATTTACATTGACCACTTGTACCGATATGCATCGTAACGAGATTAAAAACTTATGAGAATATTGCTGGAATAATGTTACAAAAGAAAGAAGTTTGGATTGTCAAGTTAGAATACTCAATCATATAGCTGACCCCAACGATGATGCAGAAGATGCAACCAAACGATATGCTAAAAATGCGATTGATGATGGTCGCAACAGATACTTTTCAAGATAATGCATTCATAGCATATATAGGTCCAAATTGTTGTGAAATCCTTGTGGATATTATAACACTCCAAACAGTCAAACCGAGAAGGGTTGATGTAAGACTGAACTGGGTATTCACTGGTTATGCAGCAGGGTTACTCAATGTTAAGCAAGGCTATAAACTTAATTTTTTCGCGCATTTAAACGCCATGAGCCATTTACAGTTAAGGTAACAATGAGACATAAAATAGTACAGAAAAGTCGTAAGATACATTCACTGTATAAATGTGGATTCAGCAACCACTAAACATGGTATCATAAAGGTCAGGAATGCTATTCTACGAAATTTACTCAAATTGAAGATAGGTCACGCCAATTCTGAATTTTTAAAAATAGATTCTTAAAAATCTCACGGATATTATGGAAAAAGTTTTTCAACTTCGGCTACTTCAGCAGCAATCTTCTGACTCGATCAAACAGTTCCAGCAACAGCAGAAGTCTTCTGACTCGATCAATGAGTTTGAGTTCAATAAATTGAAGTATGGGAGATCATGATTAAGTATACGGTGTTCAAAAGAAGAATTATCCAATATTGATTAGCAACTCAACTTTGTATCTTGAGGACGATATTATTTTAATAGACGGCACTGAATATGAGAGAACACAAGGGATAATGAATCTGTGGTTATTAAAAAATCCAAAAATATATACCAACAAAGTTTTGAAGAATCATTTGGAAATATTAAAGAACATGAATTCCTACAGAGTAAAATCTGGCAAAGTTCGGAAACCTGCAAACAAGAAAAAGTGTAAAATTATAACATCTAAACTTGTCCATCAGTCTCGTTCTGGCCTGCTAACAACGAACTCTTTGTACGACTAATCGACTTACATCGTCCACATCAGCAGATATATGACAAATTCCAACAAAATTTTACAGGTGGTTAAAGAACTTTGTTAGAAGGTCACCATATTGTAACATTGATCCAGTTGTAGCAGAAGTCCATAGACCTGCAAGAAGGAATTTTCCAAGACGACCTGTAATCATCAAAGAACTTGACGATCTATTTGATGCTGATATTGTGAAAATGATACCATACTCCTGTAAATACAGTGGCTACAAGTATATAATGATAACGATTGACACTTATTCAAAGTTTATATGGCCAGTACCCTTGAAAACCAAGATGGCTTTGAAGGGAATATTAGATGTTGTTCGGGTACATTAAAATTTACAGACTGACAATGGAAAGGAATTTTACTATTCAAAGTATAATACTGATATAGGTATTAATCATTACTCAATATATATACTCATCTGAAAGTACCGGCTGTTGAACGACACAACAGAGCTATCAAGAATGCAAAGTGGCGAGAATTCAGACGTGGTTTATGTTGGTGGACTGAATTACTTCCTCAGTTAATGTCCAGTTACAATAAAGAGAGGCACAGGATCATCAAGATGAAACCATGTGACGTTAAAGTCAACTCACTACTGGCAACAGTATACAGTCATATTAAGCTTACTACTCCTGCAAAAATCAATGACTATGTCAGGATCAGTAGGTTGAAAGAACAGTTTGAGAAAGGTTATATGCTAAATTGGTCAACTAAAGTGTTAACCATCAGTAAAGTGAAATTAACAAATCCTGTACCTTAGCAACTTAAAGACTATCAATGATAAGCTATTGCAAGAGCATTTAACCAGTAACAATTATAATTAACAAAACTTACAAGTATATTTTTGGTTGAACGAGTGATGAAGAGAAAGAAAATTATAATCTTGGTGGAGAGGCTAGGTTTTGATAAGTCACATAACACATAGATTCATGAAAAACATTTAATTAAAAAAATATAAAAAATTATATAATTTTTTTAATAAACTTATACTTCTAACAATGGTGTTTTCTCTTCACTGGCCTTTACACAGAATTTCGCTCACCAATGTTTACTAGGCACAGCAGCAAATTTACTTTTGCTCAATTTTACAATATTTTTCAGGCTATATGCAGCATTGATTTCTGTACGTTTATGGACTCGATACAAACCAACAGTATGTGTATACACATTTACAATCGCTCAACAATGTACACTCGGCGCAGCAACAGCATAAATTTGTATTGCTCAATTCAAATATTTTCAACAGCCTAAGCAATTCATAAAACGACAAGAGTCCAAAAATCTTAACTTAATTGAAGTACATTCTACCTTCTTTTAAAAAAGAAACATAGCGTTCATTGTTAATGGGAAGTCGAGGTCGGATAATGCTATAACTATAAAATGTGCATCATATCCAGAAAGATTAGAGTTAGGGATATACCGCTCCACGGCCCACTCCCACGCGGAGTAAAACTCCCGAGCGTGAGCTATAGGGTTGATCTTATATCGGGAAAATCTTGCGGTGATAACAAGGAGATTAGACAACACTCCCAACTTGCAACTCTACTGCGTAAATGTGACCCATACCTAAGAATGGCATCGATATCTACTAACTCCGTGACAACAACACCTGACACTCCTACATCACCAAGCGCTTCCGACCTGTAAGGAGGAAGCAGCGAAATGGAATCCTTCGACGAGGAGTCTGATGATACCATAGCTGAAAACGGTACTAGAAAGACCAGACCATCAAAATCCACCAACCAAAAGAAAACCATAGCAGCCGGGAAAAAACGGACGCGTGCTCTAAACAATCCCGAGGGAAGGACGACCGAGCAAAACAAATGAAACCAACCATTTCCATCACAACCTCAAATCTCTATGCAGCACTTGGAGCCGTACAAGCGGACGACACCGAAACTGAGCCTATCAATATGGAAACCACAGAAGAACAGAAAGGTGAGAACTGTGCGCCACCCAAGGAGAGAATTCCTCCAATTGTGGTAGCAACCCTGTAGAACTATGGAAAAAATAATGCGGCTCTTGAAAAATGCATGAGCAGGCCACTGAAAGCCGTCATAAGCGGCAACAACACAAAATGCTTGGCCGAGACAAAAAGCGCTTACGAAGTGATCAGAAAACTACTTGAGAAAAACGACATACCATTCTACTCCTAACAACTACAGGGAACAAGAGTGCTGTAAGTTGTTGTAAAAGGGCTCACTCAGGAATCAGAAGAAATTGACATCAAAGAAGAACTCCAAGCCAAAGGCTACCCAGTCCAGACTGTCCATCAGTTCAAGAAAAAGAACACAGACACAAAGGAACCTGTACCGCTGGCCATCTTCTCAGTGACGTTGGCACCATGTACAAAGTCGGATCATATTTACAAAGAAACGTTCATTTTGCGAACCAGAATCCAGATAGAGAGATACAAGCATGGGAATGGCACCCCTCAATGCGCCAGGTGCCAAAAAATTGGCCATACCTGGAACTACTGCAGCCTGCCATTCAAATGCGTTAAATGCTCAGACCCGCACGACACTAAAGAATACAAGATCCCCAGAGATCAGCCGGCAAAATACGCAAACTGCAACGGAAGCCACCCCGCTTCATATCTAGACTGTGAAGCCTACCAAAAAGCCCTACGGTCCCCCAGGCCACAGAAAAGAGATGGAGAAGAAGGAAAGGATAAACGGAGGGAACAAAACAGCAGAACCCACCCAAGAAAAAGTATACTCCTGAGCAACTTCAAAAGGAACAAAACAGGGAGGCAAAGTGCAACAAAAAACACCAACCAAGGCAGAACCCTGATCAGCCACAAATGGAACCAAAAAAGGAAAACACGCACACCAAAACATACCGTGACAACCCAAAGGACCAGCCAACAATGACCAAAGCAGGACCTATGCTCAAACTGCAACTGGAACTGACAACCAGAACCTGGAGCAAAGACTAAGGAAGAAAAACTGCAGGCACACGAGACCAGCAAATTATATGAATGAAAACCTGAATGGGAAGTCATTCATGGAAAAAAATGATGAAAACATTGGAGTCTATCAACAAAGCAAAGGACGACACAACCAAGCTGTTTGCCCTGATGTAATGTGTGATGTCTCTCCTTAAATAATTGCGGGCCTTCAAGCATACCAAGCCGACATCAACATGGTCATCTGGAATGCCAATATTGTTCGGAATAAAAAAAACTAGAATTACATGATTTTATGCGACGAAACGAACTGGACGTAGTCCTATTGACACAAACATTTCTCAGGCCAAATGACAAATTCAGCATTACCGGATACAAAATGTACCGAAACGACAGAATAGGACAGACATTTTAATCCGAAAGAACCTTGCTCACCAACATGTGCGGACACCACAGCTGGTAAGCATGGAGGCCGCAGCGGTGAGAATACACACCGTGGAAGGCCCATATTACACTTATATCTACGTATACACCTCCAAATAGAGCCCTGCACGAATTCAATCTTGATTCGCTTATGGCACTGGGAACGAAGGTCATAATCGGCGGAGACCTAAACTGCAAGCATCAAGCCTGGAACCCCAAAAGTAACAACACGAAAGGAGAGCGGCTCCTGGAGCTAGCAGGTAGGCGAAATATACATGTGCTAGGACCCAAAGAAGCCACCTACTGTATATTCCCCGCGACAGGCGCATACAAGGGGATGCCCTCGACATGGCCGTCATCAAGGACATCGCCCGACGCATTCAGCTACAGACTATAAACGATCTATCCTCCGACCACCAGCCTGTCCTCCTCAAACTAAGGAACTGGAGATCATCACTCACCACACAGAAAAAAATCCAAACACACGGACTGGGACTACTTCACCAGGACTGTACACAACTAAATCAATCCAAATTTCATCAATACTTCAACTGATAGATAAATCAGGTTATACACAATTTTGACAGAGTGGTGATGGAGGCTGACAAGCGGTCCTCCACAACAACAACTCTCAGACCAACAGCTTACGCCGAACTACCGCCCGACATCGAGCAATTGCGGTACCTCAAAAACACGTTGATGATACTGTGGCAGAGATTGCGTGACCCACGGTAAAAGAGAAGGTACCAACAGCTCACCAATAAACTGAGGGGACGCGTGCAAGAGTTCAAGACAACGCAATGGGAGACAAAGATGGCACACCTCACCCTCCACCACCCAGGGACGCGTGGCATTGGTGCGCACTCTGAAGGAGCTGAGGGAACCCAACACAGCAATCAATGGACCATACTTTTCACCAGTGGCAAAGGCGGAAGTCTTAGCGGAACACTTCGTGGCACAGCACGTCGAAGTAGAATACAACTTAACAGAAGCGGAAAGGCAGTCTGCTGACAACATCCAACAGACAGGAGAAGAAATACTATCCGCACTGCCAGAGGATGAACCCGAGCTTGCCACACCCGGGGAAGTACGATCCATAATAAAAAAACTGAGCACAAACAAATCACCAGGTGCAGACCGCATAACAAACATGCATTTGATAAAGTTTCCAACAAAAGGACTAGTCCTACTCACCAGAGTCTACAATGCATGTATGCTCAAGCGATATTTCACTGACAGCCGGAAAACTGCCAAAGTGACGACCATTCTGAAACGTGGGAAGGACCAGCGTCTCCCTGACAACTACAGACCAATAAGCCTACTCCTCTCCGCCTCTAAAGTACTAGAGAGACTAGTACTTAAACTAATCAACACCAGTCTAGAGGCGGCAAAAACAATTCGCAAGGAGCAATTCGGCTTCCAAAGCTGAGTCAGTAGCACTAGTCAAATACTCCCATTAAATGAACACGTGTCCAGGGGATTTAACATGAGAAACTCGACGGCCGCTGTGTTCTTAGTCATTGAAAATGCGTTCGACAAGGAGTGGCACGCCAACCTTATCACCAGGCTAAGAACACAGACGACTATTCGACATCGTTACGTTCAGTTAATCACAAGCTACCTCACCAACTGAAAGTTCTTTGTCGCTATACAAGGACAAAGATCTGGTCTACACCCAATCGCGGTGGGTATTCCTCAAGGATCGCCGCTCGCACCAGTACTATTCACCGAGTATGTAAATGACGCACCAGTAGCACCTTGGATCAAAACCGCACAATTTGCTGACGACACCAATGTATATGCTACGGGAAGCAAACATGATGTTATAATCAACAGACTACAGCGAAGCCTACACCTACGCGACAAGTGGTGTCGAGTAAAAAAAAAACAATGTTAACCCCACAAAATTTGTTGCGGATTACTTCACTAAAAAACGACCAACATTAACCAAAAAACTCAAAACCATGGGCCAAGAATTAGTGTGGCAAAAACAGACTAAATATTTGAGCATTACGCTGGATTCTAAACTTCTCTTCCGTCAACACATCCTGCACGGGAGAAGGCAGGGTCTGGCTATAATACAGAACCTTTTTCCGATACTTTACAGCACGGAATGGCTCTAACAGAATTACGTATCTACAAAAACCGTCATCCGCCCGTTCATCCTGTACAGATGCCAGGTGTGGGGAACGGCAGCAGATTATAACTTGCTCCACCTACAGAGACTTCAAAACAGGTGCCTAAGGACCATCCATCCTACGTGCACCAAGCTTAACGTCAACAGCTCTCATTCACAATGAGACCGACACAGAAACCATCAGAACAGAAATCTTTCGTCAAACTGAAAAGTTTCACGAAATAATAGAAAAATTCAGAGAAACTGATGAGAGGCTCCATTCCCTTGGCACCACTATGCCAAGGCACTGGCACTCTCACCGAGTACCATTAAGTATTATATATCAGCCGGAATAGCACTGATATGATCATAAGAAAACTGTAGGGGTTTTCACATAAGGTCGTCCTAGCCATGTTTCCCCTCAAAGTTCAAATAAAAAGAGTCCCCAAAACAACCCTATCCAATATAAAGTGACACATAGCAGTAGCGCAACCCAGGTAGCGGGACATGCACAAACACGCCGTTGAGGCAGCGACAAATAAAAAAATAATAATAAATAAAAAAATGGTGGATACGGAATTAAACCCCTTCTGAACTGCAAATGATGTAGCTAGTCCAACTTGGACCTTTGCGGCCGGGATGGACTGAAAACCAACAATTTCGCGTATCTTATTTGATCGTGAGATGATACAATAAAATCTTCTCAATTTTTAATTGTGGCGGTTTACATTCTATTTTTAAAAGAATTCTTCCTCTCTTAGAGAATTAAGCGTAATATTGACAAGTGGGCGCGTCGTGTTGGCTACGGAAAGTTACTGGGTGACTACTGCTCGGTATTGGTTGCTGCCTGCTAGGACGCGGAATGCTTGAACCCAGCCTGCTAGGACCTGCAACGGGTGTTGGACTTGATGTAACAGTTTAGTCCAGTCGTGCCGGCTGTTCCCACAGTCTCAACATCGGTGAATTCTGTCTTATTGGAGGCTAAACTTTTATTCATGTAGTCAGCTGCCCCCCGAGGAGTCCCTGCATACCTGAAACAATAGAAAGCAATGACGATAATAAATTTGATATCTAGTTACATTAAGTGTTTGAATATAACAGAATAAGGCATACCATTAAGTTACATGGGTTAAATATTGAAGTAAATTCTCCTAATTTTGCTCGTTAAATTAAATAACTCCTGCTCCCAAACCACAGACACTAGTAGCTGCCAAAGCGGTACTTGACCCTGGTGAATCTAGAAACCATAATATATTAAATTAGAAAAAGATATTAAATAAAATGTTGTTATTATTAATTAAAACATTATAAGTAAACTCACAATGAAATCTGTCTAATAGGTCATGCACCCAGCCACAGATATTAGTAGCCAGCAAAGCGGTTCTGAATCCTGGTAAATCTGGAAACCACAAAATATTGTATTCCACAAAAAGTTATAAATAAACAGTGCCACAAAATAATAATGAAAACTCACAACTACACTTGTGTAATAAAATATTGTAATACTGTGTAAAACTCACTGTTAAAATTATCACACGATTTCCAGTGACTGCCATCACAGCCATCCAATTCTACAACAATATAAAAAATAATATTTGTAATAAGAACTAAGAATTGTATTAAAAGCCAAAAATGTATTGAAAATTTACTAAATTACCAATATTGGATATGCTTCCAACGCTGGAATCAGTACTTGGCAAAGCAGTACTGGGTCCTCGTAAATGTAGAAACCATAGAGTATTAAATTAGAAAAAAGTTATACATGTAAATGCGGAATAATAATAATTACATTTCACCATTAAGTCTGTCTACTAAATGCTGCAAAACAGTATAAAACTCACTGTCAAAATTATCAAACAACTTCAAGTTACTGCGTTTGCAGCAAAAAAATTCAATAACAATACAAAAAAATAGTTTCATTAATTAAACTAACAAATATATCAGAAAAATGTATTGAAAATTTAATAGAATTTCCAATATTGAGTATGCTGGAATCTTGGTGATTCAATTGTCTCCAGCGTCCTTGCCTTTTATTAATGTTGAAGCTAAGAAGTTCTGTTGTGTCCTGGGAAGTAATTTCGGCGATTGTTCACTCACAAGTGATTGCCATTTATGGCATACATCACCTTTTTATACCTTCGGTGCAGCTGCAGAGATGTATCACACTACGTCTCACAGCACCCGAGTGTGCGGCTAATTTGAGTATTGAGTACAGCCGGGAACTCCCTTCTAAATACAGTGCGGCACGTAAAAGGCTCCCGTCTCTTAATGTATCCTCTTTCCATGTGAGTAGCCGGACCCCATCTGAATGCGCTTGCCGGTTCTCGGCTTGATGTGAGAACGAAGCAATAGCTCTTGGCTATTTATTTATTCAAAATTTTGCAGTACTGTCCATGATACATGTCACAGTCTTGTTAATAACAAAAAATCCATGTTTACTTACATTCCAGCAGAACCCATGCAAGTTATTATTATTTTTTAAAAAAATTGTATGTTTTTATGAAACCACGAAGCAAGTGAAACATTTTTAAGCATTTAACTGAAAATTTTCGGGAATTTATTCGATTTAGGGTATTAAAATTGCGTTCTTAACCTTAACTTAATAATTGGAAACTGGGAATGATAATGGGAAATCAATAGCAAACAAGATATCCAACTATAAATTTTAATTTCAATCTATGTATTACAGTACGGAATACGTAATAAATACAATCGCACGAATAAGTGAGAATGTAAATGCTAAACGGTCAACTGATGTGAGGTATGGACAACGCCATATTGGCCTTGGCTGCTCTGCCGAGCGCCTTTCACTTTATCCCCACTCCGCGGCCGGCTGTAATGTGATATGCGATTGATGGACGAAGAAATAACACTTCCTGTTTTCGGAAGAGAAGATTAGAAAGCACCCGTCAGTTCAACTGTAGTCAACGCCAGACAGATCTCAACTGACTAGGAGAGGTTTTCAGTGTGGAAATCGCAATCGGAGATTAAAAAAAGTATTTAATTTGTATGTAAATGAGATATACTTTTATGGAAGAGGGTTAGTTTATAATGTCTATTTAGCCGTGGTCGTTAAGGCGGAGTGATCAGATGGGATGGGTTCGAAGTTCGATACCACCAACCGCGAAATACTTGTTTCTATTTTTTTATTGCCATTCCATCTTTTATCATTAAAAATTTGCTTTTGAAACAAAATCTACAAAATTTATATTTTCCTTTGACAAATACGCATATATAAGAATGGTATAAATCATAAAAAACATTTGAATCAAAAATTACGTGCACACTAGGAACATTTTATGAAGGATATGTTTCGACAGTGACATACAGTATTTATTATTGATTTAGGAAAGCAGGTTTCGTTAACATTTGTAAATTTCGGCCTTTTATTCGTTAATTTTGAATCATACCAGGAATATTTTATCATATCATAAACTACAGGCGCTCGCAAAATGTGGTGAATAAGAGAATATATCTGAACAGCATCTTCACGAATTTCGTCGATTTGTCTTTTATGTTGTTTGTCAATGATGGTATGCCTAGGTTGTTATGGAGTCGTATGTTGGTCATGTACCGAGGGGCATTTGCTGTTATTCTAAGGTATTTGTTTTGAATGATTTGTAGCTTTTTGAGATTATGTTCTGATGCCATACTATATAGCTCAGAGCCATATAGAATTCCTGGCCGTATCACTGCTTTGTAGATCTGTAGCTTCGTTTTCGTGGTGAGGCTGGCCCCCTTGAGGAGGGGGTACAGCTTGAAGATTCCGGCTTTGGCTAAGTTGCATATGTTTTGAATGTGGCTGGTCCATTTGTTTTTTATCGAAGGTTACACCTAGGTATTTGACCGTGTCGCTCCATGCGAGGTCCTTTCCGTCCAGAGATACACAGTCGTTTGGTGTTGATCTTTTTGTTGAAAACATTATTGCCTGACATTTTCCTGCATTTATTTTAATTTTTCACTTATTACACCACTATGTAATTATTTTGAGATGGTGAGTTAGATTCCTGGCAATAAATCTTTGATTGTGGCAGTACCTGTACATCGCTGTGTCATCTGCAAAAGGTGCAATTTCTCCGCCTGGCTGGTGGGGAATGTCATTAGTGTAAATACTGTACAAAATTGGGGCTATTACCGAATCTTTGGGTACGCCTGCTTCAATTGATTTGAACTGGCTATTGGCTCCATCCACCACAACGTAGAATTTCCTGTTGCTGAGATAGCTGTCAATCACTATAAGTGAGTGTCAGTTTGAAGATAAGTCTATCGTGTCAAAATATGTCGAAAGCTTTTTCGATGTCTAGCATAACAGCGCCTGTATGGTGTCCGATGGAGCGTGCCCGAAAGATCTTTTCAACCAGCTTGGTGGGTGGTGCTATGTCACGCACGAAAGCCGAACTGCTTAGGAATGATAATGTTCCGGTCTTTGAAGAATATTTGGATGGATGTGTTGATGACCATTTCGAGGATTTTTCCAAGGATGTTGAGTAGGGAGACGGGTCTGTAATATGAGGAATTAGGAGATTTTTGTTGGTTTCAGGAAGGGTTATGGCTTTTTCAGTTTTCAAGGCTGTTGGGAAGTAGGATAGTTTTAGACGAGCGTTGAATATAATGGTAAGATGGGCTATTGCTGGTTGTGGCAGGTTTTTGAGATGTGAAGCTCTGATACCGTCAGGAACAGGGGATTTTTTATTAGCAAGCGCCCTCATGATTGAAATCACTGTGGACGACTCCTGGACGGAAAGAGCCGCGTGTTTTTTGCCTCAGAATGCGGGGCATTTCTCTAATTAAACTTTCCTCGTGGATATCACTATCCTCGTCATCAATGACATGTTCTTGGAACTGGCGTTCCAAAGTGTCAGCCATGGCTTCCGCTTTTTCCAGCGCTGTGTATATTAAACCGTTTGGCTCTTGTAGTGGCTTTGACAACTGGGGTTGTTGTTTGCGTGCTTTGATTAGTTTCCAGAACAGGTCGGGTTGTTGCTCTGCGCGGCGAAGAGCGTTGTTCCAACATTGGGCTCTGTGTTGTAATAGGTGTTGCCTTACTTCATGCGCAAGTCCGTTAGTAACCCTGCGGTCTATCGGGTCTCGATATTTCTGCCAGCGTTCCCGATGGTGGATTTTTAGTTTAACAAGTTCTGATATATATGGTGGAAAGATTTTTGTTCCTGGATCGTGGGTGATTTTTATTGTCGCTTTCATCACGCATTCCTGACAGTTAAAAGTAATAGGAAAGACTGCACCAAGAAGAGAAGATTAGAGCAGACTGAAAATCGACAAAAACCGTTGCAGCTTAGCAACGGATTTGAGCCACTGAGTACGGAACAAATGTGAAAACCTGGCTGATGTTCAAATGCACGACATACTATCTCAACAAACAGAAACAGCTAAGCCTGCTGAAAACATTCTACCACCAGTTGTGATCAGGCACACAGGAAACTTTCAATCAATGAATGTTACAATTAGAAAGCATCTCCAAGGAAATTTGAAAGTCATCTACCAAGGAGAAACTCTGAAATATTACGTGGAAAAACTACATGATTACCATATCATAACCATGTGGATTTTTCAAAGAAAACGGAATAAAGTACTTCACGTACCAGATACCTGAAAACAAACTACCATAGCTTGTGATAAAAGGCTTGTCATCTACGGTTAATGCAGAAGAAGAAAAGGAAGAACTAATCGTAATGGAATGCGATGTTATCTCAGTGCATCAGTTAAAGAAAAGAGATACTAGTAGTAGGAAACTAATGCCCTTGAGAACTTTCCTCGTATCGCTGAAACATGGAATTTCGTCTAAAAAAATTTAGGACCAAAAATCACTTATTTATACCAAGACACAAGAAGAACGATATCGCAACAGACTAGGACCTCCACAGTGCCAAAGGTGTCAACATATTGGACACACTGCACGAAGCTGTCAGTTGGCTTGTCGTTGTCTGAAATCCGCCAAACTGCAGCCCACAAACCAAAATGCATGCAGCATCCAGATGACCAAAGGGCTACCTGCGCAAACTGTTGTGGTAACCATGCTGCGTCATAGAAAGGGTGCAGCATCTACCAAAATGCCCAACGACCTGTGAAACCGAGAAGTCAAAGAAACAATGAACAAGAAAAATATAACAGAGAGAAGCCTTCAGCTGGTACAAGTAAACAGTGTCAAGTGCAACCACCGGTGGCTAACAGATACCGGTACCAAGAAGCAGAAAGACCACAGGACTCGAAACTACGCTTTGACCGGAAATCATACGCTGATATAGCTGCTGGATGCAGTATACATAAAACGGACAGCGAAAACTGATACAGAGATGGAAACCACCCAGACAACGAAGAAGGACTAACAGACTGCTTTCACGTGTTCATATCCAAGTTCAAATGGATGGCACAAAAAATAAAGACAGCAAGGGGAACCATGGAGAAACTACTTATACTTGCTGAATGCGTTCTGACCTTTTTGGACAAAAAAAATTTACCGACTCATCAATATAGAACATCAGATACAAATAGTTATATGGAATGCAAATGGACTAAAAATAATAAACGAGTTAATTGACTTCCAAAAGCGACACAATATAACAATTTTTCTGATTACCGAAACGCATCTACGACGAGTGACAAGATGAAAGTGCCTGGAATGCACATCTACAGAAGTGACATAGTGGGTCCTCGAGTTGGAGGAACAGCCATCTTGATTAAAAATAACTCCCCTCTTATATGGATATTTAATACTAATCATGTTGATTACTGCACAGTCGTGAGCAGACCGTCGTACGGGTAACATCGCCTCCGATACGAGGAAGTAGTGTGCGCGATCGCGGGTTGACTCGACGGCAAGTGCCAACAACATAAACAGTTTTCAACTTCGTGTGGTGGACAAGAAAAGTGAATTGATAATCAAGAAACAACTAATATAAGTGTTAAGTGACATTGGCCGCCATGTATGGTGGCCAGTGTGGTGATGGCGGCTACGAACAGGTACAGCCGACGCCGCACATACTTTTATATAATGGAGGTAACGTGAAATTGCAACAGAAGATAGCTTAGACAGTCAAGTGCCATCCCTACATCACAACACAAGTGAAGATGGAAGGGAAACGAGAAACATCATTCAATCGTCATTCGAAACCGTCAATGTACCATCTTTTGCTGCTAATCTTACCATTGACCAAACGAGACAACAGGAACTACGACTTGTAGGAGAGGAAGAAACGACCCCACCTGCAGCCCAGAAACGCCCCAGCACACCAACAATCGAAGACATCAGCAACAACTGCAACTACAAAGTACCACGAACAGCAGAACAGCCGAAATCTACAGACAGCAGTATGGAGACGTCACCAGCTAGTGACACACAGCAATACCAGACTACAACCACAACAGTCAGCCATGATCAACAGGTAAATAGCGCAACGCCAGTGATATATAAAACTATGACCTGGGGCCCTATTATGTGATTGTAGAAAGTGTCGATAAAAACATTAGTAGACTGCATCCAATGGCTATAGGTCGCCTCATTAACTCCCTCTGCCGTGATACAAATAATCAAATATTACAGATAACTACAGCAGGCCGTAACCGTGTCAAAATTGAGGTGAAATCGGTAATAGCAGCCAATTCTATGATTCAAAGCTCAGTCTGGAAGCAGAACGGTTTGCAGGCGTATATCCCATACTCGTGCACCACACAACAAGGCATCATTAGAAACGTAATG